>JAMXBD010000785.1:0-646585 GCA_024138025.1 Combretum micranthum
AGATTTATTGGACTCGTGCCTAAGTGTTTTAGACTAGATAGAAGTATAATTGTGGCACTAATCATGAGTCATTTAGACTGCATCAATTCCTTACAATAACATAGTAGGATAGAGTTTCCTTCCTTCAAATCTTAAGTTTAACATTATAAATTTTTATAATTACCTTTAAAAGTCAATAATTTTTATAATTCAATGCACCTGAAACTAGGGCTGCAAATGAACCAAGTCGGTTTGCAAATTACTCGAGCTTAACTGATATTTATTCAAATTTGATTCGAAAACAGTCAAGTTAAGCTCTAGTTCGAGCTACTCGAGTAGTTTATTGAGCCAAGCTTGAGCATTATATCTTTAGCTCAATTAGTTCATGAACCTAACCGAGCTCTATTATCTCAATTAAAGTATGTAAAAGTTAATCAAATTTTAATATTAATATTATATTAATTAGAATTTAAATATATTTTTTAATATAACAAGTCTAAACGAACTTAATTAAGTCGAGCTTGAGTTTATATAGTATTATTTTGAGCAGAGCTTGAGCTTAAAATCTTAAAATCAGCCAAGGTCGAGCTTTGAATGAGTCGAGCTAGAGTTTGAGCTCTGCACTATACTATCTTGACTCGACAATTTGTAGTCTTACCTATACTCAAGATTAACATTTGAACCAACCCCTTTGATTTCCTCAAATTTCAATTTATTTTTCTTCTTTTTTTTCCCCCTGTATTGCAGACAAAAATTTTTATATTATATATTGATAAGAATACATAGTTAAAGCCTAAAAGGCTTAACATCAACCGAATGGGCCAACCACTAGATTTACAAGAAACCTCATTGAGAACCTCAACCAAAGAGCTCTGGCTAGAACCTTAAACAAGGAGCCCTTTAAGGATTTTGGTTTGGAAGTTCCACAGGGACCTCGACTAGGAGCCCCACGAAGAACCTGATCCTACAAAGATCTTGGTCCCTTACCTTTCTTGCCATGACTCTATACTCTGAGGTCCACATTGTGACGTTCCTTTTATTTCTTAGGAGCGATAATAATGAGCCCTGTCACCTCCACCTCGCATAAGGACCACCATCTTCATACTAAGGTCATCTACCTCCATATGGGCTCAGCTCTACAAGAAACAAGATTTTGTGGACTTCCAATTGTAGTATGGTCAAAAGATATAAATAGACTCCCACCCCATAAGTATGGGGATCTAATTTTACTGAATCAAATCTAGTTATTCACATATTCCCTCGAACTCTTTGTTAAATTAAGTATCAGAGTGGTAATGCCGGATAACCTTTGATGCACTATCAATTGGAGAACCTTTGATGCACTATATAACTGCCTACTGTGTTTGCAGGTTCATGATGCTTTCTCACCATCTCTAATGGTGTTTTGGCACCTTCACCACAATGTAATTTATCTAGATGATTTTTCAAAAAGAAAATGTTAATAAAATGTTTTTTTAGCACTTGTTAGTAGGTCAAAGGAACAAAAATAATTCATACAATTGGTTTTTTTATACATCACGTAATCTTTTGTAAAAGCGTGTGTATCTATATATATATATATATATATTTTTTTTTTTTTTTTGCTTTATTTTTTATTAAATGCACTATAAAATTATCCTTATAAACGTTGCATGGATCCCCAGAAAAGCTGCGGTCCTTATATAAAGAAGTTAAGGTTGCGGTCCTTAGACAAAAACCACTATTTGTAAATATTATGAATAAAGAGACTTTTTAATGAAAATGACCTAAGTTACATTCACGGTATCTAGAGATTTTCAATTCGAATCTCAGTATTTTCACACACCATTCTTGATTTGCGTGTCGTGATTCTTGAGTTCTGAATCATTAACCGGAACGGAATGTCAACCATCATCAGTGGTATAGATTCATCAATAATTTCAGCCCCAGCCGGATTATTAGAATATTCGCCCCTAGAATATGCGACCTTTTTCTAGTGTCTTAAGATCTTATAGTATCCCCCACTTCTTTCTAACCAATCAAATTCATAAATAATTGCCCTACCCAGATGACCTGCGAATATATTGATTAATAATTTTGACGATTCTTGATGTATGTAATGACTAATGTATCTCTATCCACACATCCTTCAATAATGGACTATTTTATTCATATCAAACGGTAATATGTGTAATATATGTGTAGTACATTTATTAAATATTGACTGTGCATGACAACACATAATTTGACTTGTAATAAAGGGCAAAAGAACGCTTTACTTTTAAGGATTCCCTTCACTTCAAAGTTATCGAGGATACTTGCTAATAATAATAATAATAATAATAATAAATGGATGATTAAAAGTATCTATTAAATTTATATGTTGGACTGGAATAATATCTCTAAATTTTTAAAGTATAAATTTAAGTTGCCTAATAACTTATATAATTTATCATTCAAGCAATTATAAGAATTGTAGAACTGTTGCTGAATATGGGGCTTTAGCAAAGGTTTAGGACACATAGGGTTTGTTGGGGATTTTTTTTTTATTTGTGTTTTATTACTTACCTATTCTATATTTGTTTGAAGTTTGATATTTAGAAAACTATCTTATTTGTGTATCTATGGGAAACCGTTTCATAATTATTTCATAGCTATAATAAAGATGGTGATTGGTTGTGGTGATTGAGATTCGAAAATTGAAATATTTTGAAAGAAAAGGTTTGAATATATATTTTGTGCATTGAAAAAGAAAATTTTTATTTATTATTTTTCTAAAAATTAATAAAGTAAAAAATGAATAAGGATTTATTGTTATTTGATTTTTAATAATGGGCTTATATGCATTTTTATTTTCATCTTTTGACATCAAACAAACAGGTCCACTATTTATAATGATAATAATAGAGCCATCATATACGTGTATATATAAATGTTTCAAAAAGGCATAAAAAACTGAAATCGTACTAATACAAATGACTTAGGAGGTATATATTTGCAATTCATCCAACCAGAAACCGTTTAGGTCTTATCATATTAATTGTGCATTCGATGGAATTTTAAATATATGAAAACACAGAAGTTTTAACATATAGCCAAAATAAAAATAATAATAATAATAATAATAATAAATGTTTGTTTTAAGAAGAAGACGAACTTGATCAATGCTTGTATAGCAAGTGCAAATTCATTGTCCGATAATTAAAGCATGTCTATCGTTTATTCAATTTTGTTGAGTCAAATTTATACAACCAAACACGTCGAATCAACCTTTTTTAGTGGCACGGTATCTCTCCCATGCCTGGATCATTAGAAAATAGACACGTTGTTCCTCCAAATACGGTACAGAAAAAAGGTTCTAAACAAAATTAATCATGTGAATTGCGAGGGACCATAGGATTGGTCATTGGTGGATATAGCTCCTATTCATATTCTATTAACTGTGGACTTTTAGAATTGGAATCCAGTTAACCAAGTATTTTGAGATTATATTCTATTAAACCTATAATAATGCTTATCTTATTGGAAAATCTAGTTAATAGGATATTTTAAAAATTATATTTTATAACACCAATAAGTAATTTTATATTAGGGAAACTATGAAAATCTTCATTATATATATTTTTAATATAAAATTATTTTAGAGCTAAATTCCCAAATTGTCAATTTGGAAGATTTTTGTGGTGAACTGCATAAGCAAACAAACAGCTAATTTGCAAATTCAAACCGATCTTGTTATTAATGTATCTATTTCAATGGGACTTGGTCAAACACCACAAAAAAAAATTTGAAAATTTTTCTTTTCTTTAAAAATTTAAAAAAAAAAAACAATTTACTTGTCTTGATTTACATATGATCAAATTTTAATCCATTGATCTAGAAACTAATCCAAACTGACACTACCATTCCAAAAACCTTAAACTAAATTAGCTAAGTGGGCTAGAACTGGAAAAAGACTCATTGATTCTCGTAAGTTCAATTAACCCTCCATTTAAAATCGGAGGACCTACTAATCTCAAATCGCCAGGTTTTAACCAGTTGAAGAATGAATGACCTAGAGGATCTAATAGGTCAATTTGAAATTAAAAAAAAAAAAGGAAAAGACAAAGGCTACAATGAAAGTCCAATGATCTAACAATTCATAAACACACTTTTGAAAGTAAATGTGGCATTTTTTGGTCATTGGAGGAGTAACAAAATGGGTTAATAGAAATTGGAATCAATTCAATGTTAAAAAATTGTGAAATGATAAATTTTTTATGTTCAAAATTGAACGTAGAAGTTAAAGGCAAGCCTAAAATTTGGATAGTAGAAGATGTTCACACATTCTAAATCACTCATTTTCCGAAGCTCTTTATTCTCTTATGTATTTTGTGAATGCAATAGAAAAATTGTTTATTCAAATTTGTTGCATATGAGGTGCGTTGTTATTTGAAAATAAAATACACAAAACCACATAATCTCCTAATTAAAAAAAATACAAAATTTTATTTTTTTAGTGTTTCTTTTAATATTTTGCTAACCGAACATCTCCATAGAGATAGTATTACGTATTTCCTATTTATATTTATATTTTCTAGAAACTACGTTGGATCCATTTTGTTGGAGGATTATGCAAAAGTAAAGGAAAAAAAAGAAGTAAGGGGAGCCATCCACAAGGGAGTTAAACCAGGAAATGATGTACATTATGTTGATTTTACGACTTTAGGGAGTGTCGAGCTTAGACAACAACTCTACACTGAATCAATTTCCCTTAAAATCCCTAATGTTTTTAGATGACTGCCTAGTATACCATCCTCATAGGGGGGAGGATTTACAAGGTCTAGAAGTGGAAGAACTTCTATAATGAGAGGCAGAGGCGTACAAGATCCTGATAAAGGAGAAGAGCAATAAGGTTAGCAAAAGGCCATAAGCCACCTTTTTTCGTGTGAATCTAATATTTTTATCAAACAACTTAGGAAAATGGAAGGATCTAATCTAAGGACAAGAACACATTGCAACTACTCCATCACAAGTTACACATTTTTATAGAGCATCCATTCTAAGAGCTTAACTAAACATCTCTAGTTGAAACAACCATGTGAGTGTAGTATGGATCTAATACGGTAACAAATTTCCTAATCTTACTCAGTGAAAGATGCGAAGGTATGGTAGTAAAAGAATAAGAATTATCGAGACAAATTGGTGCAAATGATAAGTGGGTTAAACTTCAGTTTTGGAATGAGCCAGCACCTAAACCTATTATATTGTCACTTGGAAATCCCAAACCTACAAGCATACTCATACATCACATCAATAATCAAAAGACGGTGCATTAAAAGTTACAAGAAACATAAAGCAGAACTTAAGGTATGTTCTATGATCTTGAGCCTTGTGTCTCCATGTACTTGGATATTTTGATGAACAAATGGAGAAAAAGCTCATACGCAGGGATAACATATCATTGGACTAACCATCATTGGGTTGCACATAAAAGATTAGTTGCACTTTGTAAAATAGATAGGGCCTATACAACCTAAATACATATCAACCTATTATAACCATATTTGATGAATATCACTTGACTAACAAAAAAAAAATTTCTCAATTGGATTTGACAATTGCAATCATAAACACAACTAGCATTGCTGGTCTAAAGTCGTTATGCCAGCCCACATTAGGTGGGAGCTTCTTCTATATTAGATGTGCATGTCATATACCAAACTTATGTGTAAAAAATGGAACAAAGTCACTAAAAACACTTAGCTAACTAATAAAATTAGTAGCTGACTATACTACAAATCACTCTTCTATTAATAGTGAATTGTGAAAATGATGTAGTATGATGGGAAATGGTGATGAAAATTTAAAAAAGATGTGAAACATAGATGGGATTCAATGTATGAATTTTTAAACACTACCATCGAATACAAAGAGTTGTTACGTAACTTTGCAATTGCACATATCCCAAGCACACCATTCGTACTCATGGAATGAATGTTTGATATACTTTGTTGGATCGTCTTAAAGGTTTTTTACAGTATACAAAACTTCCTCTTGGGTCTACGAACTAAGTAGTTATCTCTTTTTCCTTAAAGCATGCAACATCATCAACAAGTTATAACGGTAAGGTTTGGTCAATTGTTGCAACCTTGTGTTAATGATATGGTTCGAAAGTGGTTGAATTATTATGGGACAATTACATGATATATAATGTAGTGCAATTGTTGGATCGACACAATAAATTTGAAGGATTCAGAGAAGTGTTTGAGTAATATTATTAAAATGTTAGACACTCAAGACATATCTTTAGTAGCCGCCAACAATGTTATACAGACAATAGTAATGTATTAGCAAAACTATAATCCCTATTTAGCTATGCATGCAATGATAAGATAATCAATCAATTAACATGATGTTAATCAATGGAGTAGAAAAGCCAAGAGTGTTGCTCCAAAACTAGAGATTCAAGAAGCACCATTATATAGCTAGAAGTGGATTAGATTCAAAATCAATAAGTACCTCAACATTGAATTTGAATTAAGCGACAACATGTATGCTTACAATTTCAACATCCTCGATTGATGGAAACATCACACCAAGACATATGCAATTCTATCTTAGTGGTCAATCAACTGTTGATGGCCCTAGCTTCAACGACGATGATTAAGTAATCATTCAATAATGTAAGTTATTAATTAGATAAGTATAGGTCAAGATATTGCCCTATATGATTGAATCAATAGCATGCAACATCAAAGCTTATACAGTAAGAACGATGACTACTTTAGTGACTTTAACTTATTGAGAGGAAGCACTACCTCCTTCACACCTAATAATACACAAGGTTAGTTGGTTTTACCTTACTCTATTTAGCTTATAGAAAACCATTGTGTCACATAGTAATTAGGTACGCATGTTTTTTTTTTATATTATAATAAAAAAACTAATCGATAGTTTTTGTAAAATTAATAGATAATAATAGATTTTTTTTAAGTGAGGGTTCAAAGTAGATAAGGGACGATTATTAAAATTGCAAATGAGCCGGGCGAGCTGAACTTTTGAAGGCTTAGGCTTGGATCATTTAGAATTTATCGAGCTCAAGCTAAGCTTTTTATTGAGCTAAAAAATTAAGCTTGAGCTCGGTTCATTTAGCTAAATGAGCTTTAGTTCAAGCTTGAGCTTGGCTCATTTACACATTGGGCTCGAGTCGAGTTGGGTTTTTTATCAAGCTTACAGAGCATGAAATTAAAGGTCGAGCTCGATTTATTTAGATAGCTCATTTTCTATTTTTCTTTTTCAAACTTGAAAATAATATATAAGTGTTATTATAAACATGTATACATAAATATTAAATAAAAATTAGTTTTTGTTCTTTCAATTATATATTTATATATAATATATCATAAATATACAACTCAAAAATTTGTTAACAAGCTTACCCACAAGCTTATTCAGAGCCTAAAAGCTTGTTCATAAATCAGTTCACAAGTCAAAATCAAAGTTCAAGCTTAGCTTGTTTAAATAAACTAGCTTTACTTTAAGCTCGAACTTGACTAATTTACTAATCAAGCTTATCAAGCTCAAGTGGCTCTTCAGCAGCCAAATAACCCATGAGTAGTTGACTCGTTTGCAGTTTAGTAGGCATGATGGTTCAGCACGATACCCTGAACCATATATCATAGTTTGGCTTCTTTTTTTCTTTTTTTTTTTTTTGAACATAACCATCAGTTTCAATTTGTAAATTTTTCGAATCATAAAGAAACGATTGATTTTAAGTTTGAACAATTTTTTTATTCTTAGAATAAAAATACATCATCGAGAGGCTTTAATTATGTGTTTCTTATCACTAATTCAAATACAAACAACAATATAGAAATTAATTATTAATTCAAATAAATATGTAAAACTTTTAGTAGGAGATGATTTTACACATCATAAAACTATGATCATATACTTGTCTCATCCTCTTAAATTATCCTGAATTGCAATGATATATTAAACTCGATAAAATTTGAATATCTTGTCATAGTATGAAGCACAAGTTTCTATTTGTTATACTACTAATCAACACATTATCAATTTCATAAATAGATAAATAACTATATAATAGTAGTGAACTAATTGGTAAGATAAAAAAAAAAAAAAAGAAGAAGAAGAAAGAATATTCAAAGTATAAGAGGTTAAAACCTAAAAGTTAACTTATTTATAAATACACCTCAACAATCAAAATATGACATATTTGTTAATAACATAATTGAAACAAAAGCCAATATGATTGAAGTTCTATATTTTAAGTATGTAAAATGGTTTAATTTAGTTTGAATCATATGGTTCATTTTAGGATTTTGAACCAAACCATTTCATGGAAAAGAAAAAAATAAATAAAATTCCAATTCAGTCTAGATTGGTTTCTAGTCATATGGGTATTTTTGCATAGCCCTAAAGTAGACAACATAGGTTTTTTCAATAACTAGTTGATTTGTTAAAAACTTAAATCCGGTGTATTTTTTAAGTAAAAATGATCAATAATTAATGTTTTCTTTTTTTAAGAAAAACAAAAATAAAACTACATTGGTCTAATTCCTAATAGCAGATACACGTAATAAGCTGTATCACCTTTGACATGGCCTTAAAATTTGTAAAAAAAAATGCACATATAATTTATGCAAATTGCAACACAGTTAAGGTTTAATGTTCCCCTCCAATGATTGTAATGTTGAAATAAGTTAATGACACTTAAATTATTCCTTTAGTTTACGTTTTAATTATATATATCATATGCACTGCATATATTTAGTTACCACAAGTACATGGACGTAACTACATATCTGTAATCATGTTTATTTCATAATATATTATATTTGTTGAATAAAATAAGCACATTTAACTTTATTAATCAATTATTTTTTAAATAAAAAATCGCGGTCCAGTTCCTTAGAAACATTGGAATTGTTCATTCCATGAAACTAGGAACTGGGAACCGGCCTAGCTCTTACAGTTCCAAGCTTTTCTTAACATCCCGTTTCTTAGTAATAGTGATTGGTCCATCACTGTCTATGGTTTTAAATATACGATCTTTGTGAGAGCTCCATCAGCTTGTGACTTTACAAGATCCTTATTTTCATATAGATGTAAGATCTGCATATCACCAAACCATTCTCGAATTCTATTTAGGATATTGATGACTGCATGTCTAGGATGGGATTGTCAATGATTGTTTCGAGTGCAGCACCTTCATCAAAAAGAATCATCCAGACTAAACTAAATCAACATAATAATGGTTTTTTGTTGAATCCTTCTATCTTGCAAAGTTACAAAAAAATTATAAATATAGAAGGTAAAAGAGATGATATAGGAAACTTTAGAGGCAACCTAAATAAAACAATTTTAGAAGAAATCGATAGAAAAGAAGAAGAAACGGATAAAGCAGAAACTTAGGCAAAAGCAGAAGGTTCAAAGGACAAGAGAAAAGGACCATATGGGAGGGGAAGGGGCAAAAAAAAAAAAAAAGGAGGGAGAAGAAGGAACCGAGATAGAGAGGAAGAGAAGTAAAGAAAAATGATAGCAACATTGTCAAAATAAAGAAATATAGATGAGCTCATCAGGATACCAGAATTCATGATCTGAGTAGATACTATTATCACACCAAACTAGTACTGTGATAATGCAATGGTTGGGGAGAGAAAAGGAAATAGAATTGGAGGACCTCATTGATGTAACAATATGAGGATAAAAATTTTTAGTACTTACTTAAGTTGGCCAATTTTAATTATTTATTTAAATATAGAGGATTTTATTATAATTTGGCATAAACTACTGAGCTGATTTATACAACACAATCAAAATATAGAATCATGTTGTAGAAATATAGAAGATTTTTTAATGTGTTTGTATGGAAAGAGCATTCTTTTAATTTCCAACTTTATTAAAGAGAAATAAGTATTTAACCTTTTACTTTTTGTTGCATGTTCACTTAGAGTGAATGAATATTTAATTCCCTTTCATTTCATATAAAGTAGGTATTATGGTATTTATTTTTATGTTAAATACCAAACAATATTTCCATATAAACTATTATTAGATAAATTAATAAATGACAATCCATGATCATCATTATGAATTGCTATTTAAAGGTTTACTCATCATCTTCCCATAAATAATACCACTAACTTTAAAAGATCACCACATCTAGGCTCATATGAGTCAGATATATATAAAAGTAATAATTATTTTGTCATTATAAGAAAGATATAATGATATTATTTACTATTATTCTAATATAATCTTGTATTTTTTTTTTATTTTCATTAAGTATTATAATAGATATACAACTTTAATATATATATATATATATTATTTTTCCATTACAATTTAATATTTTTTTATTGAATCATAAATAATTAAATTCTCTTATTTTTACGGTAAAGCAATCGAGCTCTCATTGTAAAACTTGTCTTGGAAGCTAAAACTATACTATACAAATCACAATGTCAGCGTGGCTTTCCGCGTGAACAAAAGGAAAAATTATATGCTTTACTGTTAATTTTGATGAGATCAGTTTTATTACTATCTAACAGCTCATATCATATCCAATCATATAATTAAATTCTTAAAATATTTAATATTATATTTACTGTATTTATTTTAATAATTAGATTACCACCATAAGACCGTAGAAGCTCTTGAACAAAAAGATGCAGAAAGGCCTTTGGGCACCACCTCGTTCCGCGGGATATGTTGAGATACCCCACGTAGTTTAATCTGGCATCTAACTGCTTGATTTAGTTTATGACGGTGAGACGATACATTTTTGAATCTTCATATTAATTAATCACATATATAAAATAACACATCATGACACAATAATTCCCATTATATGCCTAAAAATAATTCTACGAGTTGTATACTCGAACATGTATACAACACATAAATCCTATCTATAAAAGATTCAATGTAGAAATTTACATGATTACGTCATTATATATAAGCATAGTTGTATATATATTAGAAATAGATATCTATTCATATTTGTTTATCTTAAGATTGACAGCATTTTGAAAAGTCCTGATTATAATATGAAATTTATTTCATTGCTACTACGCTCAAACTAAATAAAATATGAGAATAAAATGGTGATATAGGGTTCAAAGTGAACCTAAGGTCCATTTGTTTGAAAATGTTTTAGAGAAATGTCTTTTCATTTTTCACATTTGTTAAAAAGAAAAGAAAATTATTGGAAAGTATTTTTCCTTATTTTAGAAAACATAAACTCGTCATAGCTTACTTTTGGAAAAAACAACTTACAGATTATAAAAACATAAGTAATTTTTCTATCGATTTATGAGCTCTATATACTAATCATTTACTATCTAAACAAATTTATTATTATTATTATTATTATTATTATTATTATTATTATATTATTATTATTATTATTTTGGGAGATTTATTTCTTATTATAAAAGATATATTTTTAATTTTTTTAAAATGTTAAATTATATAAGTCGTCTTGAAGTTATATAAATACAGAAAACTATTTTTATAAGATTAGCCAAACAATTAAAAATATGCTACTTTTTGGAAAAACCTTTTCAAGAAAAACCATTTTCTTTTTTTTTTCTAAATAATTTTCTTAAAACAAATAAAGTTTAAGATTAAACTATATTTAATATTTTTGATATTAGAAAAATATCCATAAACAACATGAAATCATATATATATATATATATATATATAAAGCAATGGTACTTAGGCATATCATTATGTAGTCATATCAATGTAACTGCACTTACATAACTAAAGACATAATTATTCATCGCATTTTCTTGCTTTAAGAGATCGGATACTTTAGATAAATACAAGTTTATATTTATTTTATTGCATCCTAATATAATACTCATACCAAATGACACATTGAAATGAATCCGTAAGTTAAATCCAATTCATTTTTTTTATTAGTAGACTTGTATATAGACAACCCATAGATCATATTTAAAAAACATCATTTGTACTCTTGCATACGATTACATCATAATAATCTACATATAAATATCTATCTATACACACACACACACACACACACACATACATATATATATGAATATACAATATTTTATTGGTTTATTACCTTAAGATTGATGGAATATATTTCATTCATTCTATTTTATTCCTAACATAGGCATATGATATAGGATATAGAGAATGAATTTATTATTTCAATATCAATACCATATCTAAGATTAGAATTGTCGTTTTGTTTTTTATTACAATCTGTTCTATTTTGAATGCAAAATGTTGGATAGAGATGATATAATGTCGACAAGATTAATCAATACACAGCAACATGCTCCAAACCGTATGAAATTATTGCATTTGACCGAGGTTACATAATTCATTATTTTATGACAACTATAGCTTAGCTATTTTGCACACCAAATCTCCAATAATCGAGTTCAATTTTCAAACTAGACAAGGGACCAAATGTGGTACGATAATATCCAATCAATCAAACTATAACTGCTCATGAGCTAGTCTTATTGGATATTTCCTAGCAAATTGTTGCATGTATTTTTCCAAATAGCTCATTTGAATTTACATAAAAATTTAATTTCATATCCGTTCTTTGAAATGGTTTTTTTTTTTTTTTAGTTAAGATCTTTGAAATGATTAATTGGATACCCAATCAAACTTTTTATAATTATTTTTGTTTCATCTTTAATATTGTTTGTTCTATTTGTAAACATAGATAATATATTATTAAATTTTTATTGATATCCTAACACCAGCAAGCATTGATAGATTGCTTATTTCAAGTCAAAAAATGAAACAAAGGCTATTAGAAAGTATTAAAAATACTTATAAAAACTTTGATTATGTATTAAATTAATAATTTTACATTTCAAGAATCAAAATAAATTTTTATACAAAACTCATGTACCAATTAAACACATTCCCTATATTTTACAAGATTAGTTACATGCTTAAGAAAAAGAAATATATAAAATATGCCTTTTTAATTCAATATATTTGTAATTTTAATTATTTCCAACGTATAAAAGTTAGAGAGAGAGAAGAGAGAGACAGAGAGACAGAGAAATCACTAAATAACCATCTAACCTGTACCAGGTGATGATTCTTAGCAGTATTAGATAATCTTGATCCACTTTAGCCATCGAAATATTAAATTTATTCCCCTTACTATAAATACCCCAACGAGGCCCTCACGATTCCAGTATCTCTTTCTCCCTATTACATCCATTATCCACTAAAACTAAAAGAACTCTCATCTAATTGCCAATATTCCATGGCTCTCCCTGAAACTCAGGACACCACCCTACAGGACGCCTGGGATTACAAGGGCCGTCCTGCGGACCGGGCCAAAACCGGCGGTTGGATCAGCTCTGCTATGATTTTAGGTCTTTATATATATCTATTTTTTATTTTGCTATAATATACACAAAGTTTGTTCCTAAGTTCAAATACTTCTTTTTTTGTAATTAAATTTTATATTATATAGTCCTAACTTCGACGCTTGTTTATCTTATAAAAATTTGTTACTAAAATGGGTAATTGGAAATTGGTGTTTCATTATTATAGGTGGTGAAGCATGTGAGAGGCTGACAACTCTCGGTATAGCTGTTAACTTGGTGACCTATATGACGGGGACCATGCACTTAGGAAATGCTAGTGCTGCCAATACCGTCACCAACTTCTTGGGCACCTCTTTCATGCTTTGTCTCTTAGGCGGTTTTGTCGCCGATACCTTTCTCGGCAGGTCGATCGGTTCTATCTTCATTCCTCAACAAAAATATCTTTCAACGGTTTCTTTCCTTAAAAAACTATATAGTCCTGTTATTTTTTTTTTCTCAACTATTTAACAAGTTAAATTTATATCTAATTATAATTATACTACTAAAATACTCAATATATTAATTAATATATTTAAAATGGATTTCACTAAACGGTCTTGTTCAAAAGACCGTAAAAGTAATTGTTTGTATATCCTCCAGTCATGGTGCTTACGGGATTGAAAACGTTGTTCCTTTACTTATTACGGAAAAAACTACTAGTTTTATAAATCTGATAATCATTATACCGCATGTAATCTCACGTATATATAATTTATATTTCACAGGTATCGCACAATTGCCATATTTGCTGCAGTTCAAGCAACGGTAAGGCCTTTTGCTTTGATTAGACCTTTAAGTCTTTTACAATTTATATACTGCCATCATTAATATTTTTATTTTTAATTTTCTATTTAAATGATCATTTTAAAAAGTATCCTGCTGCACTAATTAGCGAGGTAAAAAAAGAATCTAATAGAAAAGAATACACGTTTGATAGGAAAAAGGGAAAAAAAAAGATATAAAGAAATAAAATGAATTTTCTTTTTTTTTAACTCTTTCATATATAAATATATATATAGCTGGTTCAATTATTTGGAATTCAAGATAACCTGATTGGGTATCATTTTAGCTGCTGTAAGTACTTTTTTTTCTAGTTTAAGGAAAATTGTAGATAGGATCCATAAAACGTGTCCCACAATTAACTGATATATATTTGCTTTATTTTATTTCATTTAGATGAAAAAGTAATAATTACTGCTTGTACTTTATTTAAAATTTTTATTCCTTTTGTTTTATTTTTAATCTCTAGGGTGTACAATATTAACTATATCAACTATTGTCCCGAGTCTACGTCCACCAAAATGCACCCCCGGCAGTGGCACCACATGTATACCCCCTCGGCCAAACAGCTAACGGTCCTGAACTTAGCCCTCTACACGATAGCCCTTGGAACCGGGTCTAAAATCGAGCGTATCGGGTTTTGGTTCGGACCAATTCGATGAATCCAACAAGAAAGAGAGGCTCAAATGGTGAGTTTCTTCAGTTGGTTCTTTTTCTTCATAAATATAGGGTCACTAGGGCAGTGACCGTACTAGTGTACGTTCAAGACAACGTCGGTCGACCATGGGGTTATGGTATATGCGCATGTGCAATCGTGGTAGCTTTGATGGTGTTTTTGGCTGGTACGAGGAGGTATAGGTTAAGAAATTGGCG
This sequence comes from Combretum micranthum, assembly GCA_024138025.1. Lineage (NCBI taxonomy): Eukaryota > Viridiplantae > Streptophyta > Magnoliopsida > Myrtales > Combretaceae > Combretum > Combretum micranthum. Next base: position 15,003 of record JAMXBD010000785.1, read on the forward strand.
GGAGTCCATTGACACAGATCGCTACGGTTGTTATTGCCGCTTGGAGGAAGAGGAATTTGGAATTGCCTTCCGATCCTTCACTTTTGTTTACTGTTGATGATATTTGTTGAAACAGTAAGCAGAAAAGGAAGCAGCTGTTGCCTCGCAGCAAGCAGTTCCGGTATGTCTTCCTATACTACGTTTTGCACTTTAACCTACTAGGAATAACGATACGACCCATTTGTTAACTTGGAAGTGGCAACAAATCGTTGCCTTTTTACTTCATTTTCTAATACCGCCATGGTGGATTGTTTCTTTCATGCGAGTAAATAGAGAGTGATGGTAGGATGGTATAATTAGTCACCAAAAGTTTAATTTAGTATAAATTTACTATTTAAAAGTTTCAATAGCAAATTGAATTTTTATATAAGTTTCATATATCATATTTGATATTTTTCATAAATTTTATACAGTTATATTAATCATTTGTAATTCATATTAGGATTAATTATAAAAAACATGACCTGTGCTTTTATCAATTTGTATATATATGACTTATGTTATTTTTTTTAATAAATAATTGATGCGACTTTCATACAAAAGTGATAATATTATTTAATAACTTTAGAATGACATATGTCAATATTTATTGATCATAAAAAATTAATTTTAAATTTTTTTCAATTTTTTTATTAAAAAAATAATTTAAAATATTTATTTATATTTTTCAAATACTTTAATCTGTAATTTTATTATTAAATTAATTTTGTAGACTAATATTTATTTTTTTTATCAAATTCAAACCACCTATTTATGCAAAAAAATCAATATGGATCATGTATTTATAAATTAATCAAAACACATGTCATATTTTATAATTATCCATTCATGTTATGTATTATCATTTTAAATCTAATTTTATCATTTTGTTTGCTTAAAACTTTTAGATCAATAATTTGTATGATTCATCTTTCTCAAACGCACGTCTGGGATTTTGTCGGTTCGCCCGTTAATGTTTTGTAGGTTTCATTGCATATTGGCTAAATTATTTATTTTAAATTAAAAGTAGCATATCAGACGTGTCATACAAAAAAAAAATCTCTATGATTGTCTTTTCTCAAGAAAATGAAAACAAAGAACAAAAAACTATTTTCTGCATGATTATACAAAATCTTGTTTTATCTGTTTTCTTTTCTTTATTGCACAACTTTTAAACAACTGGAAGAGAATATAACATTCATATAATAATAATAATAATAATAATAATAATAATAATAATAATAATAATGATGATGATGATGAAGATGAAATTATTTATGGCGGAGGAGCTGAGGAGGTAGCCAGACAGCGCACAGCTCATAAATCACTATAAAGGGCTCTTTTGGTTCACTTTTTTATGTCCGTTCATAGTTTATGAAGTGAAGATATTTTCACTATTTAACAACATGACATATTAGGGTACAGTGAATGGATGCTCCTAGGTAAAAGCTGCTTTTTTACATCCTCAGTCAACGGACAAGCAAAATCTTTCCATTTTGGCTTTGGGGAAAACAAACGACAAAAACAGGCCCCCCACAAGGACGATCTCTTGGAAATTAATGTCACTTTTTGTGAATATGAGTTAAGGGAATTCAACTACCATGGGACATCCTCCATGAACACTCACATTCATTGATTGCATGCTGATGTGTCTTGTCTTGTCTCGTCGGAGAGTGTGAACTCATGTGGTAATTCAGCTTTCAAACCATAAACTGGGGCCGGGTATAATTGGAAATTGTTTTAACCTTTCAAATTTACTTAGACTTTGTATAATTATATATGCTCCAAATTATATAATTGCATTATGCGATAATAAGTACTTTATTTTATGGTAATTCATTTTTTGAGAACATTCTAAGTGTTTATACCATAAACCTACTAGTATGTAATTTAACTTATATACTGTTTATTTTAAGAAAAATCACTTATTAATAGAAAATATTCTACATTAATTTTTTCCCCTAAAAATAGCATCTTTTTTTTTATATATTTGGTTTTATTTGAAAAAAATATGTTGAAAAGACTTTTTCAATATTTGACATGAATTTTATATAAAGCGTAATATGGTGGGTAAGTAAAATATTATTTATCGAGGAGAGTAATTTAGAAAATAACTTTCTATTCTAAGAAATTAGAAGTAATTTTCCTAAAAATTACGAAAGTTTCTTGTCAAAAGAAAAATGTGTTTCCTTATAAGGAAATTTTCCACATAAAAGGTTGTGCTTTGAAGACAATAAATGAGTGAAATAGGAAAAAAAATGTTTTATGAAAAGCATTTTCCTAAAATAAATAGGGTTTTGGTATTAAAAATGAATGTGTTTGCTTTATACTAGATCGGATAAATAAAGATATGAATTGGAGTAGATCTGAAATAGAGGATAAATAAACGAGTTTGGCGTGTTATTGGATTAAAAAACTAATATCATGTGAATCATAGACCTCCAATGATTTCATATAATGTGGCACCTTCATCTTAGATCTCAAGAATAGTGGGATAGCATTTGAGCTGTATATGAATAATGAATCTGCTGTTTCGGTTTCCTAAAAAGAATCCTAGAAATCACCAGTCACTGTCTTCAAATCGAAATTCACGATGCTCACTGTCTTCAGCACACGGTTCTCACCTTCCCCAGCTACAACTTGCTCACCTACCCTCATCCAAATATATAAATATATTTAGAAACTTCAAGACTCTCTGCAGAATCATTTTTTACTCTCTAAGATTCTTTAGATACTATTTTCTCACCACCTACGGTTAGGATGTCTCCTCGTGTTTTCCACCAGGTTCGTATTTGAAAGGCACTCAATTACTTATCAGCATTCCTTAGTAAAAATCCAAGAAATTGACGATGGTAATAATACTATTTTAGAGATAAATATTATACAACACAAAATTAATAAAACAAGTCATATTTCTATATATATATATATAGATATATATATATAAACAGCAATGATGATTTTTGCTATAAAAATTTCATTTTAAAATCAAAAGTTCTATATTTAAAGCTCAGTTTTATTTTTTTATAGTGTAAGTACATTTCTTTTAGCTCATAAGTTGTAGTTTTTTTTTTTTTTTCAATTACACCAAATTTTCTAATATTATATTTGTAATAAATTAAAAAGTTGGTACAATTGCTTTAACAAAAAATTCTACATTATAAACTGAATGGAAGATGCTTATGGAAATTAAGTACATTCAAACCTACCAAGTTACTTTCATGATCTTAAATTTGCAATACACATTAAACAAACCGAATAATATACTACTTTATCCTTTGTTTGTAAACTTTTCACGTGTTTCCTTTATATATGTTGATTCTATTGAGTTATTTCTCTCTTCAATAGTTTTATTTAATTCTATAGTAGATTGATTTTTAACCCGATTATTTCTGACACTAGGTTAAAATCTAGTTGATAAACAAATTCACATCGGCCCACACCACACCCCCCCCCCCCCCCCCCCCCCCCCCAAAAAAAAAAAAAAAAACAAACAAATTCAATCATGCCATGTTCCACTTGGACCATGTTCCATGAAAACATGACATTACACAAACAGCTCATTGAATGTACGTGAATGCATAATTGGCTATGTGGCGTGTCCCATAAATAATATTGCACCATGATTGTATTTGATCATATCTTATAACAGCTATTATTGATTCTTGATGGATTATTTCCTTCATGTAGTTTCTTGGACAAGGCAGCAATCAAGGACCCAGGTATGCCCACCAAGGTGACTGCTGCGGACAAATGGATCTTATCAACCCTAACCGATGTGGAAGAAGTAAAAATGGTGATTAGGATGTTGCCAATTTGGGCCACCACCATAATGTTTTGGACCATCCATGCACAAATGACCACATTCTCAGTCTCACAAGCAACCACCATGGACCGCCACATTGGAAAATCATTCCAAATCCCAGCTGCATCACTAACCGTGTTTTACGTAGGTAGCATTCTCTTGACAGTTGCAATTTATGACAAAATCATAGCCCCCATTATAAGAAAATTGCTTAAAAACCCATACGGTTTGACCCCATTGCAACGAATTGGAACTGGTCTAGTCTTTTCGATATTTTCAATGGTGGCTGCAGCCCTAATCGAGATTAAGCGCCTACACGTTGCTCACTCTCACAATTCAATAAAGGATCACTCAACTCTAGTGCCATTAACTGTGTTCGTGTTAGTGCCTCAAAATTTGTTACTCGGTACAGGTGAAGCATTCATCTATACTGGGCAACTTGATTTCTTCCTGAGGGAATGCCCTAAGGGAATGAAGACTATGAGCACAGGATTGTTTTTAAGCACACTTTCATTAGGATTTTTCGTTAGCTCGGTATTGGTGACTCTGTGCACAAATTGACTGGGAACAGTAAGCCATGGTTAGCTAATAATCTTAACCAAGGGAGATTATATGATTTCTATTGGCTGTTGGCAATTCTAAGTGCTATCAACTTCCTAGTCTTTGTGTTATGTGCTAAATGGTATGTGTACAAGGATAAAAGGTTGGCTGAAGAGGGATTCGAGCTTGAAGAAGTGGAAGAGATTTGCCATGTGTAGAAAGTTGTTACAAAGGACTTTCTATTTTAGTCTCAAGGCAAAGTATATTTTATAGATTGGCAACTGGGTCGATGTATTTTTTTTCGAGTTTTTTTTTTTTTCCTTTTTTTCTCCCTTCCATGTATAAAAAGAGTATGCAAAAGAAGATGTTTGTCATAAAATCATCCATAATAGTGGATGACAAAGAAAAGAATGAAGATGATAAAATAATACATACTGTTCTTGGTTTGACATAAATATTTATTCTCTTAATTTACTTTAAATAGTTATTATCTTAGTATTTATGCTTTATTGTGATAGATTATCTATTTAAAACTAAATGTTTTAAATTTGTTAGAACGTTTGCACTATCTTCTATGGTTAATCGATGTTTCTCTTCCCATTTTCTTATCCCACTAAATAACACAGACAAAATAATTGCATTCGCCGGTTCCAAAAGTCTCTTTCTTCCACCGCTAAATCCTTGGTACTTATAATAGCAAAGCAAAATCAAGGCAAAGATATTAAAATTTAAGAAATAGTTTGAAGGAAACGGTGAATCCTCTATGGTTAATTTTTAATATAGCAATATGGATTTAATCTTAGCTTTATTCTATCATTTGTCCAATTCATGGGTCCTCCTATTATACTAGCAAGCTATGAACCTTACGTCCTTGCAGTTTTTCCAAATTGTGGTCCTTAGTTCATTCATTTATTGACCATTGCGTCTGTGGCTATCCTCGTACCTAATCATAGACCCTCATTTATCAACTTCCCTGACTATTATGTACATCGCACGCGTGTATGTATGCTTATATAAACAAAACCCTACGCATCGGGACATATCAGCTCAGTAATTAGGCTAGAATTTGCTAAATATACATAAACACGGAACATATTAGTGGGTCTTGAGAATTGGCCACTATTTTCATTTTCTTTAAAGTTAAGTGTGGTTATAAGGTGTTACCTGTGCCTCTGCTATTGTATGTTAAAGGTAAAAGATATATTTTTCAAATGTACGTACGTATGTATACATATATATATATACATACATACACTTGTGGTATGCTATTTCGTGAATTACTTTGGTCTACTATACACTAGCTTGCTTGTGATAGGTGTACTGAACCAACGCTTGAGCGGAATTAATAAAAATTTGAAAATCATACTCAAAACACATCTAATAGGGCTAATATCACATCCAGTACTTAAATTGTGGCTAGTTTTTCAATATGCTACATATATTTTGAATTTATTATATATCTAATTAGATATTTTAAGGTCATTTACACTATCTATGTCAACTCTATATTATATGGTCTATCTAATTAACCTTTTTAAGCTAGCTACTATGTGTTTCAAGCAATTATTTTGGTAAAGATATTTCATTTAGAATATACGATTTTTAGACAATCATGGACCATCATCTATATTAATTCCGCTATGTAACACATCGTTTCCACATTTATTTATATTCAAAATAGAATATTTTTATTAAGGATATTCATTTAGGATACATGATGGTCCATAATTTATTTAAAGTGAAAAAAAAAAACAACTGGATCGATAATTTTAGATGGAGTCAATTTAGGTAGTACCATTGACCTTGAAAAGTTTAATCATATACTAAAATTAGTATTATAGAAATTTAAGTTAGTTAAAAAATCAACTTAAATTCATGCAGCAAATTCAAAATTATCCTATCTTATAGCATAGTCAGTTGTTTTTACAAAGTGAGCCACCATTTAGGTGAAGGTCCCAGTACAAAATAGATCATATAGTAATGTTGCACAAATTATTTACCATGTTAAAGGTTAGTTTGCATTGTCTAATTTTTATTTATATTATATTTGTTTAATATATTTATGAGTAAAACTATCAATTTTTTATCGGTATTTTTTGCTTGACAAATATATGTTTAGAAATGAAAAAAAAATGATACCAAAATAACCAAAATATAATAAAACAAACAAAATTGATTGGTTAATGAAAGCGCATAATTTATCAGCTGTGTAGTCATTAAAATTTCCTTCCCGTTAGGATTATACATGTAGAGTTAAAAAATTAATCATGATGTTGAACTTTTGCATTGTATATGAAAGTAAATATTTTCTTGCATTATCCCGACCACTTACTAAACTTAATGATCTATGAATGTTAAATTTAGTATTAGAACTTTATGTAAAAATTCATTTTGATATATAAATTTTGAAGTGGTCAATTTAAGATCTAACTAAACTTTTTATGACTATTTTTACCATCCCTTAATATTGTTTTCCTTGTTTGTTGACTTGGAGAAGACAATCTATAATTTTTAGTTCTTCTCCTAATATTGTCTAGCATTTATAATAGGCTACTTCTTCCACTTACTGAATTTAACAAAAGGTGGATGCCAAATTTGGTATTTGAACTTTATTAAAAAATTCAATTTGATATTCAAATTTTTATGTAATCAATTTAATACATAATCAAATATTTTGTAGTTATTTTTACTATCTCTTTAATACTGTTTCCCTTGTATGTTGAGGCAGAAGAGATGCTTTATCATTGAATTTTTCGTACTTTTCCTAACATCGTCTAGCAATGGTGATAGGCTACTGCTTCCACTTTAGAAAATAGGGTATGCGATATAAATGAGATGATAAAAATAATCATAAAAAATTTGATTTTATCAAATTTATGTCTTCAATTCAAATACTAAATTAAACTACCAAATTTGATAATATCCCATTATGAAAGGCTATAAAAGTCAAATGTCTTCCGAAAGAACGATTGTATGTCGATAAATCACTTCCTTCGGTCGGTTGTTGAGTTGTTGCTCTTTTATGCAATTGCGTTGAGCCTTATAAAACAACAGTGTACTAACAACGCCCCAACACATGTAAAGTCAATCTCTCTCTCTCTCTCTCTCTCAATAATCTCATGAGTCATGACATAGCAAGGACGATGATAGTGCCCTAGAACATGGATCAATTGTTAATTTAAAAGCATGTTCGTCCCAAAGTACAAGATTGCAACTTTTCAACCAACAAAAGCTAGAGGATTATGTTGTGGATTTGATATTGCAAACCATAATTTCATATCTTCTTCTCATTGCAATGATAGAATAACATTTGTCCAAATGAAAAAAGTTGGTTTAACCGTGATTTGCTCCCTCTCTTTTACAATATCTAAGATAATGGTAAGATCACTACCATGTTATATTGAATTAAAATTAAAATAAGAAATTTATAATAAAAGTTAATAAACAGTAATAAATCATGTAATATAGTATAGAAGATAAAAATAAAAGTCGTATCAATAGGGATCAGATTCTAAATATTAGTTGTGATCACTTCTAGCTAGGCGATTGAATAACAATGAATTTTAAAAAAAAAAAGTAGACTACAAATTAAATCTAATACGTACCATACTCCACAAGACAGAAAATAAATAAACTAAGCATCCCACATATTGCCAAGGCTATTCTTTAGACAAACACATATGCATTTGGTATATACTAAGATTAATTAACTCTAGCTTCATTCTATTCATCACAACCTACTTTCTTTTTAAGTCGCCAAGACTCCACCTTCTAATTTGTTTTTACCTTTAACTATTGGTGTCTTTCAAGCTTGTGGCCCGGAATCTTTAGTGTTTTATATAAAAAAAAAAAAAAAAAAGTCGGCATGTCACTTTTACAAGAAAGAAAAAAATAATAATAAGCAGAAGAAGATATAATCCCAGAGATTCTTCCTAACTAAAAAGTTAAATCCCCATCGAAATAAAAGATATCAAAGATAAGATTATATAACATAAGTCCAAATTTTTCTAAACATGGTTATATTACTTTAACTTTTAAGTGTCATGTGAATCATAAAAAAAAATTATATGAAATGAGCCGCATAATAAATATAAAACTCTAGATTTTATTTAAAGCTAATCTTCATGAGATTTGAAACCTAAATCTTGTCTTTAATATTATTGTCTTGAAATAATAATGATTTATTTTTACATTAAGTAATGTTTGTCTGATATCATAAATTATTTATCTTACATACATTTTAATTCTCACAATCTATACTTGGATTTCTTTCAAAACTATTCAAATACTTAGCAAAATCTGTCTTACTGGAAAACACATGGAGAGGATAAACTTGTCCAATTTTCATAATGTTTTTTTCATTAATTGTTAGAAATCACATTTTCAAACTAAGTACATTTTACTCTCTCTTGCATACAAAAGAAACAGCTGGAATTTGAAAATTTATACCAACTGTACGTCATCATCACCAAAAGATAAACACAAATTTTTTGAAATAGGCTATACTAATATGATTTAATATAATTATTACAATATCTTATTTATTAAACAAAAAACTAAATATTCGGCCAAAAAACACAAAACTAAATAAGTAAAACTCAAACCGTCTTTCTCCTTTCATTCATGTCAACAACAAAAACACACAAACCACTTCTCCAAATTATCACTTTCAACATTAGAAAAGTTCTATAAGAAATCACCCATAAACATTACCCCCAGTATTTTTGAAGCGGTAGGTGAAGAAGTCACACAAAAGCAATGAATCAAATCAAGGTAAATTTTATCTGTTCAAAATTCATTGTAGTTTATCTTTACAAATTACACTAGTATACATGTATATTTTACTATAAAAAATGTAACATTAAGTTTAGTAGATATATAAGTTAATGAACTTTCTAAACTTTCCAAAAATAATAGAAGTATTTGCACACTTAACTTTGTGAATTTGATCATGTATAGAGTTTTGGTACATCTACTGAAAGCTTATCAATAGGTGTATCTTTACTTAACAAAAACAAAAATAATACTTTATGTAGTAGACCAAAGAAAATTTACAATAAACACTTTAACTTTTAATCAAATGAAAGGATGATAGATCTAAGTTTAACCATTAAACTTGCCAAACATAGTTGCGTTTGAAGTAGTTATCATAGAACAATTCATGGCCATGCTTCAACCTACGAAATAATCTTAGAAGAATTTATTTTTATTAACCAAAGTAGAACATACCTATGGTTTTTGCATGCAATGGAATTATGGCCATAATAACACCCATGATTTCAAGTCGCGGTTGACTTTGAGTGCCTATGATTGAAACCAAGGGAAGTGGAGTTTGAACGCAACTTCAACCGTGATAAAGGTCGCGCCTATGGTTTGCCCCACAATTAAAGCTGTGTGATACACAAACAAAAATGATCACCTTGATCATGCCTACGATCAATTGCCTTGTCTACTTGCGACCTAGAACACGCCTAATATTTACTCCTCACAAGCAAACTTTTGTAAATTAAGGAAATTACAACACACATATAGGACACTTAAAGTACTAATAGGAATTACTTAGTTGTATGCTTAGTAATGTATGTTTGTTATCTTATAGAAAGGATAAACCAGTGTCTAGATTTTCTAATAGATTATTACAATGACTAAGCAAGATGCACGAGTGAGTAGCTCTTATCATTTCACATTGATTATGTCTGTAATATAGTGGCATGTGTTCTAATGTATAATTAAAACTAACTATGTGCATAGGGATTGGGAATAGTGCATATTATATACTATTTAGATAAAAGACAAGTTTCAATATTAAAAGTGATAATCACTTGCTTGATACTAATTGTGTAATGAGTATTGAGGATTGTTTGAGAATTTTATGATCATTAAGTAATTCGACATAAATTCTAATCAACTATTAAATGAAATGGACATGCATTGCATAACTACATAAACTATATTTAAATGGTGATTCTATTAAGTATTAGCATTTTGGTTTTATGGTATTGTTGAGTTTTCCCAATAAAGAAAAATGAAATTCCAGTCCTACATAAGGTTACCGTTGTTATGCTCGATTCAATGGGAACTAAGCAAGCATCGAAAGGAACATCGCTTATAGTGTTGATATGAAATGGCTAATACTTGGTGGAGTTTTTATATTATAAGGTTAAGTTGAGCTATAAGATATGTAAATATGAAATAATAAGAGAAGATGAAAATACTCCCCTTTCTTAGTTCTTAGTCTCTCCTGGATAATGATTACCTGTTGACTAGTTCTTGAAACATCAGTAGGAGAGTAGAAATCTACACCGTATTTGGATTTCAATTGTCCATGCTTGAATTAGATGCATATGTTTGGTTGTTGCCTTACATATACTTATTAATTAAACTTGCTTGACATTTGTTGAATTTGTGTTAAGATTTGGTTATTCACTAGGCTATGGTTTACTCACTCTCCTATAGATTTGCTTGGTTACAAGAATTACTAGAGCTAACCTACACTTAGAAGTTGATGCTAGTATAAGTTAGCAATGAAGTCAAGATATGGGTTGGAAAGATTATAGAATTATGTGTAAAGAATCAACTAAGACTAGCATTTTTGTGTAGTTATGATGTAATGACTAAGAATTTAATGTAAGTTGTATGTAATGTTATTCTTGTATGTAATCTATATGTATGCAATATTTCTTATTCTAAATAACCTTACAATCTTATTATGATGTGCGCCACAAAGTATTCTACCTGTACGATTTTAGTCCACAAATTTTCTCCCAACGATTTAAACTCCCCCTCTCTCTAATTGCAACTTATGTTCTCACACATCCCCTCTACACACGTTTCTCCATCTCTCCCATTATCCCATATTTTTATATTTTTACACTTTTTTGTAATAACTCTCATAATCTCTCATGCCATTCGTTATCTTAGTCAGAGAACCTTTCCCTTATTATTTCTTCAGCTTATTTTTTTTGAAGTTAAAAGTCTGATTTAGGTGCCTCCAATTAATAGGTAACTAGATAAAGGAGTAAAATTTATGATTTTTTTTTTATTTTTGAATATGTAGATTTTTTAATTGAATGGTTATATGTCTTTTTATGATATCATCATGATATTAAAATTTTGAGGGTTTAGATTTCCATTAATTTTTCTATATGATTGAAAGTATTTTGTGCTTTTATCTATATGGGTTTTACTTTTGTCAATTAATTCAATGTAGAACTTGTTGATACTTACTACCTGATGTTTGCTTTAATGCTTATTTGAAAATGGAGATATTCATCATATTAAGCTGTTGTGAAAGAAAATTAGAGCTATTTATCTAGATTGGGTTTTTAATTCTTAGGTTTGGTAAATTTTCTTACTTTGAACTGTGGGAATGAAAAAAAAAAATTCTTGATTTGATTTGATATGCCATGCCATTTTTGCTATTTCTTTTATTTAGTCAGACATATAAGATTCTATATCTTAGAGTGCTTTTATTTAATCCTTGAAACTGTATATACCTTTTATCTAGGATGTTAGGACACGTTTTTATCTCTTTAGACAAATAGTTTGGGAAGGATATGTGAGTTTTACGGCTGTTAGGTAATGAATATTAATTGATACCCTTTACAGATGATTCTTTTATTTGTTTAATGCTTTATACTTTTATTTATTCTTTTGGAAAGGTAAGAGATTTGCCTTCGCTATTCTTAAGATGAGGCAAGAGAATCAAATCCAAAATTTTATGGCTCTACAACCACAAGATTTAATTAAAAGGAAAAAAAGAAAAAGGCATTGTAATAAATGTTTCCTGTAATCATGTTATAATATGTAAAATTCTAAGAGCCATGCTAATTGCACAAAATTAATCTCACAATTTATGTTAGCATTAGTAGTCAGTACTAGTGGAGTTAGCTTCAAACTTTGAGCTTGTTTGATATATATTAACCATCCAGAACTGTTCATAAAGGATACGATTCTTGGATTGCAAATTTAGACCTTGATAATGAGGACTATAGGACAATGGTCATGCTAAATTTATTTGGAAGTATGAATGAATCGTGAATTTGATTTACTATGGATTCTAGAATAAGAACATATTCTACCACCACCCATTGTTAATTTTCCATTCCCTATGTTAGAAGACCCAACAAGTGTAGCTAACTATGTTAGCTCATTTCATAATAAGAATGATGTGTTCATCCATTGGCTTTTTTTTTTGTAGGGTCCAAATGTTATTAATGCCAATCTCAAGCTAAGGAGTGTGAAGAAAGTTGCTGTTACAGGTAGAGGTCTTACGAAATTTGGCATAGCTACGACTCTTATACTGAGCAACATATATGTTTTAAGAGAAATTAATTTTGAGTATCTTCTAAAGGGTATAAAGCCAATAGAAGGTAATATGTTCATCACTAAGTTTCTATAATGTTGAACTATTTTATGCCCTTATTCATGTGACATAAATATATGAAGTGACCAAATGCAAATGAATACTCAAATGTGAGAGTTGATGATATGTTTTTATCTATTTGTGGCTTTTATATGAGCTTCTTTTGGCTACATAGAAAATGATCATATAGTATTATTAATTGCATATTCCATAAAATTATCTGCCATGTCAGGGAAAGATCTCACTTTGTTCTTAATGATTTCTATTTGAAGATTTATCACAGTAGATTCATCTCACTTTCTCTGTTAGTGTGCATTATTTTTGTCTTAATTATGAATGAGAATGTTTGAAGTAGTCCCTTTAAGACAAGAAGGATTCAAATGAATACTCAAATGTGAGAGTTGATGATATGTTTTTATCTATTTGTGCTTTTATATGAGCTTCTTTTGGCTACATAGAAAATGATCATATAGTATTATTAATTGCATATTCCATAAAATTATCTGCCATGTCAGGGAAAGATCTCACTTTGTTCTTAATGATTTCTATTGAGATTTATCACAGTAGATTCATCTCACTTTCTCTGTGTTAGTGTGCATTATTTTTGTCTTAATTATGAATGAGAATGTTTGAAGTAGTCCCTTTAAGACAAGAAGGATTCATGAGAATAAGTAGAGAATAAATTGGATGGTGAGTAATGTTGTAACAGATTGATGCACCCAAATTTTACCACATTGTATATTACCCTTTTACTGTGGCTTCTATGGAATAGATTATGTATTCTTTATGACATTTAGAACTATGAAGTGGATCACCTAGGGAAAAATAAAGAACTATGAAGTGTTTCACTAAATTCTCCATTTTAAATCACTTACATTTGATAAATTTTTGTTTCTACCAAATGTCAAGGGTTTGGTATCAAAGGGAAAGTTGACTAAAGATAAGGCATATAAAGCTTTCTCAATGTTGAGCAATGTCTTAGATTATTGAGAATTTATAGATGTGGATATGGTATAGAGGCAAGTTTTTAGGTTAAGTGCCTTTATTTACATTTCCATTCTATAGAAAATATAAAACAAAATAGTTATAATGTAAATATTTTGCATTATAATCTTCAATACATATTTACTTCTATTGGTTTTTCATTGAGTTGTGTTTTAAGATGCAACCGAAACTTTCTAATGGGCATCATTAAATCATTTTCTTTTCTTCAAACTATCACTGAGAACATTTCATTGAAAAAACGATTTTTAGTGAAATTGAGAAAGCATGCCCTTCCCTACTGCATATTGGCAACAAACACATCTATTGACCTCAACCTTGCTAGGAAAAAGACAAGTCCTCAAGATTGGATTATGGGTACTCACTTTTTTAGGTTAGTTGACCATTTTCAAGATGGGATATTAACCACAACTTTGCATGTTTTTGTTCATTCTGTTTTTTGCTTCTATTAAGACAACTTATCTAGATGCCATGTTTGAAGCTGAATTAGGTATTAGAGAATTTATAAAGCTTTATATTAAAGAGAGATTGAACACATAAATATAGAAAAAAGAAGACATCAAATGGACCCTCAATACAATTTGCCAGGATTTAAGCAAATACACTTATGAGTTCTCTATGTACTTGACACTTAATATAGTCTGTCACATGCTGTTTATTTTAACTAGGCTTGAGTTGGAGCGGATGTTGTAAGTGACATGAAGGATGGACATGTGGAAGCGATGTTGTATATTCTGTGTTGATCATATGTCCATCCTTTCAAGGAAGATATAAGACCCTTATTTACCTGGTGAAACGATAATATTGTTGATGACCTCTTCATGTTTACATTCTCTTGGACAGATATGCAAGTTCATTTTATGGACCATTTCGAGAAGCTTTAGACTCAAATCCATGTTTTGGAGACAAGAAGACATAAGTAATATCTATGTGACTATTTATCAAGTTACATTCCTCTTTATCATGGTTGGATGGAACATCTTCATATTTTGTTTTTCTTTTAAAAAAAGTAATCTAGCAAATTATTGAAGGCTTTAATTAAGGTTCAACTGATGAAGCCTTTTAGTCAATATTTGCTTTCTTTATATAGATAGTTACGATACTTTGAAAACCATTATTACAATGAGCCTCTTTAAAAAAAAAAAATGAAGTAATTACAATGAACTTATTTTGCCTTTTCTTAGGTTACCTGGTTTACCTTATCTGGACATCATAAAACTTTTCGGGGTGACTCCCCAATACAATGGGAATCGCAAAAGGAGGCAAAGCCAGCCTTAAGCTGCCGACTTTTAACTTCAAGGCCACCAACATTGATAGGAAGGCCGCTAGCATTGAATGCTCCATGGCTACCTGTGTTGAAGCTAAAGCTGACATTTTGTGCTAGCATATTACACGTCATTTTAGTTCAGGATTATTGTTTTTTTTTTCCTTTTTCTTGAGACTATATATATTGTGTTTATTATTTACCTTTTAGGATATTTTATTTATAATTTGTCTTTTTAGGATTTGCATGTAACAGTATACATAGGTTTTTTTGGGTTTTATGAGAAACATCTCATATTTTGAAACCTTATTGAGAGAGTTTTCTCTTGGGAAATTGCAAGATTTGCAATTATGTGTTTCTAGAAATCATTCGATGAGATTGATTTCTGTTCTTGCGCTTTCACGCTATGACGATGTGGTATCAAAATGGGAAAATTTCCTGTAGAGATGTTAGGAGACAGTTCAGGAGGTGTTCACATTCTATACGATGTTCGGGATGTGAAAGTCCTGCAAACCAAGTCACAAGTTCAGAAGGTGATGTTAGATAGCATAGATTAGAGATTCTGACGTATGGAAAAATGCTTTGATGACCTGATTGATCGATCCGATGCCAACCGGAATAGGAGTGGTTATGAGAGACAACTAAGGGCAGAGTATGTGCGCGGTGATCCTATTGTGTGAATCATAGGTGTTAACATAGAGGTAAGTATCGTAATTTTGATGATTATTACGAATATGATTCTAAAGAGGAAGTTGAGTTATGTGAAGAAAGACAATCACGAAGGAGAGGCAGTGATGGCGGTGGTGGATACCGAAAGGGCTACTATGGGTGCAATCAAAGAGATGATGATAATTTCTGCCAAAAGATAGATATTCCATATTTTAGCGGAAACCTAGGGAGTGAGAATTTTATTAATTGGATTCTTGATATTGGGCAAATCTTTAAATATATAGAAATTCCTAAAGAGAAAAGGGTGAAATTGATGGATTATAGATTGAAAGGACATGCATTTGTGTAATGGGAGAGAATGTAGAAAAAATTAAGTCATGAAGGAAAAAATTCTGTTAGGACATGGTTTAGGATAAAGATATTATTGGAGGATGAATTTCTTCCTCTTAGTTATGAGGAAATCATGTTTCAATGGGACCATCGATTTCATCAAGAACTTAAAGTGATATATAAATATCCTATAGAGTTTATGAAATCAACGTAGAATAATGATTTGAAAGGGGAAGAAGTTCCTACTGTAAAAGAGAATGGGAAAGAACACATTGAACAGACTCCTAAAGTAGAAAGAAAACTATAGATGAGAAGATTGAACATCCATCAAATATTTCCATTGAACTTAATAAAAAGGGATTTGTTCCTGATATACCACCTGAAATTGTCACTAAAGATGCTGAGACTTTTGAAGTCATTAAAAGTAAACTTGTGAAAACACTAGTGCAGGAGGAGGAAATAAGTGAAATAACTGCTATTGAGCCAGCGAAGGTAGTGGAAGAGGAAAAGCCAATTGAAACAATTGAAGCTAAAGAAGAGGAGAAACCAAAATTTGAGGTAGTTGCACTACTATAAAACTAGCCTTAAGAGACAGAAAATTTACAATGAAAAATTTTTATCTCTAAAAAAAAAAAGAATTAGTGACAAACTTACGATGGATTTGTGATATATGAACAATCTTATAAATTTTATATGCTTTTGTGATGGATTACAAATTGATTTGCGACGAAACTTTTTTCGTTGCAAATTTGTCTCTGATTTTAGCAGGAAATAAATTATTTTAGCACCAATTTCTTTCTTTTTTTGTTTTTTTAATTCTGTTGCAAATATTCTCTAACTAAATTATTATTATATATATGTATATGTAAATAATTATGTTTAAAATTTAGTTTTAGTTATACATATCAATATAATTATATAATTATGTAATATATAATAAGGACTTATATTATATTGTAAATTAATTATATTATATAATAACTATAATATGTATAATCACAAGTCATTTACAACTAATTCTATATATTTTATTTATAATATATTCTTCAATATTTTACATATTTATATTATAAAGTATAAATAATAAATAGTACTTAAAATATGTTTGTTATACACATTTATACATTTCATAAGTTATTATTTACATCTTATTATATATTCTTTTACATATAACTTCTTATATAAAAACTTTAATTATACAACTTGGTAAAATATGTATAAAATAAAATAATACGTTATATATAAGTAATATCATCAAATACTACTTAAAAATAAAGAATATTTCAATAATAAAATATGTAAATAAAATAATACTAATAAAATGTAAGCTTAGTATATATAAACATATGTAGATATATAAATATTATGTTATATTTTAATAATATTTTGATAAAATATATAATCATAATATTTATAATGTTTTCATTATATATATTTATTATCATTATCCATTTGTTATTGAATATAAAACTTTTTGATATATATCTTACATAGTTTATATTTACATACTATATTTTATTTAAAATATATAACATATTTGCCAAAAAAATAATATATTGTGTAAAAATATGTATATTTAAACAATAAAATGTATAATACAAAATAATTAGTTAAATACATTTAAATTAATATTTTATATTATTTTATTAATATATTAATGAAAAATAGTTTTTTATATTTTTATAGTATGTTGAATGTAGATATCATGAATGCAAGGTGTAGGATAGGTTGTAAGAGTAAAGTTGGAATAAACCCTAGCCTTACTCAAATCGAAGTTTCAAAAATCAACTATGATCAAGATAATCTAACAGTTTCAACTCCGGTAATCCTGTGCTTGAAACCTGAGAATAATATAAATAAGTTAATGATGGATTATAGTTTGGAATAATATAAAATAGCTTTAAAAGATTAGATTTGTCAAAATTCAATTTATTTTGAACCCGAACGGGATCAGTTTTCGAAAAACATGCCTTGGTGCTCAGAATAGTAAAAACATTCCAATAACACTAAAAGACTTGTAATTGTATAAGGATTTCAAAAATATCAGTTTCGTAATTTTTCGGTAACTAAAAATATCAAATATAGCTCGTTTACACGTATTTTCTTTACTATCGGTATCTTATTTGTCTAATCTACTATTCATTGTATAATTTCTACTATGGATTACTATTCATTTATCTCTATTTTTCTTTATAACTTACTTCTTACGATATACACAACTGTTCTTATATTTTTACATTTCTAATATAACTTTTTACTAAACTTCTCTTACACTTTTTTTCTAAAATTAATTTTTAATTACTCTTCTTCTTCATGCCATCAATTTTATTTTCTTTCTCATTTATTTAATTAACTACAATTTCCCTCCAACTTTATTTATAAATACCCCTTCCCTCCTTTATTCTTTTCCTACACTTTCTTACTTTAACAAAACTTTACCAACTTCTCTCCTCAAATCTCTCTCCAAATTTCTCTTCTAAACTCTCTTTTCTCTCCATAAAACTACTACCCACATATTACTACAACTACCTTTCTTCTTCTTCAATAAATATATAACCTTAGGTAAAATTTCAAATATTTATCCTTCATGTCATGTAACTTAACATGACCATAGGGTATGTCTCATAAACCTATAAGGTTATGGAAGCAACAATATATTCACGTTTTGTTCTTGTTCATGTCTAAACTCCAATTATATTATTGTTATTATGTTGTTATATTATTATTGCTCTTATCTAACTTTATATATATTATTATGTATATCCATATCTATATTTCTTAGAGCCTAAATTGCTCACTAACTTCTCATTAACATGCTCTTATTATTATTGTTCTTATTATTATGATTTTTCTTTTCTTTTTTTGAGACTAGTTTATTCTTAGCTCCGGGAAACCTTGATGAAGCTAAGGCTCCCAATACTTGATGGGGATACCTTGATGAAGCTAAGGTTCCTAATACTTGACCTTATTATTTTGCTTATTATTACTTCTTATATCTTTCCTATATTCTTATGTGATATTCTAGTCTTTTCATAACTACATGATCATTTGCATGCATCATCATAATGATTTTGTCTCAACAAAAATAAAAAGAATTTTCTTTAATAAAAGAAAACGGAACCAAACTCTTTTATTATATAACTTTGTCATTAAATAAAGATTTTATCATAAAAAATATAGGAAAATTATTTTAATAATATTTTTTTTCAAACTCATCATAAATTTTCTTAAACGTCAGTAAGAATGATTTTATCAAAGAAATTAAATAAGGAAATAAACAACAAACTCTTTTATTATATAACTTTGTCACTAAATAAAGATTTTGTCATAAAAAACATAGGAAATTATTTTAATAACTTTTTTTCAAACTTATCATAAATTTTCTTAGAGGTCAATAAGGATGATTTTATCAAAAAAAAAAAAAAAACTAAGGCTTTTAATAATTCTTTGATATGCAAATTTTTCATAAAAGCTTAATTATAGGATTTTTATTAACTCCATAATAAAAACCAAGAACTAAACTAGTTTTCAAAGTTAAGATAAAAATCAACTCACTAGTATTATAAATCCACTTAGGGAAATAAAAGTCTGCCAAACAACTTAAGAAAGTAAGTTTCTAAATGATAAATTCATTTTCAAAGAAATAGAAGAATATGAAAATGATAAACTGAAAAGCAATAGACATTATCAACAACTTAAGAAAATGTTGAAAGTGTTTCCTTCCAAGTAAATGTTAATAAGAATTTAAAAGACCAAGATTTTAGAAATAAAAATTTATTTTTAAAGAAGTTAGAAAATAAAAATATAAGACGAAAACACTTATTTATAATTTTCAATCAAAACCATTTAAAAGGAAAATATATGTAATACAACTCAAACTACTAGAGACTATCACCAATTTAGGAAAATTTTGGGGAACTTCATCCCTACCACTAGAGGTAAAATTTATAGATATCCTAAAGATAAAAGTTAAGAAAAATTAATTTATCTTAGAAAAGAAATTAGAAAATAAAACTTAGAAGCAAATACTCATTTATAATAGCTGAAGAATTTATAATGTTCTTTCAAAACACTTAAAGAGGAAATTGTTAAAGTTAAGTTTTCAACACCATAAGACAAGTTATTTTATGAAAAATAATCGTTGAGACAATACCATTAAAATTTATATACAATATGAGTCTATATATATGTATTCAAAGGACTTTTCAATCATATAAATATCTATATCTTTTACAAAGGATTTTTGGATAAAAAAAATTTGAAAAATTGTGTTTCAAGGGCTCGGATTTTCGTGGTGAAACTGTACCGATCTATTTCACGACCTAAAAGAATTTTTTTATGATAAAAAAAACCTTAAAAATAGATATATCTTTTCAAGTAGGTAGAAAACAATATATAATATGCAAAATTCCCAATTAAAATGAGTAAGTTACGACCATTTTAAGTTGTAATTTCCTTCTATCTGAATTTTAACTCAAAAAATAGAATAGAGTTGAAAAGTTTAAGTAGAACTTCCATGAAATACTCATTCGGGGTATTTCCTTCATTTTAGCAATGAAACTTTGGAGGATCTGTATTCAAAGGACTATGACAAGTAAAGAATTTTGGCAATGATGGCCGAGTAAGCTTATCTCCTACTTTTACTTACTTGTTTATTATAGCTAGAGGCACTAGAAGTAGGAAAAAGATGAAAACAAAACATGCATGATAATATTGATTGAAAGTAAACTAAGTATATCGAGACATGAATTGTTGTTAATTAAAGTGTGTTTTATCATGATGGAGTGTCTGTTAATTCTATGATCGCATTTAAATTACCATAATCACATATCAAGAGTTATATTAATTGATTCATGCATATCACGTAGTGAGTCTCATTTCATTAGCTATTATGCTCGATGAGACAAGAGTATAGTAGTGGGGTTTGCGGGAACCCGCAAGTCTGCAAGGATGGGCGAATAGAGTGATGTATTAGATCTTTAAGTTTTAAATTTATAATCTTGCTAATTCTAGACCCACACAAGGCAGTACACCTATCATGTAATATAGAAATTAACTTAGATATCGTCCTAGGAATCTATGTGCAGCTACTAGTAATAACCCATTAACTATTATCTAGCTGAATCAATTGAGAGATAAATACTAAAATTTCTACTAATTCTAATTCAAAGCAAGTCCAAAAACCTTAGATGAAAGATAAGCACAATTTTCTCAAGATAAACGATTCAGAAACATTGCCCTTAGTTTTGGTTAACCCTAGCCTCCTTCATCTTTAAAGATAGATTCAATTGAACGAAACTCGATCTTGAACTATCGGGTTTCTCAAATAGCTTAGTTACTCTCTTCAAGTTAGTTAACCCCTAACCCTAATTGCAAAAGTGGGAATTTCTTCCTTCACAATTATCGATTTAGAATAGCATGAAGATTATGGACCCTAATTGATAGAAAGTTAGAAAAACCCAATTTCTAGGTGGATTCTCAACTTCTTTGCCCATGAGAGATCAAACCCATTAATTGAAATCTTCTTTCAAATTAACAAGAATCAAGTTTGTAATAACTTCGGTCTAAAATCATCACAAACAACAATATAAATCATGAAGCAAACTCAAAATCAAACTTCATTCAATTAATAATCAAGTCAATACATGAAGGCTAGGTTTCCCAAAACCTAGGAATACACAACTCCTCTTCCATGAAGAGATTAACAACAATAATAAGTACATGGAAGAAAGAGGAAAGATCATGAAGATAAAAACCCTTTTATAAAAGTGATTGTTGTGGATCTCCAAGTTGTAGCACGAATTCTTCTTCAAAAAGCTCTTCAAAATGCGTTCTAGGGTTTTTGGTGGTAAAACAAGTGAATGAATTCTTTTTTTTTTCAACTCAGGGCACGAGAAGATATATATATTAGTGTGTATACGACCCCTACACGACCCGTGTACATCGGGGTAGTACACTCATTAACTTCGCACGTTTTTCCTTTTTTGGCACATTTACACGACCTATTGTACACAACTGTTGTATGTAGAGTCGTGTATCCTAGAACTTTGACTTTTTCTCTTCGATTTTTCTCCTCCAAAAGTACACTAATAGTATAAAAATACTAGTGTATGTCCAGAAAACTTCACAAAAGGCTCCAAAGCTCTCCAAAATCTTGGGTTCTTTCATTAATAATCCTTTGAAAAGCTAAATTGTTCCATGATTGTCCCTAAAACACAAAATTAGTTCAATAAAAATCCTTTTCTTCGACAAATCAATTAAATTTCATGTGAAATATGCTCGATAATGTACCAAAAATAAGGATATTAGGATATTTATCAAACTTCCTCACACTTAAACATTTGCTTGTCCTCAAGCAAACAACTAAGGACAATTAAGATCTATCATCAAATATACCCAAAAATTTTTCCACAAAAAATAAGATTCACATAGCATTCATTAATTCTTTTAGATCATAGCGACTCACTTTGTGCCTACCACTCCAACCCATCATAAGAATGTAATTAGAATCGTAGAACAAAATTGCAAGGTTAATCCGAGTAAATTAAACTTTATCCTCACCATTTAACAAAAGAATCTTGAGTCACAAAGTGAACACAAATTCTAGCATTAGCAAA
Source organism: Combretum micranthum (assembly GCA_024138025.1). Classification (NCBI taxonomy): domain Eukaryota; kingdom Viridiplantae; phylum Streptophyta; class Magnoliopsida; order Myrtales; family Combretaceae; genus Combretum; species Combretum micranthum. The sequence continues at coordinate 37,613 of JAMXBD010000785.1, forward strand.
AGGAACTTAGTTACACTTCACCACCAAATAACAAGTATATAAGCTCTTCAACCACTTCCTTAAGCACAATAACCTAGAAAGAAAGTACATAGCATCTATTAATCCCCTGGATTTTTTCTTTTTGCTTGAAATCTCTATAGTCTTCAGAGGGGGAGGTTTTAACCTCCATCTTTTCAATTTCCTCTGGACAGGTTTTTGCCTGCTTCTTTTCAACTCAAATTTATTTTATTCTCTTTTTTTTATATATACATCAATTGTGTAAGATGCTTGCTTAGTCAGTAGCGGGGTTAGACTTTGCTCTTCTGAGGTACTAAAGCCTGCCCATACTGACTAGCTTTTCATATCCATTTAATACATCAATTGATTGAGTATTTTTGAAGAGATTAATGCAAAAGGATCACCAAGAGAAAATTTTCATTTGTCCCTTTCTTAAAAGGTTAGAAGGGCTCTCAAAGTTTTTGAAAAGCTAATATACTAATTAAAAAGCTTAGAAGTACAGCCATTTAACTTTCAACCAAGGACTTTGGTTCACTTCTAGACTATAGATTCCATTATTAAATAACAAGTAAGATTACCTCACCTATATTTCATCTTATAATTTCGCCTAAGTATGCTAACCACAAAATAAGTGAGTAAGGAACTGGGTAGGTCGCTTTTTCTTAATTTGAATGCTAATTTAAAGATTTTTTTAAAGTATATTTCAAGATTCATCAATTAATACTAAACTTTAAAGCACAATTGCAAACATGTAAGCGGGGACTTTTGAAATTGTTCAAAATCAACACAAAATGATACATAAAATGTCTACTAGTCAAATGATATGCTCTGTCAAAAACATAAAGACCTGTATCATTCAAAACCCAAATATTCCTTCCAAAACTACCCTTTCCCCACACTTAGTAAAGACATTGTCCTCAATGTCTACCAATGCAATTATAACAACGGGAAAACAGTAAAGAAATAGAAAAGAAGAAAAGGAAATCAGAACTTCCCTAAAGTAATCATCGGATCTAGGGACAATTGTTCAAGGCTAAAATTACTCTCAGCATCAGGAGCATCAAACACTTGTCAGCCATCAACCTAAGGAAAGAAAGAAACAAGAAAGAACAAACAAACCAACAACTAAACAAGATAACAAAAACTATCCTAAACATATAACAGAAACATCAGAAACAACAAGAATCTTCCCACTAGGGGGCTCTAAAAAGAAATTACAAACCAACAACATATCTTTAAACAAGAACAAAAAGATGAACAACCAAAAGATCCCATATCAGGCAACATCAAGCAACATTAAGTGAGGATAAATTACTTATCCCCATCGTCCTCCTTTGACTCCTCATAATCATCATCACCATCTTTGCTTTTATCATCGTCTCCATCCTTGCTATCATCATCATCATCATCATCGGCCTCATCATCATCGTCAGCCTCCCCCTCATCGTCATCTTTATCAGATGAAGTTGCAGTCTCACCATCATCTTCCACTTCATCTCCAGATGTAGCCACCTCCTCATCTGAGCTAGATGATGCAACAATTGGAGTTTCCCTCTTCGATTGACCACAAGAGGAGGCTCATGCTCCTTAAAAGTGGTCCTATCAGTTGAGGAGTCATAAGTTGGGAGGTTCTCTGGGGGTTTAAAAGGCAGCCAGCAATTGTTTGGAGAAAACTCCAAATTGTTGATCTAAACTTCTTATTTTTCTTCCGCTCCTCCTTGTTTTTTCTTTTCTCCTCTTGAAAATCTTTCCTGAAAAGTTTCTAATCATTTTCAAAATCTGATACATGAGGAGTAGATGGACCTACAGCTGGAGAACTCAAAGGAGCCCTAAGAGGTGTGGAGTACTGGCTAGAAGGAGTTGGATTCTCCTTGACCCTCTATAGTCCCCAATGTTTAAAAGAGCCATCTAACATTGGTTTAACACCCACTTTGACTACATCATCAGGAAGCTCCTCCTACACTTTCATCCCCTTCAATAATTAGGTAATATAGCCACCACAGAAGATCCCATTAGTGCGGGTATCAGTAGCTTGTCGAATGATGAACTGAGCCAATTCTATACCCACTTAAATCTGGTGCCCATTTGCAATGCTGTACAAGTGCCCTAACTCAAAGTTATTCACCACACCATTGTACTTTTGCGTGCTCCAATGGTATGAGATAGGATGTGGTGAAAAATCTTCAAGTTATCATTCAAGATAGCAAAGGCTTTTGACCTTGAAGGCTCATACTTGAAAGTACTTTGTCATAATACTTGCCAATAATCTTGCAGATCCACATGTCGGGGTATCCCAACTGGGAGTGCTCCAAATTCAATTGATTTGGTGTCCTCCTTGGTATACAATCCCACATAATGGTAGAAATCAGCTAAAGTGATTGTATATACCTTCTTAAAAGGTTGGAAGTGAGAGTGTCATCAATTATTGAATTCCGTGCTTCTCCTCATGCTTCAAAGTGACAAGCGCTTCTAGTATAATGCTCTTGTAGGCATGAGTGTGGATGGCAAATAAATTTTCCCAGGGCCCAACTGCTAGCATCTCCTTGATCTCCTCTTTCTTTCCATAGTTCACAAGCATCTCCCAATCCAAGTATCTATGGGCTCCAAAAGGTTTTCAAAGAGTCATTGCATTGTAGTCTTGGCCCAAGGAGTCTCAGAACATAATGGGTCAGCCTTCCTTGTGGCTATGATTGCGCTACCTTTTGCTTCTTTGTTGGGGTTTGTGAAGATAAGGCATGTTGAGCTTGTGAAGTACACCAACCTAATCCTGGCCTTCTGACGGGTTGCTTTGGTCTTGCCATACCTGCAGTATAATAGGTAAGCATGACTTAAACTCATAAAATGAACCACAAAAAGCTTCAACAATCATAAGAAACAAGTATACAAGCATTGAGCACAATTGAGTTGGGTCTGTATAAGTTTTGAAGAATCTATGTATACACTAGTAAGTATACACGACTAGTGTAGGTGCAGTGTACAACCTAAAGTTTGAAAATTTTGATTAACAAGTATACAAACTTATTTTGAACACCTTAAATGCTATTCAAACTATAATTTTGCCCCAATCATCACTAATCCTTTCAATTTCGCAAAAAAATCCAATTTTTCGCACAATTAACCCTAACCTTGCAAATCATGTGCTTGAGCATGAAATCCAACAAGAAAAGTAGTACAATACATTCAAGGGTCATCTGATTGCATGAAAATCACAAAAGCCCCAATTTTTACAACACTTGAAATTTATGCAAGAACCCTAGATTGGTTGAAATCCATGAAATGCATGTGGGACATAAGGAAATCTAAGTTAAATCATTTACACCAAGCATGGAATCACGTGATGAACCACAAAAGTCAGCCCCAACATCGATCACAAATCATTTCAACAACAAATCGGAACCTACGCATGATGTTCCAACTTGTAAGTGAAGCAAAGATAGATGGAGATGAGAACTAGAAGACTTAACTTGCTTGAAGATGAACAAGAAGATCCAAGGAGCATGGAAGGAGGAGGAGTATGCATGGAGGAGCTTGTTGGTGTCGTGAAGGGGGGTTTTGGGGTTATGGGAGAGTGTATGAGTCGTGAAGGAGAAGATGAGTGTAAACCCCCGAAAATTTCATAATTCTTAAAAATAATCCTAGAAGTCTAAGTATCAAAATTTACATCTCGAAAATCGACTCAAGATAAAAACCAAATTCTAGATCGAGTTAAATACCGGAAACGAAACCCTAAAAATGGAACCAAGTTAAAACTTAAATTCCAAAAAAACGAGTTTTCTCAATCTTGAGGCAAACGAGAACCCTTGACACGAAATATAAAGTCCAATTACTGGCTTAATCAATGTCCGTACATCATTCAAATCACCTAACCGTTTCCTGACATGCAAATCAAGATAGTATATCCAAATAATGATCAATAGCAAAATCTTAAAACCTTCGATAAATTTTAGAAATCACAAATTTCAAATTTTTACCCAAAAGTCAAACTGAGTCAACTCATAACCCTAGACTCGGTTAAACGATCTCGAGAACTAAAAACTATTAAATAATCACAAACAAAATAAAATAAAACATAGATGTCGATCTAAGAATATAAAACGATGAAAACTCGAAAATCATTTGAACTTACGAATAACTCAGTAAAATCGGAAATCAAAACGAAACCGTAAAAGTCAACAAGCCTATAACGAACCCTAGTGTTTAAGATCCGGCAATCCCGCGTTTTCAAACCCTAGAAAACGAAATTAAGTTAATGGCCTAGAATAGTTCGTAATAATATAGGGTAACATAAAAATATCAGATTCACGAATTTCGAGTGTCCTTCAGACTCAAACGGGATCAGTGCTCGAAAAGTGTGTCACGGAGCTCGGAATATTAAAAATATTCCATTTATACCAATAGACTCGTAAAAATACAAGGATTCCAAAAATATCAGTTTTAGAATTTTTCGGTAGCTAAAAATTATAGATATAGCTCGATTACGCGTATTTTTATTACTACCGGTACTTTAATTGTCTAGTCTACTATTCATAGTACTTTTCTACTATTCATTACTATTTTACTATCTCTACTTTTTCTTACACCTATTTCTTACACCTACATATCTATTTTCTTACTTTTTTCATTTCCAATACAACTTTATTCACATCAACTTTACACATTACTTCTTTATTACACAAACAAATAAAAATAAAACAATTTCCCCCTCTCAAAAAGCCAAAACCGGCGCCATCCCTCACCTCTCCATCTCAATTATTTTTCTTTTTCAATTTATTTTATTACATCCAAAATTCACTCCAAAAATTCTATAAATACCCCTTTCCTCTTTCATTCTTTCACACAATTCATTCTACTACCAAAACTCTCTCAAAATCACTACACAAACTCTCTCCATAAACTTTTCTTGTACCAAAACTCTCTTTCACCAAATATCCACAAGAATTTCTCTACATACAATACAACTATCATTTCTCCATAACCACATAACCATACATTCACTATCATCTTCATACCACACAAATACCTTAGGTAAAAATTTCTTTCAACCATTTATCTATTCATGTCATGTAACTTAGCATGACTATGGTGTTGTTTTGAAACTCACATGAGTAGTAAAAGTAATAACATGTTCATGTTTTGTTCTTGTACATAAGCTTTCTTTTATTATGTTGTTATTATTATTATTATTATTATTATTATTATTTGCTTCTAATCTAACTATATTATGTATATTATGTATATATATTTATTTAGAGCATATAAGCTCATTTGTTATTTATTTACTTTCAAGTTATGCAATTTATTTATTTCATGTTATTATTATTATTATTATTATATGCTTCTAATCTAACTTCTATTTTATTATGTTGTTATTATTATTATTATTATTATTATAAGCTCATTTGTCCATATCAAGTCAAAACAATCTTTTATTTATTTATTTTCTTTAATCTTTCGGGACTAGTCCATTCTTAGTCCCGGGATGCCTTGATAAAGCTAAGGCTCCAATACTTGATTGGGATTCCTTGATGAAGCTAAGGTTCCTAATGCTTGATATTTTATTGCTTATTATTTGTTTCTATTATTTTCTTATGTTCTTATTATTTTATATGCTCATGATATTTGCATCTTCATAATGTTAATGTCTCAAATAATCTAAAAATAGAATTTTACTTTACTAAATAAACTCAAAGCTAGAATTTCGATTAAGTGATTTATCAACAAAATCATGAAATTACTATCAACAACCTAAGAATAGAGTAATATAAGTTTTCTCAAGTTTTCTTAAAGAACAAAGATAGTTTTACCAAGAAAACATAAGCAATAAATATTTTCTTTGTATTTTATGGTAATCTAAGTTTTAAGAAAAATAAATCGTTGATATTAAAAATTTAGACTTAAACTCTTTTCTAAACTAAGAAACAAACTAGTTTTCAAAGTTAATATAAAAATCAACTCATAAAGAACCCACTTAGGAAAAGTAATGATTTTTAAATTTCTAAAAGAAAGAACTTATTTTCAAAAGAATATAAATAAAGTAAGATTAACAATAATGGATTTTATCAATAAAGATGATTCTTTTCAAAGGAAATGAAAGAACAAGTTTTAGAAAACAAAAGCTTATATTTAGAAATGAATATAAGAAGACAAGACTCATTTTCTTAAACCATCCTAAATACAAAATTATGAAAAGGTTTTCATCAACTTAATATAATTGTGATAAATTTGATTTTTAAAGTAAAATTTATGGAAAACTAAGGTTACAAGAAAATTTATTTTTCCTTAGAAAAGGAATGAATAAAATAAAATAAGAACATACTCATTTATAACCACCTAGGAAAAATATAAAGTTTCTTTAAAATACTTATTTTCAAAGTTAAAGTTTAAATGAATTGCTTTATGAAATAAAATGTTGAGACACTACCATTAGGATTTTTGCATATAAAGTGAGCTTACCTATATATTCAAAGTGTTTATCAAATATATATCTATATACATATATGGTTACAAAAAGATTTTCTTTTAAAAATGAAGTTGAGTTAGAAAACGGATTTGTAAAAGTTTGGCAATTTTCTTTTTAAATCTGAACCCAATGTTTTTGGAACCCAAATGACCTTATGTGACAAAGATAAGCTTAGAAATAGATAGATATTTTCGAATAGGTAGAAAACGGTATATTATATGCGAAATTCCGAGTTAAGATGAGCAAGTTATGGCCATTTTAAGTTGGAATTTCCTCTTATACGATTTTATCACAATTTAAGAAAAGTTTAGAAAGTCCAAGAATAGAAATTTCATGAATGACTCATCCTGGGTATTTCTTTTATCTAGGTGACAAAAGATACGAGATTACCCTACCCGAGGATTACTACGACTAAGAAGATCGCAAATGAACGACTGAGTTATTCCTCCTAATTTCGTTACCTTGCTTGTGCTTGTAAAGTAGTGGCATTAGTATACTAAGAAAAGATAAAAATGGATATATTTGGGGAATTCAGGATTATGTATATGTGATTTATGTTTATGTGTGAAATGAGAATTAAGAATATCGCAACTTCGAACTGCTTGTTTAAATAATTTTGTTTACTTACTTGTATGGTTTATTGTTTGCTAAATTGATTGATCGCCCCTAATAAACCTTAATAAGGTTTGGCTTAAGAAAACTAAAACGCTCACGCATAGCATCCATCGAGTCACATCTATTTCGGAAGGCTGCTACTCCTACGCGTAGAGTTGGATTGGCTGTGATCGTGCGGTGCCACGGGCCATGTTCCTTCCTGGAGAATCCAAATCGCTCGGGGAAAGCGACTCTAGGTTCGGAGCCGAGCCAACCGAACGCTGTGGGTGAGGACCTGGGGACTAGCAGTAGAAGGTCGAGGACCTTCAACCCCGATTCCCTAACCTTTGATACGGAGGGGTAAATCCGTTCTATATATGGTTTCCGGATAACTGTATATATTTGCGTAATCACGTGGTTGTTGCATTGTATGCATAGCATATGTGTGATTAAATAAATAAACTTGTTTGAAAATATGGTGCGAATGAAAAGGAATATCTCACTAAGCTAGTTGTAGCTTATACCCCTATAGATTTTGTTGAAACAGGTATATCCGTGGCTTAAAGTGAGGATCATGACATTGAGGAAATCATGGAAGGATGGTTAAGCTTCTATGAAGGAAATAGAATCATAAGATAAGTAATTTTGTAAGGGTCTTTACATATAATGACTTATATGAATAGTGATGTGTATTTATTTGAAGATAATAGATGGACATGCCCCTAAGAATTGCAATGCAATATGTTTATGATTCATGATAAGTATTCTCTTTGTCTTGTTACTTATTTATTATTAATATAAATTGCGCTACTCCGATGCGTTCCCTTGGTTGTGATGTACGCCTTGTACATGATATGGAAGCCTTTGCGTGACTAAGGTAGTCATTCCTAGGCTTTAGTATTGTGTACGTTGGACTACCACGTTTAGGGTACCACTCGGGGCGTGACAATGAGTGAGGAAAAAAGTGAGTGATACGTGTGTGTGTGTGTGTGTTTTATACGTGGTGCGTTTTATTGAGTACACAACCCCTACACGGGTCTTGTACCCTAACTTATGACACCACAGAATCTAAACAAAATGAACACTACTCCTACATGTGTTGTGTACATGGACTCGTGACTCCACAAAATCGATGCAACACATACACTACCCTTATATGACCCGTGTAGAATGACTAGTGACTTCACATAATCTTGAATAATTTTGCACCACATTCACGACACATACACAGGTCATGTATAGCAACTCGTGACTCCATAGATTGTTGGAAAATTTATATACTACATTCACCACATGTACATGAGTAGTGCAGGGTTAGTGTACACTGGAAAAAATTTTAAGCTCTAAAAAGTTTTTTGAAAATTGATTTTTATGATGGTACATGACAAAGATGACTTACCTAGAACACTTAAAAAGTATTTCATCTTTCAAACCTTTCTTGGAGGTTTTCTTCCCATACTTAGCTTTAAAACACTATTTCCCACTTGATATTGCTTCAAAACCTGCAATTTTCTGCAGATTGTTTTTTTTTTTTTTTAAGTAAACAAGAAAAGCAAGGCAAAACAAAAGAAAGGGAAAAGAAAAGAAAAGAAAACTAAAACCTATTTACAAATGGGTTCACCACAGCTAGTTATTTGGTGTTTGGAGACGGAACTCCTCTTGGCCTTCAAGTTCTGGACTATTACCTATGTAGACTTCACTCTTTGGCCATTCGCTTTAAAAGTCCCATGTTCGGGATGTTCTAACTCCACGGCCCCATGTGGAAAGACTTACTTAACTAAATAAGGACCTGACCACCTGAACTTTAGCTTTCCAGGGAAGAGTTTTAACCGGGCATTGAACAAGAGGACTTGGTCTCCTACTTGAAACTTCTTTGGGTGCCAGACATGTGCATCATGAAACTTCTTAGCCTTCTCCTTATAGAGTCTCTTGTTCTCATAGGCTAATATTCTCCATTCATTAAACTCATTAAGTTGAAGCCTTCTTCTTAGCTTGAGTTCCTCAAATCCTCTTTTAGGTAAGAATTCCTTAGTAACATCCAAATCTGCAACAATCTCCTTCACCTCCAGATCCATTGTTTCTTTCCTTTTATCAGAAATCAAGCTTATTCTTCATTGTCTCGTAATAGAATCTCCTCAACATGTTTAGCTATTGAAGAATCAATAATATCAATAGAATAACATGAATCATCAGACCCCATGGATTTTTTCAATGCTGCAGCCATAGTAACCACAAATTCCTTATCTCCTACTCTGAGAGTAAGCTTTCCCTCTTTTACATCAATCATAGCTCCAGCGGTTACTAAGAAAAGTCTACCCAAGATTAAGGGAACATCTCCCTCTTCATAAATGTCAAGCACTAAAAAGTCCACTAGATAAATAAAATTACCAACCTTTATTAACACATCTTCAATGACTCCTCTAGGGATCTTTACAGAATGGTCCACCAATTAAATACTCATTCGAGTTGGTTTAGGATCTGTGTAAAGACCCGACATGCTTAATTCTCAATTACGCACACCAAGTCCCTAGCCACGTATAACTTTTACGAATTATACGTAAGGTTTTCTTAAAAGAAGGTGTTTATGTTGAACATTGCTATCCGATTTTAGATTATGAAATCGTTTAGTTAGATTCTAACAACAACTGGATTTAGCAGCGGAAAAATAAACTTTAATAAAAACGTTTCTACATAAAAGCATTTCAAACTTCCACTATTACAATGGAAAAACTTTCACTTTGATAAATATTTAGAAAAGCTTATTTACAAAACTTGGGCACTAACAAACCCTTAATAAAAATACAAATTTATAATTAAATCCAGTCCTCTTACAAAACAAAACAAAAGAAGAAACAAAATACAAGAAAGTCTCGATCCTATCACATTTCACTCATCTCCCAAATCTTCAGAATCGCCCAAAACCCGGGACAAACATCATCACATCAATCATCATCACCATCACCATCGTCATCAACAACAATAAGAAGAACAATAACATCAACAACCTCCACACCATCATCAATTTCATCAACATCGTCTTTAACACACAAAACCTGTAAAAAGAATAACAACAACAAGAGTGAGCCGAAGCCCAGTACACAGCAACACAATCACACACGGAGTGACACACGAGCTTAACTAAATGCAAATGCGATAATCACGAGTTATTATCTTTCTTTAAAGTAAACAAATCAACACGGGAGTATTCAAACTCCGGGCATCAAGGATCTAGTATCACGTCCGCCTCCCTGAGTGGTCCATACTATTCATACAGACTAGGCAGCCCCACCTTCCGGCGTAGCCCGTAATACTAGGGGATCCTGAGTAACGTATCACGACGCTCAGGGGATTGATATAAGCAGCTCGGATACTTATATCTCCTAGATGATATATCCTATAACGAAACAGTACCATGCCCCCAATCTGAGCAAGGTGCCGCTCTTCGAACCAGATTCAACGGCGTAAAAGACAATCAACACTCATCAATTATTAAGTCAAGTTTAAGTTCTTAATTTATTTTAGATGCCTATCCCAACATCCAACACGCAAGTTACTGCGTACCTTATGTAAGATCGCCTGTAAGAAAACATGAACCCCAAACAGAGCCTTAGAAGGTTGATCAAAGCTAATCTAAAAGCATCAGAACCAAAACCAAAACCAAACATCTGTTTCAAGAAATTGAACTTACATAAGAACTTAAGCTAGTACTCATTCATATTAAATATAAATCATATCACAACCTATTATTCACATATCAATATATATATACAAAACAACATATATATATATATACATATAACAACACGTTACTTTCATAACAATGTATATATATATACATATATACAAAACAACATACTCCTCATGTTATTCAAAGATCACCCTAACACATTCATTTAACTCTATTATTTGTTACTAACCCATTTTAGCTTAACCTTAGCCGAATAAGTTAAACTTAATCATTTAATAAGCCAAAGTTGTTAAACTAACTCAATTTGATTTATTTTAACTCATTCAATTCTATTTAATCAAGTTGAACTTAAGTTTATTAACTAAGTTCATTTAAGTTCAATAGCTAATCATAAGAACAAATAATAAACAAATCTTAAACTTAGCATGAAGGAAATTCAAATAAAACTCATATAAATACACAACACATCATTTATATACTTACCAAGATCATTTAGTTTCACTAAGTCATCACAACATCATGAATCAAGCAATGGAAATCATATATGCAACATAACTACTTTTAGTTTAATACTCCTAGAAATTCAATAATTTGTTGAATTTATAAATCTATCTAAATCATGCTTAATTAAATCAATCTATCAATATAACACATCAAACATCACTTAGCTATCTCATTTTAACTCAAAAGATCCATTTACACTTAACAATAAACATTTAGAAATCAAAAACAATTTTAATTTTTGTTTAAGAAAACACACAGTCGGAAAGAATCAAATTTAAGCATCGATACGTTTCGAATTTGTAAAAACTCAAAACATAAAAATTGTAGATCTCTTTTTAATCTTTTATAGCAACTTGAATCACCTCAATCGGAGATCGTATGAAAAAGTTATGGCCAAAATACGAAAAGGCTGCGAAACAGGGCACTGATAAAACGAATACAGAACCTTCAAAGCCGGCGGCGTAACTTTCAAAGCCGGCAGCGTAAAGGCTCAAAGCCGGCAGCCTTGGAGACAGCTTTAAGAAAATGTATTCTGTTCCCTTCAAGGCCGCCTCAAAGCCGGCCGCGTAGAAGCTCCAGGAGCCGACGTTGAAGACAGAACAGGTTGCGAAAAGAGATTTTTTTTACACTTTCTTTTATCAAAACTTCTTCAAATCATTTCCTAAGCTTCCTATATCAATTCTAACATTAAATAAACTATAATAACAACTTCTAACACTTCAATCTTCCTCCAAAAACTTCAAACAACAATCAAACCATCACAAACTACAATTCATCATATTCTTCCTCAAACTCAACTCCCACTTCTATCAACCATTAAACAACAAATATAAATGTAAACAGCACTTCCAACTCAATTCAACATCAATTCATCAATTAGAAATGTAAATAACAAGTAAAGAAAGGGAAATAGAAATAGAGAACTTAGCTTTGAGAAAAAGAAGTTGAAGCTTCATCCTCTAGCTCGGTTTTTCTCTATCTAGTCATCTCTAATCTTGATTCATCCTCTAGTTGGCTTTGATCTTGAGATTCAAGCCTTGAATTGGAGAAAGAAAGAAAGAAAGAAAGAAGAGAAGAAAGAAAGAAGAAAGAAACGTAAAAAAAATGAAAAGGGAAAAGCAAAAAGCAGCTGAAGAAAAGAAAAGAAAAAGACAAAAGATAAAACTAAATTTATATATTTTAGAAATAAGGTATCGGTTTAGAACTATCAAGTCAATATCTATAGTTCCAGAAGTATTTAAAAGATGATTTTATGAACCGTAGGTTATAAATTAAGATCTTATAATAAGAACTTAATTTAGAAATTTAATTTGGATACAAAGATATTAATTTGAGTTCGGGTTTAAGAACTGATATTTTATCAACAAATGAACTCAAATTTCACTGAGATTTAGGAATTAGTATTTTTGGTCTAAATTGAATGTTAGGAATCCTCTAAACATTTTTAGAACATGTTTAGAGATTTGAGGAATTTCAAATCTCAAAACCAACTTAATTATTAGCTAATTAAATTAAGCCAACTTGTCTAATTATATCTTATAATTCATTTGATTCATTTAATCTATCTAAACTCAATTTCTAATCTAGGTGAATATTTGGGGTATTTCAATCTGCTAAGCCCAATTTTTGGAAAAATGAATAGGGCATCAAGTTAATACTTGCCTCTAAGTCAACTAGGGCTTTCTCCACACATAACTCTTCCACTTTGCATGGTATGATGAAGCTTCCAGGATCCTTCAGCTTAGGAGGCAGCTTGTTCAAAATGATTGAGGAGCAATTTGCTCCTATCTCCACAGTTGATATATCTTCTAGCTTCTACTTTTTGGATAGAAGCTCCTTAAGGAACTTGTGTATTTGGGCATTTGTGAAAGGGCTTCCACAAATGGAATATTGATGTGGAGTTACTTGAACAAATCTGAAAATTTTCCAATTGCTCTTTATCCTTGCTTTGATTCAAATGGGTAGGATAAGGTATCCTTGGTGTGTATTATTTCACAACTGGAGGTGGTTTCTTGGCTGGTGTGGAGACTTCCTTTTCTGCAACTTAACTTTCTTCACATGTATTCTTAGGCACTACTGAAGGATCCTCCCCACTTCTACCTAGCAACTCTTTACCACTTCTCAAGCTAATAGCTTTAGCTTGCTCCTTAGGATTATTCTCAGTATTGTTTGGGAGGGAGTCCATTTGCCTTTCTGAAAGCATCTTGGCTAGCTGGCCAATTTGCTTTTCCAAATTGTGAATCAAGGCTTCTTGATTCCTATGCCTTACATCTGAACTTTGTATGAACTGAGTCAATAACTCCTCCAAATGTGATTTATTTTCTGGCTAGGGTTGTTGGTTTGAAGATGATGGCATTTGCTGATATGGAGGCATTTGTGACCTCTAAAATCCTAGTAGGAAATTTGGCCTTTGTGTGCTTTGATTGCTCTAGGAGAAATTTAGGTGATCTCTCCATCCTGGGTTGTAAGTGTTGCTGAATGGATTATTCTGTTGCCTGTTCTGACTTCCTAAATAATCCACCTATTCAAGCTACTCTGGATGATAACCACTGTCAGATGTCCCTTCCTGACCAAATTGTGGGTGTGGTGGTAGTTGATTCTTGATGCTCATGACTTGGGTACTAAGAGCATCCATTTTAGCAACTAAAGAAGTGAGCAATCTACTTCATACAACCCAGCAACTCTTTGCTTTCCACGGTTGTTTCCCCATTGGTAGTTGTTTCTAGTCATATCTTTAAACAATTTGAGAGATTCTTCAGGAGTCTTTGAATTTAAAGCACCACTAGCAGATGAATCAACAAGCTGGTGAGTCATTTGATTTAACCCATTATAGAATGTCTGAACTTGCAACCATGATGGAAGTTGGTGGTGGGGACATCTGCTAGGAAGCTCTTTCCATCGTTGCTAAGCATTAAAGAGAGTTTTAGAGTTTAGACTCATTTTGACAAAAAGATGAAATGTCATTCCTGAGCTTAGTAGTCTTGCAAGGTGGGAAATAGTTATCTAAGAACCGCTTCACTTTTTCATCCCATGTAGTAAATGCTCTTGGTCCTAATTATGTTAGCCAAATCTTTGCTTTCCCCCTCAAGGAGAAAGGGAACAATATAGTACGAATAGCATCATCATCCACACCATTCATCTTACATGTCTCACATATCTCCAGAAATATTTGGATGTGAGAGTGGGGATCTTCATCTGGTAAACCATCAAACTGACAGTGTTGCTGTAGAAGCTGAAGCATTGTTCCCTTTATCTCAAAATTGTTTGCCCCAATTGGAGGCTTCACAATGGTAGGCTCGGTGCCATGAAGAAGGTCTTGCATAATCCATGTTTGTCATTGGCAAATTTGGATTTGCCATATTTAACTCTTGATTGTATCCTTCTTCTAGGTCTTCCAAACCCAACTCTTCTTCACCTCTCAAACCTAGAGTTTCTCCCTCAATATATGTTTGCCTAGAAGTGTTGACACTTGTATTCTTTCTGATCTTTGTGAGTGTCCTCTCAATCTTAGGATCTAAAGAAGTTGTAGATGAAGAAGAACTCCTGGTCATACATTACAAAAGAGACATAAAAGATTAGAATTTCAAATGTAATTCCTCGAGAGAAAGAAACAAAGACAAAAGAAATTAAAAAAAAAAGGAAAAACAGGAAAAGGAATGACTAAAGTAATAGCTACTAAAGCTTTCCTAATATTGCAAGATTCCTAGCAACGGCGTCAAAAACTCCGACGCGTTGGATCTTTAAGTTTTAAATTTATAATCTTGCTAATTCTAGACCCACACAAGGCAGTGCACCTATCGTGTAATATAGAAATTAACTTGGATATCGTCCTAGGAATCTATGTGCAGCTACTAATAATAACCCGTTAACTATTATCTAGCCGAATCATTGAGAGATAAATACTAAACTTCTACTAATTCTAATTAAAAGCAAGCCTAAAAACCTTAGATGAAAGATAAGCACAATTTTCTCAAGATAAACGATTCACAAACAATGCCCTTAGTTTTGGTTAACCCTAGCCTCCTTCATCTTTAAAGATAGATTCAATTGAACGAAACTCGATCTTGAACTATCGGGTTTCTCAAATAGATTAATTACTCTCTTCAAGTTAGTTAACCCCTAACCCTAATTGCAAAAGTGGGAATTTCTTCCTTCACAATTATCGATTTAGAATAGCATGAAGATTATGAAACCTAATTGATAGAAAGTTGGAAAAACCCAATTTCTAGGTGGATTACTCAACTTCTTTGCCCATGAGAGATCAAACCCATTAATTGAAATCTTCTTTCAAATTAACAAGAATCAATTTTGTAATAACTTCGGTCTAAAATCATCACAAACAACAATATAAATCATGAAGCAAACTCAAAATCAAACTTCATTCAATTAATAATCAAGTCAATTCATGAAGGCTAGGGTTTCCCAAAACCTAGGGCATACACAACTCTTCTTCCATGAAGAGATTAACAGCAATAATAAGTACAATGGAAGAAAGAGGAAAGATCATGATGATAAAACCCTTTTATAAAAGTGATTGTTGTGGATCTTGAAGTTGTAGCACGAATTCTTCTTCAAAAAGCTCTCTAAAATGCGTTCTAGAGTTTTTGGGTAGTAAAACAAGTGAATGAATTCTTTTTTTTTTCAACTCAGGGCACGAGTATATATATATTAGTGTGTATACGACCCCTACATGACTCGTGTACATCGGGGTAGTATACTCATTAACTTCGCACGTTTTTCCTTTTTTGGCACATGTACACGACCTATTGTACACAACTGTTGTATGTGGGGTCGTGTATCCTGGACTTTGACTTTTTCTTGATTTTTCTCCTCCAAAAGTAACTAATAGTATAAAAATACTAGTGTATGTCCAAAAACTTCACAAAAGGCTCCAAAGCTCTCCAAAATCTTGGGTTCTTTCATTAATTATCCTTTGAAAAGCTAAATTGTTTCATGATTGTCCCTAAAACACAAAATTGGTTCAATAAAAATTCTTTTCTTCGATAAATCAATTAAATATCATGTGAAATATGCTCGATAATGTACCAAAAATAAGGATCTTAGGATATTTATCAAGCAGCCCGAAAGAACTATTTTAAGATGGAGCAAATAGGAGCCCGAAAAACTATTTCGGGATGGATCAAGTAGGACCCCAAAATACATTACACCATTGGATTTCAAAGATAGGTTTTAAAGAGCCTAAAACTCCTAACCCCGAATGGAGGGGTAAATCCATCCATTCAAATATATGATTTCCGGTAGATCATATGTATTGCTTGCTTACTTCTTGATGTATTTCATATGCTTGTTTAACAACTTGTTTGAATTTTTTGGTACGAGTATACTAATCCTGGAATATTCTCACTAAGCCAGTAGAGCTTACACCCTAATAGACTTTTGTTGAAACAGGATTGATATCTCTTTGCCCAAAGACTCCATATATCTAGGTGGAATTATATTTTGGGAAGCTTTTAGAGGAAATACTCTTTAAGATCTTAGAATAGATATCTTTTAAAATCTTTTGGTTCTAGTATTGTTCCTTTTGTGTAAAACTAAGATTATATGTTGATCTTTGGAGATTTATCGAGGGAATGACCCTAAGATGATGTAGAGGCGATATTTTTAAAATTTTGAAATTAAATGTTTTATCTAGATTCTTATATGCTATATTTACTATCTCAAACTACACATCCCATCAGTGTCTCTTATTATTGTGATAGACATCTTACATATGGTGTTGAAGCTTTCGCATGACTTCAGAAAGTCATTCTTAAGCTTTAATACCATATGTGGCGTACTGCCATGTCTAGAATACTCTTTAGGGCGTGACAATACCAAGCCAAGAAAGCTGGACAATCACTCCCCTATATATTGATTGCTAGCGCATCCAGGGCCCCAACGCCTAGCTCAAGTTTTACGTAATTTATTAAGTATAATAAAAATGATATAAAAACTAAACATATTACTTAAAAATATATAATTTATTAAGTTAATATAAAATATTAAATAATTAATGTAAAAACTATAACTATATATATATCATTAGATATATATATAATATATATATAAGCTTATATGTATAACGTTATTTTTGTATACGTACTATATAATATTTTTTAATAATAATATCTTATTTGGCAAAAAAGAATTATAATATACTACTAAAAATATTATATATTTATAATAAATATATAATTTAAAATAATTATTATAAAATGTAATAGTAATATAAATAAATATTATTAAAAAAATCCTTGATAAATAGGTAAAGTGAAATTATAAAATAAAAATTAATTATAAAAGGTATGTAAAATATTGTACAGTTATGATATTGTAAATTGTGATATCTCTTAAATAATTAGTAGTGGTACTTTATTCTTGAAAATATGAATTGGTTCATCGATCTAATGCTTGTGAAAACTTTAATGTTAAGCTTGCTCACTATGTAGCATTCATTGATGGGTGACCTCCTGAGAAAAATAAATAGGAGGTAAATGTGAATTATTTTAATAATTTATTTTAGAATCAGAAACAGATTTGCGATAAAATAATTTTATTTATTATTTACTAATTGGATATTTAAAAATAACTAATTATAAAATAGAGATTTGTGACAGAAATTCTATAGTAATTTGTGACTGAAAATAAATCTGTCTCTAAAAGAATTAGCGATGATGATTTTGAAACAGAAATTTACGACGAAAATTTTTTCGGTTTTTCACTTTTAGAGATAGAATTTTGTCTCTAAAGCCAAAATTTCTTGTAGTATTGTAAAAGAAGCAAATGAGGAGCCAGAAAGTAAACCGATCGATGTTGAAAACAAGAAGAAAATAGATAAGGAAGAGAAGGCCAATCTTTGGTGATTTTAAATGCTGAGATTATAGGGTTCAATCCATTAAAAGAATTATATGAAGCTCTGTAGGTTTCAAAAGGTTTGGGCTGATATATTTTTTTCTACCCAGGACTCACTGTTATACTCAAACAAGAACTCAGGGTCAAGTTCTTTGTAGGTGGGAGAATAATGCAACAGGAAACGTAGCAAGAGGCAAAGCCGCCCTAAGCCATTGGCTTTAAACTTTAAGGCCACCGTCATTGAATGCTCATGGCTACCCATGTTGAAGCTAAAGCTGGCAACTTTGTGTCATCATATATTACACAACCTTTTAGTTCAAAATTGTTTATTTCTTTCCTTTTTCTTGAGATTATTTATATTGTATTTATTGTTTCCTTTTAGGATATTGTATTTATTATTTATCTTTTTAGGATTTCATGTAATAGTATAAATAGGTCTTTTAGGGTTTTATGGGAGACAACTGATATTTTGACATATTTTGAAACCTTATTGAGAGATAGTTTTTTCTTGGGAAATTGCAAGATTTGCAATTGTGTGTTTCTAAAAATCATCCAATGCGATTGATTTCTATTCTTATGCTTTCACGCTATGTCACTCTCCTTCACTAATTGTTGCATATAAGGTAGTCTTAATCTCTATATCTTCTTTATGTAGCTTTCATGGTTCAAATAGCTGATCGGTTGAGCACTCTTGAGTTACGTGTTAACTTAATGCCAAGTTTTTTTTATCTATCACAATTCACAAATAGCATTACAATTTTAAACAAAGTTAGCATAAACACTGGCCTCCTAAATAGGACAAAGATGATCTCATTCTTCTTCTCAATTGTAGTGGTGAAAAAAAAAAAAGAATCTTAATAAACTAAAAATACAATTTTTTAAGTTGATTTTTGATAGTCATACACATTGAACTAATAAAAAATTCATCTCCTTTAATTATTTGAGCATTGATGGACTTGCTAAATTTAATTAAATTCTTAGTTCTTCTTGTTTACCATGACGGGTTTGTAGACAATATAGAGGGACAAGATTATAATGCTGAAAAATCATCATGGAGAAAAGAAAAAGAAATTTTTTCTAAAAAAAAATTTCTATAGTAGAGTAATTACCAAAAAGAAAAGCAAAAGTAGAGAATCTTGGGTGCATATTATCCAGTGATTTCATCTTGGTATTACTGTAGAGAGGTATGCTATTTGGCATACGAATGAGTGTATGTTACTCTTCACATAACTGGATAATCATCTTTAAGGCTTTAGATTGATATGAAGGTTTAGGACCTCGATATCAACTCTTAGGCAATTGGTGCTCATTTGTGTTCCAAGAGTCTATGGAAATAGATTAAGGATTAGATTACATGTCAATTGCAATGTGTACAGAATTTAATATGTTGGACAAAGTTTCAACATAAGTCTTCCAAAAATAAACATTATTGTAATACATAATATTGAAATATCCCAATTTTATCAAGCTAATTTAGGAAAGTGTTAATTAATTGGTGAAAATATGGGTAATTTTGAGTCTAATTAGAACCAACATTAGTGATTTAATTTAGTTGATTTAACTAGATAGTTTACGGAAACTATATAGTATAGTTAAATAAATAAGTGTAATTGAATTAGTAATCAATTTCAAAGGAAATTAGAGATTATAACATATCTATTACCAAATCATCTTCTATCAACTTCTGAGCATCCTTATCCATTCCTATTTTTAGCATAAGTTTAATAAAATAATTATCCACAATGCTAGCTCAAAATCTTCTAAAACTTGTCCTTTTTTGTACCCAATTGACCATTTAAATTTCATTATTTAATTGTAGCCAAATTCTACCCTAGTTACAAACCTCTTTCCTCACAATTCTCAATACAAAAATCAAACACTTTACACTCAAAGATTAAACTCCAAAATAGCCTCAAAACTTATCTCCATTTCAAACAAAATAGGCAAATTGACCTTATAATTTTATACCATTTATCATATCAATTTCAACCCATTACCAATCTAATTTTATTTTAAAATTATAGGTGATGATTAAAGATTTTTTGGAGATTGAATTTGAAGTTGTGATAAGAAGCTTCAACAATATCTTTGGCTAGTAGTGGAGTTTTTTCTTAATTAAAGTTCAAATCAAGTAAGTATACTAGTTTTATTGTTAAACAGTGAGTTGATTTTGATGTTGTTAAAGAAAATCAGTAATATGTTAAATAATGATATCAACCTTAGATCTAAAATTTTATTTAAGTCTTTTATAAGGTTATATATATATATATATATATAATGTTGACCATGTTGATATATGTATTTAATATGTTGACTGATGTGTTTGGTTTTGTTGAGTATATGAACATAAGTATATGATGGAATCTTAGATATATGTGTACGACATGCTGATGAATTTGATTTTATTAAAGTATGACTTATGGACAATGAAATAATTAACATCGGAAACACACACACACACACATAAGTTAACCAAATGAATGATGAAATCAATGTTGAGGAGTGTAAAAAAAAAAAAAAGTGTCAAACATACAACAAGTTTATGTATATGTTTATATATATATATATATATATATGAAATGATTTATTGAGAATAAATTATTTAACCAGATTACTAATTTTATATGTCAAAATCGTGAAATAGATGTATATTAAATTAATAATTTTAATTAATTTCATTAATGAAAATTTATGTTAATTGTGTTATTTTTAACAAAGTTATGTTATATGAGGATAATAGGCTTGGAACTAATTTCATATATTAAAATTTGATAATATATACATGTACATAGTATAATTATTTCACATTTGATTTAATAGGATTAAATGAAAATAATATTAAGATTGACAAAAATATGTAGTAACCTAGCGTGTCTATTGCTTTGTTTCGGAGATCGTGTTTGAGATTGATTACGATTATTATTTATTTTGTGACAAGGATTATCTAATCATCGGAATTTAGTTTGTTGGTTTTTTGATATCTATCTTGCCTTCTTCATTGAGTTTGAACATATCTTTTGAGTCAAGTGACATCTCCCTTGACCCGAGTATAAACTCAAATTAATAAAATAAACTAAAATAATCAAATTATTAAATGAACAAATTAATATAAATTGATATGTTGAAATTGAGTAAACATTTAATATGAGCATAGCTAATTCTTTAGGATTAAAATCTTGATTTTAGCTACTTTTGGTCTATTCCAATATTAATAGGCCCAAACCACTTACATCAAAATCAAAATAACTATCAAATTCTACTTTATGGACTTAAATTTCAAAATATGGGTCCAATATCCATTACCTATTCCAATTGGCCATAATTCAAATTATTTAATTCCATTACTCGCTTCTAGGTATCAAAATGCCTACTAGGCTCAAATATACTCCTTGGTCTCAAAAGCCTTAAAGTCCTAATAGGGAATCGAAATAGGAATTTACAAGGCCTAGTAACTAAACATTAAAATAAATTCAATATTTTTTGCTTATATTCAATCCTTAGTTCTAATGTCCAATTTTACTCAATTTGGACCTAATCCAATACTTAAGCCCAAATCCACATGAATTATAATCAATATTCTTTAATAGGCTCATTTATAAATTTTTTAAAGCCCATTTCCTTAAAAATTACAAGACTTAGTTATATTTTTATTGGGTCTATTTTAGGACCCTTAAAGGCCCAATAATTCCAAATAAGAAGTTCAAACTTTTGTACTCATGGGCTTAATCCAAATTACTCAAGCTCAATACCTTAGAATAGAATCGACAAAGATAAAAAAAGGTCTTTTACATACAAACATATATAAGGTCCTACCTTAACGAATAATTAAATATAATTTAATAGTTGATATGAAATTGATAATTAAATTAAAAACCAAAACTTACATGAGATATCTATTATACAGATACATTACTTCTAACCGACCTTCTAACATACCTTCTTGTCTACCTTTGATTTATACCTAGCTACACACTTATTTGGTACATAGTGATATGCGTATTGTTTGTTTAGGATAGGTATATAAAGCTTAAAGACGGCTAATAATTGATTGCTGCTTATGATTGTGTCATTTAATCTGGTCTGAGGAGCGACAATCTTGTTGGCGATACTAACATGATAGTTAGGCGCTTAGGCCACCCATTTCATTATTATTGATATATCATTGGTGACTTGGCGAGTAGCTGATAAGGTAAACGATATCGCGATAACGTCTACTTAGACTCGAAGAGAAGTAATGTAATCTGGTTCACATTTATGAGATCAGTTGAATATGATTGTAGTATGGATTAAGATAAGTAGAGATGCGTAACAGTTGTAAACCTCAGATGAGGCTATTATTGTAGTGATTTTTATAGGAGATATATGTATTTGAACTACCTATATCAAACCTTTAGCAGTTGTTGTCACTCAAGACCCCTAGATTCCACCCATGGCTTACTGTACAGAGTGAAAGTGCTCTTGTGTTATTTGAGTTTCCTTAAATAATAACCTTAAATTGTTGAATGTTGCATTACATATAGTCTAGGTGCATATGTCATATCGCTTTTGATTATATTGCTGTGTACTGGGCTTCAGTTTATTCCTTTCTTTTTCAGGTGTTGGTGATTTTTACTTTAATGCTTATGCATATATTGGATATGGAACAGATCAATACGAGCTTATTGGCGAATGGAGCAGCTAGGAAAGCAAGATCATGTGTTTTCCTAAATAAAACTTATGTTTATTAATTCAATCTTATATTTCCTTTTTAGAGTCTGGTTTATGCCTGTAGTTGTAAAATCTTCTATAAAAACCTTATATTGATATTTATGAACCTTTGATATTTTGTTATTTTTTGCTGCTTAATCAAATATTTTCAAAACTTAAATGTACATTTTTAGAATCTAAAATTAGTTAGCAAACAATCATGATAAACAAATAGTTAGGGTAGCTTTAGCATATAACACCTAAGTGTTATAGTGGTGAAACTAAACATGCCTTGACTTTATTTAAAACGTGATACGTATATACATACATACATACATAAATACATTGGGTCCTATAGTTTTTTTCCATAATTTTATGTTGATAGTCAAAAGTATTCTGGTGGAAAAACAAACATGAGCATTCACCCTACTCATTATCATAAGATTGTTTTATCATATTTTATTTTAGTTGGAACTTACTATTAAGGTGAAAAGAAATAATTTTGCATATCCTTGTTCTTGGAAAATTTAGGGACACGATTTGATATGGTTTTCCCATAGTATGTCATTGTTACCTAAATGCTTTTATCAACGATCACTATATTACAAGTTTAAAATACTTAGATATAAAATGAACATAGTTAATCAACCTAAGTTCAACCTAGCCTAATGAATATTTTTGAGCAAAAATGAACTAGACTAATTAGAATCCTATAAAGTATATGGTAATGACTTAGAGAGGTAGTTGAATATGGGTTCATAATTAGATTAAATGATTAATTCTATGCAACTTGACTAAGTTAAGTTAGGTTTATACTAAATATAACTTGAAATATAACAAACTTAATACCTACCTTAAATTTAATATGGATGTTAAGTATAGAATGAACTTATGTAAATGATTTAAGTTTAACTTGGTTTAATGAACTTTGGTAGGCTAAAATAAATTAGATTAGTTAAGTTTAATCAATTCAACTAAGTTAAGTTAATAGACTTAAAATTTGTAAATTGCATAGAGATTTATAATGTAATATGATGGATTAGACCATGTTTAGTAAAGGAAATATGATGTTTCAAATGTATGCTTACTTGTGAAATTAGTATTTTTGTATATAAATGTTTTGACAATGTTTTGTAACAAATAATTATAAACAAAAAGGAAAGAAATACTTTGACAGATAATGGAGAACTGTCAGTATCATGGTCGGACCATCTTTGCAGCTATGGCGGGGTTTTTACTTACCGTATGATCAAATTTGGCTTTAATATGAGTTTGACATAAATGAAAAATTAATTTAATTACTTATATGAGTTTAATTTCATGAATAGAAGTTTACTTTTGATCTATTCTCTAAGATAGCCCCTAGCCAACCTCTAATTTCTATTTTTTATTTCAAATATGAAAGGTATTGATGATGATTTAATGATGATGGTGATGTTGATTTAGATTTCCTAGAGGATTATTATGACTTAGTTTAGATGACAAGTGGGTAACATTGACTTTATCAACTTGTTTGTGATTGTAACTTAGTTACACCTATATCAAGATAAACTTAACTAAATATGTATGGGGATTGGGTACTCGTGTGCTGTATAGTGATTGTTTTGGCTGATAACTCACTAATTTAAAAGTGATCACACATTGTTTGAATTGATTGAGTTACCAATGTTGATGAGTGTTTGTTGAACTGATTGGTCATCCTAATAAATGGACTTAATACTATTTGAAAGTTTAGTTAAATGAACATGCATTGCACGACAGTATACTTACATTAGCATAGTACTCATGTCATGTCTAGCATGTCGATTCTATGGAAGTCCTAAGTTAAGTTAGTGGATCTGTTTCTCTAACTGGATGCTATAAGGTTGTCAATATCCTAGGAACTAATAGGCATCGGAGGATGTCGCTTGTGTGGGTGTTGGCCATAAAATATTAGTACTTATAGAGTTTTTGAGGTTATAAGGTGAAGTTGAGGTTTTGTTAGTAATATCTATGTATATAAGAAACAAAATGAGTTTCAAAAAAAAAATTCTCCCTCTTTAGTTTTTTTCTAAGGAGAAGTTTGATGTTATGTTAGTAATAAAAATATGTAAATGGTAATGAGTTGAGAAAACACCCCGTTCGTTAATTTTTTATCTCTCTTGGGCGTGAATGACTTGAGCTGGTCCTTCAATTCTTAAGAGAGGATGTAAATTTCCATTGGTTTAGATTTCGATCATCCAAACTGTACATGACTCATATGATTTAGTGTTGTATTACATATGGTTGTTAAGCAAACTTATTGATAATTGTTTGGAGTGTAGTTGGTCTTGCTATCCACTGAGCTTTGGTTTAGCTCACATCCCCATAGTTTTTATGCAGGAATAGCTCAAGTAGGAAATGGGCAAAGAAATGTGAAGGGAGAGTTGTCTTCTTCAGTGGAACATTTGAAGATAAGAAGATAGGCTTAGAAAGTAGTTTATATGTTTAGTGTTTAAGTTTGAAGTAGTGTAATTGTAAGGACCCGTTATCCCCTTATATACTATTATAGGTGATAACAGTTCTCCAACCACATATAACCTGCAGAATTATGTAAGGTTATCTAAAAAGAAATGTTTGAGTAATTGTTTGTCTAATTCTATAACAATCAACATATATCAAAATCATAGTTTTTTATACTTTAGTAACTTTGTTTCAATACTAACATATATCACAAGATACTAACCCAAGTCATCTATAGTTACATACATAAATATATTACAACCAAAGGCTTCTTACAAGACTCAACAAAATCTTCAAAACACAACCCAAACTAAAACTTTAGTTACATCACCAACAAAAGAATCACATCTGGTCTATTACAATTATAGGGTTCCATTGAGTCCATGGTTAACTCTAATCCTCCAAATCATCAAAAAAATCTTCAAAGTTGGTTCCGTACCCCATACTCACATAGAACTCATCGGAGTCATTACCTAAAATGGATAAAATATGAGCCAAAGGCCCAGTACACAAGTAATGAATACAAATGCAAAGTGAGTCACACATTCTTAGACTAAATGCATTATGCAACAACCAATTGTTTATTGTTCAATCTTTAGTTAGTAAAATAACAAGAGAATATTCAAACTCCGGACAACAGGGACCTCGTGGGAACCTGAGTAACAACCTTGAAGCTCAGGGAGTTGATATAAGTTGTTCGGGGACTTATACCATATAAATTTACCGATAAGAAAAATAGCTTCATCCATGGTTTCTAGCCGTTACCCATCTCTACTTAGACTCAGTCCATAACATGAATATAGTTCACCCGTTCCCATAAATGTTGAACTAAACCATGGTACTTCCCTCCAAGTTTAAGTAAATGTTACGTCGATACAAATACCCTGTCGACTACTTGTTGAACCACTTATGAAAGTCATTTCAATGATAAGGTATTCTACGCCTAAACTACCATGCCCCTAAATTGAGCAGGTGCCGCTCCCAAGAACCAGATTCAATGGCATAATAGACATTCAACAAGAAATTATTAAATTTTGTTAATTTAAGTAGCTTTAAAGATGCCCATCTTAACAAAGAATAAGCAAGTTACTGCGTACCTGTGCTAGCTCGGGAATTAATGGGGATGGCCGAGCGAGGATCAATCACTGTTCAATGAGATTATCACAATATCACACTTATCCAAGCTTAATCAACTAATATCATACTTAACCATTCAAGTAAATTCAAATAAGTTTCACAAGATCTTAAAACAAGCAAAGGAAATCATATATACAATATAACTATTTTAGCTTAACACTCATAGACAACCAATAATTTGTTAAATCTATAAATATACTTAAATCATGCTTACTTATCACTTAATCATCATAACACATCAATTATCATATATCTATCCCATTTTAGTCCAAAAGATCCATTTGTTAAAGCAAATACACATAAAACAAACAAAAACAAGTTTTTAACTTTGTTTGAAAAATATATTAGCTGGAAAAAGTTAAATTTAACACTGATACCTTTTATAATTTGGAAAAACTCAAAACATAAAAATTATAGATCTCTTTTTAATATTTCCAACACAACTTGAATCACCTCAAACGAGTTCGAATGAAAATTTACGGCAAAATACAAAAAAATTGCGAAATAGGGAATATTTACAAAACCAACACCGGTGTTCATCGCCGACGGTGTAACGTTTAAATTGCCAGCATTAAATGTCAAGCAATCTGGTCACCAGTGAATCCTCAACACCACCAAATTCTATACGTACGCCGGCAGCGTACTTTGCCGGCGTAGACTCTGTGACGAGTTACAAAAATTTTTTTGAACTCCTCTGTTTTTCATGTTAAATTTACACTTCCAAAATTCCCTTAAACTCATTCCAAGTTTCCCAAATCTTGTTATATGATCAATACATCATTTAACCTACATAAACTCTATTCAAAACATTAAACACTTCACCACAAATCATCACACACAAGTACCATTCCAAATCCTCACTCATCAACACTCTCAACATTTGATCATTCAACCACAACTTTCCAACACTTCCAAATTCATATACCACACATACAACTAACTTCTATAACAACAAAACACTTCTCATACAACCACAAAGCATATGAATCATCAAACACAAGTTGAAGTTTAAACCCTATTGTCAAGAAATCATATTCATGCATAAGTTTAAGACATGAAAAACATACTCACCAATAGAACTTTAGGCCTTATCTTTGTGGTCCTTAAACAAGCTTTTGGTGGTTATTTTTGTAATAGTTGAAGGGCTAATGGTATATAGCCATAGGAGAGATTTTGGAGAAGAAAGAAGATGTTTTAGAGCTTTTGAGGTGTGTTTGGGAGGTCTGAAAATTTTGCACGAATTTGACACTTTATTAGGTAATATATCTTGTTATTTAACTTTTGAGACATCAAAAGTTAAGGTAACTAATGACTTAACTTTGGCTAATTAATGATATTAGTGTAAGGCCTTAATGGTGGTTTAAAAGCTTTGATTTTTGGCCTTATTTTTTCTGCTATAAGGAGACTTATATGCATGCATCATTGACTTGTTTTTAATACATTCCACACATAATTCATACATGTTAATGAATCTAAATTTTATGAACTAAATATTTAATAAATTCTAGAGTATTTCCATATTTAATACAACAATAAAACACAATAATTTATCATGAACATAAATCATATTCAACACATGCAAAAGCATGTATAATTCTAATGACACTTTTATAAAATATGAATTAGGAATTTCATGGCTATTTCAGTAATTTCTGATATAAGCTTAGAATGAATTCGAGTGTTTGTGTTGTAGTTTGGAATTTTGTAAATTATTGTTATCTAACTTATTTTGATTCTCTACAGTTTTGGGGGATTGTGGGAATCCGTATTTTCTTATCTATAAAAATGTATTTATGAAATTAAAACTTGTGTAGCAAATATTATGTAGAGTTTTACAATTCTCTGACTTGTAAAATAGTTCTCATATTATGGATGCATACGCGATATGATAAATTCAGATTAATTCTCCTAAATCCTCTTTTGGTGCGTGACATTAACTATATTGTTTACATGGTTAAAGAAATTACGGGTTAATAAAATAAACAACCCTTAGCTCTATCACTTAGCAAGAGTGGAAAAGCATGCAATTTGATTTGCTCTTCATATACTTCTTGCAGTCTCATGGTAGAACTCACCATATGAAATTCCTTCAACATATGAGGATATTATTTCTGAAGACCATGAAAAATGGGCAACCGGATTTCAATTCGAAAGCCACATCTAATTTTGGATATAAAATGCAAGGTGGTTGTTGAGCCAAATCCAATATAGCCAACTCTCGTAACGCCCTTTATTGACCACCATTAATTTTTTTTTTTCCCCAAAATTGATCAACCGGTTCATGTCTTGAATTAAGTTGGGGGATGAAGATCAGATACCTCATACTTTGCAAGTATGAGAAGAACGAGGCATCACAATGTGACAATTTATTGACACGAATCCCTTGTAACAGTGTCAAAATTTGGTTAGTCCCACCCAAGAAAAATAAATTCTTATTTTCAAATGTGAATCGTACATATATAATAGTGGGTGGGGTTGTATACACAAGATTGAAAATTCGTTTCTTTTCCCCCCCTTTAAGAAAGAAAAAAATAAGAGGGTTCATTAAAAACTAATTATATCTCAAAATTCTTGCAAAAATTAAAATGTGAAATTAGAAAAAATTTATTGCCAATACTTCTAGCTGCAGAGTTGCAGTTTGGAATCCACATTGATGGTGAGTTTTTAACGTAAGCTCACCCTCGCATTTTGCATATTGTGGCAGATTCCTTATCCAACTTTCTTAAATCTTATTTTATGATCTCATTCGAAATGTGTATATATATATATATATATATAACTATTTATTTTTCCCCCTCGGTCATAATCGCAAATCCTGCGCATGTATATGATGGTAAGGCAGCAGCCCCTCTGCTTCTCATTTCCTTTAATTTTGTGTGTGAGCCCTTCTAATTGAATTGGACTTGACGTCTTGGATCGCTTCATATTGGACTGCCCGTGACAAAGCCTGAACATGTATTGGGCCAAAAGGCTGGAACGTGTCTTCATTAATTTCCCTAGCACATGATATTGGCTTTGGGCTGGCCGTGGATTCCTTCTTTTGATACAAATATTTAAATTTACGACTTGTTAAGGAATATAAACCAATTACCTTTAATTCATTAAAGAAAAAATGAAGTGAATTGGGGTTACATGTCCTCATATTTACTTCAATCTTATCTTAAAATCATATACTTAGACCCCAAATATTTAAAAATAGTGCATTTTAACTCTTTTATAACTATTTTACCCTTAATTCTATGCAATTTCTTTTTAACTTTAATATTCTTTATTATTTCGTTTGAGGGAAAATAGTAATAGACTTAGCATCTAAAAGTAAAGTTTAGAGATAAAAAGAGTGACTACATATAAAAGTAAATATAAAAGGATTATTCATAACTTAAAATAAATAAATAAGTAGTAGGTCGGAATCTTCCATGAATGATCCGAGACGACATGATCCACTAATTACATCCCCAATTTCCACATAGGACGCACAATCATCAAAGTAAAGAATTTAATTTTCAACCTACAAGCCAAAGCCACTCAGTATTCGCATCCAAAATTTCAATTTAGCTATCAGCATCAAGAAGCTTACCGCGTATGGGGGTTTTTAGGGACTCTGTGTTTGAGATATGACAACACAATTTAGTGGAAAAAGGGAAACCACTGGGGGAAGAGAGAGAGAGAGAGAGAGAGAGAGAGAGATTTATTTAGTATACCAATAAATTGTCTGCAAATGGAATTATTCATTAGCTAAAAATTGTTTTTATTTTTTATTTTTTATGGATTTTATTTGAAAGGTGTAAACAAATAACTTTTGGCTTTTACACAGACTTTTTCAGAATACTTACTGTAACAAAGACTACTTTTCCTTATTTAGACCTCAAACAGATTTTTTTAATAAATAATATGAACGTGTCTATTTCAATGCCTCCAATATTATTAGTGCACCTAAATAAAAGATGTTATGCCAAGGTCTTTCTGGCTAAATGGCATGAATATAGGTTTTCTAATGAAATTGATGTACTTGATTTCCATCGTTCTAAAAGTTATAAAAGATAGTAATTGAAAAATAAATGAAAATATAAAATAAAATATACTATATCTGATTGTATTTCTTCCTATTCATGAAGCATGATATGGATAGATGCATTTGGTGTAAAAAATCTTTACTCGCTTTTTCAGCCGAGTACCGAAAACATTTTAAAATATATTCATAAATTTCAAGTATTAGGTAGCATAACACATGACGTGCTCAAAGGAATAAAATATTAGCAAACATTAAGTTCAGGACATTATATTTTTAGGCTATTAGTTAGAGACATTTTTAAAATTACATAAATCTTGACAACTTTGGATGCACTTATTCTGAAGATATATATCACTCATAACTCTTTGACGTACCTGTCATTGTTATATGATTTTGCATATATTTGGAGTACTTCAAATTCATGATAAGAAGTTTGATTCAATGTAATTGTTTCATATGACTTGCTATGAATAATTGATCATATTCAAGCAATGCTCTTAAGGATAACCCTTTTTTTTTTTTTAATGTTTTTTGTATGCATGATGGCCTCATACATCTAAAAAAGTATATCTTAACATGGTACCCTAGGAAAGTCGTATCTTAACATAGTACATAAATTTAATATATATATATATATATATAGGGCTTTCTTTTAGGGTTAACCTCACGTTCACTACCTTAACTTTTTTTAAATATGTAATTAGTTACATGAACTTTTAATTAATTAATTTAATATCTAATTTAACTACTTAATTTAACATCTAATTTAACTATTCGCATATGCTAACACTAACTGAGCTAACTTTGCTAGCTTCGTTAGATGACATGGACTTTCTAGCCAATATAAGAGCGCCATGTATCCATCATAAGCATAATTAATTATTTTTCTGTTATTATACTATAATCATTATTTTGTAAGAATAAATTCGTTTGGCCCAAAAAGGATAACTTCAACCACTACATGAACATTAGACGCAAACTAGCACTTATGCTTTTTACCAGCCCAAGCATTACTCCTTTTGTTGGATATAATATAGGAGTTTCATTTTTGAAATTTTGCTAATGTGGGAATATAAATAACCAAATTATAATATGAAAAAGCCAAAGTGCGTTTCCTTTGTCCTGACTTATTCTCCTTTTATATAATTTTATATATCCTTTTCTATTAATATTTTTTTTAAAGAAATACACAAACATTTTTTTAAGTCAGCATTTACGATAAATCGACATTATGCTAGATTGGAATATTAGATTGCATCGAACCTTCCATGCAAATATTAACATAATGTGCCTTTTCCTTTTATTTTCTACTCTAGACCTTCTTTTCTTTGCCCTCTGTCTTCACCCATTTTCTTGTCTGCTGGTGATTGATTTTACACCACTAATTTGCTGATAGTGGATTGAAGAAGTGGATGGATATCATCTACAGCCTATAAGGTTAAAAATTAGATGCTTTTTTCCAGTGAGTGGATATCAGGGTATTTTAGCAAGAGAATTAACATGTGATGAGAACTTTTTTGATGCAATGTGGTTACACTCACAACTATTGAAAAAGGAAAAATTGTTGGAAACATCAGTGTTCGTGTAATTGGACTGCGATGTCCGAGAATAATTTTCATGACAGCTCATATAAAACAATATTTTCTTAAAAAACATCACAATTTGAATTATTCATCATCATGAAATGTTTTGCATTTGATTTATTGATCTAACATTTCATTGGATAAGGCTTTAGCAATGCTTCAATGGTCGTGGACGGTCCCGGACTTAGAGATCTAGTTTCTGCTACAGTGCGGAGTACGTTAAGGAAGGGAGGAGACCGGTGTTGATGCCAGCGAAATATTCGCGGTTCGGCTTGGAAAGAGGGATATACATAAATATTATAATATAATGTCTGTTTTTTGTAATTTGGGTAAAAATAATGGATAATAAAAAGCCACACCAATTGAGCGGCGAAAAATACAAAAAAAAAAAAAAAAAGGCAACACCAACTAAATTAAATTGCAAATAATTAGCCTAAGGAAAAGAGAGAGGATAATCCTAATGGATAGTTATTTATTTGTTTATATATTTGGTTTGATGTTCGTTTGAGAGAGCTGTTTAGCTGTTAGAGAAATAATTGCATAAAAGAGAGTTTGTGACACAAACAGCAAGCTAAAATCCACCACGAGCAAGACTTCATTATTGAGTCTTGTATATATGAATAGTAGGTGGACTCATGCTTGAAATGTAGGGATGTACATAAAAAAAAAAATGATGAAACAAAAAAATCGAACAAATCTGAAAAGTATGGTTAATTAGTCTGTTGGTTTCGATTTAGGATTACGGTTTTTTGTTCTTTGTGGTTTTCGTTTTTGGTTTCGGTTTGTAACCACAAAAAGCCGATGACTTTTAACTGTTTAAATATTTATAAATATTATATATATATATGATTTACATATACATATAATTATTTTTAATATATATACATATATGATTTACATGTACATATGTTAATGTTTTTTGAATTTTGATTAAAGTATTATTATCCTATTTTTTATGGAAGTTAATATGGTAATTGATTGATTTGATTTTGCTAATGATGATACATCCAAAGGCTTGTTGTTCCCAATTTCCTTAATTTGATTTTCCTTGTTTTTAAAGAGCTCTTGTAATATATATGTAATATATATAATTTGAAGAAAAACTCTATAATAAAGGCTAAAAATAAGGTTTATTGAAATTCTCAATTTGATTTGTTGAAAGCATTATGTTAAATAATTGAAAACCGAAAATAAAAAAAATTAACCAAACAAATAATTAATTATTAAGATAATTAACTATTTATAATGAGCTGATTAAGGATTAGAATATGAAAAAACTAATTATTATAGTTAGGTTCAAAAAATAGGACCACTGACCCGTTAACTGATCCATACACACCTCTATTGAAATGCTACAAAAGTAAAATGCCCATGTGGGTATGCTTTATTTGTTCCATACAAAATTGGGCTTAGGCTAAAGTTATTTTGTTCTTATAAATAAATTAGTAATAATTATCATTAATTTAATATTATAATTATCATGTAAGTGAATAAAAAACCAAAATATTACTTATAAGGACACAAGTTGCTTTTGTATTGCTTGGAAGATTTGTGTTATTTAACAGAATTAACAGTCAGTCTAGGTAGTAAAGGTATACTCAAAAAGTTTATTTAGATATTAAATTGGTCACTATAAGTTCAGGTAGTTTAGGCAAAGTTTAAATACCAAATGCAACATTAACCCTTTCTTTTACTAAGGAAAGAAATTCCATTTAATAATTCAAAGCCAAGGAGGTTAGAATGAGCTCAAAAGTTGATGGAAGGAAAGTATTAGATGATATGAACATGGAATTAATTGTGAAATACATAAAGTGTAAATTAAAAGATATTTAAGTATATGGAGTGGTAGTTTTGTAAATAATGAGATTCTAGGTGAGGGCATAATTGTATTTTGGTATCCTGCAAAGAATACGTTGTTTGATAGAAAGGTTTAAAGAGTAGTTGGGGATCTTTAACTTTCATTCTACCCTTTTTCATCATTTAGGAAAAGAGCAATATCCCTCTTTCTCTCAACATCATTCTTCTAATATCGAAGAGATACAACACGATCTTTATGATATGTTGTCATTTCCCTTAACTCTTGTCATCGTTTAGGTTAAACTAAACGATAGAATGATAACGTAATGCGGTTATTCTATGAATAGCCCATCGAATGGAAGTAGCAATGACCTATGAAGGGACTTGGGAAGAGTTACAAGGAAAAAGTGGTTAATGCAAAGTAGACATTAGGGAATTCGTTGGGAGTTCAAAAGGAAACCCATAAGTAACATTGTTCTTATGTATTTTGATTTTTATCATAAGCGTTAAATATGTTATAGGATAGTATTGTGCATTTTTTTTGTAGTTTTGGGTATAAAAACTTGTATATTGAGTTGTTAAAGTGATGAAATAGACTTAGGAAAAGATTTAAACAAGTGTTGATATGAAAATAAGAGGAAATTGCTAGATAGGGTATTTCCAGAAGTACACGATCTATACATAATCTCGTGTTTCAAGCCATGTACCTCTTTGAGTATGATAGTCATGCTTTTCAAAAAACACAGATAATACACGGCTTTATGTATCGTGTTTCTCTTTATGGTTTTTTAACAAAACGAGATTAGTAAAGAACATGGCATATACACAGTCTCATACACTTGCCCATGTTTCTCTCTTTGAAATTTTGAACTTCACTAGAAAAGAGCATGAGGAGAAACACGAGTTCTTATTCCTCCATCTACCTTCCTGTGGACCTTTTCATAATTTATTTTCTCTACCAAAGTGATAGATAATCCTATATTGCTTTATATGCTAGTTTGTACATGTTATAATACCTTGAAAATCATTCTTTTCTAGCCTAAACATAACTATATTTGCTAAACTTTTACTTCACAATCTAAGTATACTTTCAGAATTTGGGATCTAAGTTATAATGGTGGAGAACCAGTAGTGCTATGAATATAATGAGAGTTTAAGTAAGACAAATAGAAGAACTAAACAATTTAATTATGTATAATTTAGGTAGTGGATATTGGATAGGAATGGAATTACTGCTTGATACATGTACTACTTTGTTTGTTACTTATGCTTTTAGGTTAGAAACTCAAATTGACTAATTGTGATAATTGTTATAGCACCCTTAACTCTAAAATGATTTTGACTCTTTTAACTGATAGTTTAAGTGAAAATCATATAAAATTGGTACTTAATTAATTAAATTGTTACTTTCAAGAAAAATGGAGTTAAATGTGATGAAATCAAGTGAAAATAACAAGGAAAGAATAAATAAGCATGTCTTTGGTTCCATATGGAGGGTATTGGTACATATCTACAAGACTAGTAGCCACCATTCCCCTTGGCATAGGGCACATCAGCCCAGACATCTATAATTAGAAAGCTACATAGCCTATGCTATGGTTCATAGTGATGGGCGTAGAGAGTCACATGCCCTTTGTTCCTTTATTTTCTTTGACTTTAGTATATACATATCATCCAAAATGGAGGGAGAGAGGATTCCTTCAACATTCCTTAGGGTTTTTTAGAGGAAATTTTATTTCTTTCACTTAAGCAAACAAGTCAAGGGAATTCAAGATGCAAGACATTCAAGGTTCAATTTCTCAGGGTTGTAATTGTAAATTCTGTTTTCTCTTCCAATTTTTGTGTTCTCTTTGATAACGCTATGGAGTAGGAAACCCTAGACTTAGATCTCATTCGAAAACTTTTTTTTCATGTGATGAAGATTTTTTTTAATGAAATATTATTGATGTTCTTATGTTCAATTGCATGTTCTATTATTTTTTTATAGATACATATGTAGAGTATGGATTTATGTATGATATCATATAAGCTAATTGAGAGATTACTTTCATGATTAGATTTTTGTAATTGTGAGGTTTGCTTGTGGTTCTAGAGACAGGATAATAAAAGCCTTTTTTTTTTTTCATGATTAGATTATTGAAGAGTTCATGTTATTCATGTAATTCCACGTTGTTATTGATTGAGGAGAGATCCTAATCGATAAATCTAGGGTTAGATGAGTTAATAGACTTGAGAAAGTTATTAGCTTGATGTGTAGAACTCTACATCTTAAGAACTCAATAATGATATTATTCACACGATAAAATAGGAGTAAAATGAGATCTAGGTTGTCTTGATAATTAATTTTAACCTTTACTTGTTGTTCTTAGTCATCCTTGCTTAGCTTAGTAGAATAATAGTAATTTTTAGTTAATAGTTTAAGATACAAATCACTCTCAAATGATGGTTATTTAATAAAGACGAAGTAAATATTGGTAATTGGTTTATCTCTGTGGTATAACGTTGTACTTAAACACTATAATATGCTCACAATAGGCGCATTTACCTATTGCATCATAGTTAGGATAGAGAACATGTACTTAATTATTAAAACTATGATTCGACATAATCAAATTGAATATCAAGCGATTAAGTTTGATTGTTGCATTTGCTTGGCTATGGTTAACAGAATAGAAGTACCAATGATACTAACGCGGCATCTCGATTGTGTGATGTTATCCTTAATGAAGTTACACCTAGAGATGACTACGGGTAGATTTAAGGTTTGACTCACTGACTCTTAGATGTTGGGGAGTACCCAACATCATATATATTGTGTATGTATTATATAAAGTGTGTTGTTGAGATACATCTTTATGTTGATTGTTGGACTTAAAATTAAAGATAATAATCAAATTGTTTGTTGAATTAGAATTTGGTTTGTATGTGGCTTATCTATGCATGCTCATGCGACCATGTTTGTGGCAATACTGTACTAGGTTTTAGCTCACTCTTTTTCTCTTTTTCAAGAACAAGTAATATTCCTTCTATGTTTTATCTCTCAAGATATGATATGGTTGTGGACTACAAAATGACGCTAATGATGATGACTATCCAATTGATTAATAGCTAGTTGTTTGAGTTAGAAATAAAGTTCCTTAGTTATATCTTTTATATGGTGGAATTATAGTGTCTGTGTTTCAATATCTTGTATGTTGGTTTAGGAGATGGACCCTTTTATGTTTAGGAATAGTTGTTTATGTTTTCTAGCGGACTCCCTTTAATCCATCTCTTAGTGCTAATAGTGGTAGTGTGAATCATAGTTTGTTGGTTGGGAATATGTTTGGAATGTATCCTTATTGATGTAACCCATATATATATATATATGTATATATCTGTGATTTAGAGCTAATGGATTTGAATGTAATTAATGGTAGATATTAGAAGATTCTAAGCTTTAGCATATTTACACTTACGAGTAGACATGTGGTGAGGTATGAATGACCTTAATAGGGCGTTGCAACTTAAGTGGTATAAGAGCCTAGGTTTAAGATCTCTAGGTGTATAGGCTATGAACTCCATAGGGTGGTGAGCATTGATAAAATTGGGGTAGATGGGACTATTTTCTTAAGTTGTTAAACATTAACTTTCATTCTGATTTACTTTCCATTGTTTAAGCATATGTTTCATCCTTATTTTGCTCATGTGACCTTTTCAAATCTTGTTATATATAGAATGGTTAGGAGAAACATAGGACTCGATTTAGCCAAGAATATTGAAGATGATATCCTTGAGGAGCAGTAGCCACGACATCCCTCTCCTCTTGTGGCTTAGCAAATGCTAGTAGATGCTTGCAAGCTATTCTTGACTTATTGGGAGTAGTAATGCATCAACAACAATAAATGCAGACCAACGTACAAATGACTCAAGCCAATGTTGAGGCTTGGAGACAAATGATATAAAGACATGTTAGAGGTCATAGACAAGGAGAGTCTCTTACCTTGAATAAGTTTGTGAGTTTGTTAATGAGAGGTGGAGAAGACCTTTGTGGCTTTAGATGTTCTAGATGAAAAGAGAGTTGATTATACTGCTTACCTACTAAAGGCATAAAAGCAAATGAGTGGTGGTTGAGTACCAAAAGGCTAATGGCTGAGGAGATCACCTGGGAAAAATTTAGACAGGTGTTTTATGTCTAATATTTTCCAGAGAGTGTGATGCCACAGATGATGCATGAGTACTATACTCTCCAGCAGGGTAAAATGATAGTTGAGAAATATGAACCTGAATTGAACAAGTTGTTGAAGTTTTTACCAGAAACTCTAAGGGCAAGTGAGGAGGTGAAGGTCAGTAGATGCATGACTAGAATGAAAGCTCAAATTAAACATGAAATTGATGTGTTTGAACTCAAAACTTATGCTGGGATAGTCAATAAGGCTACACCAATGGAGCAATGTATGAAGAAGATGAATGATCAAGAAACAAAGAAAACCCAAATCACCCTGGGTAAGAGGTCAACTTCTAGTGTTTTGTTTAAGGAGAAAGGGAAGAAGCCCCTAACGATCTCAACCAAACCTATAGTTTAGAATGATACATGACTAAGTGCACCAAGTGTTTCGGCCTTCATGACCTGAAAGATTGTAAGTGGCTTGATAATGCGTGCTTTTCTTGTGGGAAAATGAGACATAACAGCAAAGCCTGTAATGAGAGAACCATAACCTCAATGCTTTACTTCAAGTTTAAGCAAAGAGTTCATATGATAGTTTATTGTAAAGAAGTAGAAGGATAGATACCATATCGATTCAAGGTGGGACGCCAACAGTTAGGAGGACAAAAGTAGAATGTGCTTACCCGCATCTATGCTCTTTAATACTAGGATACCTGAGGCATGAACACTATTGTAGGTATGCTCCCCAATCTCTTACATAGTGCTTATGTTCTGTTTGATACTAGTGCAACACTTTCTTGTATAGTTGGATTGTTTGTGAATGTATGTGGTGCTTGTGTAGAACCAATGGATGATTTTTTGTTTGTGAATACACCTTTAGAAAGTAGAAAGATGTTGAATCGAGTATGTAGAAATGTAGATATTGAAGTAGTTTGTAGAGATATGCATGCAAACTTAGTGGTGTTTTTCACGCCTCAGAAAGGAGCCTAGAAGGATCAATTTGTAGTTGTTATATCAAGTATGCATCTAAGATATGATAACCGTTTTGCAAGTTAGAGATTACAAACTTAACAACTTTTAATTTCATAAAAACATTTTAATGGCTAAGGAAATACAAATTCCCAAATCTACCAGAATTGCACAGAATCGGTATCTCTTACTAAACATTAAAATAGAATAGATTATATACATATTTCAAAGCCTTGAACTATTTTCTAACCCAACTAATCTATTCTAAGCTTATCACATATATTACAAAATTTCTAACTTAACTACAAACATATAAATTCTATTCTAAGCTCCTCTTCTTATCTTCAATGGCTTCACTAAAGGTAAGCTCTCTTCATGCAATCTTAACTTGTCCCAATCTTGAGTTATCCCTGCACAGAAACTATAGGGGTATGAGATCAACCATTTTAGTGAGCAATGTGACTAGATCATACAACAAACAAATATCAAATAAGTTTTATTAACAAACATATGCAATGTCATACTCAACCATATGATATGCATAATTTAGATGATCGAAATCCAAACCAATAGAGATTTACACCCTCTCTTGGGTGTTGAAGGAATAATTTAAGTCATTCATGCCTAAGAGAATTGAGAACTAAGGAAGGGGATGCTTTCTCAACTTAGAGCTTTTAGCTCATTGCTTTCTCAACACAGTACATTCAGAACATTACTTTTAGCTCATAGCTTTCAGCAATTTCATTTTGAAACTCATTTATACTGAAATATAACTTCAAACTTCCCCTTAGCAATAAATAAAGAGGGAGGATTTTATCTTGAGACTTGTTTTATTGAACATAGCCTCTAACTTCCCTTTAGGTATAACTAAGGAGGAAAGACTTTAATTTGAAACACATTTTATCAAAAAGTAACCTCTAACTGCTCCTTAGATATAACTAAGGAGGGATGATTTCATTTTTGAAATACATTTTGTTGAAAAATAACTTCTAGCTTCTCCTCAGACATAGTTAAAGAGGAAGGATTTCCTTTGAAATCCATTATATCGAACATAGCCTCTAACTTCTTCTTAGAAAGAACTAAGGAGGAAGCACTTCATTCTGAAACTCATTTATGCTAAACTTAAATCTCATTTTGTATATATATTATATATATATACTACTAACAGAACCTCCACTTTACCTTAAAACCTCAAAAATCCCCTAAGTACTAACATTCCTTGGCCAATACCCACACAAGTGACATCCTTCGGTGCCAATTAGTTCATGGGATATTAACAGCCCTGTGGCATCCAATTGGAAAAATAGATCCACTGACTTTGCTTAGGACTACTACTGAATCGATATGTTAACACATGACATGAACACCATGCTAATGCAAGTATGTTGTTGTGCAATGCATATTCAGTTAATTAAATGGTCGAATAATATTTAGTCCATTTATTAGAAGACCAATTGATTTAGCAAATACTTATCCATATTGACAACGCCATCATTTCAAGCAATGTGTTATCTAAGTGTAATTTCTAACTTAAGTTTTAATTGGAGTTTTTCTATTCTTTTTCATTTCTTAAGGGAAATTTTAGTTCATATGTGTCACGCCCCAATGGGTACCCTAAACGTGGCAGTCCGCCACACTCATTATTAAAGCTTAAGTATGACAACCTTAGTCGTTCCAAAAGCTTTTATATTAAGTGTAAGGCTTACTTTAATAATTTTAGAGGACCATATATGGAATTATGTAGCTTAAGGAGATATAAAAACATATTAAGAAAAGAAGAATCACAACAATTATTTGTCCATGGCATAAATTTTACAAACTTAGGGACAACTTACTAATCTATTATATACATATTAACATGCTAATGCTAAGTTACTCTTTATTCAGAATTCTAATATACAAGAGGGATTACCTGCCCACAGAGTCCACGTGGCCTTAACCATAAATACAGGAACTGCAAAAGATAGCTATCGGGGTATAAGCTAATAGGCTTAGTGAGAAATTCCCAAAATTCATACTCGAAGTAGATTATCAATCAAGTTTATTATTCAAACGTATGAAATGCAACAACCACGTGAGCATACAAGACATATGACTTTCCGGGAATCATATGTTGAATGAATTTATGCCCTTCATTCGGGGTTGGGTATTCAGGCCAATTACAGCCACAACTTTTAAAAACACTTCTATAGATCTTACCGGCTCCTATATGCCATCAAAAACTTGTAGTTATTACAGGCTCCTACTAGCCACGAAAAGATTTTTGTAGTTATTACAGGCTCCTACTAGCCACCAAAAACTTGTAGTTATTACAGGCTCCTACTAGCCACGAAAAGATTTTTGTAGTTATTACAGGCTCCTACTAGCCACCAAAAACTTGTAGTTATTACAGGCTCCTACTAGCCATCAAATTAAGTAGTTCTTACCGGCTCCTACTCGCCACTTACATGATATACCGGTTATGTCTACCACCACTATTATACACTTGTCCCACCAATTGTATAGTAGCGAATGCAATGTGACTCAACATATGAAGTGCATGAATAATCTCTTTAATTACAGTCTAGTAGTTACATTTAACTTCTTTCAAGTGATCAACCAATTTCAAACACTTCAAGATATTAATGCACATACAATCTTTATTACAAACAAATCGAGTTCCGATATACTTAGTATTCTTTCAACATATTATCATACACCCGTTTTCTTTTTCTTAAGTTCTAGTGCAACTAATTTTACAAGCACAATCAAGAGTATGAAAAATAACGGGGAAATAACTCACGATGCCATTGCCGTCTATTTCTTAAGCGGATGAGTCGTTCACACACTCCACTAAATCGTAATAGTCCTCGGGGTGAAGAAATCCTTCCTCGGGATCACCTAACCAAAGAAAATACCCATAATGAGTTTTTCTTGAAGATTTTCTTGAATTTTTGACAAAACAATGTCAAAGAACGTCAAAGTTCGTATAAAAGAATGTTCCAACTTAAAATGGCCATAACTTGGTCATTTTAACTCGGAATCGCGCATATAATATACCGATTTCTATCTACTCGAAAAGATCTACCCATTTCTAAAATTATTTCCCACAAACAAGCCATATAGGCTCGAAAAAGTGGCGACAAAATTCACTACGGATTTCCAAGTAAAAACAACTTTGGTTCAAGAAATCAAAATTTGCTTGATAAATACTTAGTTATCTATATAGTTGAAAAATTCTCTTTTTGTAACTATATAACTCATATTTAAGCATGCTCAAGTGTCTTGTTGTCCAATTTATTTTTCTTAAGTAAAACAATGTGGTTTGAAGCTTTTCGGAAATTGTTTTTGTGAATTTCTTTGAAACGAATACCTTGTTTTCTTTATTTTCTAAAAACGTTTTATGTTGGTTTTATTTATCTTTTCCCAAGTGACTTTTAAAAATAAAATTTCTACTTTCTAA
Source organism: Combretum micranthum (assembly GCA_024138025.1). NCBI lineage: Eukaryota > Viridiplantae > Streptophyta > Magnoliopsida > Myrtales > Combretaceae > Combretum > Combretum micranthum. The sequence goes on from JAMXBD010000785.1 coordinate 79,959, forward strand.
GTTATACTAATAATATTTTTGAAGTTTTCTAGAAAATATTCTTTTCTTCATTTTCTTGTGTAAATTCCCTTGTTTACTTGTTTTGGCAAAAATCTTTACTTGATATCTCATCTTTTTCTCATGTCTCTATTCCGAAAACAATTACCCATGCATGAAAATTTGGTTTCCTTATAAAAACAAAGTGGAACATTTAAGGACTTTTTGTAGAAAAACTAATTTCTATAATTCTATTATTTTCCTCTTGTAACTTGAAAAGAAATAACTTTATTATTTTCAAATCATAAATTTTCTTTGCCTATTTGTTTGCAAAGGTCTTTATTTAAAATTTCCTTAGTCATCCACCTTATTCTCTTTCTTTATGAAAAGAACCATTTTTGTCAACAAGAATATTTTCTTTTGAAAAGCAAGGTAGAGTAACGAAGATTTAAGTAGCTTTTTAAAAAAATAGTTTCTAAATTCATAGTGAATTCTTTTTGTAACTTGAAAATGAATGAGTTTATTTTAGTTATCTTATATTTTTATGTTTCACAAAAATTTATTCCTAAGTGACAAAAAGCCTTCTTTTATTTGATTATCTTTAGAAAATAAAGCTTTTTGGACAACAATCTAAATGAACATGATTATGAGGATAACAAAATAACATAAAGCATAAATAATAAAGTCAAGTATTGGAGTCTTAGCTTTTTCAAGGCTCCCGGGACTAAGAAATAAACTAGTCCCATAAAGAAATAAAATGAAAGAAGAAAAGCTTGTTTTGACTTGATGAGGACAAGTCTAAGACTAGAGACTAGTCTTATTTCAACAAGGAATAAATAAATAAATTGCAATGGAAAAGTAAATAAATTGCTTTGCATGAAATAAATAAATTGCAAGTGAGCTTATATGCTCTAAAGAATATGTATAGATATATAAACAATAATAAATCAACATAAACATAAATGGATTGGCATGAACAAGAACAATACATGAACATAATGTAGTTTCCACAACTTGTAGTATTTGGAAACTCACACTATGGTCATGTAAAGTTACATGACATGAAGAAGAAGAAAGAATTATAAAGGGGTTACCTAAAGAAGACTTTGATATGGTTATGTGGTTATGGGTTTTTGTTGTTGGTGGAAGTTGTTGTGGAATTATTTTGAGAGAGTTTTGAGATAGAAATTTGAGAGAGCTTTGAGAGGAAAATTTGAGAGAGTTTTGGTATGAATTTGTGAGTAGTGAATGTGTGAAAGAAGTGAAAGAGGAGGGGGGTATTTATAGGAAAATGGGGAGTGATTTTTGTGTGATTAAAATAAATGCAAAATTAAAACAAATGGAGAGGGAAGAGAGAGAGGGGGGTGCCGGCCACTTTTGAGAGGAGAGAGGGAGTGATTTAATTTTTGTATTTTGTTAAATAAAAGATGTAATAAGTAAGATAGATGTGATATAAAGTTATGGGAAAGGTAAAAAGTTAAGATTATAGGTTACGTAGAGTGTAAGAGTAGGTGTAAGAAAAAGTAGAGATAAAAGAATAGTGTAGAATAGTAATGAATAGTGTAATGTAAAGTAGATATGACAAAAAGTACCGGTAGTAAGAAAATATGCGTATAATAGCTATATCTGTTATTTTTACTTACCAGAAAAATTATGAAATTGATATTTTTGGAAAAATTATATTTTTACGAGTCTAACGGTGTATTCGGAATATTTTTACTATTCCGGGCTTCCGGACACGTTTTTCGAGAACTGTGTCCGATCGGGTTCGAAGGACACCCGAATTTCGCGAAACTGAAACTTTTATAAAACCTATGGTTATTACGGACTATTCGAGCTAAATTATCCCAACTTCGTTTTTCCAGGCCAAAGAAAACGGCAATGCTGGATTTAGGTTGATACGGTAAACTAGGGTTTTGTTGACCTTTAGGGTTTCGTTTGACTTCCGGTTAGGGTTTTGTGCTAAACCGATTCCGAAAATTTAGGGGTTTACAATATGTCTAATCTTTATTAAGCTTATTAATTGTAGATTCTACTGTTACATTGTTCTGTTCATTTATCACATTTATTTGAATTTCTTGCTATTTTCATTTTCTACAAAATGTTTCAAGATTTAAATGTTTCCTTAACTTATACAACTGATATTCTATACAAAAGAGCATATATGAACAATAAGAATTAGTTTAGCGATTTCAACCTTCACTTACTCAATTTTTGAAAAAGACTCATACTCGACAAAGATGATAAACGACTGACAACACGACTGGACTTGACTCAACCTAACTTAACTTGACTTGACTTGTCTCTTCACTTGAGATGACATATGATGACACGACATAGACTCACACCACACGAAGAACTCCACATTTTTCCATTCTATCTGAATATATATAGCAATTTGCATATAAAAATATACAATACTCATATTCTTTTTAATTATTAAAGATATTATATTTTATAATTTCTATTAATGTAATCATCTTGATGACATTGAAATCAAGACATTTCATTCTTGCCTTTTACATATGAGTTGAAATTTTACCATTTTATTTTTGTAGGATATTAATGAAAGTTTTGAAAAAAATTATATCTCAAAATTTTGTTGACATTGGTTTAATTTCTTAATCAACAATTAGATTGTTTGTATTTTACTATATTTAAATGTCTTTTAATATTTTTAAATTTGATATTTTTTTAGTCCAAAATTAAATTTGATATTTAATAGATTTTTATTAATGAACTTCAATAGGAATTTTCTTTTTAGTTAAAAAAAATTTCGTATTAAAGTACATTAATAAAAATCTAATACCTTTTGAATACTATTTAATGTCTTTTAATAGGAATTTTATTTTAGTCTTCTTTCTTTTTTTTTTAATATCATTTAATGTCAACCTTTTTTTCTTCTTTTGGGTTTTTTTTTTTTTTTTTTTTTTGGGTGGGTTGGGGTGGGGGGGCGGGGTGGGGGGTGGTGGGGGTAGGGGTAGGGGTAGGGGGGGTGGGTGGGTGTGTGTTGTTTATAAATGTACACCTTATGACAAAGAAAATAGTTTGATCACATTTTTTATAATAAAAATTTCAAACTCGTCATTACTCTTTTTCCCAAAAAAATAGTCGTGATCACATTTTTTAATAAAAATTTCAAACCCGTCATTACTCTTTTTCCCAAATTTCAAATTCTTGCATAGAGTTTTGATTTTTGATATCATTAGCCTAGGTATTCTCATAATCAATAGGCTACCGAAGATCACTATTTCAAGTATTCTTAAAATCAACGAAATTAGTGGTATTTCCAAATCTTTTATGCTGCATTAGTTGGTATCAGAGACGTGTTCATTATTGGAGTAGATGGCAATGTAAAGGTAGCATAATCAACAACATATAGTGGAAGAGATTTATTTTTTGATGATCTAGATCATAAGATAGTGAAGATGGTCGATGAACAATGGGATGCTATAGTAGAGCGATGAGCAATAAGGGTAAACGGGTTAATTGCAATTGGAATGAAAATCTTAATCCTGCTCGTAGGCAGAACCTTAATCTAATACCCATTCATGATAGGGAAGATGTAAACTGCTCTTTTGATGTGGAAGAAGAATATCACAAAGAGATACCATGTATACTTCACGAATCTCAAGTTGAAGAAAATGTAGATGAAGATGTTTTTGAGATTATGGGAGAACCAATCTTTGATACTCATATTGATGGAGAGAATGATGTATTTAAGGCTAATGGTCAACCACTCTTTGATAGTTATTTGGATAAAGAGAAGATGATTTTGAAGTTGTTAGTAAGATGAACCAATTTTTTATACTGGTTATGTTGAACAAGATTATGTGGCTAGAGACAGTAGATAGGATTTGGTTGTTAGGGTGTCTTATATGGCTCAATGGGCTGTTGAAGATGATTGGATGAGGAATAATATTTTTCAATCTACTTGGACCAATCTAAGAAAGGTGAAAATAGGTGCAAGAAGTGTAAACCCCGAAAATTTTCCACATTAGTACACTACTCTAAAGTAGAATGTATGAACTAGTTAGCAAACTTAGATTCCAATAAAAACCTAAGAATAGATCAATGCATTGAATTTGGCTAGATAAGGATCTAGAAATTGAATAAAGAACTTCTTTGACCTAATTGATACCAAAAAACGAGATTTCGTATCCTGAACGGATAATTCAAGATATGATTAAAGAAAATCTAAATTTTCAAACCCGAAACTTGTTATACAAATAGATTAAATAGAAAAATATAAATATAGAGATTAAATGATTACTTTTGAACTCAACAATGATTTGAGATTAGAACAATGAGTAGTAATGAGCCTATGCATGGATTTAAACCCTAAATTCAAGATTCCTAGATAGTATTAAACGCTACTAATAAGATTTCATAATAGGTACCAAAAATTAAAGATAAATAGATAATTTAGCTTCTATATCAAATGCGATATTAAGTAGTTAATTAAGTATGCCTATAGAAACGAAACGATAACCTAAAGATAAATCGTTAGGATTATAAATACACAATAAAACCTTAAATTGATGTATAACTAAAGATCTAGACTTCAAATAAATAATTGAATCACACCATTGTTCTAATTAAGGTTTCCTTAAGTTATTGGAGCCTAAAACAAAAATTGACCTAATGAGTTTAGGAAACCCTAATCACGGGAGATAAAATTCTAAAAATAATTAATCATGTAAGTGATGTGCTATAATTAGTATTGAATTTTTCAAAGCATCTTATCCAGCAAGTGTACTGGGCCTTATCTTGTAATATAGCATGAGTCAAGTGTCGATCCCACAGAGATCTATTAACTACTAGACAATTATCAACTAATACTAATATCTAGGCAATTGATCTTTTAGATTAAGACTAAATTATCTAATTAAGTATCTACTATGAATGCAGTGAGCTTTTGAAGAGAGTGATATGTTAGAAAAATGTGGGAAGGAGCAAAATCCACTTTAAACTATTGCCAATCAACTTGAAGTCATGTTATAATGATAATTAGATTCATGGATATTCATAAGAAATTGTAAAGATTTAAAAACAGAGTTAAAAACCTTTTAAACCACAAAAACAATTCAATAGCTTCCGCTAAATAAATTATTCATGGAATCAAAATTACAATTATAAACCTTCCAATTCTATAATTGACTAATACTTTATATTAACATCCCCTAATTCCTTAGTGAGAAATCAATATAAAATATTGCATTAGTATTCATGGACAATTTCTAAATTAGATTAAACTCCGCTGCTTCCGCAATTGTAATTTAATCTCAATTTATGAATTCATATGAGCCCTAATTTCCCTTCCGAGTTATTAGAATTCTTATACACTAAAGATATGATGAATAATCAGAACTCAATATGAATATTTCCTGATTCTAACTATCTTATAACATGGTTTCAAAGATCATTTTAGCATGTTTAAAGCTTCATCAACTTCCCACAAAAAGGATTTAGCTACTCATGGATGATGATTCAACAATCAGATAAGAAATTGCAAATGATTTCATTATGATCAAAATATTCAGATATATGAATTGCATAAAAGGAAAAGATCAGATATCACCAATTCAATATATCAAAGCTTCACTTGCAAATTCTTGAAAAACTTCAATATCTCTTCAAAAATCTCTATGAAATGGTAACTCTAATATATGTATTGTAGTGTATTTTAGAGCTACTTGGATGTGGATTTCTTGGATGATTCTGAAAGTGAGGAGAAGACCCTCTATTTATAGGAAAAATTTCGTGCAAAACATTAAATGACATTTGCTGTTTCACTTCGTACGCCGGCAGTTATGGATCCTACACTGGCGGCTTACAGGTGGCGTGTCTTCAATTTCTCCTTTGTGCAGGCAGTGCACTGGCAGCCTTCAATATCGATTACTCCTGTAGCCCACTTCTATGCCGGCAGCTTAGATGTAGATCTAGCCGGCATATGTGATCAGAAATGAAGCGTTGGGCTGATTTATAACTAACGCCGTTCCAAAGCCGGCAGCTTTAGCACCGACGTAGATACTCCAACAGATTTATCGCTTCAATTTCCTCTTATCCTTTGTTATCTTCATGTCTCTTCAGATCTTTGACCTATACTGCCTCAACGCCGGTAGCTTAAGAGCCGGCGTATCTTGTAACTCCTTCAAAGCTAGTGACTTTCCAATTCTGAGCTACCGGCGTTCAATTACGCTGGCTTCTTCATCTTCTACGCCAGTAGCTTTGAGGCGGCTTACAGTGTTGTTAGGTGAATATCTTGCAAAGCTGGCAGTGTTGGCAGCGGTGTTGAGAGTAAGCCGTCTGAACGCCGGCGGCTTTGAAGTATGAATTGCCGGCCTTTACTTCAATTTTTCCCATTTTTTATTCAAAGTCTCTTGTTTTGATTTCTTTATCCAAATTAGTCCTGAAACATGAATTTTAATCAAACAAATATCCATTCTAGCTCTTGTGATCATCAATAAGTTATATAAAATATGATCTTATCAATTCCCCCACACTTGAACTTTTGCTTATCCTCAAGCAAAATGAAGAACAAAATGAAATCTCTTATATATAGTACAATTTTCCCATTTAATCACAATTTCTTTAACTTGTTTTTCTTGTATCTATTGCTCGAACCATACCAATTTCTTGTAATTAGAGTACTATAATCAAAATTTAGGAGTTAATCCAAACAAAACAAGTTTTAATCTCAGCTTTTAACAAAAGAACCTTCTATTCAAAAGCAAATACTCAATCCACTAATGAAAAATACTCATTTAAACTTCATTGGATTTCTAGTTTTTGTATATATATTCTAAGTAACACAAAATGAAAGCATGTGGTATCTACTTTTTCCTTAGAATTTCTCCTTCTTTATTATAAGTCTCCTTCTTTTGCATATTTGCATTCATTTTTCTTTTTCTTTCTCAAGCATTTATTTTCTTTTTGGGAGGTTTTTGCCTCCATCTTTCTGCTTTTCAAAGCTCATTAATTGAACTTTTGCCATTTTTCCCTTCTCGTTACAGTGAGTTCATTGAGTCGGCACATCCCAGGCTCATCACCTAAGTGACCAGGTTTCAAAATACCCCTAAGAACTCTTCCTCACTTTAACATTCAAGTTCAGATACTCATAACTCAAAATTTCAAGTTAGAGGAGTAGTGGCTATGCTTGTTTCTTTCTTTTTGAATGCAATAACAATATCAAAGACTTATTTTTATGAAGGATCACTAAGTTTAAAAGTTTCTTCTACCTCTTTCACTAAGTGTTAAAATTCAAAGAATATATACAAACTAAAATTTCCTAGAAGTAGACCTGTTTATTTTTCACAAAGGACTCGACCAGCTCTTAAATTTCCAATTCCAAAGTTAAAAATAAAGTGAACTTGTTCCTTAAGGATTTTACAACTTAATTTTAACTCAGTAAACCAATCACAACAGCAGGTGAGTAAGATACTTTCACAAGTCAATTTCATTGATTTTCAGTCTTTACTTTGTACTATCTCCAATTTCAAGAGATTTTTGAAAAAATTTTGGCATAATTTCTTCATAATTTGCTTTCAAATAAAAAATACAAGGTGGAGATTTTCAAATATAAATAATAGCAGACAACAGATCATATTCATCACTTCAATTCAACACTTCATTCAATTTTATCCCTTCCCCCACACTTCAACCAAACAGTGTCCTCACTGTTTTGTAACAAATTAAATCATAGGAAAGGAATAAGAAATGAATTGGATACTTCCCTGAAGTCAGTTGTTTCATAGTCATCAAAATTTTGCATTGCAAGAGAATTTGCTTTGCTGGCTTTCCTGAAATCACTACAAAAGAAAAACAAGAACAAAAAAAAAAAAAATAAAAGCAGAAAAAATAATAAAGGAGTTCACCCATAGGAACTTGGGTACTCAATAAATATACAGGCCAATAAGAATAAAAATAATAAAGATCAAATGAGAGCTAGCAAGGTCTCTAGCTCTCTGGCCCTGGACTATGTCTACTGCTACCCTCAGGAGTTTGTCTCTGTGTGTCTCCTGGGATGGCCGTGTGTGTGTGATCTGAACTGAGTCTATCTGTATGATGTGAACTGTGTCTAGACTCAGATGAAGTCTCGTATCTCATGCCAGCCCCTGTCTCTGGGCTAATGCAGCAGATGGCCGTCTTCAACGCCTCAAAGATAGTCTTCCTAAATTTCTTATTTTTCTTCCTTTCCTTCTCTTGACTATCTCTGAGCTCCTGGCTTTGGCGCTTGAACTCCTCAACATCCAGCCTGAGCTGGTCCATAGCATAAGCTGCTGAAGTGCCTGCAGGTGGAGGAGGAGCAGATGTGGATGGAATCTCAAATGGAGCATCTCTAGGAAAGATATCCTAGAGCTCGACCTCCTCCAAAACCGGTAGCTGTGCTGCACTGGGGTTTTTCAGCAATCCCCAGCCTCAGAATGGTGCAGATGTGATCTTCTTGCACTTAAATACCTCATCATCCTATGGAAGCTCAAAAATGTCCATCCCTTTCAGTAGTCTAGTGATAGCCTCCACAACACAGGCCTCGAGTCCTGGTATCATTTGCCTGCTGGTATATAAAGTTCGCTATCTCCACTCCAAGGTCAATCCTGTAGCCTCTAATAAGGCTAAACAAGTAGAACATGTCGAACGTAGTCACCTTGCTGTGACTGGTCTTCTTGCAACTCAGGGTGTGTGCAAGAATATGGTGGAGCAGCTTGTGCTCAATAGCACGAAAAGACGTGGCCAGTGACTTAGAGGGGACAAAGTGCTCATTCGCTCTCTTTGGAGCAACTAACTGGAACCAGTATGCCTCCTGGGTCATGTTGTCTGGCCAACTGTTTGGCAGATTCCTATTTTCTCCCTCATTATCATACAGTCCCAGTATGTGGTCCATCTGCTTTAATTTAACTTCCCTGATCTGCTCGAATGCCTGGAACTGGAAAGTGGACTCCTCTCTGTCTGGGATGTTCTTCAGAGTAGACAAGAACTCAATTGTCAAGTTCTTGAATGCCGCCTCCCGAAAATCAAATAGTCGGATCTAAGCTGGATCCTGGACAATCTCTCTAATCTGGTCAATGATCCCAAATTCATCCAGCAGGCACCAGTCTAAATACTGGGTATTTAAGAAATCCATCTTTACAAGCCTCTTCTTTCTATCTTTCGCGTACTGCTGACTAGACAGCAGATTTTGGTTCTATGAACTCGATGTAGAGGCATCAGTCGTCCTTGGTCGTTTTTGTCTTGGAGCCATTCCTGCAAATAAATTGATCTTAATTAGAAACGAGGAATGCACAATTTCAATGAAATTCTAATTTATGCCTAAAACTTGATTTTGAACAATTTTGATATCAAGGCATATACTTAGTGGAGCTATTGATCATGAAATTGAATGGAGCATTTACACTTGCCAAACAATATGAAAGCTAGCAGCTTAGGCTTGTCAGCTCAGAATTGAATGTTGGAATTTCAAAATTTTCAAATAAAAACGTTTTTCAAAATTTCTTCATTAAAAGTCCAAAAACATTTTCATACTGAAATTTTCATCACAATTGAGCACAATTCTAAATTCCAAGTTCAATTCGAGCATAATGCAAGAATTTAAGCCACTAACTAGTATGAAAATTTTCTAATCTAGCAGCTGTAACATCAATTTCCAAAAACCCCAAATTCGAAATTTCATAAGTTCAAGAACCCTAATTTTCCAATCTAGCAGTAATCATGAATCTACACCTCATAGCTTGCAATAACAATATATGGAATGAAATCCACTTTCAACAGATCATTAACATCATCCAAGCAATCAATTTCACGAAGAGCATAAATCTATATCAATGATAATCATCCAAACGCAAATGGACAGATATCATATAAACAATGCAATGTAATAGATTTGAACAGAGGATTAAGAGCAAGAATCTTTGAATTTACTTACTTGGAAGATGGATTCAACGCAATGAGATGTGGGAATGAGCTACGGATTTGTTGAGTGAGAGTAAGAGAGAGTGAGTTTGAGAGGAATGAGAAAGAGAGAGAGGAATCGTACCAGTTAAAAAGCAATCTACAGATTGTACGCCGGCATTTTTGTCCTGTAAGCCGGCGGCTTACAACTAGTGTAACTTAAAAAAATACATACCGAGAGCATCAAGCTAGCAGCTTACCCATTTACACTACCGGCTTATGTGGATATGCTGGCTAAAAGCTGGCGGCTTATAATCCCAGGTGCCGGTTTTGATCGGGAATTCTCAAAAACCAAGAAATCTTGAATATATGCTGGCACTAAGCCGGCGGCCTTCACCTTCCCTTGCCGGTGTAAATGTTGTGCTTCCAGCACTGGCACATAAGCCTGCAGCCTTGACCTTTCCCTTGCTGGCTTCTTTTGCGGTGCTCACCTACTTCTCTACTGACCTTTATGCTGGCCTAAAGCTGGTGGCATTGAACCGGCTTTCCTTGTTTTTTCAGAGCTTGCTCAAGGCTGGCAGCCTTGAGCCGGCCTTCAGTGTTTTCCTGTTTTTTTTTTTTTTTTTTTTTTTTTTTTTTTTTTATCAAATATCACCGGCCACACTAATAACTCAATTAGTAAAAACAAAACAAATAAAAATATTCTAGAATTAAACATGGGTTGCCTCCCAAGAAGCACTTAGTTTAAAGTCGCTTAGCCCGACTTTCTTGATCTGATTATGTTTCTTTGAGATTCATGACAGTAGTAGTACTGTCATGATTTTCCCCCTCAAAATAATGTTTGAGCAGTTGCCCATTCACTTTAAAAGTCCGATCATCCTCAGTTTTTAATTCCACCGTGCCATATGGAAAAACTTTTGCAATCTCAAACGGTCCCGACCATCATGACCTTAATTTTCCAGGAAACAACTTCAAACGAGAATTGTAAAGTAAAACTTTTTGTCTAGGCAAAAATTCTCGTTTGATGATGTTTCTATCATGCCATTTCTTTGCTCGTTCCTTATAGACACCAGCTGATTCAATTGAAGCAATCTGTTTTTACCTATAACTTTTTTCATCAAAGTTAAGAAATTTTATGGCCCAATATGCCTTGAGGAAGATGACATGATTTACGAAAAACAAGCATATATGGGGACATTTCAATAGGGGTTTTAAAAGCAGTCCTGTAAGCCCATAATGCATCATCTAATTTTGAAGACCAATCTTTTCTTGATGCATTAACAGTTTTTTCCAAAATCCTTTTTATCTCCCTATTGGAAACTTCAACTTGCCCACTAGTTTGTGGATGATAGGGGGTAGCCACTTTATGTGTAACACCATATTTTGCTAAAAGTTTTTCAAATTGCTTGTTACAAAAATGAGACCCCCCATCACTAATTATAGCTCTGGGCACCCCAAATCTGGTAAAAATATTCTTTTTCAAAAATTTTAAAACTACTCGGGCATCATTTGTTTGTAAAGCAACAGCTTCAACCCATTTTGAAACGTAATCAACTGCCACAAGTATATATTTATTTGAAAAAGATGAGGGAAAAGGACCCATAAAGTCAATCCCCCAAACATCAAAAAGCTCAATTACCAGAATATTGTTTTGTGGTAATTCATGCCGTTTAGAAATGTTACCTGTCTTTTGACATTGAGCACATGACATAATGAAGTTCCTGCAGTCACGAAACAAGTTAGGCCAATAAAATCCAGATGATAACACTTTAGCTGCAGTCCTTTGAACACCAAAGTGTCCCCCTGCTTCTCTTGAATGACAGTGTTCTAAGATGCTCAGCTGATCAGATTCAGGTACACATCTTCTAATTATTTGGTCAGCACATTTTTAACAGATATGGTTCATCCCAAAAATATTGTTTTACATCATGCAAAAACTTTTTCTTTTGAGGATAAGACAAACCATATGGGATAATCTTACTCACCAAATAATTCACAATATCAGCATACCATGGCAAATCTAGGATTTCTACTGCATGCAATTGTTCATCAGGGAACTTTTCATTAATGGGAATGTCTAAACTATCAGATTCAAGTCTAGACAAATGATCAGCAATTACATTCTCAGTTCCCTTTTTATCTTTAATTTCAAGATCAAATTCTTGCAGTAGTAATACCCATCTAATCAACCTAGGTTTTGCATCAGCTTTAGCAAACAAGTACTTGAGAGCTGCATGGTCAGTGTATACTATCACTTTAGAACCTATCAGATAAGGCCTAAATTTATCACATGCAAAGATAACAGCTAAAAGCTCTTTCTCAGTAGTGGCATAATTTCTTTGGGCCTCATTTAGTGTTCTACTTGCATAGTATATAACATGAAAGATCTTACCTCGTCTCTGACCAAGTACCGCTCCAACCGCAAAGTCGCTGGCATCACACATGAGTTCAAAAGGAAGCTCCCAGTCTGGCGCAATGATTACTGGTGTAGAAATGAGCTTTTCCTTTAATGAATTGAATGCCTGCAAACATTTGTCATCAAAATTGAACACCGCATCTTTTTCCAGAAGGTTGCAAAGAGGTTTGGAAATCTTGGAGAAGTCCTTGATAAATCGTCTATAGAAGCCAGCATGTCCAAGAAAACTTCTGACCCTTTAACAGTCGTGGGTGGTGGTAACTTCTCAATGATCTCCACTTTGGCTTTATCCACTTCAATTCCTCTCGCAGAGATTTTGTGACCCAATACTATCCCTTCTCTTACCATGAAGTGGCATTTTTCCCAATTCAAGATCAGATTGGTATCTTTGCATCTTTGTAAAACCGAGGCTAAATTCTCAGACAAAGATCAAATGACTTTCCAAAGACTGAAAAATCATCCATAAAGATTTCAATGAAATTCTCAAGCATATCAGAGAATATAGCCATCATACACCTCTGAAATGTAGCAGGTGCATTGCAAAGTCCAAAGGGCATCCTCCTAAAGGCAAAAGTGCCATAGGGACAAGTGAATGTTGTTTTCTCTTGATCATCGGGTGCAATGAAATTTGATTGTATCCAGAATATCCATCAAGAAAACAATAATAGTCATGCCCTGCAAGTTTCTCCAACATTTGATCAATGAAGGGAAGGGAAAGTGATCCTTTCGGGTGGCATCATTCAATTCCTGTAATCAATACAAACTCTCCACCCAGTCACAGTACGAGTAGGAATCAATTCATTGCTCATTTTTTACTACAGTCATACCACCTTTCTTTGGCACTACTGAACTGGACTAACCCATTTACTATCAGAGATAGGATAGATAATACCTGCGTCAAGCAGCTTCAGAACTTCTTTCTTGACAATCTTTAAGTGTTGGGTTAAGTCTCCTTTGTGGTTGAACTGTAGGTTTACACTCAGCTTCCATAAGAATTTTGTGAGTGCAAATCATAGGGCTAATACCCTTAATGTCTGCAATGGTCCATCCGATTGCTTCTTTGTGCTTTTTCAACACTTCAATCAACTGTTGTTCTTGTTCATTTGTCAATGCAGATGAAATGATGATTGGCAAAGTATCGCCAATTCCAGAAAAGCATACTTCAGATGATCAGGAAGGGTTTAAGTTCCAAGGTCGGTGGTTGCATCAAAGATGGAACTTGCTTCTGCTCATTTGTACCCAAGATTCATAATATCTGGTTTTGATCATTGGTACATCTTCCAGTATTTCTTCATCCTCTTCATCACTCCAATTGTCCAAGTCTCTCAAGACGGATTCCATAGTCTCCACACCAGTTTGTTCCTCAAGCGACTCAGAAACCAGCTCATCAATGGTATTGATGGTGTAACAGGCATCAGTATCATCAAATTTCTTCATTGCCTCATAGACATTGAAAGTAACCTGTTCATCCATCACCCGTAATGTAAGCTGCCCTTGTTCCACATCAATTAGTGCTTTACCTGTTGCAAGGAACGGTCTGCCCAAGATCATGGGAACTTCCCTATCTTCATCCATGTCTAAGACTACAAAATCCACAGGGAAAAAGAATTTGTCAACTTTAACTAGGACATTTTCCACAATACCCCTAGGGTATTTTACACTTCTATCAGCAAGTTGCAAGGTTACATGTGTATCCTTGCAATCTCCAAGTCCTAGTTTTTGAAATACCGATAAAGGCATTAAGTTGATACTTGCACCAGAATCAATTAAAACTTTATCAAAATGACAATCACCAATGGTGCAAGGAACAGTAAAACTTCCCTGATCTCGAAGTTTAGTGGGCAGACTGGGTATGTTTCTGTAGGATCATGGAACATTCTCCAGTGAGTATCACATTTCCATCAATCTTCCTCTTGTTGGATAGCAATCTTTGATGAATTTGCATAGGAAGGCATTCCTTGAATCACTTCTAAGAATGGAATGTTGATGTGCAGCTTCTTGAAAACATCCAGGAATTTTGAAAATTGCTCATCAAGTCTTTGTTGCTTTAATCTTCCTGGAAAAGGGACGGGAGGAACATATGATTTCACCTCAGGTGGTTTTTGAATAGTGTCCTCCACCTTTCGTTTCCTTTGTTGTTTTGTGGTGGAATTTCCTCTTGATCCTTGATAGTTTCCTCAACTGGAGCAATCTCCTTACCACTTCTCAGGTGATTGCATTTACAGACTTGGGATTCTCCTCTGTTGCTTGGTAAAGACCCAGATGGTCTATTACTCACTTGTGCAAGTTGATGGAGCTTCCCTTGCAAATCTTGAATGATTGCATTCTGATTATAGTGAGTTTGTTGTAGTGACAATGAAATCCCTCAGTAATGCGTCAGTGGAGATTGAATTTGCTGTTGAGGTGGGGCATTTCTTGCATATCCTTGTCCTTGGAAACCAGGTGGTGGCTTTAGAACATTGGCATCATTCCGATATGAGATTGGGATGATTCGCATATTCGGATGATATGTGTTTCCAAAATTACCCTTTTGGAAATTTCCCACATAATTGAGCTGCTCATCATTTGATGATGATCCATGCGGACACTCGAAAGAAGAGTGTGGACCTGAGCAAATCTCACAACAAAACACTTGTTTTTTTATTGGAAGAATTTGTAGTTGTGAGTTTACTTACTTGAGTGATGAGGGTTGCCATTTGAGCCTTGAGTTGTGATATATCTTCTTTGTCTTCCAAGATGCTACTTTAGATCTTGTTCTTTCACAACTCCAATTATGAGCCGCGGAAGCTAATTCTTCAATAATCTCACTAGCTTCCTCATATGTTTTTCCCATCAGTGATCCTCCCGATGTAGCATCTACTAAGGACCTCAAAGCTTCATCAAGACTGAGGTAGAAATTTTCGATCAGTAGATTATCGGGTAAACCGTGGTGTGGACATTTTCTGACCGCCTCTTTGAATCTTTCCCAAGCATCATATAATGATTCACCAGGGAATTTGGTGAAGTTGGAGATCTCATTTCTTAATCTGGCGGTCCTTGCTGGAGGGAAAATCTCTTCAGAAACTTCTTTGTCAGATCATCCCATGTAGTGATTGAATCTGGAGGTTGGGAATTGTACCATGCCAAGGCTTTATCCCTAAGAGAAAAAGGGAAAAGCTGTAGTCGGATGACTTCGTTTCTTACACCATTAAGTTTGACAGTGTTGGTGTGGAGAAATTTGGCAAGGTGTTCATCTGGCGTCTCATTCGGATATCCTCCAAATTGATGTGACTCAACCATTTGAATCAGGGACGGTTTAAGCTCAAAGTTGTTAGCCTCCACAGTGGGCATTCTTATGGCGGATCTTGAAGTAGGTACTGTATAGTCTCGAATTGCCCTTGGAGCGGGAGCAGCTGGTTGCAACTGGTTGTTGTTATCATTGTTTCCTTGTCTTGATTTTGTGCCATTGCTCCTCTTCTTTGGTTCCTTCTTCTCTGTTGATGCAAGGTTCTTTCAATCAGGGTCTAAAGGTAGAATTTCAGAACTTCTACTTCTTCGCATAAAACCTGCAAAGAGAAAAAAAAATTTCAAACTAAATTAAACCTAAACTACTAGCAAAGCTGAAGGTAGTCTAATATTAATAAGATCCCCGGCAACGGCGCCAGAAAACTTGATGTGCTAAATTAGTATTGAATTTTCAAAGCATCTTATCCAGCAAGCGTACTGGGCCTTATCTGTAATATAGCATGAGTCAAGTGTCGATCCCACGAGATCTATTAACTACTAGACAGTTATCAACTAATACTAATATCTAGGCAATTGATCTTTTAGATTAAGACTAAATTATCTAATTAAGTATCTACTATGAATGCAATGAGCTTTTGAAGAGAGTGATATGTTAGAAAAATGTGGGAAGGAGCAGAATCCACTTTAAACTATTGCCAATCAACTTGAAGTCATGTTATAATGATAATTAGATTCATGGATATTCATAAGAAATTGTCAAGATTTAAAAACAGAGTTAAAAACCTTTTAAACCACAAAAAATTCAATAGCTTCCGCTAAATAAATTATTATGGAATCAAAATTACAATTATAAACCTTCCGATTCTATAATTGACTAATACTTTATATTAACATCCCCTAATTCCTTAGTGAGAAATCAATATAAAATTGCATTAATATTCATGGACAATTTCTAAATTAGATTAAACTCCGCCGCTTCCGCAATTGTAATTTAATCTCAATTTATGAATTCATATGAACCCTAATTTCCCTTCCGAGTTATTAGAATTCTTATACACCAAAGATATGATGAATAATCAGAACTCAATATGAATATTTCATGATTCTAACTATCTTATAACATGGTTTCAAAGATCATTTTAGCATGTTTAAAGCTTCATCAACTTCCCACAAAAAGATTTAGCTACTCATGGATGATGATTCAAAATCAGATAAGAAATTGCAAATGATTTCATTATGATCAAATATTCAGATATATGAATTGCATAAAAGGAAAAGATCAGATATCACCAATTCAAAATATCAAAGCTTCACTTGCAAATTCTTGAAAACTTCAATATCTCTTCAAAAATCTCTATGAAATGCTAATTCTAATCTATGTATTGTAGTTATTTAGAGCTACTTGGGTGGATTGATGATTCTGAAAGTGAGGAGAAGACCCCTATTTATAGGAAAAATTTCGTGCAAGACATTAAATGAAATTTGCTGTTTCACTTCGTACGCCGGCAGTTATGGATCCTACGCCGGCGGCTTACAGGCGGCGTATCTTCAATTTCTCCCTTGCGCAGGCAGTGTACTGGCAGCCTTCAATATCGGTTACACATGTAGGCGACTTCTACGCCGGCAGCTTAGATGTAGATCTAGCCGGCGTATGTGATAAAAAATGAAGCGTTGGGCTGATTTATAACGAACGCCGTTCTAAAGCCGGCGGCTTTAGCACCGGCGTAGATAACAGATTTGTCGCTTCAATTTCCTCTTATCCTTTGTTATCTTCATGTCTCTTCAGATCTTTGACCTACACTGCCCCAACGCCGGTGGCTTAAAAGACGGCGTATCTTGTAATTCCTTCAAAGCTGGTGACTTTCCAATTCTGAGCTACCGGCCTTCAATTACGCTGGCTTTTTCATCTTCTACGCCGGCAGCTTTGAGGCGGCTTACAGTGTTGTTGGGTGAAAATCTTGCAAAGCTGGCAGTGTTGGCAGTGGCCTTGAGAGTAAGCTGTCTGAACACGCCGGCGGCTTTGAAGTATGAATTGCCGGCCTTTACTTCAATTTTTCCCATTTTTTATTTAAAGTCTCTTGTTTTGATTTCTTTGTCCAAATTAGTCCTGAAACATGAATTTTAATAAAAAAAAATATCCATTCTAGCTCTTGTGATCATCAATAAGTTATATAAAATATGATCTTATTAGTAAGTTTAAAAATTAAAGTTGTATTGTTTGATAATCCAAGTATTTTGTAGAATTCTATAAAAATATTTTTGTACAAAAACTCTTAAATATTAGCTAATTTGTACCCGTATGCTTATTAAACTATCCCAAAACTAAGTTAATTAACTAACTAATATTGATATGTGTAATAGTTGTTGTGTTGCCGGATGCGAATTGCTTCATCGGATGGCTTGGATTACATTGAAAAAGGAGAACCGAAATTTGCTTCAATAATACACATTAGGTCAACAAAATCAACTTTAGAAGCCAATCAAACCTTGCCAACTCAACCCCACATTTATGATAATGAGAACAACTGATAAAACAATAATAACTTGGAGGAAATTCGGATCAAATTTCAGGGAAAACGCTGCAGCAAAGCTCCTTCTTTTGCTTTCTATATATATATATGTTTAAGACACTTAATGTAGAAACAAACAACACTAAACACTCTCAAATTTTCCAGATCAAACCTACTCAAAATCAATAGCCAAAAAGACCTAAAAAAAAAAACAGAAATCAACTCGTCCAAAACAATCCAATTCGAACCAAGGAAAAATACAATATGAAAAGCAATTGAAACAAGCTCGAGGTGAATTAATGTAATTCGAATGGTTTTCTTTTAAAACTAAGGATTGGAACTGACTTTTGATAATCATAGGAACATAATCAACACGAAAACAAGCTTCGAATTCCATCGGATTGGCTCAACCAAGGTAAAATTCAAAAACCTTAGTTGCACTTTACTAGAATCGAAATTTAAGAATATATGCTTGTAGAAGCATTGGGAGTTGTTGTATATATATATATATATATATATATATATACAAGATATAGAAACACTTAGGAATGATTTAGGAATGTTTTTGCCGTAGAAAATTCAAGAAATATAAACTGTTTCATCGGGGAAGATGATTAATAGTGCTAACACTGTCCATAAGCTGGCAGTGTAAACGTCCAATGCCGGCGGCTTACAAGGGTAGGCTGATGGTGTAGAGGCGACTTACATTGGAACAGAATTACGTAAAACTTATTTTCATGAAAAATGAACGAATACCGGCTATCTAGGATTATACGCCGGCGACGTATAGTCTAGCGTACGTGGAACGCTGGCAGCCTTCAAGCCAGTGCACCGATACGAAATAAATGTGAAACAAAGGAACGCCGGCACCTGGGTTTCAACGCCGGCATTGGAGCCGCGTACACCTACAGTTCTTCTACGGGAAGTTTGTATTACATGAACAGAATATATATATATACACACAATAAATACTACTAAACATATTATATATATATATATATATATGTTAACATAGAATTTACTAAGTAGATAGCTAAATACAATCATTTAGAATAAATTTAAGTAATATTTGATAAATCTTAAAACCCTAAAATTAGAGAAAAATATTAAGTGTTAATAACAACTATAAATAATCAAATATTTGTTCTTTGCAGATAAAATAGGTAAGAATGGAAATTGAAATAAGCTAAATTTACGAATAATGTGACCTCTAAAAATGACAAAATAGTTATACTAAATAAATTAGGAAAAACATGACGACACTAAGTAATAATAAACAAATATGATTTACTATATTGAGTCAGGTATAGAATAACATAAAATTAGTATTAATCACTACAAAACTTGATAAATATCATATTAGGACACTAGACACGTATAGGAATTTAGCTATATAATCTATATTATATTGATGAATACTTTATTCATCTTAATAGGTGATTTTGATACCCTAGAAGATCTTTCGGCAGATTATTACCATTAAGTCACCATGAGCAGGTGAGTAATTCAGTCATATTATACTATTTTTGCTTGTAAATATCTGAACATGTAATGCAAAAACAATCAAATGAATGTTTTGTTGGAAATATGTTGTGATATGATTGTATGATTGCTAATCTACTATTACAAAAGTGATAATACACTGATATGATGATATGAAGTAGTATGATGATGATTGTGTGTGATGCATGATCACCATGAAATTGAATAAGAACTATTGACTTATAAAAATCTGGTCATGCATTGCACGTACTGCATTATTGCATATATAAACGAGTGACAGCCAGCTACACATTAATATTTTGGTTCTTTGTTATCGCTTGGTTTTTTTAAAGTGTTAGTTCTTCCAAGGTTTTCTTTGTTCCGTTGGTTCTACGAGAACTAAGTGGCAATGAAGAACGCCGCCCGTAGTATCACTTTAAAATGATTAATACTTAGGGAGTTTCTAAGAATACAGGAAATGGTCAGTTAAAACTATTATATTTAAAGTGATAACCCTAAGACGAGAAATCGTTGATTTTCCTGTAAACTTAGTCTCTCCTAGGTAGATGGGTCATAAAGTAAATGTTCTTCAACCCTAAAAAGAGGGCATAAATCTTTTTCTTGTTTGGATTCTAGATCATCCAAGCTTGTATCTGAGAATATGATTGAGTGATTGCATTACATATGATTTGTTAATAACTTGTTTGATTGTGTACTATGTCTAGTTATTCACTGAGCCGTGGTTTTGCTCATACTCTAACAGTCTTTTCAGGTTTACACTTCGACCTTGGTTAGTCACTTCCAGGAATATGGCTCCGGTAAGAGCTTAAGAGCTAGAAGTCTATGGTTCTACTTGGGATTAATGGTTATGTTTCCTAGAATAGATTAGCTAGTGCTATTTTATCAGTTATGAACTACAAAAAAACTATATGGTTTGTAATAGTTCGGTGATACTTTATGATTAAGATAGTAGTTATTTACTAATTTATTTCTTACATGTATTTATCATTTCTTATCGAAGTAACCAAAAGATCCTATTTTTTTGAAAAACCTGTCACTTTCTAAAGGTAATCTAGTGATAGTATTCAAGTGTGACTTATCTACTTCTACTAGGGTGCCCTCGAGGCGTGACAAGAAGTGTGCAAAACAAATCGGAAATCAACTAGCATGGGTCGACTGGCCAAGGTTGGATCAATTTTTCTAAGGCTTGTATGATTAATTCCAAGTGGATCTTGCACAGCACAATGAAAATTCGAGGGCGAATTTTGTCCAAGGAGAATGATGTAGTTGTCGATGATGATGTGATTAATACTTTTTAAACGTCTTTTAATAGTTTTAAATTTGATATTTAATAGATTTTTATTAATGTACTTTAATAGGAATTTTCAGTTTATTTTTAATCTTTTTTTCTTTATTTAATACCATTTAATGTCATCCTTTTTTTAGTCTTTTCCTATTTGGAAACCATTAGGCTTACTTATAAATGTACACCTTATGACAATGAAAATAATATTTATCATATTTTTCAATAAAAATTTCAAAGCCATCATTGCTCTTTTTCCTAAATTTCAAATTTTTGCATAAAGTTTCAATTTTTATGCCATTATCCTAAGTATTCCTAGAATTAATAGGCTACTGAAGATCATTGTTTCGGGTATTCTAATAATAAAAAGAAATTTGTGTTATTTCCAAATTCTTTTCGTTGGTATGAGTTGATTGACCAATGTTCAATCGATTTGTTTGAGGCATGTGTAGTTAATTTCAAGCGATTCTTGCATGGCATAGTAAAAATTCAAGGACGAATTTAATCCAACCTATGCGATGGTTAATAATGATGCAATTAATATTCTTCCAATATCTTTTAATAGTATTTAATTAGATATTTAATAGTGTTTCATTAAAAGGTTTGAATAGGTTTTTTTTTCCTAAGTCAAGTTAATAGGATCTTTTTTTTTTTCTTTTCCTTTTTAAATATCATTTAATAGAATGTCTGTTTTAGTCTTTTTCCTTTTTGGCAGCTTTCAAGATTGCTACTTAATGGCAATGAGAATATCACTTATCATCAGAAATAGAAATTTGAGCTGTTTTGCTCTATTTTTCCCAAAATCTTTGAATTGTTCAATTGATATTCAAATTTTGGATGTCAACTATTTAGGTATTTGCATAATCAATAGATAATTGAAGATCGCTTGTCGAGTATTTTGAGAACCAATGGAGCGTGATATAAATTTAATTCCTTTCATTATATCAGAGTACCAGTGCTTTTAGTGAAAAAGAAGGATAGACATATGAAACTATGTATAGGCTATCAAGAATTGAATTGGGTAACCATCAAGAAAAGAAATTCACTACTAGAATCGATGACTTGTTTGATCGACTGAATGGAGCTTAGGTATTTTCCAAGATTGATCTAAGGTCAGGATATCATCAACCAAGGATTAAACTAGAAGATATACGAAAAAAACAACATTTATGAGCAAGTATGTGCACTATGAATTCTTAGTTATGGCCTTTGGTCTTACTAATGCACCAGTAGCTTTCATGGATCTCATATATAGGGTTTTTAAGGAGTATTTGGATAAATTTGTGGTTGTCTTCATTGATGACATTTTGATATACTCAAAGAATAGGGAAGAACATGAAGAAAGATTAATTTTGAGTAAACTACAGAAAGAGAGGTTATATGCCAAATTCAAGAAATGCAAATTCTGGTTAAAGTAAGTGGCTTTCCTAGGTCACATAATCAATAAAGGTGAGATAGTTATGGATCCTGAGAAGGTGAAGGCAATTGTAGGCTAGACTACTCTTAAGAATGTGATAGAAGTTAGGAGTTTTCATGGATTGGCAAGGTATTATAGAAGATTTGCAAAAGGATTCTAAAAAATTGAAGGACCTTTCACTAGGTTTGTAAACCCCTCAATTTCTAGGGTAAAGTTGGAATAAACCTGAATCTTAATCGAACCAGAATTTCAAAAGTCAACTATGATCAAGATAATCTAGTAGTTTGAACTTTGGCAATCCCACGTTTGAAACATAAGAACAATATAAATAAGTTAATAGTGGATTGTAGTTCAAAATAATATAAGATAGCTTAAAAAGATCAGATTGTCAAAATTTGATTCGTTTTGAACTCGTACGAGATCAGTTCCTGAAGAACGTGTTGCGGTCCGATAACACCAAAAGACTTGTAATTATACAAGGATTTCAAAAATATTAGTTCTGTAATTTTTCGATTGATGAAAATTCAGATATAGTATATTTACGCGTATTTTCTTTAGTACGGTAATTTAATTGTCTAATGTACTATTGCTATTATTTATTACTATTCATTTATCTATACTTTTCTTTACAACCTACTTCTTACAATCTACACACCTCTTATTACATTTTACATTTCCAATATAACCTTTTACTAAACTTCTCTTACACTTTTCTTCTAAAAGTAATTTTTAATTACTCTTCTTTTTCATGCCAACAATTTCTTTTCTTTTTCATTTATTTAATTTACTATAATTTTCCTTCAACTTTATCTATAAATACCCATTTGCTCCTTAATTTCTTACACAATTTTCTTTTACCATAACAAAACTCTACCAAAATCATTTCTCAACTTCTCTCTCTAATTTTTCTCTCCTAAAAATTTCTTCACAGCTCTCTTTTCTTCCTACACCATCACCATCTCTATGCAACTATCAAAGCTTTCTTTCTTCCTCCATCTTCACATTATCTTAGGTAAAATTTCTAATATTTATCCTTCATGTCATGTAATTTAACATGACCATAATGTATGTTTTCTAAAGTAGATAAACACACTTTTCAAAATTTTAACATGAAAGCTTTAGTTTAGAACTTAAAACTAATAACTCTTTGTTATATAAATCTCTCATAAAAACTTATTTATAAGAAATTTTTACCGTCTTTATAACAAATATTAAGAACTAGACAAGTTTTCAAAGTTAAGGAAAAAAAACCAACTCACTAGATTTGTCACGCTCCAAAGGGTACCTTAAACACAACAGTCTGCCATACTCAATATTAAAGTTTAAGTACGACTACCTCCATCATCCCATAAGCTTCGATACCGGGTGTAAGGCGTACGTTCATGATCATAGCAGACCAACTTTGAAACAAAGTTGTTTAAGAAGACATTCATATAACAGTTTAAGAATGGAAATCATAACATAATAACTTGCAATAGGAAATTATATAAAGGTCTTACAATCATCAAAGGGGCATACCCCTACTAAAAGGTACAATTCATCATATAGTCCAGTGATGCCTAAACAAAATAATCACAAGGAGATTTACTTAGAAGTCTAAGTCTAAGTCTAAATCTAGTCTTCAACTTCTTCCAAAAACTCCTTAAGCCAAAAGGTAATACTTGAGAAAAATACTCCTGGGGCTACAACCATGAATGGGGAAACTGCAAGAGATATCTATAAGGGGGTAAGCTTCTTCGCTTAGTGAGAATTAAATCCACATATAAAGTACTCAAAAATCAATAATTAACCAAGTTGTTTACTCAAGCATATGAGATGCAAGCAATCATGTCAGCAAACAATACAAACGATTTTCCGAGAATCATATGTTTGAATGGATTTACCCCTCCATTCGATGGTTTGGTGTTCTGGGCAACGAAGCCATAGTTTGCAAATGATATGTTTTTGTAGTTTTATATAGATTTGTACCAATCGCTAAAATGTAGTTGATTCGGGTGCCCACTAACCATTTAATTACAAACAATCAAAGTCATAGATTATGATTTCGGGTCCTCGACCTCATGACTATGCTCTTGTCTTACCAAGGATATAGTAATGAAAGCAATGTAATTCACTACGTGTCATGCATGTATAATTTAATTTAAGTAACCATGGCATATCATTAATCGTTTAATAAGTGGCCATAGAATTTGCAGACAATCAATACTAAACTAAATCATACAATGCTTAGTTAATAATTCCCGCTTAGATATACTTATCATAATTTCAACCACGTAAATAAAACACATGTGCTTTTATATTTTATCTTTTCCTAAATCTAGTTTTACTAAGCTACAAGCAAATACATAAGTACAATTGTGAGAATTTGAACTCACTCGACCATATCAGAAGCTCCTTAGTCAAAATAGTCCTTCAAGTAGTGTAGCTCGGATTCCACATCACCTTTACAAAAGAAATACCCGAAGTAAGTATTTCTTGGAAGATCTACTTAAACTTGCAACTCTATTCAACTAAATTCGTTAATATTTGCATAGAGTGAAATTCCAACTCAAAATGGCCATAAGTTGCTCATTTTAACTAGGAATTTCATATATTATATATCGATTTCTACCTACTCGAATAGATCTATCCATTTCTAATGTTGTTTCTTACATATAAGGTCAATCGAGGTGTTGCTAAACACCTTGGTATTGATTCAAAACGAATATATCCAGATTTTTACAAAACAATTTTCCAACTCAACTTTATTAAAAAATCCTTTAGCAAAAATATAGATATGTATATATAATTGAAAAATCCTTTGTGTATATATATAAGCTCACTTTATATGCAAAAATTTATAATGGTACTATCTCAACAATTATTTTCATAAAACAATTCATCTTGAAGTATTAAAACTTAAACTTGACAAATTCCTTTTCAAAGTAATTTGAAGAAACTTTATATTTTCCTCGGTTATTATAAATGAGTATATTTTTATTTTTTTTTCTCATTCTTTTTTCTGAAACAAATAAATTTTTCCTTTAACTTTGGTCTTTCACAATTTTTACTTCTGGTTAAAAAAGAACAAAGTTATCAAAAGTTTATTTATTGATAACCTATTTATAAATTTGCCTTTAGAATGGTTTTAGAAAATGATTCTTTTTTTCTTATATTCGTATTTATTAACTCTAGAAAAAAATAAATAAATTTTTGTTTCTAAAACTTGGTCTTTTATTTCCTTTACCAATTTTATTTGAAAAGAAATTATCTTTATTGATAATATCCTTTTTTTATCCTTTTATATTCTTGTTATTGCTTTAAAAATAGGATCCTTCTTTAGAAACTCGAAAATCATTATTTTTAAGTGGGTTTATAAATTTATGGCTTGATTTTATTTTAATTTTAAAAACTAGTTTGCATCTTGTTTTTGTTATATAGTTGAAAAGAGTTTAATCTTAAGCTTTTTGTGAAAACTTTGAATACCAAAAAATTATTTTTCTAAGACTTATGTTACAATATTATGAAAAGAATGTGTTTATTTCTTATATTCCCCTAGTAAAACTATCTTTGTTATTTGAGAAAACTTGAGAAAATATTGTATGGTTCTATTGCTATGTTGTTGATGATAACTCCTTTATTTAGTGATAAGTCACATAATAGAAAATTTAGTTTCAAGTTCCTTTATTAAAGAAAAATTATACTTTAAATTTAGTTGAGATGATATCATTATGTAGATGCATGTATTATGAGCATGTAGTATGTAGATGATGAAAGTATGAGATAAGAAGCAGATAATATTAGTAAGCAATATAGCAATACTAAGCTAGATATTATAATCAAGTATTGGGAATCTTAGCTTCATCAAGGTAACCCGATTATGTATTGGGAGCCTTAGCTTCATCAAGAAAACTCGATCAAGTATTAGGAGCCTTAGCTTCATCAAGGCATCCCGGGACTATGTCCAAAAAAAAAAAAAGAGAAAGAAAGCAAAGAAAAAGCAATAATAAGCTTGTTAGTAAGTTAGTGAGCATTTAGGCCCTATATATATATAGTAACATATATATGGAGTTAGGTTAGAAGCATGATAATAACAATAATAAGATCATAATAACAACATGATAATAAAACAACATAATATGAAATTTATTCATGAACAAGAACAAAACATGAACATAGTATCGCTTCTATAATATTGGAATGTTTAAGAAAATACACCATGATCATATTAAGTTACATGACATGGTAGAAAGAAAGAGATAACAACTTTTACCTAAAAGAAAGTATGGAAGTGGTAGAAGAAGAAAAGTTTGGATGGTGTTATGTGTGTAGGAATTGTGTAAAGAAATTTGGGTAATAAAGAAAGAAAAGAGATATTTTTGGTAGAGAGTGTTTAAGGAGAGAATTTAGGAGAGTTTCAGTAAGATGAATGAGTATATGAAAGAATTAAAGGGAGATGGGGTATTTATAGAATTTCTGGAGTAAAAATTAAGTGAATTAAATAAATTGAAAAAATAAATAAATGTGTGTGTGTATGGGAGAGAGAGGCCAGCGTGATTGAGAGGGAGAGTGAGATAGTTTGTTTTGTTTTGTTTTGTATTTTTGTTAATTAAAAGTAATAAGATGTAAAGTTTGATGTGAATAAAGATATATGAGAAAAGTAAAAAGTAGATAATAGGTATCGTAGAGTGTAGAAATAGGTGTAGAAAAAGTAGGGATAGGTGAATAATAATGAATAGTGTAGATTGTTTCGCCCCAAAGGAACCCTAAATGTAGTAGTCCGCCACATGTAATATCAAGAGTTAAAAATGACTAGCTTAGTCATGTGAAAGTCTCGGTATTACTATAATGCATTTAACACGGTAATAGGAGACATTTTTGGGAAGTGTGGTCTAAGTAAGTAATAATGAACATACAAGAATCTAGAAATAATATAGATTATAATAATAATAATAATTAAAGGTCTATTACATGATTCTTAGGGGCATACCCCTGCTAATACTCCAAAGATCAAAATCACTAATAGTCTGTACAAAAATTTAAATACTACATCAAAAGATTTTAAAGGAATTCTAGTTTAACTCTTCAAGTAGATTTCCTTTAAAAGCTCCAAAAAAAAAAAAATTTACAGGGATAAGAGGAGACATCGGCTACAAAAACAAGCGTTCTTGTGAATGCAAATATCTATAGGTGCATAAGCTTATGGGTTTAGTGAGTATAATCCCAGTAATCATACTTGAAACAAAATAACAACCAAGTTTATTAACCAAGCAAATGGGATGCAATAAGCACGTGAGCATACAAGACATATGATCTTTTGGGAATCATATGTTGAATGAATTAATGCCCTTCATTCGAGATTAGTATTGAGGTCCATTACGGCTATTACTTCTTTTAAACACCGTTTTATAGATCTTACTAGCTCCTATTCGCCATAAAAAACATGTAGTTATTATCTGCTCCTACTGGCCATCAATTTATGTAGTTTTTACCGGCTCCTACTCACCACATACAGAATATACTGGTTATGCCTACCACCACTATCATACACTTATCCTACCAATTGTATAATAGCGAATGCAATGTGACTCAACATATGAAGTGCATTTATCAACTTTTACTTAGAGCTTAGCCATTATATTTCAATTTCTTGCAAGTGATCAACCAATTTCAAACACTTCAACGTGCTAATAACATAAATTTATCACAAGCATTTCGTGCCTCGATATACTTAATGTTCTTTCAAAATGTTACCAATACATACATCTTCAATTTTATCTTTCCTTAAGTCTAGTGCAACTAAATCTACAAGCACAAACATAAGCATGAAAAATAAGGGATGTAAACTCACTCGTCTATGACGATACTCCCTCAGTCGAAGTAGTCCATACCCCCTCAGTCGAAGTAGTTCTAGAGAGTATACGTCCTCCTCCTCGATTTCTAAATAAAGGAAATACCTAAATGAGTATTCCATGGAATTTCTAGTCAAAACTTCTAACTTTATTTTCTAGTTGCGGTAAAATTCGTATAGGTAGAAATTCCAACTTAAAATGGCATTAACTTGCTCATTTTAACCCAAAATTTTGCATATAATATATCGTTTTCTACCTACTTGGAAAGATCTATCCATTTCTAAGGTTATTCTTATCATAAAAAGTCGTTTAGGTACCAAAACCATAGGGTATAGATTTACCACGAAATTTCTAGTTTTCAAAACTTAATTTTGCAAACTTTTTTTTATCTAAAAAATACTTGTACCAAAATATAGATATTATTATGATTGGGAAAACCTTTAAAATGTATATATATCGACTCATATCATATGCATGAATTTAATGAAGTTGTCTCAGTCATGATCATTTTGTAAAAGCGATGTTTTCTAGAAATTTGGAACACTGAAAATTCCCACTTAGTTTGTTGGAAAAATTTCTTAGATTATTTTAAGTAAGTATTTTCTCCCTTTTTATTTTATTTCCTTAGTCTCTCTTTTCAAAAGAATGATTTTTGTCTTTCTAAGTTTCTTATAACTTAATTTCTAGAGATTGGGAGAGTAGTTTCTAAATACTATTGAGAGTAGTTAAAATCTATCAAACTTTAGATTTTCTTAACATTTACTAAAGTTTATCTCATTTACTTAAAAAGATTTCTTAAGTTGTTTACTAATTTTATTCCTTAAGATCATTTTATCCTTATGAAAGAAACTTTCTTGATGTTTGTTAAACTAGTCTATTCCTTCATATTCTATAGTATTCGTGAAACTTTCTTAATTAAATTTAGTAAAACTTCCGTTAAACAAGGATTTTGAAATTTTAATTTTTAAAGAAAACTTTTCCATTTTATGGTTTTGCAAAGTGTATGTATGATATATCTACTTTATGTATCATCTAGAAATTCCTATGTTCTTTGGTTACTAAAAACTTATGATGAACTCCTTTAGTTTTTTAGAAAAGATTTATTAAGATAAATTCTTAGGTCTTTATGAAAAATCTTTCCTTACATGGCAAATTTTATTTTGGAAAAGAACTTCTATCTTTTATTAAGAAAATATTTTCTTCTTTATCTTGTTAAGACAAAAATCAATATGTTCATGCATGATCATGAATATGAAATCATGAAAATATGAAAACATAATAAAGACATAATAAGTAATATAATAAGCAAGTTAATAGAAATATCAAGTATTGAGAACCTTAGCTTCATCAAAGTATCCCAGGATTAAGAATAGACTAGTCTAAAAAACAAAAGAAAGGAAAGGTCGTTTTGACTTGATAAGGACAAGTCTAAGACTAGAAAACTAGTCGTCTTAAAACAACATGAAATAAATATAAATTGCATCACTTGCAAGTAAATAAATCAAACGAGCTTATATGCTCTAAAGATTATATATAGTTACATAATTATATTTAGTTAAATATATATAAGAAGTTAACATAATATCAACAATAAAATGTGCAAAACATAATAACAACATAAAAATTAGAGAAATATATTTTTATGAACAAGAACAATACATAAACATAGTATAGCTTCCGTAACGACATGTTTAGGAAACTCACACCATGGAAACTCACACCATGGTCATGTAAAGTTACATGACATGATAGAAAGAATTGTGGAAAGTAGATTTTACCTAAAGAGGATTTGGAGTAATAGGTATGTATGGGTTTTGTGTATGTAAAAGGGGATTTAAGTGTGTTTTAGAAAATTTTGGGAGAGTGTTTGGAGAAAGTTTTGAGATGAAAATTTTGGAGAGTTTTTGTAGTGGATTTGTGGGTAGTAAATGTGTGAATGAAGTGAAAAAGGAGGATGTATTTATAGGAAAATGATGAGTGAATTTTGAGTGATTTAAATAAAGAAAATTAAAAAAAAAGAGAGAGGCAGTGAAGGGGGAAGGGGGGGCATCGGCCACATAGAGAAGAGAGGAGGAGAGATTTATTTATTTATTTATAATTTTGTGTATTAAAAGAAATAATATGTAAGGTAGATGCGATATAAAGTTATGGGAAATGTAAAAAGTAAAGATAATAGGTATATAGAGTATAAGAGTAGGTATTAGAAAAAGTAGAGATAAATGAATAGTATAGAATACTAATGAATAGTATAATGTAAAGTAGATGTGACTAGTAATATACTCGTAGTAAGAAAATACCCATATAATTGTGATATCTATTATTTTTAGTTATCAAAAAAATTACGAAACTGATATTATTGAAATCCTTGTATTAAATTGGTCTTAACGGTGTTATCAAAATATTTTTACTATTTCGAGCTCCGGGATACATTTTTCGAGAACTAATCATGTTTGGGTTTGAAGGACACTTGAAATTCACAAATATGACATTTTTATGTTTCCTTATATTATTATGAACTATTATCACTAATTATTTCAACTTTGTTTTCTAGGGCTAAAGAATACTAGAATGCCGGATCTACATTCTAGGGTTTATACTAGTCTTTTGTTGACCTTTATGGTTTTCGGTTAATTTCTAATTCTAAGATTAAGCTTAAAATTAACTGAAATTTCAAGGGTTTACATAGATAGTACTATGAATTGTAGATAAGACAAATTAATACCGGTAGTAAAGAAAATACACATAATTAAGCTATATCTAATATTTTTAGATTTTGAAAAATTATAAAACTGATATTTTTGAAATCCTTGTATTTTTACGAGTTTATTGGTATTATCGGAACATTTTTGCCGTTGGGGGCACCGGGCACGGTTTTCGAAAACTGATCCCGTTTGGATCCGAAAGACACTAAAAATTATCAAATCTGATATTTTTATGCATCCGTATATTATTACAAACTATTGTCTACTACTATCTCAGTTTCGTTATTTTAGGATTATGAACACGGGATTGCCGGATCTAATCTATTAGGGTTTGATATGTATTTGTTGACCTTAGGGTTTCCGGTTGACTTCCGGTTTAGGGTTTGAACATAACCGTAGTATAAAATAGGGGGACTACAAGATTATAAGCCCACTTAGATAAACAAATTTTCAAAGAAAGAAAGTTTTAAAAATGATAAATTCAATCACTAAGTAGAAGGATATAATCATAAAGATGAAACATACATGTAACATAACTTAAAAACATTAGAAGTCATCAACCACTTCAGAAAAATTTTGAAAACTTAATTTTCAACCATTAGATATAAAAATTGGTAGGTGTCTCAAGAAAACCAAGTTTTTAAAAAAGTAAATTTATCTTTAAAAAGTTAGGAAATGAAATAAATAGGAAATACTCACTTATAACATCCCAAGAATTTTTAAGTTTTCCTTCTAGCAATTTAAAAAGGAAATTTTCAAAATTTTCATCTTTTAAAATTTTTAAAGATAAATCGTTTTGTGAAAAATCAATGTTGAGACAACACTACAAAAATCATGCATATAATATGAGTGTATATATATGTTCAAAGGATTTTTCAATTATACAAATATCCATGCATTTTTTTAAAGGTTTTTGGATGAAGGAAAGTTGGAAAAATTAAATTTAAGAAAATGGAAATTTTGTTTTTTTGTCCCCTTCCGTTTTAGGATCCAAATGACCCATTTTGATAAAAATAACCTTAGAAATAGATAAATCTTTTCGAGTAGGTAGAAAACAACATATAATATACGAAATTCCTAGTTAAAATGAGCAAGTTATAGCCATTTCAAGTTTGAATTTTCTTATATTCGAATTTTAATATAAATACTATAATAAAGTTAGAAAGTTCAAGTATAACTTCCATGAAATACTCATTCTTAATATTTCTTTTCATTTAGGCAACAAAGCTTGGGAGTATCTGTATTTAGAGGACTATTATAAGTTGTAAGCCTTGAAAAATTTTCAATTGTCGATTCACTAAATCAACTTGATTGAAAATTCTAAAATTACTGAATTGATTATTAAATTCGCAATAATTTGATTATAAATTTCATAATAACTTGATTATAATATTAAACTTATAGTATACTTTTAAATAGTAGTAATTAAAATTTCTAATTATAAATTTTCGACTCTAAATTTTATTTGATAAGTTGATCATGTAAGATAAAAATATATTACAATCAACAATTTAAAAATTTGAACCGCGTAATTTGATTTGTTTTGATTTTTATTATTTTTAATTGAATTACTACAAGAAAAATTAAGTAATGAGCATATTAACAAGATCCGATTTATAAAAAGTTCACTAAAAATCTACCTATAACCTACGAGATTATCTTTTGGCCTCTATGGGATTGTTCAAATATGAAAAATTTGACTTTCAACAAGCCATATGCCTTACTCTTTTGTCATATATATATAATATATATATATATTATTAGGAGCTCTTTCTCTCTCTCCCTATTCATTTTTTTTTTTCTTTCTTTTTCTTCTTGCACTGCTTTTCCTTTTTTTTCTTCCTTCTTCTTCCTCTATGGTCTCTCTCTCTGGAATTGTAGTAGCTCCTACAGCAAGATCAGCTTCTGATCTACACCAAATAAGCTGCTGTAGCTTAAGTTTTGTTTTTCTTCTTCTTCTTTGTGCTAGTCATCGCACACACCATGCATCACACACACAAGCCCACATCCATCACCGCTTCACACACAACCTCAAGCACCCATGCTCACTCCATCGCTCTAGAGCACCCACACACACATGCACGCGAGTGCTCCATCACTCTAGCTCACACACACACTCTATCGCACGCACATCATCAAGTACACACTACAGTCACACACACACTGATGAGCGCCTAACACACACTAGCTGCTCCAGCGCTCATCACTAGCGCACACACACGAGAGCTTCATCACTGCACACTCCATCGCTCGCACAACCACACACACACACATAGCCACACCAAAAAACAAAGCTTGCTCTGTCTCCACTCACTGTACACACACTACTCCACTCCATGCATAGATCACAACGCACACATACTCTATTGCTCAATGCACAACTCACACACGCACCTTGCATCGCTTGCCAGCTCTAAGCAAGCACTTGGATGCGCGCCCAGCTCGCCTAGTGCTGCTCTCCAAGTAGCACAGTGGGCACTCCTTCTCCACTTGCAGCAATCATTCTACAAGTTAGTTTATATAAATACGTATGTGTATGTGTGTATATATGTCTATATATATGTTCTTATATATAAGTATATATGTATTATATTAAATTTTACTCTATATATATTATAAGATATATTACATAAAAGTCAAATATAAAAAATGGATGTATCTATTATTTAGTAAATAATATATATGTGTAAATTATTATTAGTATATATTTTATATGCTTTTATAAATTAATTGTCAATTATTTTTCAATTTTAATTTATTTCCTCTTTTATTTTAATATATATATCTATATTGTTTATTTAGAATTTTTTTCTAACAAAAACAATACCATTTTCTCAAAATATACCCAAAACCGTATTAAATCGACTATTTATACGTTAAAAACAAAGTTAAATTGAAAGAGTTAAAATCAAATAAAGTTTTAGTACCAAAACTATAGAATTATAGAACTTTTGTAGCATAGATAGTTCATTAAACGTTTATAGTTGTTTCTTATACTATATTACTATTTCTAAATATATTCAGGTGATTTTGACTCTAAACTAGACCTGCCTATTGACTATTACGATTGACAGGAGATATGGATAAGTGAGTATATTCTTATGATCTTTATACTTGATTGTGTTTGTATAATAGAATTGATGAATATATAAATCAGTATGGGAACGGGAAATTGTTTGTGGTTGCTTGTGATTAACTCTAATTGTTAAAACATTATAATCATATTTTATTATAATGAATTTGTTGTTTTAGAATTGAAATGAAAGTGTCTAATACTTTCTTGTACACTAAATAAATGAATTTAAAATAAATTTGGCATAATAATTAAATATGTTCATGCATTGCATGTTTGCATATAGAAGGCCATTACCACTACACTTTGACATGGATGGGCCACATTGTCCCGTGAGAATGGTGAACATGGAGGATCGAAGTGGTATATGCCTAGTGTGTGCCATGGCTTTGTTTTAGGATTGGGAACTAAATCGCTGGGGAGACGGCCTATCTCCTAGGATTGCGCTAGGTCATTGTTTTAGATATCTTGCTTCAATGAGACGTTGTTATATGTATATTATTTCCAGTATATGAAAAATTTCTTGATAAATTTGATTCCCAAAGTATTAGAAGTCCGAGTGCTGATGTGTGGATGTACCCCAACCTTGGATTCGGAGGTGTCTCATAGTACGTTTATTACTATTATTATTAATACTTTAGCTTTATCTATTAGTTCTTGAACCAGTTGTCGTAGTATTAAATTATTGATCTAATACTATCAAGCCTATTAATTATCTATTCATGATACGCTTCTGCACGATATTCATGGCTTTTGAGAGACTACGAAATTAATCTTAAGCTGGGTATTGTGTATGGAGGAACTGTCCCATCGAAGATACCCTCGAGGCGTGATACGAGTAAAGAATTTTGACAAGGATGGCCGAGTGAGTTTATCATATACTTTTATGTACTTATTTGTTCTTGTAGCTAGAGGCACTAGAAGTAGGAAAAAGAAGAAAACAAAATATGCATGATAATATTGATTGAAAGTATATTAAGCATATCGAGACATGAATTGTTGACTATTACATTGTGTTTTATTATAGTAATGGAGTGTCTGCAAATTCTACGATCGCTTTTAAATTACCTGAATCACATATTAAGAGTTACATTAATTAATTCATGCATATCGCGTAGTAAGTCTCATTTCATTAGCTACCATGCTTGATGGGACAAGAGTATAGTACTAGGGTTTGCGGGAACCCGTAAGTTTGCAAAGATGGGTAAATAGGAGCCCGAAATAATTTTTTTAGATGGAGTAAGTAGGAGCCTGAAATAAACTACATCATCGGATTTCAAAAATGAGTTTTAAAGAGCCCAAAATACTTAACCTCGAATAAGAGGTAAATCCACTCAAACATATGATTTTTGATAGATCATATGTATTGCTTGCTCACTTGCTTGATGCATTTCATATGCTTGTTTAATGAATTGTTTGAATTTATTGATACGAATACGTTAATCCAGGAATATTCTCACTAAGCTAGTTGAGCTTACACCCCTATAGACTTTTGTTGAAACATGACTGATATCTCTTTTGCCCGAGGACTCCATATATCCAAGTGGAATTATGTTTTGGGAAGCTTTTAAGGGAAATCCTTTGAAGATCTTAGAATAGATTTTCTTAAAATCTTTTGGTTCTAGTATTTTTTTTTTTTTTTTTTGTGAAAGACCAAGTTGATATTTTGATCTTTGGATATTTACCGTGGGAATACCCCTAAGATGATGTGAAGACCATATTTTAATTTTGAAGTTAAATGTTTATCTAGATTATTGTATGCATATTTACTATCTCAAACTACACATCCACTGGTGTCTCCTACTGTTGTGATAGATGTCTTACAAATGGTGTTAAAGCTTTCGCATGGCTTTGGGAAGTCATTCTTAAGCTTTAATATCGTATGTGACGGATTACCTCGTTTAGGGTACCCTTTGGAGCATGACAAGGTTCACTTAGAAAGGAGTAAAGTATGAGTGGAGTGAGAGGTGTGAAAAGAGTTTCCAAGAGTTAAAGGAAAAGTTAGTATCGACACTAGTTTTGGCATTACCAATAAGTAGGGAGGAGTATACTGTATATAGTGATGCTTCTATACAAGGTTTGGGATGTGTGCTTATGCAAAATGGTAGGGAGATAGTTTATGCTTCTAGACAATTGAGACCTTATGAGAAGAACTATCCTACTCACAACTTAGAATTAGTAGCAGTAGTGTCGGCACTAAAGTTTTGAAGACAATATTTATATGGAGAAAAGTGTAAACTTTATACTAATTGTAAACCTCCGAAGTTTTGTAATCGAATTAAAGACCTAAACCTTAATCAGAAGTCAACCGGATTCTTAAGTCAACCAAAACCCTAGTTTACCGTAATGGCTTAACTCCGGCATTGCCGTTTTCTCAAGCCCTAGAAAACGAAGTTAGAAAAGTTGGCTATAATAGTTCGTAATAGCTATAGGTTTTATAAAAATATCAGTTTTGCAAAATTCGAGTGTCCTTTAAACCCGATCGGACACTACTCTTGGAAAACGTGTCCGGGAGCTCGGAATAGAAAAATATTCTGAATACACGTTAGACTCATAAAAATATGAGATTTCCAAAAATATCAATTCGTAATTTTTCGGAACTAAAAATATCAGATATCTCTTTACGCGTATTTTCTTACTACCGTATTAAATTGTCATGTCTATTTTTACATTACACTATTTTCTACTATTCTATACTATTCATCTATCTCTACTTTTTTTACAACCTACTCTTACAAACCATACACCTATTTCTTACACATTTTTATTTCCAATAGAATTTTACATCTTTCATTTCTTACTTTTAATTAACAAAACAACAAAAAAATAAATTTCTCCTCCCCCAATACACCAAAATGGTGCCGGCCACACCCCCTCCATGCATCAATTTGTTTTATTTTCATTTATTTAATTAACACAAATTATCTCTCACATTTTCCTATAAATACCCCCTCATATCTTCACTTCTTTCACACCACTTCTTTTCTAAAGTTATTATACCAAAAATCTCTCAAGAGTTCATTCAAGAAGTTCCTCCTAGTTTAGCTTCTTTTAGCTAAAAATTCCTCCAAGTTTTCTTTATGTTCATCTACTTAGTATGAGCTTAGTGTGTGTTTTCTAAAACTATGAAGGTGAAAAAAGCAACAATAGGTTCATACTTTGTTTTGTTCATAACATCAAATTCCTTTATGTTTCTTTATGTTTCCTTGTTTATTACTATCTAATATATCTATATAGCTATATATATTATTTAGAGCATATGCTCATTGTCTTGCAATTTATTTATCTTTCATGCAATTTATTTATTTCAAAGTTGTTTTTAAGACTAGTCATTCTAGTCTTAGACTTGTCTTCATCAAGTCAAAACAATTCTTTTTCTTTTCGGGACTAATCTTTTCTTAGTCCGGGTACTTGATGAAGCTAAGGTCCCAATACTTGATTTACTTTCTTATTTGCTTAATCTTTCAAGTTATCATGTTCC
Source organism: Combretum micranthum (assembly GCA_024138025.1). Lineage (NCBI taxonomy): Eukaryota > Viridiplantae > Streptophyta > Magnoliopsida > Myrtales > Combretaceae > Combretum > Combretum micranthum. The sequence continues at coordinate 117,263 of JAMXBD010000785.1, forward strand.
TTTATATTTCTATAGTTTATGGTTCATATATGCATGAACATAATGTTTTTGTCTCAATAAAAATAAATGGGGAAGTGTTATCATAAACTAAAGGTTCTTGTTAAATAAAAATAGAAATAGATTTCTAAAAACTCATGAACATGCTTGGAAATGATTTTTCTTACATAAACAAAATTTTATGAAAACTTATCTTTCATCAAGAAATAGAAATTCTTTTGGAATCGTTACAAGAAACAAAAATGTCATTTTATTACTTTTTGAATCCAAGTTTAGAAAATAAAACCACACCTTGGAATTTAAAGTGATTACAAGAGATTAAATTTAGAAAAAAAATATTCATCTCCAATAACTCAAGATCTTTCAAAAGTAAAATGAATATTTCAAATAAAATCTCAAGTTCAAAGTCTTTTAAAACCTTACTTTTTATAAGTTGAGACAACTTTATTTACTTCATCCATTTGTTATGAGTCATTTCATATATGTATATACCTTTCAAAAAGTTTACAAAATACTTGAAATATTTATCTTTTCAATTGAGCTTGCTTACAAGAAGGAAAACAAGTTTTTGCAAATTCGTGGCAAATCTGGTCGCAGTCTTTTCGGAACCCAAACAATCTAGTTTTATGAAAATAAGCTTAGAAATGTGTAGATGTTTTCGGGTAGGTAGAAAACGGTATATTATACGGAAATTCCGAGTTAAAATGAGCAAGTTATGGCCATTTTAAGTTGGAATTTCCCCTTATACGATTTTACCGCGATTTTAAGAAAAGATTAGAATCTTCAAGAATAGAAGTTCTATGAAAGACTCATTTTGGGTATTTCATTTTGTTTAGGTGACGAGGGACCCGAGATCGTCTATCCGAAGGACTATGTCGATTAGACCTACCGATTACGGAGTAAGTTAATTCTTTTCCTAAGTTATATTTCCTTGTTTGTGCTTGTAATTAGTGGCACTAGAAATTTAGGAAAAGATAAATGAACAAATGTTATGAAATAATTGTTGAATGAAAATTAAGTATATCGAAAGACGATATGTTAAATAAAAGTGTGACTCTTGTATTGATAGGATGAAATTATGGTTGATCACCTTTAACAAATTCAACTTATATGGTTAAATGTTTAATTGAAAATTATTCATACATATCATACTTGTGAGTCACATTTATTTTACTACTATTCTTCGTGTGGGGAAACGAGGGAGTGGTAGTGGTGGCTAGTAGGAGCCAGTAAGTCTACATGGGCTAGTAGGAGCCAGAAAGTCTACAAGGCAACCAGGAGCCGGCAAATCTGCAAATATTGATGGTCGTATAGGCCTGTAACCACCCAACCCTTGTCATGGAGGGCGTTAAATCCATGTTACACTTGATTTCCAGTTAATCTTGTGTATTTGGTTGTTCATGTGATTGATGCATTTCATATGCTTGAATTAAATAACTTGGTTGTCATATGGAAATGTTATATAGTTAGGAATTATCTCACTAAGCTAGAATTGCTTATACCCTTATAGTTTTCTATTACTGTATGATTATCTATGGTTGGCCTCGAGGAGCCCAGTGTGCCAGGTATGAGCTTACGCTACTAGGAGTTTTTGGAGGAAGTTTATGTATTTTTTTAGTTTTGAACATAGCATCTTTGATTACTTCATAGCGATCTTTATTAGAAGATATGAGGAAATTAGAGTTGGAAGTGGTGTCAAGATAGGTAGCAAAAAGAATAGCAAAATTAAGGCTTGAACCCTCAATAATAGAGAGAATTAAGTTAACTCAATGTGAGGATACATGTATTCAGGAGATTAAGAACATAATGGATCAGGAAAAGGCTAAGGAATTTAATGTGGATCATGAAAGGTATTGAGGTATAAATGTCAGTTATGCATTCCAAGTCAATATGATATCTAAAGAAAGCTATTGAAAGAAGCTCACTACTCTAGTTATTCAATCTACCTTGGAGGCAATACAATGTTCAAAGATTTGAAGAAATTGCACTGATGGAATAATATGAAGAAAGAAATTGAGAAATATATATCCAGTTGTCTTACTTTTCAGCAGATAAACATAGAAGATCAAAGACCTACAGTGGAATTAAAACCCTTACAAATGCCATAGTGGAAATGGGAACACATAATGATGGATTTGGTTACAACACTACCAAAGACAAGGGATAAGTATGATATAGTTTAGGTAATTGTGGATCAACTTGCCAAGTCAGCTTACTTCTTACCAATATTGATTGGGTACAAGTTAGAGAAACTAGCAAAATTATATATTCAAGAAATTATGCGACTTTATAGAATCCTTGCAACAATTATATCTAATAGAGGCACCAGGTTTGTGAGAAGGTTTTGGAAGAGTTTGCATTGAGCTATAGGGACTAAGGTGAATTTTAGTACTACTTTTTACCTGCAGATTGATGGACAATCGAAATGAACTGTATAGATGCTTGAAGACATGTTAAGGGTTTGTGCCTTGGGTTTTGGAGGTAATTGAGATGAACATTTGCCTTTAGTCGAATTTGCTTAAAATAATAGCTATCAAGTAACTATCCAAATGGCATCATATGAAGCCTTATATGGGAGAAAATGTAGGTCACTCGTCCATTGGGATGAGGTAGGTGATAGGCAAGTGTTGAGACCGAAGTTGGTGCAAGATGCTATGGATAAAGTAAAAGTGATTAAGTGGAAGATGCTAGTCATGCAAAATCATAAAAAAATTATGCTCATAAGCAGTGGAGACCATTAGGATTCTAAGTGGGGGATCATCTTCTACTTAAGATCTCACCAACTAATGGAGTATTCTAGTTTGGATTGAAGGGTAAGTCGAACCCCAGATACATGGGACCTTTTGAAATCTTAAAGCGAATCGGAGATGTAGCATATAGATTAGCACTACCATCGAGTTTAGTTGGGGTACATAATGTTTTCCATGTGTCTATGTTAAGGAAATCCATACTAAACCCAAATAAAGTACATGCTCTTGAACAACTGAAATTACAACCTAACTTTACTTCAACTAAAAAACCGATTCACATAATGGATGCCAAAGAACGGATTTGAGGAAGGTGTATCATCAAACACATTAAAGTATAAGGGCCTAATCAAATGGAAAAGGAAGCAACATGGGAGCTAGAAGAGGAGATGAAAAGAAGTATCCATAACTCCTTAATGATCTAAGTAACTTTCGAAGATGAAAGATTCTTGGGGGTGGGGGGGGAGGGGGGTGTGAGGGTGGAGAGTGAAATATCCTAGGTGTCTATTAAAAGTTATTTGGTATATGGAGTGGAAGTTTTGTAAATAATGAGATTCTAGGTAAGGCCATATTTGTATTTGGGATTCTCCAAAGAATACGTTGTTTGATAGAAAGGTTTAAAGAGTTTTGGGGATCTTTAACTACCATTTTACCATTTCTCATCGTTTTGGAAAAGAGAAATATCCCTCTTCCTCTCAACATCATTCTCTAATATTGAAAAGATTTAAAAAGATCTTTATAGTAAGTTGTCATTTCTCTTAACTTTTTTCATCATTCAAGACAAACTAGATAAGGGAATGATAATGTAGTACAATTATTCTATGAATAGCCGATCAAATGGGAGTAGCACCAATTTGTGAAGGGATTAAAGAATATACAAGGAGAAAGTGGTTATTGCGAAGTAGACATTGGGGAATTTGTGAGGAGTTTAGATGAAAGCCGAAAGGTAACATAGTTCTAATGTATTTTATTTTTTATCATGAGCATTAATACATTATAGAATAGAATTGTACATTTTGATTTGGTTTTGAGGATAAAAACTTGTATATGGAAGTGTTAAAGTGATGAAATAGACTTAAGAAAAGGTTTAAACAAGTGTTGATATGAAAATAAGAGGAAAATTGAGAAATAAGATGTTTTCTAGAAGTACACGACGTATACATGGTCCCATGTTTCAAGCTATGTACCTCTCTGAGTGTGAAAGTAAAGCTTTTCAAAAGAACACAGCTAATACACAACTTCATGTATCAAGTCGTGTTTCTCTATGTGGTTTTTTAACAAAAGGAGACTAGCAATGAACACAGCATATATGAGGTCTCATGTTCTTGCTCGAGTTCCTCTTTGTGAAACTTTGGAACTTCACTAGAAAAGAACACAAGGAGAAATACGAGGCCATGTTCCCCTATGTACCTTTATGTGGACCTTTTCATGACCTATTTTCTTCATCTAAGTGATTCCTAGCATTAAACCCTTTTATATACTAGTTTATATAAGTTATAACACACTTAAAATCATTTTTTTCTAGCCTAAATATGACTATATTCGCTAAATTTTACTTCACAATCTAAGTGTACTTTAAGAATTTGGGATCTAAGTTATAATGGTGGAGAACTGGTAGTGATATGAATATAATGAGATTTTAAGCAAGACAAATAGAATAATTGAACAATTTATATTTATAATTCAGGTAATGGATATTGGATAAGATCAGAAAATTTTTAAGTACGAGTACTACTTTGTTTGTTGCTTGTACTTATTAGGTTAAAACCTCAAATTAACTAATTGAATATCCAACCATTAAGTTTAAGTGTTACACGTGCTTTGCTATGGTTAGTGGACCAAAAGTACTAGTCATACTAATGTGGTACCCGTATGATCCTTATGTGGCACTATCCCTAATGGAGTTACACCTAGATATGATTATGAGCACATTTAGGATTTGACTTACAAACTCTTGGATGTTGGGGAATACTCAACACCGTTCATATGTATTATATATAAAATCTATTGTTGAGATACTAAGCTATCCCTATATTGATTACTGGAGTGAAAATTTAAAATAATAATTAGATTTTTTGTTGCATTAGAATTTCGTTTGTATGCGACTATGTTTGTAGTAGTACTACACTGGATTCTATTTCATTTGGTTTCTCTTTTTCAAGATCAAGTAACATTCATTATATGTTGATCTTTAGGGATATGACATGGTTGTGGACTATAGAATGACGCTAATGATGGTGACTATCCAACTGATGAATAGACTAATTGTTTGTGTTAGAGATAGAACTCCTCAGTTATATCTTTTATATGATAAAAGTGTATTGTATGTGTTATAATATCTTGTATGTTGGGTTAAGGGATAAACCCTCTTATGTTCCATAATAGTTTGTTTATGTTTTCTAATGGACTCCCTTTGATCCATCTTTTAGTGTTGATAGTGGTAGTGTGAATCTTAATTTGTTTGTTATGAATATATAGGGTTGATGTAACCCTATATGTGTGTGTATGTGTGTGTGAGAGAGAGAGAGAGTTGGAGTTAATGGATTTGAATGTAATTAACGGTTGATATTTGTAGATTCTAAGCTTTAGTGTGTTTACACTTAGGAGTAGACATGTGGTGGGCTGTGAATGACCTTAATAGGGCATTAAAAATTGAATAAATTTTCTTTTTCGTGTAATGATATAATTGTAAAGAGGGAGCTTCTATGGTCCCATTGATGGACCATCAAATTAACCATTTAACCGTTAAAATAAATATAGTAAGTCAAATATTAACTATTTTAGTGGTTCGATGATGGTTAGTGTGAGTCATTAGATAGTGATGAGATCATAGAATTTCCCTTATAGACAAGATAAATGTGAAACTTTTTAAGGTAATGAACATATGAATAGCATGAAAAATGTAGAGAAAATAGTGAATTTTCACTTATGAAAATTGATAGTAAGTTCGCCATATGCAATAGGTTTTCAAAGGGACGAGAAAAGCAAATAACACAAGCAAGAAGACATATTTGTTGTGATTTGTAATTACGATTATTTTTAATTCTATTGATTTCATAAAATTTGATTGACAGAGCACACAATATATGATAGAATCAAATGATTAGTGAATTAAATGGTTAGCTAGGGTAAAAGTGCATATTTTAAATTATCTTCTTTAATTTAATTTTAGATCCAAGAGAAATAGACCAAATTCAAAGACATATATCCTTAAAGAAAAGTGGAATTATGCTTACTTTGGACACTACATCATGAGACCATAGAGGAAATTCACAAATGTTGATTTATCCATAGCTTCCTATAGTATTTATTTCCTTTTTATTGTTTACTTTAGTTAGTTAACTTAATGTTATTTTCCTTCCATATAAATTAAGAATTATTTGTTATAATGTCTCATTTGGTACATTTGGTTAATTATTCGATTAACTACAAGAATTTGGAATGGATTATTTCAATGTTTGATTACACTTTTTTGACACTATTTATTAATCATGTAAAAAACCATAAGCTTAATTAGCTCAATTTTTAAAAATTGTGGACCACTTTCTGTCTTAAATGATATTTAATCAAGAATTTTTTATATAGTGTATATGTAAGTAGTGAAAATAATATCTTGCGAGGTAGAGTTAATGCATATGGTAGTTTGTAATTGTTAAAAAAATATATAAATATTCTAAATAAAATATTTTTATCAAACTATTAGTCATGACACATGATAGTACGTGACAACTAAAAAATTATTTTCAAGTCGAGTTAATATAGACAGTCCAAATGTTCTTGAAATGCCTAGTTGGATACCAAAATTAACAATCGAAATTATTTGGGGAAATCAACCAAATTTTACATACCAAATGACAAATGACTAAGGGTGTTCATGGTTTGGTTTGGTTCGGTTCAAGGGTTAAATAGAACTAAACCACATTTGAAATTATAAACCTCATAAATTTTTTACGTTAGTACATGACTCTAGAATAGAAAGTATGAACTAGTTAGTAAACCTAAAATTCAATAAAAACTTAAGAATAGATCCATAACTTAAATTTAGCTGGGTTAGGATCTAAGAACCAAAGAAAGAACTTCTTTGACCCTAATTGATATAAAAAACGAGATTTCATATCTTGAACTGATAATTCAAGATATGATTAAAGGAAACCTAAAATTTCAAACCCGAAACTTGTCATACGAATAGATTAAATAGAAAAATATAAATAGAGAGATTAAATGACTTCTATTTAACTTAATATAAACCTGAGACTAGAACAATGAGTAATAGTGAGCCTATACATGGATTTACATCTTAAAATTTGAGATTCCTAGATAATAATAAACACTACTAATAAGATTTCATACTAGGTATCAAAACGTATGATATAAAAATAACCTAGCTTCTATATTAAATGCAATATTGAGTAGTTAATCAACTACGCTTATTGTTGGGAAATGATAACCTAAAGATAAACCTTTAGGATTATAAATACACAACAAAAACATAAACTGATGTATAACTAAAGATCTAAACTTCAAATAAATATTTGAATCACACCATTGTTCTAATTAGGGTTGTCTTAAGCTATTGGAGCCTAAAACAAAAATTGACCTAATAAGCTTAGGAAACCTTAATTGTGGGAGATAAAATTTTAAAAACAATTAATCGCGTAAATTTAAAACTTAACTTTGTATTGTTTGAGAATCTAAATATTTTGTAGAATTCAACAAAAATATTTTTGCACAAAAACTTTCAAATATTAGCTAATTTGTACTCGATTCACTTAATAAACTACCCAAATATATGTATAATTATTATCTAAATATTAGTATTATATATATATATACTTACAGGATACGGTTGGATGCATATATGTAGGGTTTGGATGTTCTTGAAATATGAGAACCAAAATTTGATCAAATAATACACATAAGGTCAACAAAATCAACTCTTTAAGCCAATCAAACCTTGCCAACTCAATCCCTGATTTATGACAATAAAACAATTGTTAAAACAGTGTGCAAGGATGGGGAAATCTGGTGCAAAGTATCGAAGGAAATGCTGTTACCATTTTCTTCTTTTCCCTTCTATATATATACATGTTGAAGCCTCTTAATGAACAAGCAAACAAGAACAACTTTCTTTCGAAATTTCCAGATGAAAACAACAGCTAATCAGTAGCCAAAACAACCTAAAAACAGAAATCAAATCGCTCTAAACAGCCTAGTTCGAATCAGAGAAAAAAATAGCACGAAAAACGCTTGAAACGAACACAAGGTGATTTGATGTAATTCAAGTCATTTTTTTTTTAAAACTAAGGATTGGAACTGACTTTTGATAATCATAGGATCATAACCAACACAAGAACAAGCTTTGAATTTCATCGGATTGGCTCGAGTAAGGTAAATTTCAAAAACCCTAATTTTACCTTGATGATCCGAAAATCACGAATCATGTTGTTGTTTTGATGTTTTGAGTTGATATTAAAGTAGTAAATTGTTGTAGAAACTCATTGGAATCAAATTATGGGCATTGGAACGTCAGGAATCGGCCGAAATCATTGGGGAAGATGATGAATAGTATCTTCCCAAATGAGCATGGGAGGAACATGGGCGTATTCTACCCCGTTTACCTCTTGGCTTTCAATTTTATAAAAAAAAAATATTTTAAAACGAAGTTAATTAAATTAAATAATATGCTAATTAATGTTATAAATATTTTTAGGACTGTTATTATTTATTTATTTATTTTTCTGTAAATATTAAAAATGTTATTACTTATTAGTAATATAATATTAAAATTTTTGATAATTGACTTTAAAAATGAAAAGTTTTTCGGTATTAATAAATATATAGTATTTAAGTATTATATAATGAGACTATTAACATACATAGTATAGATTAATAATATTAACATTAACAAGAGTGGATTTTTAGTAATATAAATCATTATTATTAATTTAATCCAAGTTCATTAAGTTTTATAACTATAATTGTTAATATTTCTAATATCATTAAAAATATTTCAATTAATAATGTTTCTGAAATTTATCATTTCTTAAATATTATTATGTGTAATATTTATAATAAAACTCAAAAGCTAAGTCTAAATCTATTTTAGTAATATTACAATTAATTTTAACTTTAATAATAAAGATTTGTGAATTAGTGTTGATTTAAATTATATGATAAATATTACAAGTATTATTATTGTGAAAAACATTATTATTATCATTAAACTTGTTCATTATTATTGTCATTTTCGTTATTATTGTTATTATTATTAATGTTGTCATCGTAATTATTATTATTATTATTATTATTATTATTCGGCCAACAATGATTTTTCGAAAACAACTTTATTTAATTTAGCAAATCTTCTATGTTATTAAATTATTGTCACTATGGATGTATTTAATTAGTTTACAAGAAAAAAATTACAAGTTTAGTAATTACTAAGTATTTATCTAAATGAACACTTATAAATAAGTAGATAACAATGGAAATTTGAATAATCTAAATTTGTGAATATAGGGGAATCTATATTTTACGAGAAAATTTTATTAAGTAAATCGAAAGAAAATCGATAGTTCTAAACAATAAAATATATAAAAGTGAATTAACTAAATTGTCAAATTCCTGAGTACCTGCTTAATAGATATAAGTATCAAACAAAATCAAACCAAACAACTTGAAAATAAAAATGGACTAATACTTAAATATCTTAAGATCTTCAAAGAATTAATATAGTAATAGAACGAAAACCCAGTAGCACGATAGGACACTTAGACATTCATAGGAATTTAGTCATATAGTTTTTGTGTCATTGATGAATATATTAATCATCTCAATAGGTGACTTGGGTACTTGTGAGGACTTTCCCGACGATTATTACGATTGAGCAACATGAGCAGGTTAGTAACTCAGTCTTATTACATTTTATGTGCTTGTAACTTAGCAAACTTTAAATAAAAGATAATAATTTGAGTGTACTATATGGTTTATGGGAATTGTGTATTGTATTGATTGCCAAGTCACTCTAATAAAAATGACAACAGAATTATGTATGACTATATTGCTTATGTAACATGATTTATCACACCCCAAGGGGTACCCTGAACGTAACAGTCCGCCACACTCAATATTAAAGCTTCAGTATGACAACCTTAGCCATTCCCAAAAGCTTTAATATTAAGTGTAAGGCGTGCTTTCACAATTTTAGAGGACCATACATGGAATTATGAAGCTTAAGAAGATATAACAACATATTAAGAAAAAGGATTCATAATAGTTATTTATTCATAACAATGTTCTTACAAAACTTAGGAACTTTTCCCCTTATTCACAAATCTATTACAGAAGTATTTCTACATCCTATCTACTATACTTTATTTTAGGAGATTCCTTAACCCAAAAAGAAGGTACCTGGCTGCAAAGTCCTCGGCCTCAACCACAAATAAGGGAACTGCAAAAGATATCTATAGGGGTATAAGCTAATAGGCTTAGTGAGAACTATTTCTATGAATAAACTTCTTGTAACAAAATTTCAAACAGGTTGTTTAATCAAACAAATGGAATGCAACATACACGTGAGCAAACAAAGCATATAGTTTTTCGGAACTATATGTTGAATGGATTGTGCCCTTCATTCGGAGTTTGGTGATACATAACCTCAAAACAAATATTTTTTTTGTTAAAAAAAGATTTATGCTTTCGACCGATATTGCCAAGGATATGAAGTTTACTTGAATTGAGCCTTGCTTTTGGATCTTTCACCAAGCATTTCTTAATGTCACCAAGCAATCACTTTCGGTCACTTCGCCAAGTGTTGCTTCTGACCCGAGCTACAATCCTTCTCACCCAAGATAATAACCCAATGCAATGTGACTAACTTCGTGGTATGCATGAATCTATTTATTTATGATGTCATAACATTATTATTATCATATTTAAGGTGATCAAGGAATTTCATACAAATCAAGTGTTATATTAAAAAAAAAATAAATCAATTCCCCTCGATATTCTTAAGATTCTTTCAAAGAATTATCTTTACAATCATATCCATTTGTCTTTTCTTAATTCTAATGCAACTAAATTACAAGCACAAACAAGTAAAGCAATTTAAGAAAATAAACTCATGATGCCATGACGATGATTTCTCTAGCGAATGAGTCGCTCACACACTCCACTTAATCTAAATAGTCTTCGGGATATAGGTATTCTTCCTCGGAATCACCTAGCCAAAGAAAATACCCAAGATGAGTATTTCTTGATGATTCTCTTGAATTTTGACAAAACAATGTCATGAGAACGTTAAAAATTCGTATAAAGAAGAATTCAATTTAAAATGGCCATAACTTGGTCATTTTAAGTCGGAATTGCGCATATAATATATCGATTTCTACCTACTTGAAAAATCTATCCATTTCTAAAACTATTTTTAACAAACAAGATCATATAGGCTTCGAAACAGTAGCGACAAAATTCACCAAGAATTTTCTAACTCAAAAATAATTTTGGTTCAAATATTAAATCATTCAAAATTTTTTGATAAATACTTAGTTATCTATATAGTTAAAATTCTATTTTTATAGCTACTTAGCTCATATTTATTCATGCTCAAGTGTTTGTTGTCCATTTATGTTTCTTAAGTAAAACAATGTCAAATTAGAAGTTTAGAGAGCTATATTTTACAAGAAATTCATTTTGGAAATTATTTTGAAATAAATATTTTGATTCTTTTTTTTTTTTTCAAAGAATTGTTTTATAATTGACTTGTATGACTTTTTGAAAATAAATTTTCCTCTTCTTCTAAGTGCTACTTTTCCCATTTATGTTTTATAAATTCTTTATTTGACTATTTATTTGAAAAGATCTAAACTTGAAAATTCTTACTTCTTACTCCTAAGGTTTTCGTTATGTTGAGTTCTCATAAAGGTCATTTCTATATTAAAAATCATTTTTCTCTTTGAATAACAAAGTGACATAGAAAGGCCTTTTCAAAACATAGTTTCAAAAATTGTATTGAGTTCTTCTTAAAACTTGAAAGGAATAACTTTTACTTTTTTAAACCATGATTTTATATTTCATATAACTTATTCCTAAGTGACAAAATCTCCTTTTTATCAATTATTTTTAGTGCTTGAAAAATTTGGACAATAATCTTAATGAACATGGTTTATGAGAGATAATAGCAAGCAAAATAGCATAAATAATAAATAAAGTCAAGTATTGGGAGTCTTAGCTTCTTCAAGGCTCCTAGGACTCAGAAGTAGACTAGTCCCAAAAGAAAAATAAAATGAAAGAAAAAAAATTTGTTTTGACTTGATGAGGATAAGTCTAAAACTAGAGGCTAGTCTTAAAATAACAAGAAATAAATAAATTGCATTGGAATAAATAAATTGCAAGCGAGCTTATATGCTCTAAAGAATATGTATGCATATATAGATACATAATAATACTTAGATATGATAACAATAACAAATAAAACAATATAAACATAAATAGATTTTTCATGAACAAGAACAATACATGAACATAGTGTAGCTTCCTTAACACTTAGTTTTTGGAAACTCACACCATGATCATGTAAAATTACATGACATAAAGAAAAGAATAATAATAAGAAAGTTTACCTAAAGAAGGTTTTGATAGTGTTATGGGTTTTGTTGTAGTAAGAAAGTGGTTTTGGAATTATTTTGAGAGAGTTTTGGGAGGTTATTTGGTTAGAGTTTTGAGAGGAGAATTTGAGAGAGTTTTTTTAGGAAATTTGTGAGTAGTAATTGTGTGAAAGAAGTGAAAGAGGAGGGGGGTATTTATATGAAAATGTGGAGTGATTTTTTTTTTTTTTTTGGGGGGGGGGGGGGGGGGGAAGGAGGGAGGGGGTGGTGGCGCGGAGACGCTGGCCATGTAGAGTAGAAGGGGGGAGAGAAATTTTATTTTGTATTTTTGTGGATTAAAAGAAGTAATAAGTAAGGTAAATGTGAAATAAAGTTATGGGAAATGTAAAAAGTAAAGGTTATAGGTTATGATGTGTGTAAGAGTAGGTGTAAGAAAAAGTAGAGATAAAAGAATAGTGTAGAATAGTAACGAATAGTGTAATGTAAAATAGACATAATTTAAGTATCGGTAGTGGGAAAATACGCGCATAATTGCGATATCTGTTATTTTTACTTACAAAAAATTATAAAATGATATTTTTGAAAACCTTATATTTTTACGAGTCTAACGGTATATCCAGAATATTTTTACTATTCTGAGCCCCCTCGAAGAACTGTGTTCGATCAGGTTCAAGACGATTTGCAGTTTTACTAATTTGATCTTTTTAAGCTTCCTTAGGTAATTACGTACTATTCTACATTCTAAACTCTTACTTACTTTCTCCGAGTTGCTTAGGGATTGCCGGACTTAAGCTATTACGTCTAATCAGGGTTTTGTTGACTTTAGAGTTCCGGTTGACTTCCAGATTAGGGTTTTAGGTTAAATCGACTTCAAAAATTTGGGGGTTTACATGATTGAATGTCTGTATTGCTTAATCGCCTTCAATTTAATTAAAAATTACTGGTACCATAATGGAAACTGTACATGCATTGCATATTTTGCATAAAATAGCATTTGAGTAAGTAGTAACCTACTATGTGTTAGTATTTTGGATATTTGGTAATGCTTGGTTTATCTAGGCAAGAAAGCTATTAGTTAATCGTAAGATTACCTTATTCTATTGATACCATAGGAACTAAATGGTAAATGAAGGATACCGCTTATGGTATTGCTTAAATGACTAACACTTAGTGGAGTTTCTAAAGCTAAAGCAGGAAATGAATGTTAAGACACAATAAATTCAAAGAGATAATTAAATAAGCATTGTTGTTTCCTGAAAGCTTAGTCTCTTCTAGGTAGGTAGGCCATAGATTGTGATCCTTCAACCCCGATGAGAGGGCGCAAATCTTCATCCTGTTTGGATTTTGGGTTATCCAGGCTTATATTTGTACATATATTTTGATTGATACATTTCATACGATTTTAAATAACTTGTGTGTGTTATGTTATAAGTTCTGGTTATTCACTAAGCTCGTGGTTTAGCTCACACTCCAACAGTCCTTTCAGGTTCACTCTGCGGCCTTGGCTCATTACTACTAGGAGCATGGTCTCGGTAAGAAATTAAAAGCTGGAGGCTTAAGGAATAGTATAGGATAAGAATATATATTTCTATTTATTTGTAAGTATCATGCATTAGAAACTTTAGCTATGTATTTGCAGGAGTTTATAGAAATGTTATGATCTGTAATATTTTTATTATTCAAAACTTAGTGTGACAGTTATTTACTAATTTATGTCTTATATATATTTGTTCACCTTATCCAAGCAACTAAAAGATCCTATTTATTGAAAATATATCATTCTTAGAAGGTAAACTAGTAATAGTATTTAAGTGTATCTTGTTTACTACTACTAGGGTACCTTAAGGGCGTGATAGTTTTAAGTTGGTATCAGAGCATGGTTGCTGGTGTAGGAATGACAAATATATGTAAGAAAGTAAATTATTAAATGTGGTATTAATAGTATAAGTTTAGACCCAATTAGAACTATTTAGATTAGTTGGGTAGTTATAAGTAGTACTAGATGTACCATTAGCGATAAAATCTATGTGATTACTAATCATACAAATTTTATTATGTGCAGACCAATCCAACCATTTGTCATATTAAATGGAAAATATTTAGCATGATGGAGGAAGAGACACTTACTGATTATAGATGCCGACTCCAAGTCTTAGCAGAAGATTTTGCTTTGTCAAGCATTACAAAGATGCTGGATAAAATTTTCAGCACTTGGAAGAGGTCTACAACCACTGCTGAAAATTGGCTATTCCTGATGGAGAGGGCTTTCCAAATAATGGCACAGCAGTTGAAACCATTTACAGGTTTGAGAGGTTGATAAATCACAGAGGGGGAGGCATAGAAATTGATAATATAGCTTTTGTTATATCTGCCCGATCAGTGAGACCCGATCTTCCAGACTTTAGGATTTGGATTCCCATTAGAGGTGATTGGGTGTATGCGCATGACATTAGCTATGATCATGCTTTGGTTCGGGAGGATGTTGCTCCTGATGATGATTGAATGCTGACACATGTGGTCAAGCTGTTTTCCTAGAAGATGTTTTTCATATAGGCCTCCTATCATTCTAGAGGAGGAAGTGAGACCAGGCACTTCATTAGACCACTTGGCAAAAGAAAACAAGCAACTATGCAGCCATAGTTTTTATGCAGAGTGTGACTACAGCTTTGATAGATGAAAAAGAGGGCAAAAAGAAAAGAATGGAAGCTGAAAGTTTGTTTCCAATTATAATTATGCCCAATGGATTGGGACTACTCATGGGATGGATTGAGAAAGATGTACCACCACTAACACCATGGAGAAGCCTGCCTCTAAGGGTATCCGGATGATGGATACCAACCTGACATTGGCACCACCAGGGAATAGTGAGGGGAGAATTGATGTAGATGATAGCAGCTCTGAGGAAGAAGATCACTATCCATAGTTAGGCCCTCGGGAAAAGGGCAAGGGACCTTTGTACCCTAGCATAGAGTTAGATCTAATCTTGACTATGTTATGTTTATCTTGATAGATGATATAACTGATGTAATATTTTGATGGACTTATGGTAGGATTATATATGTAGTATATGGCATGTGTATGAAGAATGACGAACTTTTGATGTCACTAGAAGAAGTTAGAACTAGAGTTAGTGCAAATTTTGGAATGTATATAAAGCAATAACTATATAATATTATGTGTGTTTTGGTTATGAAATACATGTATGACATATATATGTGATTTATTTGTAGTCTTTTAATGATGTAAATCTCGAATTAATTTAGATAATATGTTCAATGATAATAGAATGCCAAGAGGAAGAGATAGAAGTAGAAATGCAAGAATATATGAAAATCCACCAACAAATGCTCCTGCACCAACTCAGAACCGATTAGAAGATGTGTTGCAAAATCTTCAACAACAAAATGTACTAATCTTGCAAGCTCTACAAAATATGCAAGCAACACATGTACCACTAGGGGCACCAGAAGCTCCTCCGATAAACACTGGAAGAAATGAAAGATATACTACACCTGTTCAAGTTCAATAAAATGGACCGGTAAACCCAAATGAAACGCTGCCGAGGTGCAAGCACCAACACGATATGAACAAGAATTACCACCGCCACCACCATTACGTCCTCAAAGAAACTTGCTACCTGAATTTATCAAATGCAATAGGTACTTTGAAGGACTACTCAGAAAGCCAGAAGAAGCTGAGGATTGGCTAGCTCAAATCGAGCAATCTCTTGATGTTTTCCAGGTACCAGAAGCTCTAAAGGTATCGTATGGAACTTATTTGCTTAGGTTAAGAGCAAGATTGTGGTGGAATTCTAAGCAAAGAACATTGCCCAACCATTAATTGGGAGACGTTTAAGCAAGAATTTTGAAAGAATATTTTCAAGCAGTCTAAAGGCAAGTATAGTACTGACCTGATGAATTTAAAACAAGGCAGTAAAACAATTGATGAATATGAGCACGAGTTCAACGGTTATTACAATTTGCACCAGATGCCTACAGAGACAGTGATGAATTAAAAAGGCAAACTTTCATGGCAGGGTTAGAACCAAATTTCCAAAGGAGACTGCTGAGTTCGAAATTGCGGATTTTGCAGCTATGGTAGAAAAAGCACGGATCATTGAACGTGCCAAGAAATATGAAGTTGAAAGATATAGGAACGTGGACAGACATTTGGCAAAAGAGCAGATGGGAAACAGGAACAAGTTTTGCTCCTAAGAAAAAGAGATTCTTTAAACCCATGGGGAATATGAAAAGTAGAACATTGAAAGAAGTAATGTTTCGTGTGGAAGTGTAAAGGAGCTCATTACCGAGAAATTATCCACAATTACAACAAAAATGTTATTACTGTGGTGAAAGTGGACATATGGTTTTTACATGCCCAAAGAAAAATGTGCAACCTGTTTCATCTGTAA
The DNA here is from genome assembly GCA_024138025.1 of Combretum micranthum. Lineage (NCBI taxonomy): Eukaryota > Viridiplantae > Streptophyta > Magnoliopsida > Myrtales > Combretaceae > Combretum > Combretum micranthum. The sequence goes on from JAMXBD010000785.1 coordinate 134,023, forward strand.
AAAGGTCGGACATATATCAACACATTGTCCACAACGATGAACACATCTGCTGGTTCTTCCCACTTAAAGGAGTAGTTAGTACGACGGACCCAAAAATGGGAATACTAATGCCAGTAAAGCTACTACAGCATAGGTTTATGCTATGCATGGAACTCCAATTGAGGATTTGGAATCCGAGGGGGAGGATGAAGAAAATGTATGGGAAGCTGATCCTGACGACTACGGTTCGTTGCAGGTATGTAGTTGATAATTAATTATTTGAGTAGTTATAGCCACAAACATGATTAGATGAACAAATATTCTTGTGAAGTAAAATAACATGTAATTAATAAATGATAAATAGGAACAATTCAAATGAGAGGTCAACCTAGTATGCTTTATTTGATAGGGAGCAACACACTCTTTTATCAATACTGGACTAGCAAGAAGTGTGGAATATCCAATTGAGACCATGATCAAGGAGCTAGGAGTTACCACACCAACAGGAGATTCATGATGACTCGTGAGATAATGAAAGGATATCCACTAGAAATCGGGGACAGAAATCATTTGCTGATTTAATCTTGGTAGATATTCAAAAATATGCTATTATCTAGGTATGACATGGTTAACTACTGCAAAAGCAAAAAGTTGACTGTCGTCTTAAGACAATATCTTTTATGAATAACCAAGGGGAAAGAAAAGAGTTTAGAGGTGAATCCTCAAAGGGTCGGAAGTCAATAATGATAATTGAAGTTGAAAATGAAAAGGATATGGAGAGGAACGGATGTATTCTAGCAATCGAGGACGAACCCAGAAATGGATGTTCATACTATCAGAACAGTATGTGAGTATCCAGATGTATTCCCTGATGAATTACCAGGATTACCCCACACAGAGGTGGAGTTTTCAATTGATTTGATACCTGGAACAGAACCAGTAGCAAAAGCTCCGTATCGCATGGCACCTGTGGAATTGAAAGAATTAAAGGTAATTACAAGAATTATTGGATAAAGGAATTTATTAGACCTAGTGTTTCACCATGGGGAGCACTGTATTGTTTGTTAAAAAGAAAGAAGGCTCAATGAGGCTCTGTATTATTACAGAATTAAACAGAGTAACTATTAAGAACAGATATCCTTTACCAAGAATTGATGATCTTTTGATCAATTAAAGGGAGCAAAAGTATTTTCTCGAATTGATTTGAAATCTGCTTACCATCAAATTCGAATCAAGACAGGACTACCAAAAACATTTTCAACTAGGTATGGTCATTATGAATTTTTAGTCATGCCTTTTGGATTGACAAATGCACCTGCTGTTTTCATGGACTTGATGAACCGTATCTTTAGACCTTTATTGGATGTTTGTGTGATTATTCATAGATGACATATTAGTGTATTCGTTCACAGATGAGCAACATGATGAACATTTAAGAAGCGTATTACAAATACTGCAAAACAATCAGCTGTATGCCAAATTGTCTAAATGTGAGTTTGGCTTAAAAGTATATCATTCCTAGGACACATTGTTTCGGGTGATGGGATATCGGTTGATCCTACTAAGGTTAAATCTATCGTGGAATGGAAAAGACCTAAAACTGTTACTGAAGTAAGAAGTTTCTTGGATTAGCAGGATATTATCGGAAATTTGTATAAGATTTCTCAAGAATTGCACGACCACTGGCACATTGATAAAGAAAAATGAAAAATTTGAGTGGAATGATAAACGTGAACAGAGTTTTGAAGAGTTGAAAAAGAGATTGGTATCAGCACCAATATTGGTTCTGCCTAATGACAAGGATCCATATACCGTTTATAGTGATGCATCCAGGAATGGTTTAGGATGTGTACTGATGCAAAATGAGAAAGTAATAGCTTATGCTTCTAGACAATTGCAACCCCATGAGATGAATTATCCTACTCATGACTTGGAATTAGTTGCTATTGTTTTTGCACTCAAGATTTGGCGTCATTACTTGTATGGACAGAAATGTGAAATATATACATATCACAAAAGTTTGAAGTATATATTTACCCAGAAGGAATTGAACATGAGGCAACGTAAATGGATGGAATTAATTAAAGATTATGATTTAACCATCAATTACCATCCTAAGGTAAATGCTAGCTGATGCATTAAGTAGTAAAATTATGAAGAAGTGGCCTCAATATTGACGGAGCAGAAAGAACTCATCAGAGAATTTGAGAATCTAAATTTGGAGTTTTCAATACAAGGTTTGGATGTAGAACTTGGAAGTTTAACCTTAGAGCCTACTTTGCTCCAACGAATTAAGGAAGCTCAAAGAAGACAAGGAATTCCAAGAAATTATCCAAAGGGTATCACAAGGCAAATATAAGGATTTTTAGGTGGACGATGATGGTATATTAAGAATGAATAAAAGATTGTGTGTGCCACATGATGAAAGCTTGAGGAAGGAATTAATGCATGAAGCACATTATTCTGGATATACCATACATCCAGGCGAAACGAAGACATACCAAGAGTTGAGGAGTGCATATTGGTGGAATTGCTTGATTCGTGGCCAGATGTGAGGTATGCCAAAGAGTAAAATCAGAACATCAAAAACTAGGTGGATTGTTAAAACCATTAATAATTCCTGAATGGAAATGGGATCAAATATCTATGGATTTTGCATCCTCACTGCCTAAGACAAGTGCGGGTCATGATGCTATTAGGGTCATTGTAGATAAACTCACTAAGTCAGCTCATTTCTTACCAATCAATATGACATATCCCTTAGAAAAGTTGGCACGACTGTATTTGAAGGAAATTATGAGATTACATGGTGTACCTGTTAGTATAGTATCAAATTGAGATCCATGGTTTGTTTCTAGATTCTTGCAAAGATTACAAAAAGCATTGGGAACTCAATTGAAATTTAGTACAGCTTACCATCCTCAAACTGATGGGCAAATAGAAAGAACCATTCAGACACTGGAGGATATGTTAAGATCATGTATTTTAGAGTTAAAAGGAAATTGGGATCAACATTTACCATTAGTGGAATTTGCATACAATAACAGTTACCATTCAAGTATAAGGATGCTACCCTATGAAGCTTTATATGGTAGAAAGTGCCAATCCCCATTGTTCTGGGATAAGTTGGAAAGAGTAATGGTTGGACTTGAATTGGTTCAGGAAACAATTAATAAGGTTTCAGTAATAAAGCGAAGAATGAAAGAAGCTAAAGATAGAAAAAAGAGCTGGGCAGACTTGAAAGAAGAGAATTGGAATTTAATGAAGGAGAGCATGTTTACTTGAAGGTAAATCCAATCAAAAGTCTTCATAGCGGGCAAACAAAAGGAAAGTTGAGTCCTAAATATGTAGGACCATTTGAAATATTCGAACGAGTTGGAAACCTGGCATATCATCTTGCATTACCACCCAATTTATCTGGTATACATAATGTTTTTCATGTATTGGTACTAGAAAATATGTACTGGATCTAAATAAGATAGTTGAACTGGAACCAATTGACCTAAAGGAGAATTTGACTTACGAAAAGCATCCTATTAGAATATTGGACAGAATAGTGCAAGTTCTCAGAAATAAAGAAATCCACTATGTTAAGGTGTTGTAGGATCTCCAAACTGAAGAGATGACTTGTGACCTGGAAGAGGAGATCAAGAAAAACTATCCACATCTATTTGAGAATTCAGGTACACACACAAGCTTTAAGGACAAAGCTTAATTTAAGGGAAGTGGGGCGGGAGGGCGGGGGGGGGTGGTGTTTGTTAGGGTGGGGGGAAAGAGGGAGAGAGAGAATGTAAACCCCAGAATTATAACACAAACTGATGTATAACTAAAGATCTAAACTTCAAATAAATATTTGAATCACATCATTGTTCTAATTAGGGTTGTCTTAAGCTTTTGGAGCCTAAAACAAAAATTGACCTATAAGCTTAGGAAACCTTAATCGTGGGAGATAAAATTTTAAACACAATTAATTGCGTAAATTTAAAACTTAAATTTGTATTGTTTGAGAATCTAAGTATTTTGTAGAATCCAATAAACATATTTTTGTACAAAAACTCTCAAATATTAGCTAATTTATACCCGATTCACTTAATAAACTACCCAAATATATGTATAATTATTATCTAAATACTGGTATTATATATATATATATATATACTTGCAGGGTATGGTTGGATGCATATATGTAGGGTTTGGATGTTCTTGAAAAATGAGAACCGAAATTTGATCGAATAATACACATAAGGTCAACAAAATCAACTCTTTAAGCCAATCAAACCTTGCCAACCCAATCCCTCATTTATGACAATAAAACATTTGTTAAAATAATGTGCAAGGATGGGGAAATCTGGTGCAAAGTATTGAAGGAAATGCTACAACATTTTCTTCTTTTCCCTTATATATATATATACATGTTTAAGCCTCTTAATGAACAAGCAAACAAGCACAACTTTGTTTCGAAATTTCCAGATGAAAACAACACCTAATCAGTAGTCGAAAAAACTTAAAAACCGAAATCAAATAGCTCTAAACAGCCTAGTTCGAATCAAAGGAAAAATAGCACAAAAAATGCTTGAAACGAGCACGAGGTGAGTTGATGTAATTCAGGTTGTTTTTTTTTTTTCAAAACTAAGGATTGTAACTGACTTTTGATAATCATAGGATCATAACCAACACAAAAACAAGCTTTGAATTTCATCGAATTGGCTCGAGTATGGTAAATTTCAAAAACCCTAGTTTTACCTTGATGATCCAAAAATCAGGAATCATGTTGTTGTTTTGATGTTTTGAGTTGATATTTAAGTAGTAAATTGTTGTAGAAACTCATTAGTATCAAATTATGGGCCTTGGAACATCAGGAATTGACCGAAATCATCAGGGAAGATGATGAATAGTGTCTTCCCAGATGAGCATGGGAGGAACACGGGCGTGTTCCACCCCGTGTACCTCTTGGCTTCCAATTTTATAATTTTTTTTAAAAACCGAAGTTAATTAAATTAAATTAAATTATATGCTAATTAATGTTAAAAGTATTTTTAAGACTGTTATTATTTATTTATCTGTTAATATTAAAAATGTTATTACTTATTAGTAATATAATATTAAATTTTTTGAAAATTGAGTTTAAAAATGAAAAGTTTTTTGGTATTAATAAATATGTAGTATTTAAGTATTATATAATGAGATTATTAACATACATAGTCTAGATTAGTAATATTGACATTAACAAGAGAGGATTTTTAGTAATATAAATCATTATTATTAATTTAATCCAAGTTCATTAAGTTTTACAACTATAATTGTTAATATTTCTAATATCATTAAAAATATTTGAATTAATAATATTTCTGAAATTATCATTTCTTAAATATTATTATGTGTATTATTTATAATAAAAACCCAAAAGCTAAGTCTAAATCTATTTTAGTAATATTACTTTTAATTTTAACTTTAATAATAAGGATTTGTCAATTAGTCTTGATTTAAATTATATGATAAGTATTACAAGTATTATTATTGTGAAAAAACATTATTATTATCATTAAACTTGTTTATTCTTATTTTCATTTTCATAATAATAATAATTATTATTATTATTAATGTTGTCATTATTATTATTATTATTTGGCTAACAATGATTTTTTCGAAAACAATTTTATCTAATTTAGCAAATCTTTATGTTATTAAATTATTGTCACTATGGATGTATTTAATTAGTTTACAAGAAAAAAATTACAAGTTTAGTAATTACTAAGTATTTATCTAAATGAATACTTATAAATAAGTAGATAACAATGGAAATTTAAATAATTTAAATTTGTGAATATAGAGGAATCTATATTTTACTAGAAAATTTTATCAAGTAAATCGAGAGAAAATCGATAATTTAAAACAATAAAATATATAAAAGTGAATTAGCTAAATTGTCAAATTCTCGAATACCCGCTTAATAGATAAATATCAAACAAAATCAAACCAAACAACTTGAAAATAAAAATGGACTAATACTTAAATATCTTAAGATCTCCAAAGAATTAATATAGTAATAGAACGAAAACCCAGTAGCACGATAGGACACTTAGACATTCATAGGACTTTAGTCATATTGTTTTTGTGTCATTGATGAATATATGAATCGTCTCAATAGGTGACTTGGGTACTTGTGAGGACTTTCTTGACGATTATTACGATTGAGCAACATGAGCAGATGAGTAACTCAGCCTTATTACATTATATGTGCTTGTAACTTAGCGAACTTTAGATAAAAGATAATAATTTGAGTGTACTTTATGGTTTATGGGAACTGTGTATTGCATTGATTGCCAAGTCACTCTAATAAAAATGACAACAGAATTATGTATGACTATGTCGCTTATGTAACATGATTGAATGTCTGTATTGCTTGATCGCCTTCAATTTAATTAAAAATTACTGGTACCATAATGGAAATTGTACATGCATTGCATATTTTGCATAAAATATCATTTGAGTAAGTGGTAACCTACTACGTGTTAGTATTTTGGATCTCTGGTAATGCTTGGTTTATCTAGGTAAGAAAGCTATTAGTTAATCGCAAGATTACCTTTGTTCTGTTGATACCATAGGAACTAAATAGTAAATGAAGGACGCTGCTTATGGTATTGCTTGGAAATGACTAACACTTAGTGGAGTTTCTAAAGCTAAAGTAGGAAATGAATGTTAAGACACAATAAATTCAAAGAGATAATTAAATTGAGCATTGTTGTTTCCTGAAAGCTTAGTCTCCCTTGGGTAGGTAGGCCATAGATTGTGATCCTTCAACTTTTATGAGAGGGCGCAAATCTTCATCCTGTTTGGATTCCGGGTTATTCAGGCTTGTATTTGTGCATATGCTTGATTGATACATTTCATACGATTATTAAATAACTTGTGTGTGTTATGTGATAAGTTCAGGTTATTCACGCTGCTCGTGGTTTAGCTCACACTCCAATAGTCCTTTCAGGTTCACTCTGCAGCCTTGGATCATTACTACTAGGAGCATGGTCTCGGTAAGAAATTAGAAGCCCAAATCTTAAGGAATAGTATAGGATAAGAATATATATTTCTATTTTAGTTGCAAGTATCATGCATTAGAAACTTTAGCTATGTATTTACAGGAGTTTATAGAAATGTTATGGTTTGTAATATTTTTATTGTTCACAAACTTAGTGTGACAGTTATTTACTAATTTATGTCTTATATATATTTATTTACCTTATCCAAGCAACTAAAAGATCCTGTTTATTAAAAATATGTCATTCTCAGAAGGTAAACTAGTAAAAGTATTCAAGTATATCTTATTTACTACTACTAGGGTACCCTCGGGGCATGACAGAAATGGTTTGGTTTAAATCCTAAATAAGCCGAATCACTTTTAATGGTTCAAGGTTTTGAAAAGAACCTCTTCAAATGCGGTTTGGTTCAGTTTAGTTCAGTTTGAACCGTTTTTAAAAGCATTTAATTATAATAAATAATATTAATAATTTCCCAAGAAAAGAAAAAGATATTTAAACTGAGGAATGCTGTGCAAGAATTAAAGTTACTTCTCATTATCATTATATCAAGTCATCTATTTAAATATTTTAGATATACATATTATCACATTTTAAAAATATTTTTTAATATGAATTTAAAGTAACATATATTTTTAATAAATCTATAACACTAATTGTAACGCCTTAAACTAAGGTAAATTCAACATACCATGTGTCCTCTCTTATGTAAGACATGCAAAGGCTCTAAAACTAAATCCATAAACATAAACATATAATATATAATCTCCATAACTCTCTCAGAGGGTACAGTAGAAGGTTCAAAACTTGTTTAACATCTAATAAAAATTCATCAAAGTATCTTGTAGATGAAAACCAGTTGGTAAAACCAAAGCAAAAAATTCTTTCTACCTCCATAAATTCATAAAAGTCTTAGAAAACTATTAAAGATCATAAACCATAAAAATCTAGAATCCTTTATTACAAAATATGAATTTTAACACTATTCTGAAATCTACAAAAGATCTTAAGGCTCTTTTCTCCAAATCATATCCGCATCTATTCCTCAGCAGGATAGTCTGGACCACTATCGCCATCTCCATGATCAAAATACATATCATAACCAGAAATATCATAAAACTATGTCTTCATCACCTATACTTGAAAAAGAAAGGAACGAGCGAAAACGCCCAGTATGCCAATCCATAAACAAATGCATATGTACATGCAACATATATGTATCAAATGTAACTTAATCCAATGCAAACAATCAGATTATGATCTTTATTAAGCTAGCAAAACAACATAGTTCAGAACTATTGTATATTAGTCCCAAACTTGGAGTAACTTAAACCCCATGAGAAATCAACCAGCTCTTTGAAAATAGATAATTATATACATATATTGGTGAATGGGTACTCTCTAAACACCCACGGCTATATTGCCAAATCATATAAATTTACCAGAATCATCTCAATGCACGAGTCTACTAGGGACAACCTCACACAAAGATCATCAGGGTACCACACCAAATCGCTGTTTGCTAGGTCTTTACTGGTTATAGCCAAACATAACCAGAAAAACAATTTAATTAAGCCAAATAGATTTAGATTAATTATTTCCTGTTCTTATGACCAAGCAAATAAAATACTAAACCTACAAACGAAAACAATAAACAAGGAATGGTCGTATCTTTTCCAAATTCAGGATCAATCTCTTCGAAACAACAATCTCCTTTAACAACAATCCAAAATCTCCAAATCTCTTGATTATTAATATAAAACAGGAACAACTCAAAAACAGAAACATGGAATCAAACCCTATTATTCCAAATTCTTCTAAAACCCTAACCTGATAGGAGAAGCACCAAATCTGAAACTCCTTCTTTGATTGTCTTCCACAAAATCTAACAAGAACAACTTTTCTCCTCAAAACCCTAATTTATAAATTAACAATTGCAGACAATCCATTATCAACATAATTCTCTTATTAATTCTAAGATTAAGAGGATAAACTTACTTTGATTGATCTCAATTCCTAATAATTCACCAAAAGATAGGATCTTTTCAAAACCCAAACCCTAGGTTTTATAAACAAACAAAACCTTAAATCAAGAAACCATTCTCTTTATTTTAAATCTACGATTGAGAGGACACACTTACTTGATTTGAATCTTAATCCTTTCTTCATTACTTGATTTGAATCTTAATCCTTTCTTCATTTCCTGAAAGATTGGATCTTGATCAAAACTAGAGTTTCTTAGAAAAATCCCTTTAAAATCCAAACAAAACCCTAAGCGACGGATTGATATGTAAAGAACTTGATAATCAGAGGTGAAAAACTTACTCTTGATCGATTCCTAAGACTTCTTCGAATCTAAACTCTAAGAATTGATGAATCAAAACCTAAGGATGCTCTCAAAAAGGAATAACTTGAAAAGAACAAATGAAACACGAACCTTACAACTCTACTTATATAAAGCACTTCGGCAGGAAAAATTGGCACTTACGCCAACGGCTTTTATCCCAACATTGGTGGGTTTTACATGTAGGCTGATGGCCTTCAAGTCAAAGCTAGTGGCTTTGACATAAGCCTAAGACCTTTCATCAAATATTTCGCATACAACTTTCCCAGGCTCAAATCTACCTATTCAAGGACAAAAATATCCATTTAAACAGCATGAATTTACCTTTTAACCCTTCATTATAATTTATTTGCTTGTATATTACACTAACTAAATAAAATCATTCTTTTATATTAATTCCATAGTTATTTATCATATTCTTACCTTATAACATATTTAAATTCCTATGGTGTTAATTAAATGATTGTGCATGTCCTAAACTCAATTATACTACTTTATTTTAATTTGATGCATGTCTATTAGTTTTAAGAAGAACTTAATATTAGTAAAATAGGAAAACACACGAGAAAACTTTTGAGATGAGTAAAAGATTGCTTGTTTAATATTATTAATATATAATACATTTAATGGTGCATTATGTAAAATATATAATAGGAAATATATATATACAACATTTATATTTATAAATAAATTTAATGTAGTTAAAAATGTTATTTACATTTTATAAATTGAAACATAATCATAATTTCTCCTAATAAATCTACAAATTAAAATCTTACCTTGTTCCCTTTCAAAGATGCATCTAAACACAAGAAAGTTACTAGAATTTAGAATTATGATTCCATTTCAAGTCTATTCTAACATACTACATATATACCTGATATTAAAGTGAAATGTCACATATAACCCCAATATCTAATATTTAAGAGTTATAAATAAATAAGATGACTCTTATTTGTTTATATCTTTAATGTGTAGCAGTTTGATTCGAGTTCAAATGGTTTGGTTTGGTTAAACCCCTCGAAGAACCGAACCATAACCATTGAGACTTGAATCGTAAATCGAACAAAAATATAAAAGAATCACATTTTGTGGTTCAGTTTGATTCAGTTCAACAAACAGCCCTACAAATGACACATTATTTGGTTTCTCTTTTTATGTATTTACTTATTTTATAGGATAAATATATATATATATTCTATTATGTTATTTCCCTTTATATTAATAGTTTCTAGGCATTTCATATATTTAGTTTTGGAATGGAATAAATGAATTGATTTTGCAGTTAAAAACTTTTATGCTTGTTATGAATTTAATAAGATAAATTTCTCCTAATTTTTTAGTATTGGGTAGATTATTTCTTTAGGGTAAGTTTTATTTATAATACCCAAACTTCTTCATTTGTAACAAATAAAAGGGTTCGGGTACCGTGAATGAAACTTACCATATTTCTTTATCCATATTGTATTTTAATCAATCTTAGGTAGATTGTCATGAGCACATTAATTAGACATTCTTATTCCTTTAATGCAGTGATAATTCTACAATACATAGATATTATCAAATTGTGATACAATAACAATTAGTTCGTTTTCAACATTTGTGGATTCTATCGAATATTGATGTTGTCCATTTTTTTATTTTATTTTATTCCATAGAACCTAAATTAAAAAAAAAAATCTTTGTTTTTCCATATTTCAATGTTTGAAAACCTATATTCAATATCTATATCAATTGGTATCAAAGTGATGCTGGATCTCAGTCAATTAATCTCTAGCAAGTGCATATATACATACATAAATATATATACATATGTTTTATAAGCTTGGTGTTGGTAATTAATAGGAATTAAGTTGCTTCAAGTCTTGGATGACCATTACAAGTTCCTAAACTGATGATCACATGATCCATAACCAAGAAGATTCTAGAAATGTTCAATGGTTTTGCGTCAAATTTGTTAGGGGAGTTGAAAATGGATTGAAGAGTTTTGCTTAAAGTTAATGAGGTTCATTTCAACTCAAACAAGAGAAAAATTTGAGGATCAAAGTTGAAATAGCCATAATTTTAATATATATTAATGCATGCTAAATTTGATAATTATATGTGTGTATGTATTTGAGTGGATTAGTGTGTTTGTAATGTTGAGTGTGTTATAATGTATGTGATTAGATAATAAGCTATGGTAATATATTTAAAATGATAGTTTACTTATGTTATCAATTATTGTGTTACTGCAAATGGTTATTGTGGTGATTAATGTTTGATGAATTAATTGTGTTTTGAGCTAAACTTATAAGCCCTCAACTTAGCAGATTTTTTGCCCTCTTAAGCCCCAATATAAGCCCAAATTAAAGCCTAATTAAGGCCCAAAGTGTAAACCCCGGTTTTCTTAGTAACCGAGTAAAACTTCAGAAATCGGAAACCAAAACCCTAAACAGGATTAGTATGAGCAACCTAGGAACCCTAGATCTGGTTTTTCTTCTATTTCAATTTAAAAGAACCTCTATAGAATAATTTAATGTGGATTATTGTTTTAAAGTATATTTCAAACCATAAAAAGATTTGATTTCGAAAAATTTTCTATTTTGGGCTTTCCCGAGCTCCATCACGGAAAAGCGAGCTCTGGAACTAGAAACTCAGAAAAATATTTCGAAATACTCTTTAGAACCAAAATTTTATAAGGATTTCAAAAATATACGTTTTTTAATTTTTCAAGTTATAAAAATTGCAGTTATAGCCATTTTTTTGCATTTTCTTTACTACCGATAAAGTAAATGTCTTGTATACTATTTATTACTATTCACAAGTACAACCTACTACACACACATACCCATACCCTAGTATTACATCCTTACAAATACTCCATTACATTTTCTTTTTCAAGAAAAGTTTGTCTCTTAAGAATTATTACAATTTAAGATATATTATTACATAAATTACAAAACAAATAAAATCAAACTCTCTCCCTCTCTTCCTCACTCTTGTACCAGCGCCACCCTCCCCTCTTTGACTCCAATTTGCTTTATTTTAATCCTTTTATAATATAAAACAAACCCTAAATCACTTAATATAAATAATCCTTTTCTTTTCTCTCTCTTCATTTTTCATTTCATTGGTCTCAAAAACTCTCAAACTCTCTCTTTTTTTTTTCCTTGTTGCCGTGAGCCCCTATCCCTAACACACACGCACACACACAACAAGCTTCATTCTTCTACATTTCTTCACTAAATCCAACCTTAGGTGATGATTCTTAAGCCTCTCTACCATTTAATCTTGTAATGGCAAGATTATTCATGAGTGTTTTCACTCTAAGTCTCTATGAGCACTTGCTAGAGAAAAGAAAATGCTACTACATGAATATCAAGCCATTACAAGAGTAGATCTTGTGTTTGATGAAGTTTTTGTTGAAGTGTTTTCATGGTTATGCATGTAAAAGTAGGGTAAAGTAGAGATCTAGCATAAAAACCCATGCTCATGCTTTTAAACTTCATTTCATACATCATAAGTAGTAGATCTAGCATTTAGATGCTTATACCATGCTTGGCATTTATGATCTTATGAATGATTTATGTTTTCATGCATTAATGCTCATAAAGGCTTTGTTTTGTATATATAGATGTAGTAGTTGGTAGATCCTTAGGCAAATAAAACAAGGAACTTACAAAGGAAAAGTTTTTGTTTGAAATGTTCATAGACAAATTCATATGACTTCAAAGCCCTATTTTAAAAACCCTTTTATCAACTTTAAAACTCATATTTTATGTGAAAAATGAAGGATATAGGTAATAGGTATCATTAAGTAGTGATATTCATAAGTTGAAATGAGTTTTGATGAAATTAATGTGTAAAACAAAGAGTAGAAACAAGATAGAAAATTTTGAGTTATCAGTCAACTTGTGAAATTCGTAATTTTGAATGTAGGCCATAAGAACACCTATCATCTAAGCTCAAAATAGAAGTTTTATGTATTAAATGGAGTCCTTAAGTAATAGGTATCTTAAAGTCTTAAATTTTGATGCATTAAACAAGTTTTTCCCAAAAGAATCATTCAAAAATTTAATTTCTAAAAATTCGGATTTTTGAATAAATCCTATTTGAAAACATATTTACAAAGTGTAAAATACAGATTTTTATGTAGAAATGAAGGCTTAGGTAATAAATATAATGAAGACTTAACTTAGAGAAGGATAATTTGATTTTCTTAAGGAAATAACTCCAAAACAAATGGGATGATCAAAGTTAGGAAACTAGTTTTCTTGATAAGTGAATAATCATGGAGTTTTACAAATAAAAAGTTTCTTAAATTTCCTTTTTATAAATAAGGTCAAGAGCATGCATGCATCAAGTTCATAACATGCCATTCATGATTGGAAATCATCAATATTGCATGTATGGTTGATCTATATGCTAGGAACATCGCAAACATTCACGAAATTATTTTTCGGAATTGGAATTTTCGACCGATCAGAACTGATCAGATTATTTCGTGACCTAATTATTTTCAAAACTTGGAAATAATGTTAAAAATAGATAGATATTTCGAAGTAGATAGAAATCGGTATATTATATGCTCAATTCCGAGTTAAAATGAGAATAGATATAGTCATTTGAAGTTAGGACTCTAACTTATGCGAAAATTGACGAACTTAGTAAATAGAATTGTTAAGTTAATAAAACCTTATAAGAAATACTCATTTCTGGTATTCCTTGTATTTAGGTGATTTAGAGGACGGATTTCCACTCCCCGAGGACCACTACGACTAGTGGATTCCTCTCCATGGCCGAGTAAGTTCATTACTTAAATAGTTGTGCTCATGTATGCGCTTGTAATCGTAGTGGCATTAGAATTAGGAAAAGATAAAATTATGATGATTTGTGATCTAATCTTGGTTGAATGAATGATAAGTATATCGAGACGAGACTTATTGAAAAATCATTGTATGAGTTAGTATAGACTTGGATTGTCTAAAATTCTCTATGATCGCATTTAATCTACTTAATTAACATGCCACAATTATATGAATAAACTGTACACGCATATCACGTAGTGAGTCACATTGCATAGGTTATTATACCTTTGTGGGAAGAAGGCATAATAATTGGGCAATGAGGGGTTTGTAAACTTGAATGATGACATATAGGCCGGAATTGAAAATGTGTGTGGGTGGACACCTGTATCAACTACAGTAAAATTTAAAAGTGATGGCTGGGCACCTGTATTAACCACAATAAGAAGTGAGAAGAATTTAAATGTTGGTCGTATGAGCCTGAAACACTTAACTCCGAATGGAGGGCATAAATCCATTCAACATAAGATTTCCGAACGGTCTTATGTATTGTATGCTCATGTGTTTGTGCATTTCGTATGGTTGCTAATAACTTGTCTGTTATATACTGTTGTTGAGTATTAAATATTGGGAAATGAATCTCACTAAGCCTGTTAGCTTACACCTCGATAGTTTTGTTATGGTGTTCCTATTTTTGGTTGTTCCGAGAGAACACTTTTCATAGGGTTACCTTTTGGATGAATGAGCTTTTGAAGAAGTCGGGACCTAGCTAGAGGCGTAGACTTTTAGGAAAATCTCTTTAACATAAACCCTAATGTTTGTAATATGGTTTTAGACTGGATAGACTTCTATTATTATTTTTGGTGGAGGTATGCCCCTTGACTTTTGTAAAGACTTAACTTATTTATCTTGTTGTGATTTCTATTCTTAATGCTATTGTATGCCTTTTTAAGACTATTCGATTCAAAGTGTGATCCTAAAAGTTGTGCAAGTACGCCTTACCCGGTATGTAAACTTATGGGATGACTAAGGTTGTCATACTTAAGTTTAAATATCGAGTGTGGTGGACTGTCGCGTTTTGGGTACCCTTTGAGGCGTGACACAAAGCCTTTCTCAAAGCTACCCCAAAAGTCAACATTATTTTGGATAAACATCAAAGCCTAATTGCATACTTAAGACATTCCAAAACAGACCAAAGGGAAAGAAAATTCGTAACTCCTCCAAGGCCAAAAATTTCAACACTCAAACTAAGCTTTCTTGGGCTCAACACACCAAGAATCCTTCCCCAAGTCTTATATATACATTAAGGTAAGTTTATTTGGTGTTTAAAGTGCTTTATTTCTCTTTAATCCATGAATTTTTCTATTGAAAGTAATGCATGATGAAATATATGTGTATTGTTATTTTATGAAGTTGAGATAGCTTAGGACTTGTTATGGAAGTGCAAGGATGATATTGAGTTATAGTGTGATGAGTGGTTGTTATTATTGAGTTGTTTTGAAGAGTAGATTCATGTTGGAGTAGTGGGAATGAAATAAATGAAATCATTGTGTTTTGTATGTTTTAATGTTTGAGGAATGAGCTTTGTATTTCCTTGATGTTAGAAGGAAGTTTATGTATGCTAGATGATATAGGGTTCTTATACCATGTATTAGGAAGGTTATATTGTGGTTTGGAATGAATTGGAAGAGTTAAAATGTAAAAATTTTTTGTTTTCGAAAACAGAGGAATTCTGCAACTCGAATTTGCAGTGTACGCTGCCTCGTATGCCGTCGGCGTCGAAGTCGGAATTTGCCGGTGTTAGAATTTTGATTTATGATCTTTTGAAATTTTTCTTAAACGCCACCGGCGATGAGGTTGAAATTGCCGGTGTAAAGACTCAAAGGTTCTGTGCAGAATGCATACTTCTTAACGCCGCCTTATACGCCGCCGACGTATAATCCTACACCTTCAGCGATAAGGTTTACGTTGCCAACGTTAATGGCCGATGTGGAATTTGTAAATTTCAAATTTTCTAACTTCTTCCAACATCTTCCAATACATGATATATGACTTCTTGATCAAAGATTTGCTATATATATATATATATGTTATGTGATGACTATGGATGTTTTTGCATAAGATTTAATAATTTTCCTAAAGTTCTAACCTAGTGAATATAAGATTGACCTAAGATAGTAATGTGATTGTAGACACCCAATTTTGCCCAATTAAAAAATAGGCTTAAGTTTACAATAAATTAATGTCATGTTGAGTTCATCAAAAATATAATAATAATAATAATAAAAATAATAATAAATAGTATAATAAAAAAGAGAGAATATAGAAAATAGAAAAATAAAAAATAGAGGAATAAAATAAGTATAATAAAATAATTAAATGCATAATACTAATGTAAATAAAATATATGTAGGAAAAAATTAATAAATATATAAAATTATTTGAGCTCGATATAATATATAGCCTTAAATATTAGTGGTTTAGCTACATGACCAAGGCACAAGCCAACGGCCTAACGGTTCAGACTATGGACACAGGAGCAAGGCGACCCGGGTTCGATCCCAGCCCAAGGCAGATTTTTGCCTCCTTTTTTGTTCATTTTTTTTTCCCAAAAGACACATCGGTTCATCCACTTTGAGACACCATTTGATCAATGAATCTTTGTTTTTTTTCGAAATTAAGTGTAAAGACACAAACTAGGCATGGGATACATCACATCTGTACATAATTCATGTATTATTTCATTCCAAAAGGCATCTTAAGGCATGAAAATTGGAAAAAAAAATCGAATGAACATGTTTCTTCAAATTCGAAAATGGTTGAATTGTGTCCTTTGATCAAATTAAACACACTTAATCAAGGAGTCATGATCTATAAACACAAGATTCGTGATCAATTTAAACAACAATCACGAATCGAGTACCAATTTTGAATCGTTCTTATTTGAAAAAATACAAACGATTCGTGATTCAAAAATTGAACCATCATAAAGCTTCAAAACGACAAATTGATTCGAACTCTATAAATAGGATCACCACACAAGCCAAAAGCACAATTCAATTTTCGAAAATACACATTACAACATCAAGATCAGAAAATAGGAGTGAAAGTGTTCGAATTGCAAAAAATCGCAAATTCGAAGTGATTGAGAGAATTTCGATCCAATTAAAGAGTGTTAGGATCATTAGGGAAGTGTTTTTGATTGATTAGAGTGTTTGAAATTGCTCAAATTTGCAATTTTGTGTTCTGAAAATTTTTGGGAATTTTATTACTGTGCGCCGCCGTCGGGTCATCACCGAACCACCACCTACGGCCGATCTGGGCGCAAGCCACCACCTCCACGAGACCCACCGTTGCAAGACACGTCGGGCCGATAAGGATTCGGAGGTCGAGCACCACCACAGCTGTCGGAATCTGCCTCGAAAAAGGATGCCATCGTCTTCTTCACCCGACTGGGAGGATCCGATCCGAGATTCGACCCGACTCCAACCCGGATCTAAGTCCGCTCCACAGATCTGACGGTCCGCGTTCAATCTTCAGATCTAACGGCTGTGATCAAATCGCAGGATCAACGTCCCAGATTCAGTCAATCCGATCGGACGTTCCTGATTCAATCAATGATCCAGATTTCATCCGAGTTAATCCAACGGTCCAGGTTAGTCCGTAATGTATTTATTTTATAAATATTATTTTTTTAATTACAAAAATTATAAAAAAAATTATTAAAAATTCCAGAAAAATCCCAAAAATTCCAGAAAAAATTCTAAAAATCAGAAAAAATATATATTTTATTTTTTTTAGCAAATTTGATATTTTTTGAATTTTTTTTTGAAAAATGTGTTAATATGTACATGTATGTTTTGATATTTTTGAATTTTTTTATATGTACAAATGTGTTAATATGTATATGTGTGTTTTGATATAAAAAAAAATGTATTAATGTGTATTTGTGTGTCTTGATATATATTGAATAATTTTCATGAATAGGTTAATATATGTATGTTTGTTTGTTTAGAAAATATATACAAAAAGTGTTTTCAAAATTAATAAAAGGACTTAGAAAAATCTTATTTTTATAAAATAATAAAAGTGATTAGATCTTAGGAATCATAATTAAAAGAGTTTCTTTTTAGATAAATTCAAAATTTATAAAAATTTAAAGTGGAAAAAGTTCTTAAAAATCAAAATTAACCAACAAATTTAAAGTTCTTTTTTACTAAGAGAACTACGTTTTGTCTGATCTCGATTAGCGAGTATGTAGGCACCTTCGGGGCGATATTAAAAAAATATAAAATTATTTATTTATTTATTTATTTTTTGTTTATTATTTAGTTAATTAGATATTATAAGTTTAAATACTATTAGTTTGTTATTTAAAAAAAAAATTTAATATGGTAAAAATGGATTTGATATATTATATTAATTAATTTTTCTTTATAATATTTAACTTTTGCGATTATTTCTGGATGTAATTTAAGTTTTTTTTATATATATAATTTTTTAATGTTTGCTTTTCTTTATAAATATTATAAGTTTTCTAAAAATTAAATAGAAAAATTATTAAAAATGATTTATGACTTATAAATATTGTTATTATTTTTTATATTCTTTTTGCAAGTTTTTAGAAAAAAGTAAAGTCTAAATTTTAAACTTAAAGTAGTAACTGCTTAGGTTTTAATAGGTTAGCCCCCGGACTCAGATATCTGGTATTTTTTTAAAGTTTCGTTTTAAAATCAAATTTTCCGCAGACTAGTAGCTAAGTTAGGATTAACCGACCCATTAATCCTAACTTTTCATTTTTTTCAGTTTTTTATCGGTTGGCGACTCCATAATATTTTCAAAATTAAATTTCTTTTAATCCCTAATCGAGGATTTCATGTTAAATGGGTTAGGGTTAATGTGAATCGGGTTAAAAGAAATGAACCGGATGATTTTCAAAATTCAGGCTCGACAGTGATATAGTTGATTTATATAGAAGAGAGATAGATACTTAGTTGGAGATTCCCATCGATTCTCAATCCGAACCAGATACACAATACTTTGATTGATTGTTGCTTAGGATAGACATATATCAATTTGACCTTAATCAAAGAATAATGAAAGATATTGAAATTGGTTGTGCTTTACGTCGTTGAATCTGGATTCGAGGAGCGACAACCTTGTCATGATGCAATGGCACGGTAGTTTAGACACTTAGCCCAATCCTTTGTCATGATGCAATGACTTAAATCCATGATGCAATGGTTCACCATGATGCAATGGGGTTTCTTTTATTAGCAAAGTGGGTAGCTAATAGGATTAACTGTATCGGTATATTCTCTACTTAGGCTCGAGAGGAAATAATATGTTTTAGTTCACAGGTATGGGACCGTTGAACTAATTATGACCGGGATAAGTGAAGTGTATAAAGGAGTGTGAACCCTAGATGATGTTATTAATTTCTTTATCGGTTAGATGTGGGAGATATAGATATCCGGTCTATTTATATCAACCCCTTAAGCAACTGCTATTACTCGGGACCCCCAGAATTCCTAAGCTTGAATCGGAGTTTGAATACTCCAGTGTTGTTCTACTCACTTAACTAAAGATATTGAAGCTATGATGATTTATTGCATTGCATTTAGTTAAGTGTGCATGGCATATGTATTTGCTTGCATTATTATGTACCGGGCCTTTAGCTTATACTGCTATCTTGCAGGTGACTTTGATGACGAGCTTTATGACGATATGGGCTATGGGACCGACTGGGAGGACTCTATGGATGACTAGGAGAGAGAGACCTCTTAGATCCTTTTGATGTATTTTGTGAAGTTATAGGATTATTTATTAAGCCTTAGAATGTATTTTGATTTGAATTGTATTTGTAATGTAGTTGGGTTGTAAGTAAGATTTCTATGTTTATGTGATCCTTGGATAGTTGTAATGAATATATATGATGTATGTCTTGTATATAGGTGATGACCCACTACTTATGTAGTGCTAATGTTTCTTAATGCAAATCATGTGAATGTTATATCTGTTTTAAATAGGCAGCCATTTACAAATACCTCTTTTTGAGACGACCTTACGTATAATGCTTGAATATTGTTCCAAATATTTGAGTATTATGCATGGTCGGGAGATTTGGCACACTTAATATATGGGTTAAGTGGGCCGAGTCTTTACAAAAGTAGAAGCTAAGTCGAATATGCATAGAAGGAAATTGACTCAAGAGCTAGTTGCAACCAATCCTGCTTGGAGAAGAAGCCGAATCAATGAAGTCGACTGTAGATCAATTAACCTAGGGTAGTTGATTGTATGTTGATAAAGTCATTTTATACTCATTTTTCATTGAACAAATCATGTTTAACTATTATTGATTTTATATCAATCATAAGGAAATGTGCATAGGTATGCTTATTTGATATTTAAGGTCTTTAAGCACTTATATTACATGTAGAAGAAATTTGGAGAAATTTTATGCAAAATTGGGGACAAGAAGAATGTAGGCCGCCAGCCTTCATCATAGGACAATTTTGGCAATATTTCGTAAAATTGATGTATCTCTCTCTTATTTGATCTCCTATTGAGATGATTTAAAATGATACCAAAAGCTAAGAGAGAGATCTTCAATTTTAATGTTTTTTATGTGAATTAATTCGGAATGAATCAGGGCCAAAATGTGTCATGAAGTCACTACTATTACAGTGATGGCGTTTACGTTTTAGAAAATGATAGAGTTTGGAGAATTATAGATATCTCTCTCATCTAATCTTCTTTTGACATGATTCAAAATCGTATGGAAAGATAAGAGACAGATCTACAATCTTCATGTTTTAAGTTTTTTCTAATTATGAAAGAAGGAAGGTTGAAAATAACCTTAGAATTACTGTAAATGCATAACATTAGTAAAATTTGTAGCCTGACACTGTCTTAGTAAATTCTATATATTTCTCTCATAAAAGGTCCATTTGATATGATTTAAGATCATATTGAAAGAGAAGAGAAATATCTACAACTTTCATGTTTTACGTTTTGACAAATTTCAATTGGAGTGAAGTCAAAAATTGCCATGAAGTTTCTGCGCATCAACACCACTTAAAGGCTGCCATCTATCTTACTTCGGAAATTAATTTTACAATATACACCGGCTACGGGAGATTCAAGGCTACAAGTGTTGAAGCCGGTGTACATTGAAAAATTGTCTTAGAAATCAATTTTAAAAAAGAAGGCCTGCTAGATCCAAAAGTATACCGCCGGTGTAAAGTGCTAACGTATCTTCCCTGTAATTTTTCATAAATAAACGTGTCTTGTTGTATCATTTGGTAATGAAGAAACTCTAAGAATGAAAATAGCTCCTTTCTCTATTGCTTCTAGATCTAGAATTAGGTTTTAAACACTAGTTTCTTTTCTTGTTGATTTGAATAAAGATTCTACACTAGGATTCAAGAAAAGACATCATTTGTGTTTGGATTTCAAGAACATGATTTATTTGACAGGTGATTTTGTTCTTTTTCTATATTCATTTATTGGATGGTGTTTGAAACTTGATTTCTTTTGGCCTTAAATCAGTTTTGAGTTGTAGATCTGATTTATATGATTGATGATTTCTGATGTTGATTGAATCTTTGTTTATATTCAAGTTGTTAATGCTATTTCACTGTTCGTGCAATTTTGGCTTAGATTTGAAATTCATGATAGATTAGGATTGAAATTGGAAAATTCCTTTCTAATTAATTTTGTGAATAGCTAATTAGGATTATATTTCATATGGACATATGGGTTTGAATTCTATTAGGGCTTGGTAAATTGATAAAGATTAGTCAATTAATCACTTTCTTGGGAGTAGGGAATATTGATTGGTTAATAACTTACTTTGGGAAAAGGAGTTGTTATCTCGTGCTTAAATTGTTTGTAAAACTGAACCCATTGAAAATTTGGATTGGACATGTTTTGATTGATAGCATATATTCATATGATTATTCACATCTGTTGGCTCTTAACTTAATCAATTATAAGTGTTGGAAATTCAAGATTTTTCTATAGATTGGTCTTATATAAGAAAACCCAAAAATATTTTCCTTTTCATGATTTGCCTAGCTATGATGTGGATTGATATAGTTGATGATTAGTCCTCACTCTCTATGAACTTGACTCGGTATTCACTGATATATTATTACTGCATACGCACTCGCTACACTATCGGTTAAAAATTATGCTTCTGTAGGAATTTCAATTTAACTAAAAAGAGTTTTAAAAAGTACATATAGAAAAAGCGTGATCATATGTGGATGACCAACGCTAGTTGAGTCAGCATGGTTAGTTAGTGGTAGTTAAACTAGCTAATATCAAACACCCTTGTTTGTGATTTCTAAGTTTATTTCATGTGCATGAGGTTGTCCAATTTTGCTAATTTGGTGTTTTCACTATTTTTGGAAGGCTATTTGTTTGTTAATTATCATATTTGAGTCCTTATAATATCCTAGATTTTATTTCCTATTTAGGCTTTTAGGCTTAAAGACTACATCTGTAAATATATATATATTATTAAATTCTTTTTTATAGAGTAAAATCTTCTCTTTAAATCTTTTAGGATCTTTCAAATTTTCAAAAAGTCTATTCTTATTGCATCTTGCACTATACTAAGATTCTTGATTGATATAATTCTTAGAGTTGCAATATTTATATAAAGGTTGTACAATTTTATTCAATTAATGAATCAAGATCTATATCACTTCATTATACCATGGTTAATTGATTTTTAGGTTGGATAATTCATCAAGTTAAGGTCTTCTTATTGATTATTAGGGTCTAAAATTCTGCACCAACATGCTAGGCACACATCAGTAATCCTCAGCACTCTAAACATAAGTCATCTTATTTTAGAGTCTTATCAAACAACAATTAGTACTATTGATCCTCTGTTACCATCCATAAGATGAATGACGTATTGCTAGTACAATACTATTTACAACTTACTTCTAATAATATTCTAACCTACTTCTCAAATAAGTCATTGGTCAATAACCTACTAACACATAATGTATATATATGGTGACATTAGTGCATACTCTATATTATCACATTATTCTAGTTTACTACCCCTTTGGATGAGGAAACAATGAATTTATATATGACCACCACAATAACTGCTTACTTTTGGTACACTCGGTTTAGGTATTACAACAATTAATAGATAGTTAGGGTTTTGATATTTTTAGGTCAATTCTTTTGATATCTCAACAAACATGGTTATCAAAGTAGGTAATTATGTACCTAGATTATGCTTAATGAACTCAATTGAATAAGCAAATACTCAACTTTTAATAACAATCATATCATTATTAATATGTCAATCATAACTTACATCTAAAAATTGATTCTCAACTTAATTAGGTGATCAAGCACTAAAAGAATTTATATATGAACTTCTAAGGGATAACCTGACAAACCAAGGAGTTAATATGGTTAATTAGAAACATGTAAATGGGGAGTGGTCAATTGAATAGCCTAGTGAGTCGATTGGATTGCAAGAGGGGGTAGCAGTCAACCCAAAAAATAGCACCAACCAATTAGTCTTAATTTTAATTTCCTTTAACCCCTTCCTCTTTTAAAAGCAACCCTTTAGCCAAGATTGACGTGAGGTTGACTATACATATTTAAGAATTGACCTCCTGGTGCAACTGTAAAAGAACTATAAATTTATAATACAAGCTTTGGTATATTTCCTCTTTTACATAACATTTAAAGACATCAATCCCCAACCCGTATAAGGCCAATTAAAAAGATTTATAACATACATTTAAACATATAAAACGAAATCAATGATTTACAGTCATATTCCACATAATCATAATTCACTTTGTATAATTTCATTAATAACATTTGGCCTAAGTTATAACTTATACTTACTCTAAATCTCATCGGCAAAAGGAGAAGGATGAAGTTCTACCATTTGTTCACATTTATAGAAATCCACACTTCTCCATAGCCAACCCAACATTATTTTCTACACCAGTAAACTTTCGTAGTTAAGAACTAGTTAGAAAAACTTTGCATAACATAGACACTTAATGTGAATGTAATATCGAAGACTACTAACATTTGCATATTCATTTTCTTATAAAACCACATTATCTTTACCTTTAAATATCTAAGAACTACAGAGGACAAAATAATGTAAAGGAAAAAAAAAGAGAAAACTTAGATTTTGACAAAGAATAACAAAATCTCTAGAAGAAAGAAAGGAAGATATTCCACTCCAAAGAAAGAGGAGGAAAGAAAGAAGAATCAAGAAGCTTTATTGATTTATGTTAGGAAAAAAGATCCAATCTTTTTCCTCTTGCTAAAAAGATGTGAACCTCCGGTATATTAAACCTGAAACCCTATGACTTGATTCGGAAGTAGGTCTACATGAAAGCTAAATCAGATCAGGGATGGATTTGACCCGAAGTTGTATCTTAAACTCGAACCACAGATATATAAAGATGGAACCTTTCACCCTAAATTGTATTTCAAACTACAATGAAAGGTATAGAATCAAAGGATTGCCGCAAGAAATTAATCTTGATAAGATCACGAGTTTGCAATGGAACCAAAGGAGAAAACTCTCTCAAAAATATTTCATTCAAAAGTTAATTGTTCATGCAAAAACCAAAACCAAATATATATAATAAACAAAGGAAACTGAAAAGTCTCCAAAAAATGAAACTGACAAGTCATAAATACTAAAACTGAAAAGCATTAAATAATGAAACTGAAAAGTCTCAAATAATTCTCACACAAATTATCATACGCCGTTAGTGTAAGCTTGGGCATTTAAAATTTGCATTCTGTGCATGTCGAATGCTGTCTAAAGGCCACATCACAAAATGGCGATAACATGCAAATAAACAATTGCATAAATAAAATAACACAACACTAGGAGATATGTGGAAAACCCAAAGCGGGAAAAACCATGAGACCAGCGGCACTCAGATTCATCCACTATTTCAATAATAATGGGATTACATATTGTTGTCATCACTAGATCTATCTATCTAGTAGATCTCTCAACATCACCACAATTGGTGGATAACAAATAGAATCAAGATCTCTCTATCTCTCTCTAAATCTATCCTATCTAGGCTTGAGAAGCAACACCCATCTTGTTCTCCTGTTTCTCCTTAACATCACCGTGGTGGATAACTGTTTCATCATCACTGACTGGTGGAACTCCTTTCTTTATTGCTAACTAGTGGAACTCCTTTCATCACCATTGACTGATGGATCTCCTTTTCATCACCTCTTTAGGTGGAACACTAGAACATCACTATACTAGGTGGAACACCAAAACAAGGATCTACATCTTATCCCTCTCATGCCTTCATGGTGTGACCCTACAACTTTACCCGGTGCATATAATCGATACGCCTTACGGCGTGTCTCAACACCTCCCTGGTATATACACTAAAAGACAAAATATGGAGAATTTATAAGAAAAATAAGGAAGGCTCACATTCAATGCTAGCCACATTTATTCCATTTGACCAACATTAATTTCTCTCATTTATCTCTTCCATGTCTCTTCAATTACAAATGTCAACTTATTTTCCAGTTCATCTAAATATATTTAGATCTCCTAGGTTATAGACCCATATGAGTTGGATATATAACCCTAACAATCTCCCCCTCCAACTCATATAGGGTTCCATCGCACTTGCTGCCTTTAATTCTCATGCAAGGGTTTTATGTCTTCTTGCATGCCTTCTCCTTCCTTTTATTTTTAAACCCTGGGCTCTAATACCACTTGTTATTATGGGATAAGATAAACAATGGAAAAAACAATAAATATAAAAGCAAAGCACACACATAGATTTTACATGGAAAACCTAAATCGGGAAAAACCATGGGCAGAGAAGCGATAATTCACTATATGTTAAAGAAGGAGTACAATAGTTCTTGAGAGAACCACAAATGGCTACTCTAAATTTCAAACAACCCTAGACCCATATTTATATAAAAAATGATGCAGGATATTAATAGCAAAAATAAATTGCCATTAATATCATTAATATAAGATTTGACCCACACAACTAATATCATTTAAAGGCCTAAATTATGGCTGTTAAATGTATAATGAATGAATAATAAATATATAGATAAATATTCATTCATTAACATTTAACTACGAGAATCGGTTATAGAAATTAGGTCACAAACTCTAATAATCTCCACCTTGACACAAATTCTGGAGTAAAAAAACACAAACTCCAATTTTCGACATAAAAACAAAACATTCTCTACCTCTTCCACAAAACCCCTAAAGGGCATAAATTAGCAGTGAACTCCAATCTTTAACACTAAACATTCTCTACCTCTTCTAAGAAAATCTGTGTTGCGATCCAACAAAGGAATGTCATATTTCACCGTTGCCATTGTAGAAGAGACACAAAACCAAACATTTGGTTCTGATACCACTGTTGGATACTATTAGGCTTTCTCAACCCCAAAAGCTAGCTCATAAGATGAGACTTTCCCTCACACTTATAAAACAGCACCTAGTCCCTTCCATAATCGATATGAGATATCCCTAACATCTCTCCCTATCACACATCAGACCATGGGATTCACCGTCTATGTTTGGCTTAATCGAAGATATTGTAAACCTTGACTCTAAATACCACTTGTTTGGAAAAAAGATCCAATCTTTTTTCTCTTGCCAAAATGGCGATAACATGCAAATAAATAATTGTATAAAGAAAATAACACAACACCAAGATATACTGGAAAAACCATGAGACCAGCGACACTCAGACTCATCCACTATTACAATAATAATGGGATTACATGTCACGCCCCGAGGGTACCCTAGTAGTAATAAATAAGTTACACTTGAATATTATCACTAGATTACCTTCAGGGAATGACAGGTTTTTAAACAACAGGATCTTTTAAGTTGCTTGATAAGAAATAACAAATTATGAGAGAAATGATTAGTGAATAACCATTAACAAACTATTACAGACCATATATCTCTGTTGAAGTATACCACTAAATATTCTACTCTAATAGTACATAACCATTAAACTAAAATATATCTGTAGACTCTAGCTTCAAAGCCCTTACCGAGTCATATTCCTGGATGTGACTAACCAGGGACGTAATGTGAAACCTGAAAACTGTAGAGATGAGCGAAACCACAGCTTAGTAATAACCAGACATACCAAACATCACACAAGTTATATAACAAATCATATGCAATGCAATCACTCAGCCATATGCACAGATACAGTTTGGATGATCTAGAATCCAAACAGGAAAAAGATTTACGCCCTCTTTTTAATGGTTGAAGAACAAAACTCAATGACTCACCTGCCCAGGAGAGACTAAGTACACAGAAGAATCAACGATTTCTCGTTTTAATGTTATCACTTTGAATATAGTGGATTCCACAAACCATCTCCTGTAATCCCCTTAGAAACTCCCTAAGTATTAATCATTTCAAAGCGATTCTACGGGCGACGTTCTTCGGCCTTTAGTTCCTCATAGGACCGCCAGACCAAAGAGAACCTTGAAGACTCACACATTGGATCAACCAAGCAAAAACAGAGACCTGAAATATTAATACGTAGCAAGCGGTCACAACCATATATGCAATAATGTAATTCGTGTAATGCATGTCCATATTATTTGTTAAGTCAAAAAGTCTTAATCAATTTCGAGGTGACCATATATTACACACAATCAACATTATACTATTGCACAACACCAACCATTGCGTTATCGCTTGTATAAAGATATTTTAGCAATCATCATACAACATATCATATTAATCTTTCAACAAACACTCATTTGTTTATCTTGCATTACATATTCAACTATTTACAATCACAACCATACAATATGACTGAATTACTCACCTGCTCATACCAACTCAGTCGTAGTACCGACTGGTAGATCTTCTAATGAGTCAAATTCACCTATTTAAAACAAAATTTCATCAATATCATCTAGCTAAATTCTACATGTGCCTTGTGTCCTAGACTCACATTAATACTTTGTATTGTCGGGTTTTTCCTATTTTTATCTCACATAATTGTTAGTTTATTTTTAGAATCACATTGCTCAAGAAATTAACTTATTTCAATTTCCATTCTTATATACATTATCTTGTTAAAACACATATTAGACTAATAATACTCTAAATATCGTCTAGTTCTAGGTTTCAAAAGTTATAGATATACTTTAAATAGACTTAAATACTTGTATTGAAATCATTACTAATACATATTTATATAACAAACACATATACATACTTAGTAGAATACTATATAATATATATTAATTCGGTTTAGTCAGAAAGGCTTTCGTTGCAAAATTTTTAGCTGTAAGCCGGCTCAAGACCGCCGCCTAAATCTCCAGGTGCCGGTGTAAAATCATTTTAAAGCAAAAATTTACTTATCGAAAGCACCGGTTGAAAGCTGCCGGCTTACAACTACGCCGGTCCTACGCCGCCGGCGTAAGATCCCAGGTAGCCGGCTTGCAATCGTATTTTACGTGAAAAATTTACATAGCCTCTGTTTGAGTGTAAGCCGCCTGTAAGCCGCCGCCTATCCATGTAAGCCGCCGCGTACATCGTTTACACTGCCGCCTTGAGGCAGCGTTGCACTGTTCATCATCTTCCTCCTCGTTTGATTCTTTTTCTTTGTTTTTACACGTTAGAAACTTACTTAAACTACTTCTAAGAGTTTTATCCATCATATATAAGGACATACAACAACTTTTAACACGTTTAAACACATAAATAAATAGATCTCGATTTTGTGAAAGTAAAACTGGGTTTTGAAGTTTTACCTCGTTGGAGCTTGTTGAGTGCAATCCGAAGCTCGTGTTTGTGTTTATTAAGTTCCTAAGATGATTTTAAGTCAGTTACAAATCATATCTTCGAACGAAAATCCTTTAAATCAAGTCCACTTACCTTTGTGTTCGTTTTGAGAGTTTTTGACTCTGTTTTTCTTTTGATCCGAATTTATGTTTTATGTTCTGTTTGTTCTTGGTTTTCAGTTCGATTTGGGTGTTGTTTGGATGTATTTTCGTGCTGGAGGAGTGGAAGACTTATGGAGTTTGTTTGTTTACTCATTAAGACTATTAAATACACACATATATATATAGAGGGAGTGAAGAGGACTTCGGTTGCTACTTTCATCCGAATCTTCCTCCAAAATGATCTTCATTCAGCTGTTGTTTTCCTTGCAATTAATGTAGACTTGAGCTGGCACTATCCCATTGGTTATTAGGTTACTTTAGTTGAAGTATTTGGTGAATTATTGAGCTCATTCCGGCGCCTCCTTCTTCCTCCACAATTTGCACCGAATTCCAGCCGAGACACATATATATATATTAGTCTATTTATTTAGTTAAGGTTTGAGTTAATTATACGGGTATATATTAGCTAGTATTTGGAAGTCTTCGTGTAAAAGTATGAGTATAAAGTTGTATAAAACACTTAGATTTCCAAATAATAGAAATTTAGGTTATATATATACGTAGTTAATTTATTCGTAAAATTTCATCTCCCGCGATTTGGATTTCTTAAGCTCATTGGGTCAATTTTTGTTTCAGGCTCCAATAGCTCAAGAAAACTCGGTTTAGAACAAGTGTGATCCGATTATTTATTTGAAGTTTAGATTTTGATTATTTATCAGTTTATATTTCCGTTGTGTATTTAAAATCTTGACAATTCATTTTTGGATCATCGTTTTCTAGATATAAGCGTATATGGTCATTTATACAGTATTGGGCATCATACAGAAATTAGACTATATTTTTAGTTTTGATACTAAACATAAATTCTTATTAGTAGCTTTTAAATTTAACTAGAAATCTCAAAATTAGGGTTTAAATCTAAATATAAACTCATTACTACTCGTTATTCTAGTTCTGATCATTATCGAGATCAAAACAATCATTTAATCTTTATATTCACATTTTCTATTTAAATCTATTAGTATACTAGGTTTCGGGTCTAGATATTATATCATATCTAGAATTAGTTATTCAAGACACCATTTTTCGTTTTCGGTATTAACTAGGGTTAAAGAATCCTTTATTCGATTCCTAAGTCTTTCATTCATCCAAAAATCTAAGTATTGGCCTATTATTAGACTTCACTCAGAATCTAAATTTATTAACTAGTTTATATATCTATTTTGAAGTCGGATACTAATGTGAAAAATTCCCGGGGTTTACATTCTCCCCCCCTTAAAATAAGCTTTGTCCTCAAAGCTTGAATGCGTACTGAGTTTTCAAACAAATGAGGATAGCTTTTCTTGATCTCCTCTTCTAATTCCCAGTAATCTCTTCTGTCCTGGATCCCATAATACTTGACGTAGTGGATTTCTTTATTCCTGAGAACTTGCACTTTCCGGTCCAAAATCTTAACTGGATGCTTTTCATAAGTCAAATTCTCCTTCAAATCATTGGTTCTAGTTCCACTATCTTATCTGATTCGGTACATATTTTCTTAGAACCGATACATGGAAAACATTATGTATACCAGACAAATTAGGCGGCAATGCAAGACGATATGCCAGATTCCTAACTCGTTCTAATATCTCAAATGGTCCAATATATCTAGGACTCAACTTGCCTTTCGTTTGTCTACCATGAAGACTCTTGATTGGACTTACTTTTAAGTATACATGTTCTCCTTCATTAAATTCCAATTCTCTCCTTTTCAAGTCCGCCCAGCTCTTTTGTCTATCTTATGCTGCTTTCATTCTTTGCTTTATCACCGAAATCTTTTCAATCGTTTCCTGAACCAATTCAGATCCAACCAATACTTTCTCTAAGTTATCCCAGAATAATGGTGACCGACACTTTCTACCATATAAAGCTTCATAAGATGGCATTCCTATGCTTGAATGGTAGCTGTTATTGTACGCAAACTCTACTAATGGTAAGTGTTGGTCCCAATTTCCTTTGAATTCCATAATACATGCTCTCAACATATCCTCCAATGTCTGAATGGTCCTTTCAGTTTGTCCGTCAGTTTGAGGATGATAAGCGGTACTGAAATTCAATCGGGTTCCCAAAGCTTTTTGTAATCCTTGCCAAAATCTGGATACAAACCGTGGATCTCTATCTGATACTATTCCAGCAGGTACACCATGCAATCTCACAATCTCCTTCAAATATATTCGTGACAATTTCTCCAATGGATATGTCATGTTGATTGGCAAGAAATGAGCTGATTTTGTAAGTCTATCCACAATAACCCAAACAGCATCATGACCTGCATTTGTTTTGGGTAATGAGCACACAAAATCCATAGAAATTTGATCCCACTTCCACTCAGGTATTGGTAATGGTTTCAACAATCCACCTGGTTTTTGATGTTCAACTTTGATCCTTTGACATACATCACATTTAGCAACAAATTCAATATCCTTTTTCATTCCATTCCACCAATACACTTTTCAGCTCTTGATATGTCTTTGTTCTCCTGGGTGTAGAATATCCAGAGTAATGCTTCATGCATTAATTCCTTCCTCAAGCTTTCATCATGTGGCACACACAATCTTTTATTCATTCTCAATACTTCTCCCATCCACATGAAAATCTTTGTACTTTCCTGGGATATTCCCTGTTTAATTTCTTGAATTTCAATATCCTCCTTCTGGGCTTCTTTAATTCTTTGAAGCAAAGTAGGTTCCAAAATTAGATTTCCTAACTCAGCTTCCAAACCTTGTATTGAGAATTCCAAGTTTAATCTCTCAAATTCTTTGATAAGTTCTTTTTGTTCCGTTAGAATTGAAGCCACTTCTCCATAACTTTTCCGGCTCAATGCATCTGCCACAGCATTCACTTTACCCGGATGGTAATTAATGGTAAGATCATAATCTTTAATTAATTCCAACCATCGCCTTTGTCTCATATTCAACTCTTTTTGTGTAAATATATACTTCAACTCTTGTGATCCGTATATATTTCACATTTCTGCCCATACAAATAGTGACGCCAAATCTTGAGTGCAAAAATAGCAGCCAATTCTAGATCATGAGTGGGGTAATTCATCTCATGTGGTTTCAATTGTCTAGAAGCATATGCTATTACTTTTCATTTTGCATTAACACACATCCCAATCCATTTCTGATGCATCACTATAGACAGTATATAAATCTTTCATTGGGCAAGACCAAGATTGGTGCTGATATTAACCTTTTCTTCAACTCTTGGAAACTTTGTTCACGTACATCATTCCACTCGAATTTCTCATTCTTTCGAGTCAATTGAGTTAAAGGTCGTGCAATCTTTGAGAAATCCTTCACAAATTTCCGATAATATCCTGCTAATCCCAAGAAACTCCTAATTTCAGTAACAGTTTCAGGTCTTTTCCATTCTACAATCGCTTTAACTTTTGCAGGATCAACTGATATCCCTTCTCCAGAAACAATATGTCCAAGGAATGATATACTGCTAAGCCAAAATTCACACTTAGACAGTTTGGCATATACTTATTGTCTCTCAATATCTGTAACACACTTCTCAAATTCTCATCATGTTGTTCTTCATTAGACGAATATACAAGTATATCATCTATGAAAACAATCACACAATTATCCAGCAAAGGTCTAAAAATACGATTCATCAATCCATAAAAACTGCTGGTGCATTGGTTAATCCAAATGGCATGACCAAAAATTCATAATGACCATACCTAGTTCGAATGCAGTCTTTGGTACATCTTCTGCTTTGATTCGATTTGATGATATCCTGACTTTAAATCAATTCGGGAAAATACCTTTGCTCCTCTCAGTTGATCAAAAAGATCATCAATCCTGGGTAGAGGATATTTGTTCTTGATAGTCACCCTATTTAATTCCCTGTAATCGATACAGAGTCTCATTGATCCATCTTTCTTTTTCACAAACAGTACGGGTGCTCCCCACGGTGAAACACTGGGTCTGATAAATCCTTTATCCAACAATTCTTGTAACTGCACCTTCAATTCTTTCAATTCCACAGGTGCCATTCGATACGGAGCTTTTGATACTGGTTCGGTTCCAGGTATCAAATCAATTGAGAATTCCACTTCTCTATGTGGGGGTAATCCCGGTAACTCGTCTGGAAATACATCTGAGTATTCACATACTGTTCGAATGGTATGAATATCCAATTTCTTGGATTCACCTTCAGTCTCCAAGAATACAACCGTTCATCTCCATATCTTCCTCATTTTCCACTTCAATTGCTGTTATCCTACTTCTGACTTCTCTGAGTATCTCACCTTTATATTCTTTTCTTTCTCCTTGATTATTGACAAAAGATACTATTTTGAGATGGCAATTAACTTTTGCTTTTACAGCCGTTAACCAAACCATACCCAAAATAATATCATATTTTTGCATCTCTATCAGAATTAAATCAGCAATTGATTCATGATCTCCGATCTTTATTGGACAATTCTTGATCATTTCCCGTGTCACCACTAAATCTCCAGTTGGCGTAGTAACTCTCAATTCTTTATCATGCTCCAATTGGTATTCTTATACGCTTGCTAATCCGGTATTTATGAAAGAATGCGTTGCTCCAGTGTCAAACAAAGCATACGCAGTCTGATCCCCTACTTGAATGGATCCTAAGTATCAATTATTAAGTCATGTTATTTTTAACTTATAAAGACTTCTACTTCTCATCTACTTGTGATTGTGTCTAATAACTTTAAGTAAACAAATATATATTTACATACCTGCAATGAGTCCATATTCTTCGGGATCAACTTCCTCCCAAATATTTTCTTCATCTCCTTCCTCTATCTCCACATTCTCCACAGGACTTCCATACATAGCAAAAACTCTGGCCGTCGCACTGGCTTTGTTAGCATTCCCATTTTTCGATCCTGAGGCTCCAATCACTCCTTTAGATTGTGAAGATCCAGCTACCGCACTTGTTTTCTGTGGGCAATTGGGTGATATGTGCCCAACTTTATTGCATATGAAGCAAGTTGCAGTTTTTCTCTTTGGACAATCGTTTATCATATGCCCACTGTCCCCACAATAATAACATTTGTTCTGTAATTGTGGACAATACCTTGGGTAATGAGAACCTTTACATTTCCAACAAGTTACATTATTCTTCCCCATTGCTCCTCCTTTGTTCACATTGAAAGGTTTGAAGAATTTAACCTTCTTAGGCACGGAACTTGCTGTAGAACCATCATACATTCTTTTCCCGAACATAGTTCCTTTCTTTTTATACCTCTCAAGTTCATACTTTCTTGCACGTTCAATAATACGAGCTTTTTCCAACATAGCTGCAAAGTTATCAATCTCAAATTCAGCAAGTCTTCTTTGGAAATGAGGTTCGAGTCCAGCCATGAAAGTCTGTCTCTTAAGTTCATCACTGTCCTGATAAGCATCTGGAGCAAATTGCAACAACCGATTAAACTCATGCTCATATTCATCAATGGTTTTAGCTCCTTGGGTCAAATTCATCAGGTCAGTGCTATACTTTGCTTTTAGGCTGCTTGGAAAATACCTTCAAAAATTCTCGTTTGAATACTTCCCAAGTAATTGGTTGGGACAAACTTCTTTGTTTCGAATTCCACCATATCCTTGCTCTTAACCTTAACAAATAAGTTCCATAAGATACTTTCAAAGCTTCAGGCACTTGAAAAACATCAAGGGATCGCTCAATCTGAGCTAGCCAATCTTCAGCTTCCTCTGGCTTTCCCGGTATTCCCTCAAAATATCTGTTGCACTTAATGAATTCCGGCAACAAATTCCTCTGAGGTCGTAAAGGTGGTGGTGGTGGCAATTCCTGTTCATATTGAGGGGGTCCTTGTACCTCAGCAGCAGACTCATTTGGATTCACTGGTCCATTTTCC
This sequence comes from Combretum micranthum, assembly GCA_024138025.1. Classification (NCBI taxonomy): domain Eukaryota; kingdom Viridiplantae; phylum Streptophyta; class Magnoliopsida; order Myrtales; family Combretaceae; genus Combretum; species Combretum micranthum. The sequence continues at coordinate 169,012 of JAMXBD010000785.1, forward strand.
TGAAATTGAACCGGTGGAGTATGCCTTTCATTCCTTCTGGATTTGGTGGAGTCATTGCTGGTGCTCCAACAGGTGGTGCTCCATTTGTGGCTTGCATGTTTTGCAAAGCTTGCAAAATCAAAACATTTTGTTGTTGAAGACTTTGTAAAACATCCTCAATTCGGTGTTGAGGTTCTGCAGGAGCATCTATTGGTGGATCTCCAGAAATTCGGCATTTCTACTTTTATTTCTTCCCCTTGGCATTCTATTAACATTAAACATATTACTTAAGTCAGATCATAACTCGTCTTATCAAAAGTCATCAAGATCATTCATGTATATATGCAACACATATATATACATAACCAAAATACATCAAAGCTTTTCATGGTTAGTGCATTATACATATCCAAAAATTGCACTACCCTAACTTAGCTTCCTATCATAGTCATCAAAAGATACATATATAAGTCATCAAAAGTCTACTAATATCGTCCTGTAATGTCATCATAACAGATAATACACATCATATAATACTCAAGTCAACTCAGGGACTGGGATGAAGACGACCCTTGCCCTTCTCCTGAGGGCCTAATCGTGGATAACCATCCTCTCCCTCAGAACTACTATCATCGATCTCAATCATCACACTCTCATCCCTGGAGGTGCCAAAGTCAGGGCTGTGTCCATCACCCTAATGCCTCTGGGTGCTGGCCTCCTCTCATCCTCAGCTCTAGATGGAATATCTCTCTCAATCCATCCTCCCTGTGCTGATCCAATCCATCTGGCATAATTAATCTGAGACATACTTCTCTGCCTCAATCCTTCTTCTTACCCTCTCTCTCATCTAACAGCTCTGTGGTGATACTCCTCATGTGGACAGTAGTCTGAACTGTCTCCTGTACTACTCGATCCTGTACTGCAGCAGGACGCTGGAACTCACCTGCTATCTCAGGGATAATAGGCGGTTTCCTCATCAACATGCGTCTAGAGTGACTGCACCTGCTGAGTCGTGCAAGCATCAAATCATCATCATAGCCATCACCTCTGACCGGGCATGATCCTGCCTCACATCATGAGCATAGACTGCTCCTCTGCCAATATCCACCCAGACTCTAAAATCTGGGAGCTCTGGCCTCTCTGATCTGGATGAAACTATAAATGCTATGTTATCGATCTCCAGACCACCTCCTTTCTGCACTATCAGCCTCTCAAATCTGTAGAGCGTCTCTATAGCTGATCCATTATCTGGAAAAGCCCGCTCCATCAAGAATAACCAGCCTTTAAACAAAGGCAATAATCCTCTCTTCCAGGTGCTGAGGATCTCATCCAAAGTCTTAGTAATCCCGCTCAGATACAAGTCCTCTACCAGAACTCGTAGTCTGCGCCTGTAGTCTGTCAAAGTCTCCTCCTCCTGCATACTAAAGATCTCCCATCTAATGTGACACGTAGCAGGATTAGTCTGCACACACAATAAAATTTGCATGATTAATAATAATCACACATACTTTATTCCTAGTTGTGCAGTATAATTCTACTCATGACTACCCAACTACTAAATACATGCTAACTAAATCTAATTTACCACATTCACTAAATGTAATTCTTTCACATATTCATCTTTCTTATTCTAGCAACCATGCTCTGATACCAACTTAATTCTGTCACGCCCCGAGGGTACCCTAGTAGTAATAAACAAGTTACACTTGAATATTATCACTAGATTACCTTCAGGAATGACAGGTTTTCAAACAACAGGATCTTTTAAGTTGCTTGATAAGAAATAACAAATATATGAGAGAAATGATTTAGTGAATAACCATTACAAACTATTACAAACCATATATCTCTGTTGAAGTATACAACTAAATATTCTACTCTAATAGTACATAACCATCAAACTAAAATAGATCTGTAGACTTCTAGCTTCAAAGCCCTTACCGGAGCCATATTCCTGGATGTAACTAACCAGGGACGTAATGAACCTGAAAAGACTGTAGGAGTATGAGCGAAACCACAGCTCAGTGAATAACAGACATACCATACATCACACAAGTCATTAACAAATCATATGCAATGCAATCACTCAGCCATATGCACAGATACAAGTTTGGATGATCTAGAATCCAAACAGGAAAAAGATTTACGCCCTCTTTTTAATGGGTTGAAGAACAAAACTCAATGACCCACCTGCCCAGGAGAGACTAAGTACACAGGAGAATCAACGATTTCTCGTTTTAATGTTATCACTTTGAATATAGTGGCTTCCACAAACCATCTCCTGCAATCCCCTTAGAAACTCCCTAAGTATTAATCATTTCAAAGCGATTCTACGGGCGACGTTCTTCGGTGCCTTTTAGTTCCTCATAGGACCGCCAGACCAAAGAGAACCTTGGAAGACTCACACATTGGATCAACCAAGCAAAAACAGAGATCCGAAATATTAATACGTAGCAGGCTGTCACAACCATATATGCAATAATGCAATTCGTGCAATGCATGTCCATATTATTTGTTAAGTCAAAAAGTCTTAATCAATTTCGAGGTGACCATACATTACACACAATCATCATTATACTATTGCACAACACCAACCATTGCGTTATCGCTTGTATAAAGATATTTTAGCAATCATACAATCATATCATATCAAACTTTCAACAAACACTCATTTGTTTATCTTGCATTACATATTCGACTATTTACAATCACAACCAGTACAATATGACTGAATTACTCACCTGCTCATACCGACTCAGTCGTAGTAGTCCACTGGTAGATCTTCTAATGAGTCAAATTCACCTATTTAAAACAAAATATTCATCAATATCATCTAGCTAAATTCCTACATGTGCCTTGTGTCCTAGACTCGATATTAATACTTAGTATTGTCGGGTTTTTCCTATTTTTATCTCACATAATTGTTTAGTTATTTTTAGAAGTCACATTGCTCAAGAAATTAACTTATTTCAATTTCCATTCTTATATACATTATCTTGTTAAAACAAATATTAGACTAATAATACTCTAAATATGTCTTAGTTCTAGGGTTTCAAAAGTTAATAGATATAAATTTAAATAGACTTAAATACTTGTATTGAAATCATTATCTAATACATATTTATATAACAAACATATACATACTTAGTAGATATATATATATATATTCGGTTTAGGTCAGAAAGGCTTTCGTTGCAAAATTTTTAGCTGTAAGCCGGCTCTGTAACGCCCTAAAATACGTCTATTTAATTTTTGGTAATTGTTAAATAGATAGTAATGTCTGGTAGAAATTTTAGAAATGTCCGAAAAACCATCCCCGCTTTTCGTGAATTTAAATTTTGGTAATTACCAATATGGACAATAAAAGACTTAATTTAAATAAAAATATAAGTATAAATTACACCTATATCAAAGAAAAATCTTCCGTAAGACATAACAATAATAATATGATTATTATATAAACTAAAAACCAATAAAGATAAGTAAAATAATAAATTGGATCCCAAAAATAATTCAAAAGATATAAACAAAAGATAAACACTATAGATTTATAATAGTAGAATATAAATAAAGCCAAATTAAAGACAATTAATTATTAACAAGTAAAATACCAAAACACTAATAATTTAAATCTTTAAAGGATAAATTATAATTTACGATAATATATATTAAAGTTGAAAAATAAAAGTCTTAAATTAAAAATTTTAAGTATACCATAATGTTCAGAATATTTAATATAGTAGGTACGTAAATTTTTATCTAAAAATAATATCGAATGAATATTTATTATACGTATTAATTAGAACCCAAAAATTAAAACCTCCCCACCATTTTCCTCTTGGCTTGCTCTCCACGCCGATTTTTTCTTATAAATTCTTCAACTTTCTCTCTCTCTTCTCATTCTTTTCATTCTCTCTCTCTCCGTATTTCTTTCTTTCTTTCATACTCTCTTTCTCTCAATTCTCTCTCTCTCCTATATTCTCTCTCTCTCTCCGGAAAAGTCTTCCCAGAAGACATAAAAAAAAAAAAAAAAAGAGAAGAAATCTTCTTCGGCCAGAAGAAGAAAAAAAAAAGTAAAAAGAAAAAGAAAAAAAAAAATCAACCGCAGGAGAAGGAAAAAGAGAAAAAAGAAAAAGAAAAAGAAAAATAATAAAAAATCAAAAAGGAATCTAGAAGCTCCTCCGATCTTCAAAAGCTCATATCTTTCACATACGACAATCGATTCCAATTCCGAAAGTGGTGTTGTGATCGTGGCGATACGCTCTTCAATTCAAGACCACACAAGGTTAGGTTTCGATCACTCTAAAATTTTACTATTATGATCCTATATAGAAGTTTCGTAATATTAAGATTTTTAATATTAGTTTTTATTATAAATATACATATTTACATGCATATATAATGATAATAATATAGAATTATGTCATGCTAGTATGTGTATTTAGACTAGTTGATATTACATTTCGTTTATTAAATGGATAATAAATTGATAAATAAAAACGCTAGATGATAGAAAATTGATTATAAGTTTAGATAATTAATATTTAGAGTCTATTTATTAGTAAATAGAAATTTATAGATAAATCGCTAGAGTTGAAATATATACGATAGAATCAATAATTGATCAAAATCTTCTAATCTAAAGCCCAAATTAAAATTATGATTTCACAAACATGAAAGTTATAATATTTCAATCCTATATAGACTAAAACTTTAGTTTACCCTATTAGATCTAGAAACTCTAATCACGTAGGTGAAAAACCTAAATCTATCCGATCCCGTAAAATTTAGATTTTAGTTTTTAACCTGAAAACATTGTAAGAAAAATATAGAACCTTTACTATAGAGATATATGTAGTATAGTATTGAAAAATTCTCAAAACACTAAAAGTTAAGCGTGCTCATGACCTAGGATGGGTGACCTCCTGGGAAATGAATAGTGATTTTCCAAACAAGTGATATCTCGATAAAATAATTCAAAGACAATAACTAGTGGTTTAGAATTGAATTATTAGATCCTTAAAGTATATCAGTTAACAAATGATGATTTAAAAATAAATCGCTAGGATTGATATGTAACCATTAAAACTAGATATTAGGTATAATTTACATAAATAAGATTCAAACTAAGATTTTAATATTGAAGACACTAAAACAAAAATATTCTTAACTATATAAACACTCGTTATGTTTTATGAAGTAAAACTTGGCTAAAGAAACAATTAGAATTAAGTAAAGTAAACCTATAGCTTAGTTCCAACATTTAAAAGGAATGAAGATGTTCTATGACAAGTTTAAATAATTTAAAGTACACACAACATATACTCAATAACAAACCTATATAGACATATGAAGATTTCAACACATATAAAAGAATAAGATTCCTAGAATAAAATTTAAGTAATTCAATTACAAATTAGAAAATCAAGATAATATAAATTGTAATTGAAGATTAAACCTAACCAAGAATTCCGTAACTCTAAGTATAAAATTCAACACTTGTAAGACTATAAGGATATAAAGTATAGATTAATGAAAATCATAAATATTAGTCGATATAATCAAATTAACTAAAGTTAAATACTTAAAATAACATCAAGACAATCAAAATGAAATAAATATAAATGATACGCTTTAACTAAAAGTAGAGTAATGAACTCAAATTAAGTTTAGTCACTAATACTTTATGAAATAAACATTTACAAGGAATTGAACTTGAAATAATAATTAAGAATATAAAACAAGAAACCTAGGCATCATTATGATACCTTTCGAGCCCCTAAAGTAACATAGGACAAATATACAAAATGATTATTTTAACCTGATAATTAAAAACTATATTCGATAAGTTTTTCAATAACTACTCTTATGCTAAAATCTAAGTTAAAACGAGTTTAATATGCCCAATTTAAGATTTCGTGATTTAACTCGATATTTGAAAACATTTAAAAATACTTTCTTAAGGAAACTAAGATTATACAAATTTAGTTTAACTTACGAAGCGTAGCTTTTACAAGCTTCAAATGATTAATTATGTGTTAAGGTTAGATTAAGAATGTTAAAACTCGAAGTTTAAGATACAAAACACAATAGGTTTCTTTATATGAACAAGAGTATAGTAATGGGGTATCCGTTATCTCGATTCTCAGGGGATACAGATCTGTCTTCAAGTGTTCTGTAGACTTCTATGACCATTAAGCAAGGATAAACAGGTGAGTATATTCCAATGACCTTCATATCTGCTTGTGCTTGTAGGTTTAGAGTATGAATTTTGTTAATATAAATCAATGATTCAAGTAGGGGTTGGGTGGGAAATTTACACTTATGGTTGCTCGTGTTTGTTATCTGTGTTGAAAATACTATACATTATTCTGAACGTTAAGTATTGAATGTTGTTTAATCATTTGATCTTTGCGAGTGTCTGATAATTGTCTGATCGCCAAATAAATGGACTTAATGACTATTGGCGTGATAATCATAATATTGATCATGCATTACACGATTGCATGTAGAAGGCCATCACCACTACACTTTGACTCGGATGGGCCACACTGTCCCGTGAGGACGTGAACATGGAGGACCGAAGTGGTATGTACCTAGTGTGTACCATGGGCCTTGTTCTAGGGGAATGGGAACTAAGTCGTCCTGGGGAGAAGGCCCACCTCCTAGGATCGCGCCGCGGTCATTGTTTCGGATTTATTACTTCACTGGGATGTTGTTATATGTATATTATTTTGATATATAAAAGTTTTCTTGAGAAATTTGATTCCCGAAGTATATTAATCTGGGTGCTGATGAGTGGATGTACCCCAACCCCGGATTCGGAGGGCGCAAATCCGAATATGTATATGGTTACCGGTTGGCCATATATATTTGTTCATTTGATTGTACACATTGCATATGCTTGTTTAATAACTTGTTTGCTTTTGCTTGAACGATATGGAGCGAGGGTATACTTCACTCAGCTAGTTGTAGCTGACTCCCCAACAGTGTGCTTTTGCAGGATAGTTCAATACATGGATGGGATAGGATTTGAGTGCAGAGCGTGACAAAGATCAAGTTGTACGAAACTGATAAAGATTGAGAATTTGATAGGTTAAATCTAGTTGAGAGAATAAACATGAAAATGTAGTCTTGTTCTTAACTTAAACCTAGTTGATATTTCGTGTTAAACCTAGATTTACCTTATCTTGTCGTTTGGTAGGATATCTGATTCTCTGCGGTCTTGTGATCTGTGGAAGTCTCAATATCCAATAAATTATTTTCATAATAAATTTATATATGTATAATACAATGAGAGGATAATTAATTAGAGTCTTGTAAACTCTGACTTGCAAGGCGATCCTCATGTTGCGGGTGCACACGTGATATGACGATTTAGGGTAATCCTACTATGCCCCACATAGGGTCGCGACAGGCTCAAGGCCGCCGGCCTAAATCCCCAGGTGCCGGTGTAAAATCATTTTAAAGAAAAAATTTACTTATCGAAAGTACCGGTGTTGAAAGCTGCCGGCTTACAACGTACGCCGGTCCTACACCGCCGGCGTAGATCTCCAGGTAGCCGGCTTGCGTCGTATTTTACGTGAAAATTATTTTACAAGCCTCTGTTTGAGTGTAAGCCGCCTGTAAGCCGCCGGCCTATCCATGTAAGCCGCCGGCGTACATCGTTTACACTGCCGGCCTTGAGGCAGCGTGCACTGTTCATCATCTTCCTCCTCGGTTTGATTCTTTTTCTTTGGTTTTTACACGTTAGAAACTTACTTAAACTACTTCTAAGAGTTTAACATATATATAAGGACATACAACAACTTTTAACACGTTTAAACACATAAATAAATAGATCTCGATTTTGTGAAATAAAACTAGGGTTTTGAAGTTTTACCTCGTTGGAGCTTGTTGAGTGCAATCCGAAGCTCGTGTTTGTGTTTATTAAGTTCCTAAGATGATTTTAAGTCAGTTACAAATCATATCTTCGAACGAAAATCCTTTAAATCAAGTCCACTTACCTTTGTGTTCGTTTGAGAGTTTTTGGCTCTATTTTTCTTTTGATCCGAATTTATGTTTTATGTTCTGTTTGTTCTTGGTTTTCAGTTCGATTTGGGTGTTGTTTGGATGTATTTTCGTGCTGGAGGAGGAAGACTTATGGAGTTTGTTTGTTTACTCATTAAGACTATTAAATACACATATATATATATAGAGGGAGTGAAGAGGACTTCGGTTGCTACTTTCATCCGAATCTTCCTCCAAAATGATCTTCATTCAGCTGTTGTTTTCCTTGCAATTAATGTAGACTTGAGCTGGCACTATCCCATTGGTTATTAGGTTGCTTTAGTTGAAGTATTGGTGAATTATTGAGCTCATTCCGGCGCCTCCTTCTTCCTCCACAATTTGCACCGAATTCCAGCCGAGACACACATATATATATATATATTAGTCTATTTATTTAGTTAAGGTTTGAGTTAATTATACGGGTTATACGGGTATATATTAGCTAGTATTTGGAAGTCTTCGTGTAAAGTATGAGTATAAAGTTGTATAAAACACTTAGATTTCCAATAATAGAAATTTAGGTTATATATATACGTAGTTAATTTATTTGTAAAATTTCATCTCCCGCGATTTGGATTTCTAAGCTCATTGGGTCAATTTTTGTTTCAGGCTCCAATAGCTCAAGAAAACTCGGTTTAGAACAATAGTGTGATCCGATTATTTATTTGAAGTTTAGATTTTGATTTATTTATCAGTTTATATTTCCATTGTGTATTTAAAATCTTGACAATTCATTTTTGGATCATCGTTTTCTAGATATAAGCGTATATGGTCATTTATACAGTATTGGGCATCATACAGAAATTAGACTATATTTTTAGTTTTGGTACTAAACATAAATTCTTATTAGTAGCTTTTAAATTTAACTAGAAATCTCAAAATTAGGGTTTAAATCTAAATATAAACTCATTACTACTCGTTATTCTAGTTCTGAATCATTATCGAGATCAAAACAATCATTTAATCTTTATATTCACATTTTCTATTTAAATCTATTAGTATACTAGGTTTCGAGTCTAGATATTATATCATATCTAGAATTAGTTATTCAAGACACACGATTTCGTTTTCGGTATTAACTAGGGTTAAAGAATCTCTTTATTCGATTCCTAAGTCTTTCATTCATCCAAAAATCTAAGTATTAGCCTATTATTAGACTTCACTCAGAATCTAAATTTATTAACTAGTTTATATAATCTATTTTGAAGTTGGATACTAATGTGAAAAATTCCCGGGGTTTACATTACATATTATTGTCATCACCACAACTGATGGATGACAAACAAAATCAAGATCTCTTTATCTCTCTTTAGATCTATCTTATCTAGGCTTGAGAAGAGGCACCTATCTTGTTCTCCTGTTTCTCCTTAACAACACCGTGGTGGATAACTGCTTCATCACCATTGACTGGTGGAACTCCTTTCATCATTGCTGACTACTGGAACTCCTTTCATCACCATTGACTAGTGGATCTTCTTTAGGTGGAACACTGGAACATCACCATATGAAGTGGAACACCGAGATCCCTCTCACTCTGTGACCCTACACCTCTACCTAGTGCATATAATCCACATGACTCACGACGTGTCTCTACACCTCCTTAGTATATACATTGAAAGAAAAAATAAGGAGAATTCATAAGAAAAACAAGGAAGGCTCACATTCAATGCTAGCCGCATTTATTCCATTTGCCAGCATTAATTTATCGCATTTATCTCTTCCATGTCTCTTCAATTACACATGTTTCCTTATTTTCCAATTCATCTAAATATATTGAATATATTTAGATCTCCTTATAGACCCATATAAGTTGGATCTACAACCCCAACAATTTTGATGGCCTTAGGGAGGGCTTAACTGAGTTGTTGGCTCCAGTACTAATTTTGGTTCTAGTTTAATAGAAAAGTAAAGCCTAGACTAATTAATTCAAGAGGTAATGATGAAAGAAGGATTATTAAAATGTCTTTACTTCTAATATATTAGTAGGCCACACATTTGTAATGTGCGTAAGTGCGTAATGTGTATACATATTTACGCACGTATATGTAGACTATTTAGTAATGTGTGCTATATAAATGAGGAAAATATTAACTTTGATGATAATATTTTATAAGGTGACTCATATGTTGGATGGAAGAAGTTGAAAAGAAAAAAAAAAGCAAAAGCTTTTCTTTTGAATTGTTATGATCATCCCTAAGGAGCTTTTATACAATTTTAATAAATAATTTTTTATCATGTTGATTTAATTCACCACACCTTAAACTTCAAGAGAAAATAATAAAATATATTGAATAAAAAATAATATGTATAAATTTTTTACCTACAAAAAGTTATTAACTAGTGAATGAGTTTAAATATTTTGTGACGGCATTTATATATTTTGATTTCTGAAATTTTTCTTTAGGGAGTTGAAATAATAGATAAACATACTAATTTTTAGAATCTTGGATTTATTTAAAGTCACAATAGTGTTGTATTAACTACCAAACTCTTATACCTGATATCTACAGAGAATTTCATTTTCTAAAATTTTTACTTTAGTACATTTATAAAGACAACGTTATGTGGTAATGATGGTATTTATGTTTGATTTATCTTTGTATTTATTAGGATGTTATTAGAAATAAATATACATAATTTATAGATTTTCCATTTATCTATTCTTAATTATGTGTGACTAACAGTTGAGATTATAAGGAATAAGTGGTATCATATTAATATTATAATGTCACAATGTATTTCAAAAAAATCTAGGAATTTCCAGTCGTTAATTTCTAAATATAAAAAATAAAATAAGAATAAATTAAAGGATCCAAATCATAATTTAATAGGCTTGTTTTCCTTGTACAATCTCTTATTAGTGCTATAAATAATATAGATACTTTTACATGGATTTATTAAGGGTACTATACTACACATTATAACGAGTTAGAAACAAAAAATTTCACAGTTCAAGGATAGAGTCGAGTGTACAAACAAAGTAAATATCAAAAGGTTAAGAAATTTTATTTAGTATTTTATATATAAATTGTTCAAAACATTTATTAACATTTTCTTTTTCGACGTTCCTTGATAAAATTGAGTCCTGATACAACAGCTCCAAATAAAGTGATAAAACTAGCCAACATCAAGGCCGCTTACAAACAGTATAGTCTCATTCATTCGTTAAAACAATATAAAAAGAGTTTTCATATTTCAGATGTTAAGGTGGACAATAAGTACATCCCATTCCTTATTGAGCCAAAAAATTTGTAATTTCATTTTCTCCTCTCCATACATGCTGGACTTTAACATCCTCCAATTGTCTAATTTTATCCCTTCACAATTAACCGCCTAAGAAGTAGCAAAACATTCATCAAGTTCATAGGTTTTATCGACATTTTCATTCATTATAGTATGTGTCTAAGAATAAAGATTTTGTAAAATCAAAATCAAAGTCTCGAATGGAAAATAAATGAACAATGCTAGAACTTTATAATAGCATTATATCTTCTTAATAGTTTATATTATATATTATTCACTATGCATTGAATTAATTAAGAATATTGGAAATCTCTACTTGCTCTTTTCACTATACCAATCATAAACACATTTAAACATTTTCATCAATCATACACGTAAGAAATAATATAAAAGTGGTTGACTATATATTTGATCTACATGCAGTTTGAATTTTTAGGAAAATAGATTATGACATCTAGCCTTAGATGTTGTTTGACTTTATATAAAAACTTTATGTGTCCAAAATGTATTAAACATCACCTCTAAACTAATATTATACTTGTAATGCCCAAAAGTAGGGACATTTACAAACCACCGTGTGTTTATATTAAATATGGACACGTAAAGGCTTAGAACATACTATTAAACTATAAGAAATAGTTATCACAAACCTTAATATTCAACAATGGAATCCACTAATTCTTATTCCAAAATTGATACAAACTTCTAAGTGATCCATAACCTAAACTATTCTAACAAATTATATCAATATGTTATAATCTCCAGAGATTTATGCATAGAATCTGAGCTTATTCTTTTGTCTATAACCAAAAAAACATAATTCTTTAATTTCCTATACCTAAAAGATAAATAAGAAGTGAGTTAAAATCCAATATGGTGAAATGATCCAAATTTAAATTCTATTTAATTTCTATGTATATGTTTATTTATCTTAATTATTGAACTAAATGAGCATGTTGATTTTGAGAGTTGTGTTTGGTAATAGTTTACATGTGTTTAAGTTAGTGTAATTTAAACATTTCATGTGTTATTTTGCATATGTAATGAAGTTAATATCCTTGTTTATATATTAATGTATGTATGGTATAGTTAATAATTGTGTCTTTTATATATTAATAGTTAAGTTAAGTTTAAATCTATAAAATCAACTTTGGTTTTGCTTAAAAATAGTTGACAGAAATTTCTATTAGTTAAGTTAGTATATATGCCTAAATAAACCCAAATGAGACTCAAATTAACTCAAATACAAACTAAAGTCATATAAGCCTTAAAAGTCAAATTTGAGATAAGTTTAAGACTAAAATTTGCTTAATTAGACTCTCTTTTGGGCAGCCTTTTCTTTTATCCAAATTTTCCTTTTTCTTTCTTTCCTTCTCTCTTCTTCTTCCACTCCAAATTCCAAGCCCAAACCAAAGACAATATCAAGCTTTGTGAATCAAAATCCTCTCCAAGACAAGGCATATTCATGTGAGTTGATATGAGTATAACTTTTGTTTTAATTTCATTTCTTATAGTAGTTATGTGAGATATTGGATAGAATGAGTTTAATGTTATCTAAATTGCTTGCTCATGCATTGAAATTAGGTTGGATTGTGTTTTGTTAGTGTGTGAATTTGTTTATGTGTTGTGGTAGTAATATGGAATGTTGGGAAGAAATAAAGATAGTTTGAGTGGTTAAAGTTGAGGATGAGTGGAAGTGGGATCTGAAGTGATTAAATGTGTTGATTTAATGTTCTAAGTTGCAAGGATTGATTAGTATGGATAGGAGTAAGTATATGAAGCTAAAAATGAAATTGAAGAAGATTTAAAAGTGTTATAAGTTAGAAAGTTGCAAAGTGAAAAACAGGGGAAATGAGTTTTGTTCGAATAGGTCTGTTTTGAATGTACGCCGGCATCTGGAATTTCAACGTCGCAAGCGTAGAGGCAGCGTTGGAAGCAAACATAAGTAATTTTTTTAACGCCGCTTTGAACACCGCCGTCTTTTACAAGAAATTTTACCAGTGTTTGTTTTTTGAAACATACGCTGGCAATTAGAGAGTCAAAGCCTGTAAAGACCCGACCCTCTAAATCCCGAGACTTAGAGTACCGAGTCCCTAACCACATATAACATTTTCACATTATATGTAAGTGTTGACACCCCATTTTTGCCCCCTTTTAGAAAATAAAAATAATAAAAATTCAAAAAAATCATAAAAATTATAAAAAAGGTAGAAAATACAATAAAGATTGAAAATTGTAAAAAATAATAATAAATAAATAAATTAGCTAAATTAAAAAATTAAAAAATTAAAAAATTGGAAAAGAATATAAAAATTTGAAAATTAAGAAATTAAAAAAAAAAATAACAATAATAAACCCCATCTTTAGTAAATAAGTTTTTAGACGTTTAAAAAATTGTAAAAAAAAGAGAGAGGAAAATAATAATAATAATATAATAATATAAAAAAAAAAGATTATTGGTCTTGTCATGTTTTAGGCTATATTTGGAAATTAATTTGAATCACAAACTCATATCAAATTTGGCTCATTTTCATTTGAATTATATTAAGCCTAGTTGAAGGGGTTAAGTATGTTTGAAGTGGGTTAGCTAATGAGGAAAACATTCAGCTCAGTTGGTTAAGGCGTGCGCTTGGAGTGCAGGAGACCAAGGTTCCATCCCAGGCGAGCGTGGATATTTAAATTTTTTGACGCGCGTGCAGTACACGCGCGATGCTGGATCTCACGCGCTTGGGAAGACGCGCGCGTGTGCCACACGTGCGTCGTCTTCCCTAATCCTTTTCACCATTGTTGAAGCTTCTGAGCTCGTTACGTGTTTTTTTTTTTTATAAAAAATGGCGTTTTAGCTTCTGAAAATATCAAAAAGTCGGATTAAAACTTCATTAAATGGATTTAATTTCCTTAAATCAACGGTTTCGATTCATTAATCTTCCAACCTTTGAATTTCGTAACCGACGGCCATTAATGTCGAATTCAAGAATTGTAACGGCTTATCTCCCCTCTTGCTCTATATAAACCACAACCCCGATCCTCCTAAAGACATACAAGATCCAGATCTGAAAAAAAAAAAATTCGAACAAGGAAAGAAAAATTTCGAAAGAAAAAAAAAGAGAGTAAAAATCTAAGGAACCCAACTCCGACAACCACAACCACCCAACTCCGACAGCCACTCCAACCACCGCTGCTCCAGTCACCGTCGCTGCCAATCACCCGAACCACCGCCGCTATCAATCACCAGCTCCCACGACCATTCGAGCTCCAATCGCCGCAACAAGCATTTGCCCAATTTGATTGACAAGGTTCCAAGATTTGTTTTTTATTTTATTTTATTTTCTTTTCTTTTCTCTTCTTTTCATTTGATTTATTATCATTATAACATAATATTAATATAATAAAAAAAACAGAAAATGGTAAAAAAAAAAAAGAAAAATGAATAGAAAACGAACAAATATATATATATATATATATAAGAATAAAAATACATGTATTGATAATTGAGATGCATGCTACAATCTTATTAGTATGATAAATAAAAAATTAGGGTATAGTTTTAATATGATTTTTGGTTAAAAAATAAATAAAAATAAAAAATCAATAAACTTATATTTGTGTATGTTTGTGTATATTAATAAAATAAATTTTCTAGGATAAGTTTGAATATAAACCATGAAAAAAAAAATAATAATCTTAGGAATATTATCTTTTAGGTTTTTTTTATATGTTTGATGCATGCTTGTGGTATTAATAATCTATTTAGCAATTCACCTTTGTAAATTTTTTTTTTTTAATACTAAAAGTGAAAAATTTGAAAAAATCAACAAAAATTCTTTTTACCTTTTTCTACACACACACATATATATATATATATATATCTAGTATATATTGTTATTAAAAAAAAAGTTTTCTTAACCTATATAATAATATCATTTAGTTATTTTCTAAATTAACAAAAAAAAAATAATAAATGGGGTTTTTCAAAAGATAGATACCTTTTAGGAGTTTTCAAAAAAATAAAATATACAAAAATTAAGTGCTTTAGGAATTTTCAAAATCAAATTTAAAAATGGTTAAATAACTTAGACTTGGCAGATTTCCAAAATAAAAAATACAAACAAATTAAAAATTTTATAAAATCAAAACGAATTACGAGGACCTGATTCCGGCTAGCGGATACGTAGGCACCTGCGGGGCGGTCACAAAAATAAAAAACTTTTAGGATCTTTTTTTAAAATAAAAAAATATATGTATATATTTTTGTAAACATGTAGATTCCTTTTTATAAACAAACAAAAAAATTGAAAAATTAAAAAATCCTAAATTATCTCTTTGACCCATATAATTCAAGATTCCTAAAGCCCATCCAAGTCTAGATAACCGTTTAGGTTTTAAAATAGCAGCCCCCGGACTGAGCAATTTCTCGTTTTTCGAATACCAGTGGCCGAACTAGAAACCAAACCACCAATTTGGTTTCTGGTTCACCTTTTTTCCGGCTTTAGCCGGTGGCGACTCCAATCAAAATATTTTTCCGTAAACCAGGCTTTTTTATGAAAACCCTACTGGTTCCTTGTCGAGTGGTCTGTATCAAATGGGTCGGGTTTGATATGGATCGGGACCTTTAGGAGAAAATAAGCAAAATTCGGGCTCGACAGTAAGGTTGTCCTAAAACTAACAGTTTATGAAAATTGTTTAATCAAAACCACTATACTTTGTTTAAACAAAACAAGATTGCTAACAAAAGCAATCTATACATACATTTACATCATATAAATACTGTTTAGTGTCCATACAAGACACTACAAAAATTACATGTTTACTTAAACAAAAGGACCCTAGAGAATCTTAAGGTCTTTACAACAAATAGGCTTAACTAACAAGCCTTCTATACATAACTTTTCCTTTAGCAAAATTCTTCCCAAAAGTCCAGGGTGATCGGATCCTATTCGTCCCACTCATCCAGAAATCTCTCGAAATCGGACCCATAGCCCAAATTATCATTAAACTCGTCTTCAATACCTACAATGCAGCAAAAGTGAGCCAGAGGCCCAGTACACAATAACCAATGCAAAAACAAATCATCAAATCAATGTAATGCATCATTAGACGGTGATTATCTTTATTACACTTTCTTTCACAAATCAACAAGAGGGTATTCAAACCCCGGTCATGTTTCGGGAATTCAGGGATCCTGAGTAACAGCAGCTGCTCAGGAGGTTGATATAAGCAGTCCGAATACTTATACCTCCTATATCTATTTCATGAAGATAATAGCTTCATTTAGGGTTTAAAAGCCGTTGCCCGACTCTACTTAAACTCAGTCCATAACATGAGCCTAGTTCACAAGTTCCCATAAACTTTGAACTAAATCATGGTATTTCCCCCTAAGTTTAAGCAAACGTTACTCAGATGCTATTCCCCCCTATCGGCCACCCACTTAACCAAAAGAATCGCTATTGCATCATAGCGTACCATTGCATCATGGTAAAGTCATTGCATCATGACTTGGTTAAGCGTCTACCTAACATGTTATTGCATCATGACAGGTTTGCTGCTCCTCGGACCAGATTAAACAACGTAATAGACATCCAATTCATTCAAATATTAAGCCGAATCAATTTAAGCCCAATTAGGAATGCCTATTCCTAGCAAACATCAAACAAATTATTGCGTACCTGAACCCGTTAGTATATAATTAGGATCTCTCGGTGATGAACTAACCGAAGAATCCTTAACTGAAATAAGAATATCACAATAATCAATAAATCAATAAATATAGATCTCACTCTCACAATTATACTCATATTATCTCTATATATCACAAATAAATCAAAGAAATTCAAATAATTGAATACAAAGTCATAAATAAGCATTTAAACATCCTATTGTATCCTAGATCGCTTAATAAATACTTAATTACCCAAATAGCGAACTTCAGAAAATTTTAGAAAAAGTTTTTAAAATTCAAAAGCGCAGGGGATACGCCAGCAGCCAAAGCCGGCAGCTTTGAGCCGGTGCTCAAAACTCTAGAAATCAACACTGTCAATGCTGGCAGTGTTCAAGGGTACGCTGACTGCTTTTCATCCTACGTCGGCGGCCTTGAGCCGGCGTGGAATCCAAAACCCAAAATTTTCAAAACGTCCAGAGAGGTCTAAGCCGTCCGCTTATCCAGATATGCGGGCAGCTTTGACACATATGCCGGCGGCCTTGATTCCCAGCGGCTAGTGTACAATATGGATGAATGAACGCCGGCTGACTTTTCTAGCGAAAGCCGGCGGCCTAGAAAATCAAATTGCCGGCGTACGTTCTGAAGAACAAATGCTGGCAATTTTTATTGTAAAAAGCACTGTGTATCAAAGCGGCGTTAAGAAATTTGAATCCAACGCTGCCTCTACGCCGGCGGCGTTGAATTCCCAAGTGCCGGCGTACGTTTAAAAACAGGCTTAAACGAAAAAAAAAAAAAACACAAATCTCCTGTTTTTCTACTTTGAAAATTCAATCCTATAACACTTTAAAATCATCCTCAACTACATTTTCAGCTTCATATACTAACTTCTACCTACACTACCCAATCTTAGCAACTCAACACAAGAAATCAACACAATTAAACACTTCAAATTCCACTTCAATCCATTCTAAATTTTCCTACACAAATCCTCTTCACATCCTCCCAACACTTCATATCACTTCTACAATACATGCACAACCTCTCATACTCATAAAACACATTCCTAGCTCATCTCAAGCATGAACAAACAATTTAGATACATTAAAATCATTTCATTCAAGAATTCATACAACCACTTCGAGAAAGAAAAACAAAACAACAATCATAATTAAATCAACTCACATACATATACTTTGTCTTGGAGAACTTTGATTTTTAAAACTTGATATTGCTCTTGATTTGAACTTGGAAAATGGAATTGAAAGAGGAAGAAGAAAGAAAGAAAGAAGGAGCAAAATTCGTATATAAAATAATGGCTGCCCTAAAAGTAGGTTAATTAAGCAAAATTTAGCTTTAGACATATTCCAAATTTGCCCTTTAAGGCATATAAATTTAGGGTGCATTTGGGGTGTATTTAGGTCTCGTTTAAGGCTTCATTTAGGCATAATTGCTAACTTAATTAAAGAAAAAACTCTATCAACTAAATCTTATGGAAAACAAGATTGATTTTATAAATCTAACTTAACTAATACCTTAATATATAAAAGACATGATTAATAATTTTACTACACACACACATTAATACATATAAACCAAAGATATTAATTTCAATATATACATGCAAAATAATACATTTTAGACTACTAGCAACATAACCATTATAATCATCATGCTCATTCAATTCAATACTCAAGATAAATAAATAAACTCATGGAAATTAGATAGACTTTGAACCTAGCTCATTTCAAAGACGTCGGCGTATGGGGCGGCGTTGAAGTGGAACAAAACCAAATATTTAAATGCCGGAGTGAAACGCCGCCGGCGTAAACTTCCCACGCTGCCGGCGTTCATTCAAATTTTGCAAGCGTTGGAAGGCAGCGTATCCCCTGAGTTTTTCAAATTCAAACTTCTTCAATCTTCAATCTTTACTTCATATATGAATTCCTAATGAATATATAAGCTAGATAAACATGTTTTATGCATGAATTTAATATTAAAACTTTATGCAAAGTTTAATGAATTTCCTTATATAATTATTGTAGGATTGTGATAAATAAATAAATATATATATGGATGTGAAATCTATATTCATTTATTGATTATTTTGATATTCTTATTTCAGTAAAGGGTTCTTCGGTTAGTTCATCACCGAGTGACTATAGTGATATATTATCGGGTTTAGGTACGCAATAACTTGTTTGATGTTTGCTAGGACTAGGCATTCCTAATTTGACTTAATTTGATTCGGCTTAATATTTTGATGAATTGGATGTCTATTACGCTATTTAATCTGGTCCGAGGAGCAGCTAACCTGTCATGATGCAATGACATGTTAGTTAGGTGCTTAACTAAGTCATGATGCAATGGTACGCTATGATGCAATAGCTATTCTTTTTGGTTAAGTGGGTAGCCGATAGGGGGAATAGTATCTGAGTAACGTTTACTTAAACTTAAGAGGAAATACCATGGTTTAGTTCAAAGTTTATGGGAACTTGTGAACTAGGCTCATGTTATGAACTGAGTTTAAGTAGAGTCGGGCAACGACTTTTGAACCTAAATGAAGCTATTTTCTTTATGAAATAAATATAGGAGATATAAGTATTCAGACTGCTTATATCAACCCCTGGGCAGCTGCTGTTACTCAAGATCCCTAAATTCTCAGAGCGTGATTCCAGGGTTTGAATACCCTCCTGTTGTTTTGTGAAAGAAAAATTAATAAGATAATCACTTATCTATCAATGCATTTCATTTGATTGAAGTTGGCTTGATAACTTATTCTTGCATTTGTTATTGTGTACTGGGCCTTTGGCTCACTTTTGCTGCTTTGCAGGTACTCGAGACGAGTTTTATAATGATTTAGGTTACGGGTCAGACTTTAAGATATTCATAGATGAGTGGAACGAATAGGACTCGACCACCCTGGACTTTTGGAGGAGTTTTTGTTAAAGGAAAAGTTTTTGTATAGAAGGCTTGATAGATAAGCTAAGTTGTAAAGACCTTAAGATCTCCTAAGATTCTTTTTGCTTTAAGAAAACTTGTAACTTTGTAGTGTCTTGTATTGACACTAAACAGTGTATATATAATGTAAATGTACATATAGATTGCTTTTATTAGTAATCTTGTTTTGTTAAAAGTTCTTTATAAAGTTTTAATAGTTTTTATCAAACAATTTTCATAAATTGTTAATTTTAGGACAACCTTACATATAATGTGAAAAATGTTATATGTGGTTGGGGATTCGGTACTTTGAATCTCGGGATTTAGAGGGTCTGGTCTTTACATATGGTATACCACATATGCATGCATGTGAATAGGTAACCGCTTAATCACATGCATACACATAAATCCAATGCAACAAGCATCTAATTAATTCATTATTTATTAGTTTTAAACTGAACACATATAAAAAAAATAACTTAGTATCCCTCTTTTCGTGTGGGGAGAGTGAGCTCAGAGGGGTTTTGAGGAGATTAAATCACATTTGACTAGTGCTCTTATGTTAGCACTACCAGACTTTGAGAAGACCTTTAAGTTGGAATGTGATGCATCAAAGGTAGGAATTGGGGCTGTAGTGATGCAGGATAGGCGTCCTATTGCCTATTTCAATGAGAAGCTAAACAGTGCACCCTTGAATTATTTAGTGTATGATAACAAGTTTTACTCCTTAGTGCGAGCTCTAATGGCTTGGTAACACTATCTTCTTCCTAAAGAGTTCATCATCTACACTGACCATGAGTCCTTGAAACACTTCAAAGGTGAACAGCACTTGTCTAAGCGCCAAGCGAAGTGGGTGGAATTTCTAGAGAGTTTTGCCTATGTGATTATGTATAAGAAAGGGACCACCAATGTAGTTGTAGATGCGCTGTCTCACAAGTATGTTCTCATTACTTCACTTCAGTCAAAATTACTGGGTTTTTGAATTGATGAAGGAAAAGTATGTTGTAGATAAGCAGTTGAAGTTTTTACTTGATAGATGTTCTAGCAGGAAGTACTTGATGGTTATTACATGGTAGATGGATTTTTCTATAAAGAGGGAAAACTTTATATTCCTTCTTGATTTGTCAGGGAGTTGTTATTTAGGGAAGCCCATGCTAGAGGGTAGTCTGGGCATTTTGGGAAAATGGGACATTGGAGTTGTTGAAGGAACACTTTTACTAGAAGGGAATGATGAAGGATATACATAGAGTGCTAAACAGATGTGGTGTATGCATGAGGGCCAAAGGAAGGAAAGAGTCTTAGGGAGAGTACATGCCACCACCCCTACCCACTCAACTATGGATGGATATCAGTGTGGATTTTGTCTTAGGTCTTCTTAGGACACAGAGGAGCAAAGATTTCATCATGGTGGTTGTTGATCGCTTCAGCAAGACGGCTCATTTCATAGCCTGTCACAAGACCGATGATGCATTATATATTGCTAACTTGCTTGTGTAGGACATTATGAGACTACATGCCATTTCCCATAGTATTGTATCTAATAGGGACACCAAGTTTCTCAGCCTCTTTTGGAAGACATTGTGGAAGAGACTTAGCACCAAACTCATACTCAACACTTCCTATCACCCTCAAATGCATGTCAAACAAAGGTTGTCAATTGCCCTCTTGGAGCATTGATTAGAGCAAGGGTCTACAAGAATCTTACTGATTTGGACTTGTGTCTTCCTATTGTTGAATTTGCTTACAATAGGTCAACACATAGTTCGACCAGTAAGTCTCTCTTTGAAGTTGTGTATGGCTACAATCCAACCATTCGTTTGGACTTGATAGCCAAACCAGCAGCAAAGGAAGAAAGTTTAAGTTAAGTGGAACATTCCCAACAGATCCCAAAGATTTATTTGAAGGTAATTGAACAACGCATAAGGACTATGGAGCAGTAGAAACTTCATAGTAACAAGTGGAGAATGGCTAAGATTTTCAATCTCGACAACTTAGTATGGATTCATCTTAGCAAGGATTGATTTCCCTTATAAAAAGTCCTAGAAGTTATCTCCTAGAGCGGATTGACCATTCAGAGTTATAGAAAAGGATCAACAATAATGCATACAAGTTGGAGCTTCTAAGAAATTATGGTGTATCTACTACATTGAATGTATTATTCCTATCATTGTATGTTCTAGAGGATTTAGAAGGCGACCCATTAGATTTGAGGAAAAATCTTCCCCAAGCCTGAGGAGATGATGGGAATCAAGCTACACTAGTCATAAGACCTGTCATTTGTCCCTGAGCTAAAGGACTTCAGAATCTAACATTAAGGGTGCTAGGAGATCATATGAACTAGATGAGATTCAATTTAAAAGAACCTTTATGTTACATACTGATTTTGAGTTTGACTCAAGGAATTATAGCACTTAGACTAAGGGAACATTGGGAACTTTTGATGAGAATGTGTTAGAGAGTAACGTCGGTGGTGTAGGATAGAATAGTCGACAGCGTATCTATTACGGTAGGCGGCATACCCAGCTCAATAACACCACGAGCGTGACGCACAACATGGTAGGTTCGGATTGTTTTCCCATGCATCAATGCAACAACTCATATATTCAAGGCCAACAACATATGTCCAAGGCTAGTAGTATGAGAACATTAGCTTCATATCAACTTAATCGTGTACTACCTTAAGTCCGGCATCATATCTTGTCTAAGCTGTGGCTTATAAACCGATGTTCTTTCAATTCGTGTTTTTTTTTTCTATTTCTTTTAAGTAATGGAACATGGATATGTTTTTGCCAGTTTATGAATATCCTTTAAGATTTTTCTCTCAAATTCACTCTTATCAATTGATTTGGGTTGTGGCAAAAATCTTTGTTCTTATCAATCTTAGATTGTAGTGAATAAACACATTCAAGCTAGTTTTTGCGTTATATCAAATTGGCTAGAGTGTAGCATGGATTATTCTTAGTGTGTCATAACGCCATCAATATCGTATTTTGATTGGTTATTTCTATGTATTGAGTTGTGTGTGAATTGGATTGATTATCTAGAGTTTCCTTAATTCTAAGCATATCATCTTTTGGTATTAGAGCCTAGGTTGCGCACTAAGGTATATAGTGGTTGCTTCGAATTGCTACAATTGAAAAAGATCATAACTTTGATTCAAATTAGGGTTTTCACTGTGGTTGTGTTCTTTGTGATTTTGAAAAAATATTCAAACTGTGAAGTATTTCAAACAATAGTGTGAATGCAAATGTTGGGAATGATGATAATAGTCAGATTAGAGGATGTTAAGGTTGTTATGCTGCAGGTAATAAAGGCAGTAGAAGAATAATTGCAAACTTTGACTAATCTTGTTACTGCCCTATCCACAAGGGTATAAGATGACATTGAGGCAACAGCTTGCAGTTAATCCATAGCACCACCTCTGGTTGTAAATCTTAATCTTCGACAAGAATGAGTAGGAGGACGTAATAGAGGAAGATGGAATTGGGTTGATGATCATGGCTACCACGAAGGGAGAGGTGATAATTATGGAGATAAATATGGTAATCGTGAGTTCTAACCACCCCAAAGGTTGGAATATTTGAAGTTACAAATGCCTTCATTTACAATAGTAGCGTCTGTTGATGATTATTTAGATTCAAAGGACAAGTTCGAAGGTTTATTCGAATGTTATGATATAGAAGACCATACTAGAGTTAGTTTAGCGGCTGTGGAGTTTACGAGGTATCCAATCTTATGGTGGAAGAATGTTCTGGCCATACGGAGAAGAGATGGAGAGGTTGAAATTCAAACTTAGTAGGAGATGAAGCAAATTATGAGGCGGAGGTTTATATCAAAACATTACAAGCATGAACTGTTCATGCATCTTCAGACTTTAAGATAAGGAGAAAAGACTGTGGATGAATATGTTCAGGAGTTTCAGACTTTAATGATTCGGTATGGAGCCATTCAACCTCCTGAGCAGACAATGGTGAGGTTTGTCACTAGTCTCAAATATGAGATCGCTTGTATAATGGAATTGCAGTGGTATGAACCCTAAAGGAAGCTATATAATTTGTCTTGAAGGTTGAGAGATAGAGGTGCTCCAATCCCTATTGGGCACCAACTAATAAATATAGTTCTTCTACTATATCTACTGCTTATGATAGCAGGAATGCAGAGAAAGCTGTGAATAAGAATTTAGTCGTTGTGAATGCTAAGGGAGAGAGAAGTAGTATTGATAAGGGTAAGGAAGTATAGGGTATTAGGAATAGGAGAGAAGTAGCAGGCTCATTAGGTGGGAAAACTTGCCAAATCAAGTGTTTTAAATGCTTAGGTTTTGGATATATGGCTGCACAATGTCTAAATCGAAGAGTGATGACTGCCATTGAAATAGAGAGTGAAGGTGAGGAGGAAGAGGTGAATGAGCTGGAAGACATCTCAATAGTGTTAGATGAGTACTATGGAGATGCTGGCATAGAGGTGCAAGGTGATGGAAGAGATGATCAATACTTATCTATCAATGTATTGAGGAGGATTATGTCTGCCTATCCTTTCACTAAGGAGGAACAGATGGAGAATCTTTTTCACATTTCTTATAGGGTCAAGGATAATCATTGTGCTCTCATCATAGAAGGGGGAAGTTGTACCAATGTAGTACTTGCATCCTTAGTTGACAAGCTAAAGCTGACTACAACCTACATCTAAAACCATATAAACTACATTGGCTAAGTAAGCAAGGCAGTTTACACGCAACTCACCGGCCACAGTTCCATTCAATATTAGGGAAAGGTATTCTGATGAGATAGTTTGTGATATCCTTCCCATGTATGCTTCCCACATATTGTTAAAAAAGCCTTAGTTGTTCGATAGGAGGGCATTACATGATGGGTACAGGAACGCATATATGTTCTAGAAATATGGTTAGAAGATTATTTTGAATCCAATGACCCTAGCTGAAGTACAAGAGGCTTAGAGGCAGATCAGTAGGGCCAGCAAGAAAAAGACTTTGTTTATGGGTTAGAAGGAGATTGAGTAGGTTATTAGGAGGAGAGCCCATTATATTTGTTAGAGGTTCATGAACAGGAGCAGGTGCCATCTAAAGTGAGGCAATTACTAACGGTGTAAGCCCTCGTTTTCTTAGCAATCTGAATTCAATTTTAGAGATGGGATTGGAATCGATACCCTAAAAGAATACCTTGGACCAGTTGAACCTGGAAACCCTAAACCCGGTGATTCCGAGAACAAAACCTCAAAAAAATAAAAATGAGTTAACTCCGGAATATGGCCCTAAATAATTTATCAAAACATAAAATGTCATAATTCGGGACAATTCATTCGTTTCGGACCTGATCAGGATTTGTTCTCGAAAATCGATCCTTAGGACTCGGAAATAGAAAATTAATATATAGGACTTGTTAGAACCAAAATTTAATAAGGAAATAAAAATATATTTATAATAATTTTTTGCATTATAAAAATTATTATAGTCCTTTATCGTATTTTCATTACTCGTTAATTTAGTTGTCTAATCAACTTTTAGATTTCTTTCACACTATTCACTAAGTACAACCAACCATACCCTATTCTTACATCCTTACAATTTATTCTTATAATTTTACATCATTTCTTTACAAATTTACCTTTCCAATACATTTTATTACTTAAAGTTACTTATTAAATTTGAATTTTATTACACCAAATAATTAAACTTCTCTCTCTTTCCCCACTGCATGGAACCGGGGCCCCTCTCCCTCACTTCCTCTCTCAATTGTTTGATTTTTCTTCAATTATTTAATCACAAAAAACCCTAATCTATTTCCTATATAAACTCTCTCTTACCTTTCACTTTTTCACTTTCTCTTTTTTTTCAAAATATCAAACTTTGGAAAGAAAATTTCTCTCCCTCTCCTCCTCTCTTGTGCGTGACTTCTCTCCCTCACACACACTCAAATTTTCTTCAAGTTTTCTTACTCCATACTTCTAAATAGGTAATGGATCTTAACCCTTCCACACTAAAACATGTAATGGCAAGATCATATATGTATAGTTCCCTAAAATCCTCATAAGATTTATGTTAGGGATATGGAAACACTTAAGCATGAGATCCTTACCATCATAATATTGTGGATCTTGAAATCTAAGTTATCTTGCTATTATTTGCTATATTATTGTTATATATTGCTTTTATAGAAATTTTTGCATATACTTTCATTATTACTCTCATCTACATATTGTTCATGTTGCATCTACATCCATAACATGAGTAGTATAGTAGATCTATTTGTCTAGAGTACTTTAAATGCCATAGTTACTTGTTTTACATACATAAAAGATTTGTAATATGATAGTCTTGATGAAAGTGTTGCCAAAACTCAAAGATTCATTTTGTTTCTATCAAAAAGTGATTTTTAAAATTCGGATCTTGAGAAACAACCATTTAGAAAACCTACTTTTCAACTTCAAAATGAAGATCATACATGTAAAATGAAGGGCTTAGTGATAGATATCATAAATGAGTGATTTTTATAAGATGAGCTTAGATTTACTAATTGAAAATTTTAAAACAAGAAAAGGGTTACAAAAGTTAAGTTAGATCAATGTTTCAACACTAATAAAAATGTTTAAATTCGTAACTAGGGTGAAATGCCACGAAAACACCTATTTTCCAATCTTAAAACAAGAGTTTTATTAAAGAAATGAAAGCCTTAAGGAGTAGGTTTGATTAGAACCTAATTTTAGAAAGATTAAATGAGTTTTTCACAAGAAATAATCTCAAAAACAATTTCCCAAAATTCAGATCTAAAAATGGTCCCCATTTAAACACATATTTCCAAATATCAAAATGAGGATTTTAATAGAAAAATAGAAGCCTTAGGGAATAGATGTAATAACGACTTAATTTTTATAAGAGTGAATGTGTTTTATCAAAGTATAAACCTAAAACAAAGGAAATGTTTCCAAACTAAGAGCAAACAATATTTTCATTTTCAAAAATTGTGTAAAATTCATCACTAGGAAAAACCCACATTTAAACATCTATTTTCCAACCTTTAAATGAAAAATTTTGTTAAGATAATGAAAGTGTTAGGAATATAGGTCATCAATGCTTTATCCTAGTAAAAATATGGATAATTTTCAAAGAAATAAAGCTAGTTTTTCCAAACAAGTGTTCTTGAAATTGTTGCAAAGTAAAAGTCTTCCAAAAGTTCTTTTTAATAAAAAAATCATTAAGGATTTTCATGTAGATAGCTCATATCATTTGATCATAACTTGTAGATATTGCATGCACATATAATATACTTGATAGAAATAATATAAATTTCACAAAACAATTTCAGAAATGCAAGTTTTAGCTACATCAGATCTGATCCAAGCATTCCAAGACCTAAATGTTTTCAAAACTTAAGAACAACATCATAAATAGATAGATCCTTCAAAGTAGATAGAAATCGATAGCTTACTTGTGAAATTCTGAGTTAAAATGACCAAGTTATGGCCGTTTTAAGTTGGAATTTCCATCTACCATGGAAATTACAAACCAAAAGTTTTATTTAATAAGTTCGAATTAGTTATAGTATGAAATACTCATTTGGATATTTCTTTCATTTAGGTGATTTTGAATCGGGGGAAAATTCTCGTTTCTAGGTCACTACCATTAGAGACCGGTGTCCATGGCTGAGTGAGTTCACTATCTTTAAATTATATACTTATGATTGTGCTTGTAATGATAGTGGTATTAGAATTAGGACAAGATAAAATTGAAATGTGCATGTGAATTCTGTTTGGTTGAATTGATGATAAGAATATCGAAATGGAAAGTGCTATGAACACTTGTATGATGTAGTATAGAATTGAAGTGTCTGCAATATTTATGATTACCTATAATCCACTTAAATAATATGACATGATCTTACAATTAAATTGACCATGCATACCATATGTTGAGTCACATTGTATTTGTTATTACACCTTTGTGGGAAGAAGGCATAATAGCTGGCCAATGAGGGGCCTGTAAACTCGAATGTTGGCATAAATGGCCTGAATTAAAATAGAAGTGGTGTAAGCACTTATATCAGCTACAAAATTGTGAGTGGTTGGGCACCTAAAACAACCACTATATAAATGAGAAAAATTGAAATCTATGGTCATATGGGCATAAAACACCTAACCCTGAATGGATGGTGTAAATCCATTCAACATAGGACTCCCAGAAAGTCTTATGTATTGTGTGCTTACGTACTTGTGCATTTCATATGGTTGTCTAATATAACTTACTTGCCTTATTGATTGATGAAGTATTTAATTTTGGAAGTAAAACTCACTAAGCTAGCGTAGCTTATACCCCATAGTTTCTTTTTGATGCAGTTCTCGTACATATGGCTGGGTCTTAGGACTTAGCCAAATCAGGTAATGCGATGTTAGGAGTGCTTCCCATTATAAGTTTATGATTTGTTCTGTATAGCTTTTCATAGTAAACCTTAAATGATCGTGTTTTACTTAAAAAATAATGCCTAGACTTTTGTTTAGCAGCGAAATGTCCCTTAGCATGTTATAATTGATTCTGAGATATCTGTGGTTTATGTTTTTATGCTTATCCTATCAAATTGAACGATCTATCTCTAACTGTTTATGTATTCTATTGTCGTAAGGGAACGCCTTGCATACTAACACAAGACTTTTGAATGACTATGGTAGTGATTCTTAAGTATCATTTAGCATACGACGGACTATTATGTTTAGGGTATCCTTTGGGGTGTGACAAGAGGATTATGCTGACATTTTCCTTAAGGAATTTCTTAAGGGATTGCCCCTAGTGAGAGGTATTAAGCATGCTATTGATTTGCAACTGGAAGTAGTCTTACCTAATTGACCTACTTATTGCATGAATCCTAAAAAGGCTAAGGAGTTGAAGTACCTGGTTAATGATTTGATAGGGCATGGGTATGTCAGGGAAAGTATCAGTCCATGTGTTGTGCCTGCACTCATGATACCGAAGAAGGATGGAACATGATGTATGTGCATTGATAGCAGGGCCATTAACAAGATCACCTTTAAGTACATGTATCCTATTCCTAGACTTGATGATATGTTGGATAAGCTTAATGATGCACAAATGTTCTCTAAAGTTGATCTCAAGAGTGGTTATCACCAAATCAGCATGAGAGTAAGAGATGAATGGAAGATTGCATTCAAGATGTGACACGGGCTATATGACTGGATGGTTATGCCATTTGGTCTGACTAATGCACCTAGCACATTCATGAAGCTTATGAATTATGTGCCGAAGGATTTTTTGGGCAAATTTGTAGTAGTGTATTTTGACGACATCCTAATGTACCTTTGGGGTATAGCTAGTCATGTGGATCATCTACGAGTAGTCTTTTTAGTGTTGAGAGATCAAAGGCTGTATGGTAATTTGAAGAAGTGCTCTTTTTGTCAGCTTGAGGTGATTTTTCTGTCATTAGTAGTTTCACGTTAAAGTTTTAGGGTTGGTGAAGAAAAGAATAGGGCCAAAGTCTTATACCTCAATCAATAGCTGATGTGAGGAGCTTTCATGGGCAAATGTCTTTTTACAGGAGATTTGTTAGGAATTTCAACGACATTGTAAATCCTTTGATTAAGTTAACCATAAAGAATGTGCCTTTCGTGTTGGAAGAGCGAGTTCAAAGGAGTTTTGAGGAGATTAAATCACATTTGAATAGTGCTTTTGCGCTAGCACTACCCGACTTTGAGAAGATCCTTGAGTTGGAATGTGATGTATTAGGGGTAGGAATTGGGGTAGTATTGATGCATGATAGGTATCCTATCGCCTATTTTAGTGAGAAGCTAAACGTACACCCTTGAATTATTCGATATATGATAAGGAGTTTTAATCCTTAGTGCGAACTTTGATGACTTGGTAACACTATCTTCTTCCTAAAGGGTTCATCATCTACATTAACCATGAGTCCTTGAAACACTTTAAGGGATAACAATGCTTGTCTAAGTGCCAGGCGAAGTAGGTGGAATTTCTGAAGAGTTTTCCCGATATGATTAAGTACAAGAAAGGGAGAACTAATGTAGTTGGAGATGCTCTATCTCATAGGTATGTTCTCATTACTAAGTTTTGAACTGATGAAGGAATAGTATGTTGTAGATGAATGGTTGAAGTTCTTACTTGATAGTTGTCTGGCGGGGAAGTAGTTGATGGTTATTACATGATAAATGGATTTTTGTATAAAGGGGAAAATTTCATATTCCTTCTTGATCTGTAAGGGAGTTATTAGTTAGGGAAGCCCATGATAGAGGATAGTTTGGGCACTTTAGGGAAAACGGGACATTGGAGTTGTTGAAGGAACACTATTAGTAGAAGGGAATGATGAAGAATGTATATAGAGTGCTAGAGAGATGTTGTGTATGCATGAGGGCCAAAGGAAGGAAAGAGTCTTGGGGAGAGTATATGGCATCACCCCTACCCACTCAGCTGTGGATAGATATCAGTATGGATTTTGTCTTAGATCTTCCAAGGACACAAAGGAGTAGAGATTCCATCATGGTGGTTGTTGATCGCTTCAGCAAGATGGCTCATTTCATAGCCTGTCACAAGATGATGATGCATTATATATTGCTAACTTGTTTGTGTAGGACATTGTGAGACTACATGGCATTTTCCATAGTATTGTATCTGACAGGTACACCAAGTTTCTCAGCTTCTTTTGGAAGACATTGTGGAAGAGACTTGGCACCAAACTCATACTTAAAACTTCCTGTTACCCTCAAACGCATGGTCAGACAGAGGTTATCATTTTCCCTCTTGGAGCATTGATTAGACCAAGGGTCTATAAGAATCTTGTTGACTTGGACTTGTGTCTTTCTATTGTTGAATTTGCTTACAATAGGTTAATACATAGTCCGACCGGTAAATCTCTCTTTGAAGTTGTGTATGGCTACAATCTAACCATTTGTTTGGACTTGATAGCCAAACCAGCAGCAAAGGAAGAAAGTTTAAGTTAAGTGGAACGTTCCTAGAGATCCAAAAGATTTATTTGAAGGCAATTGAACAACTCATAAAGACTATGGAGTAGCATAAACTTCAGGGTAACAAGCGGAGAATGGCTTAGATTTTCAATCTCGACGACTTGGTATGGATTCATCTTCAGAAGGATCAATTTCCTCATAAAAAGTCCCATAAGTTCTCCCAGAGATGATGGATCGTTCAAAGTTATAGAGAGGATCAACAATAATGCATACAAGTTGCAGCTTCCAGGAGATTATGGTGTGTTAGCTACTTTCAATGTATTAGACCTATCATTGTATGTTCCAGAGGATTTACAAGACGACTTATCAGATTTGAGGATAAATCTTCCCTAAGTCCAAGGAGATTATGGAAATCAAGCAATACTAGTCATAAGACCTGTCACTCATCCTTAAGCTAGAGGACTTCAAAATCTAACATTAAGGGTGCTAGAAGATCATATGGAACTAGATGAGATTCAATCGAATAGATCCTTCATGTTACATACTTATTTTGAATTTGATTCAAGGAATTTTAGCACCGGACCAAAGGAACATTGGGAGCTTTGGACGAGAATGTGTTAGGGAGCAATGCTGGTGGTATAGGATAAAAAAGCTGGCAGCGTACCCAGCTCAATAACACCATGGGCGTGACGCATAACGTGGTAGCCTCATATTGTTTTCCCATGCATCAATGCCGTAACATATATCTAAGGCTAGCAGTATGAGAATGCGAGCTTCGTATCAGCTTGGTCGTGCACCACATTAAGGCTAGTGGCGTATTTTCAAGGCCGGCAGTATATCTTGTCTAAGTTGGCAGCTTACAAACTGATGTTCTTTTAATTCGTGTTTTTTTTTTTCTTATTTCTTTTAAGGTTTTTATTTAATTACCCTTTGTAATGAAACATGGATTAGTTTTTCCTAATTTATGAATATCCTTTGAGATTTTTCTCTCAAATTCATTCTTATCAATCGATTTAGGTTATGGCGAGTATCTTTGTTCTTATCAATCATAGATTATGATGGATAAACCCATTCAAGCTTATTTGTCAATTATATCAAATTGGCTAGAGTGTAGCGTGGGTTATTCTTAATGTGTTATATCTTCGAATAACACTGTCCATATCGTATTTGGATTGGTTATTTTCATATGATTATGAGTTGTGTGTGAATTGGATTAATTTTATGGAGTTTCCTTAATTCTAGGCATATTAATATATGAGCACATTTTATCATCTATAGTAAAAATGTCAAGTTTAACAGATATAACATGTTAATAAACTAAAATCTGAGCTTGTCTAGTCCTAGAACTGTTAAACATCTGATAAAAGTTTATAAGAAAAGCTAATTTAACTCATCTAAACCAAAATATTACAGAACATGCAATGGAATAGAGTAAATATACTAGACCCATTTCCTTTTTCTAGAGTTAGAGATGATAATATGTGTCTCATGATAGTTAGTAAGTTGATTGAAGTGATCGTGTTGAGTTAACCTTATGTGTGGTATGTTGCTAGAATCCATTGTGGAAGTGTTGTTTGTGATATAGTATAAGCTCAGTGGTTGTTTGTTTAAGCGTGTTGAGGGTCGAAACCTAGTTTTTCCCTTGAGTTAGAAGAGTGGCAAGCTTTTAGCAAAGGTTGAGGGGTATATATTAACGAACATACCCTATAATGCCTCAAAAAGTCGAGCTCTCAACTTACCCCTCAATGGAATATGAGGATTATCACAAGTTGGAGCTTGCATAGCTTTAGTCATTTGTTGGGTTGAGCCCTCTACATACCTCATGGCATTGGCTATGGGCATTTTTTGATGGCCTTGACGCCCCCTTGGTTGAGATGCAACCCTAGCTTTGAGCAGCGATGCACCCCACTACCCTTCTTAAGGGACCTGCGACCCTTCTTAAGTCATAAGTGATGAAGAAAAACATAAGTTAAGAAGTTATAACAAGAATCTAGGACACATAAGCTCTGATAAGAGTTCTCTTTTTATTATATGTGTAGTAATGTATGCTTGTTGCTATATAGGAACTTTCAATTAAGACCTAAAGTTTCTTGTAGACTACTATGATCTCTAAGTAGGATACACAGAAGAGTGAATTGAATCTTATCATGATGTTATGCTTGTAATGTAGCTAAACCGATCTCTGTATAAATGTAACTGATTATGTATAGGGATAGGTGTAATGTATGCTATCTGGTACTTGGATGTGCGACAAGATTTAATATCAGAATTGATAACAAATTTCATGCTGCTAATGTAAAATGAAAGTTGATGAGTGTCTTAACATTGTATGATTGCCAGTAATTTGATCTAAGACTTATATGACCTTTAGCACGTTGTATTAGCATCGCACGATAGCACGTTGCATTAGCATCTCACCCATGTCACGTATTGATATTCCGATTCTATGGAAATGCCTGTCATGCCAACGAGTATAGGTGTGGTCATCATAGGCTTGTCAATTCCATGGGAACTAAGCAGACACCGAAGGATGTTGCTTGAGTTGGAGTTGGCTTTTAGGATGTTAATACTTAGGGAGTTTCTGAGGTTCTAAGGTGAAGTTGAGACGATGATGAATATGTTTATAAGTAAATATGTATATATACTAAGTAATTTGGAAAAGCATCTCCTTTCTTATTTTTCAGTCTCTCTTAGGCATGGACTACTTGAGCTAGTCCTTCAACCTCTAAGAGAGGGCGTAAATCTCCCTTAGTTTGAATTCCAGTCATCTAAACTGTGCATCTATAGTTAAGTGTGGCACTGCATATGATAGAAACTAAAATTTTTCTAGCACTTGTTTGAAGTGTGGCTGATCATATTATCTCATTGAGCTGTGGTGTGCTCACACTCCTACAGACTTTATGTGCTTTCAGAATCTAGAGTAGTTCCATACTTGAGGTGAGGGGAGCTAGTAGACTTCAAGGGAAAAACCTGGGCTCGAGTGAGAGTTGAATATAGTTTCTGGTAAGGTTGTAAGGTTGTGCTGGGTGCTAATCCTAAGTTGTATGTAAGGATAAATATTGTAAAGATCTTACATGTATGCAAAATTTCTTATCTTGGCAACCTCAGGATCATATTTTAATTACCCACACCATAGAGTGTCATACTAGTTGATGCTTGCAGAATTTTCTTGAAACCCTAACTGTCGCATTTAAACATGGCAATTTCTAATTGGTTGCAAAAATGGGCTCCAATATTGCTAGGGTACCTTGTAGGGATGTGATAAAAGTTAGTATCAGAGTTAAGGTTGCATAGATGAGCAGATTAGAATATATATAAGATCTTTATAGAAATATAGTTGGATGGACCTAGACTCCTAGACACACTATAAGATGGAGAGTAAGTTTACATGGGGAGAAGGGGGTAGACTAAGGGGATATGTATTAAGAGTGTTGATAACATAGTCATCTCTAAGGAAGTTTTGTAGCTTTTGTTGTAGGGTATGTACTATATGGCTGTTGTATGGTTGTTTGGATGTTAACAAGTAAAACATTGGGGCTAACCCTTTTGCCTTAGAAATAGGGGATAAGGAAGAAGAGTAAGTAATACTTAGTTGCGTGTGCCAGAGGTTCAACCCCAAGCTCATGAGTTTGCTAGTCAAGAACAACCTGAACCACAAAATGTACCTCCACCACCTCTTAAAGGGTTGGAGGCAATCTTTTTAGCTATACAATGGTAGAATGCCTTGACTTTGCAAGCTCTACAACAAGTGTAGTAACCCCGAGTAGCACCTCAAGTTGCTCTAGCAGACATACCTATTGAACCGCCTACTATACCCCTAATAGCACCACAAAGAACTCGAACTCCCACACCATCTATTGTTATACTATAAGTGGTAGATCAGCTAGTTGAGTCGACTGCTAAAAGTCAAGCATCGCTTCTGTTAGACATGATGTGCAGTTTCCACTCAACTATCATGCGACCACAAAGGAGCATGCTTCTAGAGTTCATCAAGTGTAATTGGTATATTGAAGGGATTCAAGTGTTAGTTATTGTGCCTTAGGCCAATTACTAGATATTGTCATATATATATATATTATTGATATAGAGACATTTTTATTCTATTGTTTGCATATTTATTTTATAATAGAATCCATGAATAATATAATTATTAGAAATGTCCCTATATTCTCATTATTGTGGCAATGGTAATAAATTAAATCTAGTATGAGTTTTTGTTTAATAGTCATGAGATGTCTGTTTGCATGGAAATACAAATTAGACTCATAAGTATATATTAAAGAACTATGTATTGGATTAACCCGCTATGAGATCACTACATGGATTATTGTCACAAGTGATTCTCACAATAACGATGTCAACATATCCTTAGATATAAAATCACCATAGGTTCCAACATGAGGAACATTATGATTCAACTCAATCAAATGTTGTCTTTAACTGGATAATTATAAAGGTTATGATTGGGTATAATATAAATTATGTAGAGGAAGTTGAGTGATTAAAATGGGCTTTGTCTCTCTTGTTATGAGAGAGATATTAAGTGAACCTATAAGGTCACACACGAAAGAATAAACAAAAAGTATCATGGACTAAATTTAAATAAGTCCAGTGATAATAATAAATTTATTTATTACTAATCTTAATATGTTAAGAATAATGAATAAATATAATTTGCTAAGAACAATAATAATTCCTAATTGGACTAGGAATTCTTATGTTAATAATTAATTTATCCCTAAAAATTAGGGGTACTGATGTCATTATTCATATTAGCATTACTATAAATAAGACAAAAGAGGTTTCTTTTAGGGTTAACGACATGAGTTGTCGACATTAGATTAACAAAGAAAATTTGTAAAACCTAAAAAAGAGAAACACGAGAATCATGAGTAAAATTTTCCCGATCAGATCTAGAAGTGTTCTAGATAACACTGGCACGTAAATGATCTTTTTGAAGGCATGATTATTTGTGTGGATATCGTAGAGGGAGTTATGATATTTCAACACCTTCAGATCGGATAGGATTAAGATTGAAAATGTATAATCCTATATGTCTTTTAATTTAATTGAATTGCATGGATCAGTCTTGGGAATTTAGGGTTTAATAAAAAAAAAAATTTCCACTGCAAGACTCGAATTTTGGATCTCTAAATTCTTAACACTAGGGAAAACCTGAAGAGATAGGAGATTGGTTGGCTCAGTTAGAGAGATCTTTTAATGTGTTTCAAGTGCTTGATGCCATTAGAGTACCACACAAAACGTATTTGCTAAGGTTAAGAGCTAGGATATGGCGGCACTCAAAGGAACAAGTTTTGCTGTAGCCAATCATGTAGGAAGACTTCAGGAGAGAGTTTTTGATGGAGTACTTCCCAAGCATCTTGAGAGCAAAGTATAGCACGAATTTGATGAATCTTGCACAAGGGAGTAAGAGTATCAATAAGCATAAGCATGAGCTCAATAGGCTACTATAGCTTGCTCTAACTGCTTATAAGGACAATTATGAAGCTGAAAATATAGACTTTTTATGGTTGATTTGAAGCCTCATTACTAGAGAAAGTTTGCTGAGTTTAAGATCAAAGATTTCTCTATTTTGGTGGAAAAGGCGCAAGTTTTTAAACGTGCTATAAGATATGAGGTAGAAAGGCATAGAAAAAGAGGCCAAACCTTTGGAAAGAGGCTACATGACGATCTTGGAACAAGTTTAGCCTCTAAAAGGAATAAGTTCTTCAAGACATTAGGATATCCAAAGGAGGAGAGTTTGGAAAAGGTGATCTTGTTTGTTGGATGTGCAAGGGATCCCATTATCCAAAGGATTGGCCTCAACTCAAGAATCAATGCTTCTTTTGTGGGGAAAGTAGGCCTATGGTCAATGGTTGCCCAAAGAGGGTAGGAGCTTCATGCTTTATCTGTAATAAGGTAAGACATGTATCAACTACTTGTCCTCAAAGGAACCAACCAAGAGGAGCTTCACGGTCTAAGGGAACTAGTGGTGCTAAGACAAGAAAAAAGAAAGTAACTAAGGAAGTAAATCTATAGGTATTGCCTGATTGTTTGCTATACATCCTCCATAGCAGAAGGATCGGAAGGGGAATATGATGAAGATGAAGTGGAAGATTCTAGTCTGATAGTAGGTATGTGCTTAACCTCATCTTTTGAGTTTTGATGCAAGTGCACGTTAGATAGTTGGAATAAAAGCTTTCTTAATCAAGCTAGTAACAAGGAAAATAAATGGTAACTTAGAACAATACAAGTGAAAGATACCCATATGTATGCACTCTTTGATACTAATGCTTTGCATTCCCTTTCAACCTAGGTTTAGTAAAAAGAATTGGCTTTTGTGCTGAGATGATGAAGAAAGGTTTAGGAATCTTAACTCCTATGGAGGTATAATTGTTACTTGAGAGGTGATAGGAGGATGTCCGTTGTGGATAAATGACCAAGAAACCACTACTAACCTTTAAGTGGTGGACATGCAAAAGTCTGATGTCATTCTAGGGATGACTTGGATGATTGCTGCTAAGTTAAAGTGGATTGTCAACAAAAGTTAATTTTATTTATAACTAAGAGAAAGAAAAGAGTGGATTTCACAAGAGAAGTGCTAAAGGGTAAACATACGAAAATAAGGGCTATTGAAGCGTCAGGAGAAAGATTTGACGAGTTGGAAAAGAGCATGATGTATTCTTTGGATAAATGGATGGACAAGCCTAATATTCAAAGTATTCAGAAAGTGTGAATTTTCTGATTTTTTCTAATGATCTACCAAAGCTACTGCCCCAAAGAGAAGTTAAGTTTGCCATAGACTTGATGCCAAGAATGGTGACAATATCAAAATTGCCTTATAGGATGACACTTATGGAGTTAAAGGAGTTAAAAACACAGCTGCAAGAATCGTTGGACAAAGTGTTTAGTTACCCCAGTGTTTCTTCATGGGAAGCTCCTATGTTGTTTGTCAAAAAGAAGGATGGATTTATGAGGTTTTGTATAGATTACAAAGACTTAAATGAGGTCATTGTTAAGAATAAGTACCTTTTGCTAAGGATATGTGATTTGTTTGACTAGTTGCATGTTCAAAATTGTTTTCTCGTGTTGATTTAAGATCTTGATACCACCAAATTCAGATAAAATTTGATGACATGCTTAAGATAGCCTTTTGGATACGGTATGGTCATTATGAATTTTTGGTTATTTCTTTTGGGTTGACTAATTCACTAGCAATCTTTGTGGACTTGATGAATAAGGTTTTTTTATTGTTATTGGATGTGTGTGTAATAATTTTCATTGATGACATCTTCGTGTACTCTGCTTCGGATGAATAACAAGATGAGCATCTAC
Organism: Combretum micranthum; assembly: GCA_024138025.1. Lineage (NCBI taxonomy): Eukaryota > Viridiplantae > Streptophyta > Magnoliopsida > Myrtales > Combretaceae > Combretum > Combretum micranthum. The sequence continues at coordinate 207,152 of JAMXBD010000785.1, forward strand.
ACATGGTGTTGTAGATTCTGATGGAGAATAAGTTGTATGCTAAGCTATCAAAGTGTGATTTATGGTTAAGATAAATAGTTTTTCTCAGACACATAGTATCAACAAAAGGGATTTTGGTGGACCTTGAGAATATTAAGGCTATTGTTGAATGGAGAACGCCTGGAACAGTAATTGAAGTGAGAAGTTTCTTGGGTTTAACAGGGTATTATAGAAAGTTTGTTCAGGACTTCTTCAAGATAGCCTTACCTTTAACTTAGTTAATAAGGAAAAGTGAAAAGTTTGAATGGAACGAAAGGAAAAAACATAGTTCTCAAGAGTTAAAGAAAAGATTGATATCAGCATCAATACTGGTTCAACCTAATGATGAGGATTCTTTTGTTATCTATAGTGACGTGTCAAAGTGTGGGTTAGGATACGTACTAATTCATAATGGAGAAGTGACTGCATATATGTCAAGGCAGTTAAAGCCACATGAGATGAATTAGCCAATGCATGTTTTGGAACTAGCAACCATCATTTTCGCTTTGAAATTATGGCATCATCAATTATATGGACATAAGTGTGAAATCTAGACTGATCATAAAAGTTTGAAGTATCTATTCACTTAAAAGGAGTTGAACATGAGACAATGTAGATGGCTAGGGTTGATCAATGGTTATGACTCAAGCATCAACTATCATCTAAGGAAGGTCAATGCAATCGCAGATGCTTTGAGCCGCAAGAATTATTAAGAAATGGCCTCGATGCTAATGACACAAAAAGAGCTTATAAGAGAATTTGAAATGATGAACTTGAAGTTTACCTTGCAAGATCCAAAAGTTGAGATTTCAAATCTGGTTTTAGAACCTGCCTTATTGCAAAAGATTAGGGAAACACAAAAACAAACTTAGAGTATCAAATAATCGTTCAAGATTATGCACAAGGAAACTTTAAAGAGTTTCATGTGGATGGAGAATGAGTTCTAAAGATAAATAATAGATTGTGTGTGCTAAATGATACAACATTAAGGAAGAAACTTTTGCATTAGGCACATTATTCAGGATATACAGTTCATCTAAGTGAAACTAAGACCTATCAAGATCTTAAAAGTGCTTATTGATGGAATGGGATGAAAAAGAACATAACAATTTTTTCTGCTCAATGTGAAGTATGCCAAAGAGTGAAGGTTGAACATCAAAGACTAGGCAAGTTGTTGCAAGCATTACTTATCCTCGAATGGAAGTAGGCTCATATATCAATGGACTTTATAAGTTCTTCACCGAGGACTAATGCTAGTTATGATGGAATATGGGTAGTTATGGATCTGCTTACTAATTTTGCTCATTTTCTATCCATTGATATGATGTATTCTTTGAAAAAGTTGGCACAAGTGTACATCAAGGAGATTGTTAGATTGCATGGTGTGCTGATAGAGATTGTTTCAGATAAGGTCCTAAGGTTTATCTCAAGTTTTTTGGTTAGTTTGAAAAGAGCCAAGGGAACTTAGCTAAACTTTAGCTCCACATATCATCTTCAAATAGATGGACAAACAGAAAGAACAATACAGACTTTAGAGGAAATGTTAAGAGCATGTGTGCTATAGTTTAAAGGAAGTTAGGATCGCCATTTGTCGCTAGTAGAGTTTACATAAAATAATAGCTATCATTCTAGCATCAATATGCCACCATATGAGGATTTGTATGGATGAAAGTACAAATTGCCTTTGTTTTGGGATAAATTGGAAAGTGTAACTATTAGACCTAAGTTGCTACAAGAGACAGTGGATAAAGTAGTAGTGATCAAATAAAGGATGAAAGAAGCATAAGATCAACAAAAGAGTTGAGCTGACATGAAACAAAGGGAGCTTGAGTTTAATATAGGAGACCATGTATACCTTAAGATCAGGCTAATCACAAGTTTACATAAAGGATAGTTGCAAGAGAAGTTACACCCAAGATACGATGGACCTTTTAAGAATCTGAAAAATGTTAGAAATTTAGATTTTGGAAAGAGTTAGAAATTTAGCATATCAATTTACACTCTCTCCTAACATTGTAAACATGCACAATGTCTTCTATGTATTAGTTTTGTGGAAATATGTACCCAACCTTAACAAGATGGTTGAGTTGACATATGAAAGCATCCAATACGGGTTTCAGATTCTAAAGCATAGGCTCTTCAAAACAAAGAGATTGGATACGTTAAAGTCTTGTGGAATCTACAAAACTGAGGAGGTTACATGGGAATCAAAAGAGAGTATAAGAAAGGTTTATCCACAACTATTCAATGACGTAGGTATGCCCAAGCTTTGAGGAAAAAGCTTGTTTAAGGGGGGAAGGAAGTAATCCCTAGGTTCTTTCCATGGCATGAATTAAAAATTTAAAGAATTAAAATATTTAATGCTTTGATTAAGTAAAAACCATTTAGAAATAATATAAAGAAAATAAGACACTAGATAATAAATGTTTTCTTAAGTATATTCATTAATATTTTATGGTAATATAATATGTCATTTTACATACATTAAGAAGGCTGTGATTTTTCATTTCTTACAATTAAACATTTACCAAAAGTACAAGATTATTAACTTGCAAGCTATCCACAGTCACTTGTAAAAGCATGGGTGTGCTGTCCTTCCTTTAATAGAGTTTCTTTCATTAAATGCTGAAATGATAATTTCCATTTAGACTATACTTATTTTCTTTTATGTAAAAAAGAATTAAATAGAAATCTTAAAGTTTACACTAACAAAACATCATAATTTTCAGAGGAAATGATATTTTTGAAACTTACTTTTCAAAAACCTCTTTTACACCCACATGATTATTTCTCTAAAAACTTTCATTTTCTTAGCTTGAAGAACCTCAAGAAAGTGTTTACAAGCTCCACGACCATTTGTTTAAGAAGAAAAAGAAGAAAGTGAAGTAATCTTCAAAAGCTTAACAGGTAACTTCGGTTTTACCTTATATTCAAAAGTTACAAAAGGTATCTTTTTCAAAATACATGTATACACATACACATTTTATCATCTATAGTAAAAATGTCGAGTTTAATAGATATGACATGTATAAACTAAATCTGAGCTTGTCTAGGCTTAGAGTTGTTACAGATCTAATAAAAGTTTATAAGCAAAGCTAATTTAACTCATCTAAACCAAAATATAACAAAACATGCAATGGAACAGAGTAAATATGCCATGGTACCTATATCCTAGATCTAGAGTTAGAGATGAGAAGATGTAAGCCTCATGATTGTTAGTAAGTTAGTTAAAGTGGTCGTATTAAGTTATCTTTATGCGCATTATGTTGCTTATCTATCGTAGAAGTTTTGTTTATGATATGGTGTAACCTCTATGGTTTCTTTGTGAGCGTGTTGAGGGTTGAGACCTAGTTTTGACCTCGAGATAGAACAATGGCAAGCTTTGGGTAAAGGTCGAGGGATAAATGTTGACGAACAGACCCTGTTACACCTCAAAAAGTTGAGCCCTCGACTTACCCCTCAATGGAAGCTAAAGATTGTCGCAGGCTAGAGCCTTAGATCATAACTTCAATCATGAGTCAGGTCGAGCCTTTGATGTACCCATAAACATAGGTTGTAGGCATTTTTAGATGCGCTCAACACCCTGTTGGTTAAGATGCGACCCTAGCTTTGAGCAGCGATGCACCCTGTGACCCTTCTTAAGCAACCCGCAAACTTTCCTAAGTGATAAACAATGAAGAAAAACATAAGTTAAGAAGTTATAGTAAGAATCTAGGAGACATAAGCTCTAATAAAAGTTCTCCTTTTGTTATATGTGTAGTAATGTATGCTTGGTGCTATATAGGAACTTTTAATCAATACCCAAAGTTTCCTATAGGCTACTACCATCTCTAAGCAGGATGCACAAGTGAGTGACTTGAATCTTATCATGATGTTATGCTTATAATGTAGCTATATCTGTCTCTATATAAACGTAACTAATTATGTATGGGGATGGGAGTAACGTATGTTGTATGGTGCTTGGATATGTGACAAGCTTTAATATCAAAAGTGATAACAAACTTCCTATTTTTGATGTGAAATGAATGTTGATGAGTGTCTTAACATTGCATGATCATGAATAATTTGATTTAAGACATATCGATCCTTAATCTAAAATAGACATGCAGTACACGATAGCTTAGTACCCATGTCATGTACTGATATTCCGATTCTATGGAAATGCCTTGGGGTTATCATAGGGTTGTTAGTCCCATAGGAACTAAGCAGGTACCAAAGGACATTGCCTAAGTTGGAGTTAGCTTTTAGAGTATTAATACTTAGGGAGTTTCTAAGGTTTAAGGTGAAGTTGAGACTATAATGAATAAGTAAATATGTATATATGCTAAATAATTTGGAAAAGCTTCTCCTTCCTTAATTCTCAGTCTCTCCTAGGCATAGACTACTTGAATTGATCCTTCAACCCTCAAGAGAGGGCTCGAGTGAGAGTTAAATATAGTTTCTTTGCATAGAAATACCCTATTCTTATTTCTTGTAACTTTGAATGGTTATGTTGGAAGCTTATCCTAATTTATATGTAAGAAAACATATTGCAAAGATTTACACGTATACGAATGATAGGCATGATTTATCTTATATTTGAAGTAGTTATTTAAGTACCAAATAAGTCCAATTTAAAGTTTATTGACTTAATTTATAGGAGAATTGGTACTTAACCAGTGTATATGATCATTTCAGGCCAACTTGGAATTTAATGGAGCTATTAAGAGGAATCAAAGAGGAAATATGATCAAGACAGGAAGAGTCACGGCCGTAAATTCAAGTAGCAGTGGAGGAGTTCAAATCCATCACAAAATCACGATCGTGATTGTTGGGGTCTTCGAGAAAATCAACGCCAGTACCTACTAGGCCAAAGTTACGACCGTGACTGGTGCTTTGATGATTCAAGTTCAAAAGGTGAATTAAAGTCACGACCGTGACAATTGGAAAGTCACAAATACGACTTTTACATTAGTTTGTTCAAACAGTATATCCACTAGTAAAAGTCGTATCTTGTCATAAAAAACCTTTAGGATAATGTATTAGACATAAAAATACATTATTCCTAGGGAGAAGAAGTAACTACTTCCCTTGTTGTATCATCACAACTGTTCTTAGTTTGTTTTTAAGAAAATTATTGCGATAGTTCAACGTTCCTAGAATGTATTGTGGGAAATTCCAGAGAACTCGAGAGAGACGACTGGGATTATGTGTTGTGATTTGTTACAACATTTCTATCATTGTATCGAAAGGGGTTTCTTCTTTCTCTCTAATTCTCATCTTACTTTTTGTTATAATCATGTCTTCTCTGAATTTGTATTTGTGTTCCATCATATGTGAGTAGCGGGTTTGGTTTACAAAGTCATATTAACATGAATTGTGCTTTTAATTGTTAGTAATCCGCTTAATTACGAATTTCTAGTGATAGAACTTCATAAAGTTAGGAAATAGTAGTGCACAACATTCTCTTACACTATATCTCGATCGAAAATGTTGATAAACAATTCCATCGAGTAAATCTAAGTCATTAGAACAAACTACTCCTGTTGATAGAGATATTAATAGGAAGTTTGCTGCATGTTTTTAAGGAATTTGAGGACAAGAAGAGTTCTTTAAGGAAATTCTGATTTGCCTATTTACTTAGAAGAGATTCTAGTAGATGCAAATTTGGATTAGAATTGGTCATTTATGAGAATATTGACCATGAATCAAGAATTCCAACAATAAGCAATTAATAGGATGAATTGTTATTTAATCATGTTAATTTGATGAAGTAAACCTGTTGTTTAATTTGAGTTAAATTTTGTTGTAACATTGTTACTGTTTTGTTTTTGGTGATATTCTGGAGTTAGTGTAGTTTAGTTGTAAATTTAGATTTAATTCACTTAATTCGACCATTTGATTGCTAGATAATAGGAAGGTTAATTTAATACTAGTGCTTGACACGTTCCCTGAGGAGACGACTCTATACTTTATTCTATACTACTAAACGATAGGTACACTTACCTGTCAATCCGAGTAAAGAAGAGGATATAAGTTTATAAATCATAAAAACAAGACAACAACGAAGTTTCTTATCTTGACAACCAAAATGATCCTGTTTTAATTGTCCATGCCACAAAGTGTCTCACTAGTTGATGCCCATAGAATTTTCTTGAAAGGCCCTTATTGGCTCATTTGAACATGGCAATTTCTAATTTGTTGTAAAAAGGGACATCAGTACTGCTAGGGTGCCCAGTGGGGGTGTAACACATACATTCAATATAAACAACATGTGGAAAGAAATTTAAAAAATAAGTTGTTAATGTCACAAGTTATATAATACAATATATTGAATCTATTCAAATGTAAAAGTTGAAACCTTAAACAAATACTTGTGGAATTTATTTATTTGATATTAAATAAAATAATAAAACTTACACAAATTCCAAAATTAAAAGTTTTGAAACCACTTCTATATATTCATTCGTGCTATAATATAAACATCTCTATATAATTTAAGAGTTCAAATAGGTATATACAGCCATAGTTCTTTTAAAATAAAAATGACAAGTCATTCAAAAATAAAATCGTACAAATCCTTCTATAATTAAAAATCCTTATATGTAGTCTGCAAATAATAATCTTGAATATAAGTGGTTGCAAAATAAAATATGGAATATCATTATTTATTACATATTAATCTTATTATATAATATTTAACAAGGTCGATACATGATGCCTTAGAACCTATACCTTCTATAGTATAGTGTAGGTTCCAAGATGGGTATAAGGTTTGAAAATCTTAGACCTGTACCCTATCATGTGAGAGCAGGTTCCAAAAAATTGATACTTGTACCTACTCGATCAAACAAGATCTAAGTAGATACCCCGTATGACATGATTACCCACTCACCCATACTTGGCGTTCAACATGGAGAGAGTACAATATATATATATATATATTATATGTTAAAAAATCTATCTTCAGTTTTTTGCTACATTGAATCTGTAATTGAAACAAATTGTGCACGATATCATGTGTATTACTTGTTTGTTCATATATGTTAATACTGCTTAGAGATTTATTATTTTTTTCATATAAATATATATATATATATAATTATAACAACATATTGTTATTATTATTATTTTCTTTTTTACCCAAAAATTATAGCTTATCCGATACTTCGTCATCATTTGTGTCTTTAAATTTACAAAAATGAAATATGAAGTATATGTCAATGTTCTACTAATATCATAAGAAATAATACTACTTACCTATAATAATAGCTTATAAGAAAATGCTAGAATAGTTATAAAACGATTGTATATATTGTTAAAGAAAATGGCATGATTATAGGTATAAGAATCACGATATATATGATAAGGAGAAAAGCCAGTCAGTTTACCAATGTGGAAGGGAAAATAACACCATCACAAAAAGAATGAATCGAGCGGGAAAGCAATGTCATTAGAGCTGACAAAGTGCCATTGTTGTAAGGAGTGATCGTCAAATGCAAGTTCTAACAATGCTAGAGTTGGAAGTTGCTTCTCGGAAAACTTTATTGATTCTAAGGATTTAACCTAGAAAGAAAACATAGGAAGGAGAAGTAGAGATGGAGAGGAAAATGGGGTTTGCCGGTGTTTAAATGACTAAGGTCATGGTTGAGGTTGGCTAAGGTGAGTTAGATTGATAAAAGAGAGAGAGAGAGACTAAAATCAACACCAAGAGAGAGAAAGAGAGATAGAAAGTAACTTTTAACCCTAAAAAAAAAAAACTAATAATGTTAATTAAATAAGCTCGACAAATAAAGGAGGCTAGAAAAAATAAAATAATCATAAATTGTTATGAGAGGTAATATATATATTTAGGAGTAAGGTATAAAAATTGAAAAAGGAAAAAGAAAGAATAAAAAAATTGATAAGTTATATTAATAAACTTTATATAGACTACAAATAATAACAAATATAAAAGATGATATTGATAACATTAAAGTTATAATAAATAAGAGTATTATTTAGTTACTAGAATTAATCATTAGAACATGCATTTGTAATTTCATGTTTTCATATGCTATTCTATTTTCTTAGGTATGAATCCGATTTAATAACCAATCTAAATTATCAATTTAATTATATATGACATTAATATTTGACTGTATTGTCATCAAATGTTATTTGCACAATGATTAAGATTTATAAATCCTAAATTTTCTAGACCCAACTTTAGGTTTTAAAACTCCCATTTATCAAATTAAACTATTTATTTTTAAGTCTTCATTTCTTAAATTTCCTTTATTATTCTTAACTTTAATTTGGGGTTTCTCATTAGACATCTCCAAAAGAGAAGCTTTTGGTATCATAATCAGTTATTGTGTCAATTCAGTAAAATTTTTTATTGATCATATTTTTTTGGATTTAAAGATTGGTCATACAAGTAAAAAAAAAAACATATGGTTAAAATAGGTATATAGAATTAAACATGGAAACATAATAACAATAATAATATATATATAGGTACATAGAAATATTATCATGAAAATAAATGAACAATACTTAATCATAAATATAAATTGAGGTCAATAACTCTTATTAGAAAGTTAACATAACTTTTCTACAACTATAAATGATCTCATGATCTACCAATTCTCTTTATCTCACCGTTCTATAGGTCTTTCTTCATATGTCCCCAAAAGACCTTAAATCTAAGCTCTCATACCACTTAAGTTGCAAGACTCTAAACTTGGAGACATTTACAACCCGCCACAAATCTAAATTAAATATAAACAAGCAAAGGCATAGAAGCTACTATTAAACCACAATAGGTGACAAAAAAAAAAATCCTTATAAATAGTTATCACAAACCTTAAAACCTTATAATGTAATACATTAATGGTTATTACAAAGTCCATATAAACTTCTAAGTAATCCATAGTCAAACTTATTTCAATCAATTACAACAATTTATTATAATCTTAAGATGTTCCAACATAGAATCTAATCCCATTCTCTGGTCCACAACTAGCAAAAGATAATTCTTTAATTTCTTGTACTAGAAAAATATATAAGAAGCAAGTCAAAGCCTTATACATTATACTACAAACACCTACATATGAATAGGTAACCACTCAATCACATGCATGCACATAAATCTAATGCAATAAGCATCTAATTCATTATCTTTAACTTTTAAGTCGAGTACACATCAAAGGGATAACTTAGTATACTGCCACATATAAATATAATATATATATATATGATGTTCTTAATATTGGGCACTCTCTAATAGCCACGACACCAGAATACCTAGATTTACCTATATCATTTCTAGGTGCGACTCCACTTAAGGTAGTGCCACAAAAATATCAAGATGCCGTGATAATAGCATGAATACTCTCCACTTACTATAAGTAGCCACACATAAACAACACACAGACTCTCATAGCTTGGATAGTTATTTAATTAATTTATGTTTCTAACCTAGGCAAACACAAGTAATAAAGAAGATACAGATATACTTGGAGAACTGATCTATCTTGAATATTTGAATTTTCTACACAAAATTATAAATCAATCAAGATATTTATATTCTTTTATATTTCTAATCTCACTTACATTCTATACTTTTATAATTCTTGCCTCCTCATCCTACTAAAACTTAAGTTTCAAGGTAATATAATGAACTTTAATCCGAGAAGGAGTTAAGTAAGTTTCATAAGTTTCTACATACATGGGCCATTGTACGGCTATGGTGGAAGGTGGTGCTTGAAGCTTTTCACGATCTATACATAGGCTCATGTAGGAAGTTGTGCGACTTATAGAAGATTTGCATGACTTAAATATAGTCTCATGCAACTGGTCATGCACTTCTATAATTGAAATTTTATATCATTTAAGGGTTTACATGACCTATTTACAGTTGTGCATTAGGTCGTGTACTCCTAGAATTGTCCTTTTCATAAGTTTTATTTTTTTTTCGTACATGTATATTCATAACTATAACACCATATTAACCCATATTTACACTTTTTTAATATATCTAACTCTTATGATTCTAAATATATATATATATATATGCATATATAGATATATATAAACGATATTATTTTCTTATAACTTTTTAATCTCTCTTCCTTCTAAAGTCCTAATCTTTACTCCTTGAGATTTCTCAAGAAATCTCTTCATGAATTCATTGTTTTCTTTGTAAAACATCATTGCCAATACCAACACATTAAGATCCATTACCTATTTGTTTATCTTATTGAAAGCCATAAAATAAATGGAGAACCATCCCTTACCATAGACTTACGTTAGAAAGACTTCAAAGATTTTCAGGTAGCAGATAAAAGGAAAGGAGAAGAGGTTGCAGAATGTAAGGGGAGAAAAACATGAGAAGGACAGTTAGTTCCTAAAAATAAATACGTTGCTAACCAATGTATGTTTTGAATTTGAAAAGCTGGGACAAAATTCCCCTTGTTTGAAAAATTAAAATCATGTTTCTACATCTTCATATGACTTTATTTATTTGGGTTATTTCAATCCTTTTATAATATTTAGCTTAAATCTACGTAATTGTTTTGTAAGTCTTTCTTATTTTTAAATACGTAAAAAATTTTAAGTTCTAATATGATATTTGGTGCTAATGCCATCTATTTTAATATTTATATTGCTTTATTTATGACAAGAAAAAAGAATCATATTTTAAAGACTAAATACCCCAAAATATTTAAATTTATCAAAATGTTATAAATTGGAAAACCCAGAAAAGCACGAGGGACTTCCCAACCACCCCTTTGCATGGTTCATGCTAGCCATCATTAGTGGCAATGGCTAATGATGAAAATTGCTAAGGTGAGTCGCTAATTAACATGGAAAAACTAACTATGAAAATAATTTTTAGTTCCTAAATACTAATGTTGTGCAAAAAAATTGACCGAGTCAAAACCGGATATCACTAAAAATTTTGGTTTTTTTTTTTTTTTATATATATATGGTTCAGTTCGCATTCAGTTCAAGACCCTGAATAGAATTGTATGGTTCGAACCAAAACTAAACTATTTTGCATATTTAAAAAAATCAAACATATATTTTTTGAATTTTATATTTAAAAATTAATTATTTTTAAATTTTTTTATTTGCATATATATCATTCATGAGAACATAATTAGAATAATCATATTATGTTTCAATTATTGTCTTATATATAAGATAATTTTTAGATTTTAATCTCTAGTATGCTAATTTTTTTTTTCCTTTGGTCTTACTAATTAACTCGCTTTTATTACTTAGTTACTAATTGGTTTATAAAATTGATGTATTGGGTCTGTTTGGGTTGTCGGATTCTTATCTATATCGTATATATGTCTTATCTATATCTGTAACTTATTTGTATCATATTTGTATCATATCTATTTGGTTAGTTTATGAGTAAAATAATCAATTTTTTATTGATACATATTTCTTGATAAATATCTATTTGAAAATGACAAAAATATGATACCAAAATAACCAAAATATGATGAAATAAACAAACCCAATTAGAAGTATAAAAAGATTAGTATATCATTATAGTTTAGTACTTATAACGAATGAAATCTTTCCTCCACTATAAATTTTACATATTTATTTAGATAAATAATTAATTTGAAATATTATTATTTATATTTGCATGGTAATATGGGATATATAATTGAATCTTTTTGATAGAATATATTTTAATTTAAGAATAAAAACAATTTGAATTGCAAATCGAACCATATACATCAAACTTTTTTTTTCCTAAAAAAAATTATAAACTGAACCATATATGGTACAATTAGGTTTAACGGACGAACCAAACTAAATAATTCGTGCACATCCCTACCATTTACTATGTTATGAATTGCATCACTTTTCCTTACAAGCAATTTTCTTTCTTGTTATCTCATTATCAAGTCGCCAGCAAGGATGGTGATTGTGCAAAGGAAAAATATATCCTCATAGTAGCCCAAGTCATTAATGGGTGAAAGCCTAATTGTGGACTTCAAACAATTTGGATAGAAATAAAATGCTCAAATACTCTATAAGCTTTACAACAACTTGGTGTGCTATACATGATATTAACGGGTAAATGTCAAATTTGATATGTGAACTTTGCACAAAAAGTTAATTCAATTTGAAATGATCAATTTAGTATTAAATCAAAATTTTTATACACCATTTGTTCTGTTTACTGACGTAAAAGTGAAAATCTATTGTTGAGTTTTTACTACCTCCCTTAATATTATCTAGTATTTAGTTTTGATGGACTGTTTCTTCCACATTAGTAAATGGAATAACGACTTTAGGTAATCATAAAAAGTTTGCTTGGGTATCAAACTGATCATGTCAAAGTTCGGATACTAAATTTCACATTGTCCTTATTTTATTAAATCCATGACTTGATAGTTTATAGATTTGTGAAATTTGCTTTTTTCTTTTATTCTTCTTCTTTTTATTTCTCTTTATAATTTGTTATCATTTATTGTTATGTTTAATATGTATTTAATTATATTTTTTATTGAAATTTATTATTTAGATGAATTAAGTAATGCAACTTTTCAAATATGCCATTTCCTTATTTTCAGCAAACCTAATAAGAAAAATAACCATCTTACATACAATAAGGCTAGAATTATGATACTGTTCCATCCAATCAAATACACTATTTTTTTTTCCCCATGGATGTGGATTGGTATCATACGCAATGTTACTTTCCCATGGCATATATTTTTATTATGGAAAGATATCATATTTTGGTGTTAGATATCCTTCATATTGTGGGATATAACAGTGCTAGTGCTTTTTAATTTCTTATAGAACTGATCGTAATGTAATTTAAACATGATTTGATTTACTCCATAATTATCATCAGTTGCAATCACCTGATTATATCTTTTGATTGCATGCCATATATATATTTCATTGATTTATATAATTTACTTTAAAAATAAATCAAACAGCTTATATAGAGGAGTCGTGCTCACCGTAAATTACGTAGATATGTTTATTTTCACTGTCCTAAGGAGTTCAAGATCATAAAAATATGTCAAATTAAAACTTGATTGCTTGTTTTTAAACGATTTAAAGATTTGTTATTAAAATCAATAATTTCAACATTTGATAGGAAAAATTCCAAAAATTTCGAACCTTCTATCTTGTTTCAAATCTTCCGGCTCTAGAATGAAAAAAATGTGGCAACAATCGGAAATCAACATACCAATCAAACTTTTATTACTTCATTTTATCAACATATAAACAAAAAGAAGTTCTGGACCTCACCATGTATCCCACCACTGTCACAAATCATGATTTAACCGATGAACCATCATGACCTAGGGAACTGGTATCGTTGAATGTTAGCGCACTTCTCCGTCATTTCTAGATCGTTCAATTATAAGATATTCCACTATTTTCTCCACTTATATGAAATTTGTCGACTAGCTTTTTGAAATGCCAAACAGAGGAAAGAAAAATAAAAAGGACGATTGTACCTCTCAAAGTTAGGCTTGAAATTTAGTGAGTATTAATCAATCGGTTAAAAAGACAGTTGAGACTTGTGTTGCCTTATTATTATTATTATTATTATTATTAATATCACTACAAGAAAACTGACCTTTAAAGATAATTTTTATAAAAAAAAAATGAGTAAAACAAGTTACAATTCTAAAAATAAAATCGGTGATAATGATTTTTACGACAGAAATTTATACTTACAGATAGAATTTTTATCTCTAAAACCAGTATGTATACACAACTAGAGCACAAGTAGAAAGAAATCACCTAAATAAACATGATAAACACAAAGAAAAAAAAAAAAAAGAAATTCTATGGTTTAGTTGATTTGAGCTTTCAGTTAATCATCTAATTATTAAAATAAAAATATTATGTGATATATTAAGTATTTCAATAATACCATAATAGTTGGATATGACACCAAAAGGACAATAGTAAGGTAATTCCACTCCTCAGTTGTGACCTTGTTAAGATTTCAGCTTTACAACCTATTGGAGTACAAACTCATTACAATATGCTTTACAAAGGATATTTCAATGTTATAATACTTCGCAAATTTTTGCGTGGGACTGAAGGAAAAAATACATATGAGATTATTTACAGATATATTATGAGGTACCAGGGTACTAACATGATCACAAATTTTTTCAGTTCATCTTCATGTCATAAATGCAACTTGGTGGGTTTTACAGGTCCTCAACTTTCGTGCTTTCTAGGATTTTGAAATACTGCTTAGTCACATTCAAGCAAGAGTGGAATATTATAGTCACCAGCAGAAGCTGGTCACACTATAACCCTTGGGAGTTACAAATCGGTGCAACTTTTTATATTATTTTGTTCTTTTTGCTTTTCCTACAAAAATCAACAAAAGATAGATATATTTGCAAGGAAAAAGAACTTTGATGGGAAAGAAAGCTTGGAATTTAATATTATTGACTAAAATGAGTTTAATTTCCTACCCTAAAACATGTTAAATGCATCAATTCATTGTTTCAATTTGTATTAAGTGGAGCCCAGTTTCACCAAATATTGATCCCCATGAATGACACATTCAAGTTTTTTCCAAACCTTGGGTGCAAATCAAATTCAATTTCCCTTCTTATTTTGATAGTTATTGGGTATAACATGAAGTATTTCAAGGCTTTATAGTAGTTTCATCATTAATTTGATGAAAACGAGTTGAAAGTTGGCCAAAGAATGGGTTTTTCAAACATTATGCTTAAATTAGCCCCTTTTACATCACATTATATAGTTGAAAGCGAGGAAGGAGACAAAAGGGGCGTCCTTCACCAATACCTTCACGTGCACGTAAGGGAAGAAAAAAAAGGAAGAAAGGAGGAAGAAAAAAAGGTATGTTGGAACAAAATGTTCAGACATCATGAATATATTACTCCTTCTGTATTACATTACACGACCAAGAGGAAGGAAAGAGATGAAGGTGCTCATCAATGGGCATTATTCATGCGTATCCCCTCGGTGCTTATTCCACGCATGTATGGAAAGGGGAAAAAGAAAAAAAGAGTGCACTCAACACCTTTAACCAAAAAGTTGCTAGTATTTCAAATAATTGCCGTCCATCATATATTTAATCGATACTTATATCTTACACATCATGTGTATAACCCACTAAAACTTTCTCCTATCAAATGGGATAGCGAGTTTGATTTTGTCATTACTTACATTTAAATTAAACTTAAGCTGACAAATCTAGTTTTGGCCAAGTAGGCTTATAAGCAATCTTAGGCCAATAATAAACTCAAGCCCTATTGGAAAAATATGCTTCTAGCTATTATAAAGTTGATTATACATATGCGAGAGATATTTTTTAAAATAAGTGCAACTAAACATAATCACAAGCATAAGCCTATACGAGGTTTGATTTGCTAGAAATTTCTTTTTCCATAAAATGATTGTCTTAATTCCAACAAAGGCTATATTTCAAGTCACCACTCTCGAAATTTGATCACTCATTTTATGGGTTTGAAAACAAATGACTTGGAAGGGGAATGGGAAATTTAATTTTTATTGGTGCTTTTTGATAAAGACCTTTTTTTTTTTTTTAGGTTTGTTTGGTTGGCCGGGTGGGGGGGTGCGTGGGGGGCGGGGGGAGGGAGAACAAAGCTAAAGGACTTGAATTGCAATAAATTACATATACAAATCTTTAATCTATATATATATATATATATATGTGTATATTATCTTCACCCCTTGAAATGTTTTTATGCCCCAAAACGGTCCATTTTTGTAATTTCATTCATTTTATTTATACTTTTTATCATTTTCTTTGTTTTGTATTTTTTTTTCGTTTAGTATATTATTGTTAATTGAATTTGACGTTTTTCTTTATTTATTTTGATTTTATATTTTATTTTAAGATCTTTAAAAACTGAACTAAAACAACAAAACGATATAAGTGTAATGTCTACAAGGGCGAGCGATAAAATCCAAACACTAACCACTGTGCAAACAAACACATAAACATTACTTGCACATAAGCCTACTTATTACTTAATGCATTCATATTCATTAAGGTAGATTATTTAGTCCATATGTACATATTAATAATTCAAGACCCAAAACACTTATGGCTTGTTAACTTCATTAAATAAATAAGGCTATATTGAAATTCCTATCACGGAGAAATCGAATAGAGTTGTAGTGAGGTTTTTCTTCATTAATTTTTTATTTAAATGGTGGTATTTTGAAAAAAAAAAAGTTTTAGTATTGAACTGGCATTCATAGGTTTGAGTAAAGAATGTCTATTCAATCTTTTATATAATAAAGATTCACTGTGGAATTACTATTCAGTAAACTAAACGTTGCAATAGCTATTTGTAAGAAATAATGATGTAATGAAATTGCAATTACAATAAAATAAACGAGTAGTTAAAGTTATATTAACAATTGTGCCAAAATCCTAGCTTAACACTTGCATTCACATTCATTAAGGTATATTACTTAGTCCATATGTGGATATTAGTAATTAAAAATCCAAAACACTTAAAGTAATATTAAAAATTGTTCCAGGATCCTAGCTCAACACATGCAACAACTCAAACAAGACTAGTTTAGCAGACCACTCAACCACATAACCACATATGAAAGGTCGATCTTGTTATTACTTGCCATAGCACGTTGATCATCTCATACCACTTATAAAATAGCCCATTATTATAACTTCTTTCTCACTCACCAATCATGTATTAGACATCACTTCCTTTACAATATACTGAATCGCCATAATTTCGACATTGACATCTTATAAAACTACCTTATTTGAAATTGTCAAGACCCAAGGGTACCTTAAACGTAACAGTCCGCCACACTCAATATTAAAGATTAAGTATGACAACCTTAGTCATTCCCAAAAGCGTCGATATTAAGTGTAAGGCATGCTCTCACAAATCTAGAGGACCATACATGGAATTATGAAGCTTAAGAAGATATAATAACAAATTAAGAAAAAAGGATTCATAATATTCATTTGTTTAAAATAATAGTCTTAAAATTCTTTAAGGGCATTCTCCAGCCACAAATAATTATAATCTATTACAAGGATATTTTTATGGAGTCTACATCTTATCCAATACTAAACTTCATCTATAAATTCCTTAACCAAAAAGGAAAATACCTTACTGCAGAGTCCACGTGGCCTCAGCCACAAATAGGTGAACTGCGAAAGATATCTATAGGGGTATAAGCTAATAAGCTTAGTGAAAACTATTTCTATAAATAAACTTTTGTGTAATGAAATTCAAACAAGTTATTTAAGTAGACAAATGAAGTGCAACAAACACGTAGGCAAACAAGACATATAGTTTTCCAAGAACTATATATTGAATAGATTTACGCCCTCCATTCGAGGTTTGGTGATACATAACCTCAAAATAAGTACTTTTTGTTAAAAATTATGCTTTTAATCAATACCGCCGAGCATATTAAGTCTACTTGATTTGAGCCATGCTTCCGGACTTCCGCCAAGCATTTAATTCCATGTCGCCAAGCAATCGCTTTCGATCATAACCGCCAAGTGTTACTTTCGACCTGAGCTACCATCCTTCTCACCTAAGGATAATAACCTAATGCAATGTGACTCACTTCGTGGTATGCATGAATCAATTTATTTATGATATCATAGCATCATTATTATCAAATTTAAGGCGTTCATAGAATTTCATACAAATCAAGTGTTATACTAAAACAAACATTTAATCAATTCCAGCCTCAATATTCTTAGGATCCTTTCGTAAAATTTTCCGCATACATATCAATTTGTCTTTTCTTAATTCTAATGCGACTAAACTATAAGCACAATCAAGTAAAGCTCTTTAAGGAAATAAACTCACGATGCCATGTTGACAGTTCTCTAAATGGATGAGTCATTCAAACAATCCACTAGTCGAAATAATCCTCGGGGTATGGGTATCCTTCCTCGGAATCACCTAGTCAATGAAAATACCCAAAATAAGTATTTATTGATGACTTTCTTGAATTTTGACAAAACAATGTCATAAGAACGTCAAAGTTCGTATAAAGGAAGACTCCAATTTAAAATGGTCATAGCTTGGTCATTTTAACTCAGAATTGCGCATATAATATACCGCTTTCTACCTACTCAAAAAGATCTATCCATTTCTAAAAGTATATTTATCAAACTAGATCATTTAGGCTCCGAAACAGTGGTGATCAGATTCACCACGAATTTTCCATGACCCAAAAGCAATTTGTTTCAAACATTTAAACCATTCAAAAATTGCTTTGATAAATACTTAGTTATCTATATAGTTGAAAATTCAATTTTCATAGATACTTAGCTCATATTGTATCCATGCTCAAGTGTTTGTTATCCAACCATGTTTCTTGGGTAAAACAATGTTAATTAAGAGTTTAGAAAACTACAGTTTACAAGAAATCCATTTTGTAAATCCTTTAAAGTGAATATTTTGATGCCTTTGTTTTCAAAGAATTACTTTATGTTTATCTTACTATTTTTCTAAATGACTTTTTGATAAAATAAATTTATTCTTTTCTAAATTCTCAATATTAGTGCTATTTTTCTTATTTGTTTTCTTTGATTATTTATTTAAAAAATCTTGGTTTTGAAAATTCTCATTTTCGTTTTAAAGGGTTTCCTTATATGATTTTTTTATGAAAATATTTTAGTACCAAAGTCATCTTCTTCTAATAAAACAAAGTAATATAAAAATGATTCAAAAAGCTTTTTCAAGATAAAAGAAAATATTTAAAATTGTAGTGAGTTCTTCTTAAAACTTGGAAAAGAATAACTTTACTTTCATTAAACCGTAGAATTTATATTTTATATAAAACCATTATTTGGTGATAAAATCTCCTTTTTGTCATGTATTATTATTGGGCATGATTATGAGAAATAATAACAAGCAAAAATAACATAAATAATAAATAAAGTCAAGTATTAGGGGTCTTAGCTTCTTCAAGGCTCCCAAGACTAAGAAGTAGACTAGTCCCAAAAGAAAGAAATAAAATGAAAGAAATAAAAATTGTTTTGACTTGATGAGGACAAGTCTAATACTAGGGATTAGTCTTAAAACAACAAGAAATAAATAAATTGCAATGGAAAAAATAAATAAATTACTTTGCATGAAAATAAATAAATTGCAAGTGAGCTTATACGCTCTAAAGAATATATATATATATATATGTAGATATATTATAATACTTAGTTAGATATAATAATAATAATAATAATAATAATAATAATAATAATATGAACAATGTAAAATAACAACATAAACATAAATAGATATTTATGAACATAGTGTAGCTTCCATAACATTTAGTTTTTAGAAATTCACACCATGGTCATGTGAAGTTATATGAGAAGAAGAATGTGTAAAGAAAAGTTTACCTAAAGAGGGTTTTTGAAGTATTATATGGGAATAGGTTTTGTGTATGTAGAAAGTGGTTTAAGATTATTTTGAGAGAATTTTGAGATAGTTTTGAGAGAATATTTGGAGAGAGTGTTGAGAGGAAATTTTTGGAGAGTTTTGGTAGTAAATTTGTGGGTAGTAATTATGTAAAAGAAGTGAAAGAGGAGGGGGTATTTATAGGAAACGAGGAGTGAATTTTTGTGTGATTTGAATAAAGAAAAAATGAAACAAAATTGAGGGAGAAAGAGAGGGTGATGCATCGACCAAAGGAGTGAGGAAAGAGAGAGTGTTTTATTTTTTGTATTTTTGTTGATTAAATAGAGTAATAAGTAACGTAGATGTGAAATAAAGTTATAGGAAAGGTAAAAACTAAAGGTAATAGGTTATGGTATTGTAAGAGTAGGTATTAGAAAAAATAGAGATAAAAGAATAGTGTAGAATAATAATGAATAGTGTAATGTAAAGTAAATATGACTAATAAAGTACCGGTAGTAAGAAAATACGTGTATAATTGCGATATCTAATATTTTTACTTACCAAAAAATTATAAAACTGATATTTTTGAAAACCTTATATTTTTAGGAGTCTAACGGTATATTCAGAATATTTTTACTATTCCAAGCCCCTTGACACTTTTTCAAGAACTGTATCTGTTCGGATTCCAAACGATTCGTGATTTTACTAATCTAATCTTTTTAAGCTTTCTTATGTAATTACGAACTATTCTACATACTAATCTCTTACTTACTTTCTTAGGGTTTATTATACAGGATTGCTAGACTTAAACCATTTCGTCTAACTAGGGTTTTATTGACTTAAGGGTTTCTAGTTGACTTTCCAATTAGGGTTTAAGCTAAACCGATTACAAAACTTTGGGGGTTTATAAAAACATATGAGACCGTCATTCTTCTAGCCATGATTACCACTTATTGGTATAGCTATAAATGAGTCAAGCCGAGCTTAGCTTTGAATGCTTGAGCTTTGTAATTTCCTAGATTTTTCATACTAATATAATGACGAGAATGGTAAATGTTCGATAGATAGTGAATTAGTGAATCAATAAAACTATAATTATAAACTTTGAATTGTCATGAGCTTATTTATGACTTAAAACCCTGAATAGAAATTTCGTAGGTATTAAAAGGTATCGAAGACAAGATTTCATGGCTTGAGTCAAAAACTCAATATATAACCATAAGTAACTCTAGATTTTAAATGCATTAGAAGACGAATAAGTGATAGAGCTTATTGGCTATAAAACAATAACTTAAAAATAAACCGCTAGGGTTATAAATACGCGATGGGAATGAAAATAGACCCATAAAGATAAATCAAGAGTTCAAATAAAGATTTGGATTCCATTATCATGTTAGTAGAGAAATTTAACTTATCAGACATGGAAATCCTAATCGTGTAGAATGAAACTTTTAAAATACTCAATCATGTAAATTTTAAACTCAAGATTTAAACTAAAAAATAATCTAGGAATATTGTAGAAACCTTAGATGAATTTTTAGAGATAAAACCTCCATATAACTTATATGATTATGCAGGTATGACCTTAAAACTCACATGAAAACTTAGATATTTTCCTATATAAGTGATCCTTTTTATCACATTGTAATTTATGGCCCAAATTGAATCTTTGACGCTGGTCATCATGTATAGTAAGCAAGAGGTGCCACTTGCCTTCTTCAAACGGAACAAGTCAGCAACTGAAGTCAAAGGGACTGAATTTTGGGTATTTGGAGGTCGGTTCTTTCCCTTGTTTCACTGAGATTATACTAGACAATTAGACATGAAAAATTAAATTGAACAAATAGCTCATAACCAACTTGTTTCACTGTTATATCCTATAGAATATTCAAGAATGGGACTAGTCAAACAATTTGCTAGCTTTGTTGTTTAGAAGCTCCCCAATTCATACATCCATCACTATTAAATATATCTCACGTACAAATCACATATTAAGACTTTTAGTTAGCAAGCAAACAAACCAATTCCGCTCTAAAATCTTAATTGTGATCCATTTCTTTCTATTCACATTTATAAGCAAATTCAATAAGAAATCAACATCACTTTCCACTCCCATAAATTTCCATGAGCCTACCCTCCTCAAAGACAAAACACACTAAAATAAAATATCACCTTCTTTTCCTATTTTTACTGTGAGCCTACACTAAAGAGACAATCAAACTATAACAAAATCAAACATCGCTTTCCTCTACATACCCAACCGTATACCCTACATCTATAAGACAAAATACAACAAACAAAAACTTACCTTATCCTCTTATACACCAACCGTAAAGCATTGGATGAGGACTTCACCTTGCTAAAATAAATTAAAGATTCAAGAGTCAAAGTCAAGGGTAAGAAAAGTCTCTTTCCATGTTAGTTATTCTTAGAACATTTAGAACTTACCCCTTTATCTCTACTCTTAGGTTTTGGTCCACATAAAGGGGAAAGCTTGTCACATTTATCTCAGTCCAACTAAGGTAAAATTTACAATATCCTAAAGCTTATATTACATCCATGTGTGGAAAACTAAGAAAAACAATTATTGGCTTGATTTTAAGACTACATATATTTGGTCACTATAGGATTTTTATGAGTATACATGATATATTATTACATCATTGCTCGATTCATGTCCTATACTAGCTAAATAACTCAACTAGTAGTAGATGTCATGGAAAACCAACTTGTACACCTAGGTTACCACACTCTTAAATTTAGGCCAACAATAGAAATGAATTCCATCATGCATGTATTGTGACAAAACCTAGCTTATACTTAGTAAAATATACATACAATGTGATCCATGAAGTGAAATTTAGATCATATGATCCCTAGAATACCTATAGCGAATCTCGGCCTTACAACTATATTATAAGGCACACTATATAACTATGTAGTCTAGATTCAATATAATGTAGAAACATGCATGAAAATGAGGATGAAAGATTACATAAGCCAAAATAAACCTTAGACCCTAAGCACTATATATCACGGCTCAATATGTGTATTAAATGAAATTTATGTGTAATATACATCTGAGACCTACTTGGTTTCAATAACATGTAAGGAAATATAAATGGAGATGACAATGAGGAAATAGATAAATTAGAACAACCCTAGAATATTAACCTTAGATGTTTGTTCCTACATATGTTCTTAGGAGTAGTTCATGTTTAAATATACAATAAAGCCTACTTGAACCCATAAGCATAATAGCAATATGAATGAATGATTACATTTTAGAGTATGACACTATAAATAATAGAAATGTCAACTTACATATGGAGATAAGATTGACAAATCAAACAAATAATATTTGAAATTATACTACCAAGATGGGCACTAAAGAATATAATCCCCTCAAATATAGATATAAACATGAATTAGGATCAAGAAGACCAAAATGAAAATAAATAATAAATATCAACTATCATATTATTGCCACAATAAAAGTCCTATATAAACAATAAAAGCTTGATACTAAGATCATAAAGTGAAATGAGATTTAAGGATACCCTGTCACACCCCCGAAGGGTACCCTAAACGTGGCAGTCCGCCGTACACAATATTAAAGCCTAAGAATGACCACCTTAGTCACGCGAAGGCTTCCATACTATGTACAAGGCGTCTAACACATAAAGGAGACACATCGGAATGATACATTTTATGTTGATACAATTGAGTAACAATGTAAAGGAAATACAATCCACTATTCTCCAAATACAAAACACTATACTTCAAAATACAATTCATCAAACTTCAATTACATTCATCTCAAGACTTCGCTACATAAAACTATTACAAGGCAAATCGTAAAGCTTAGCCAAAAACTTCAAGCATTCTTATATCTTGCCGGAATCCCGAAGTCATTCTCGACTTCAACCATCTCGGTCCCCACTTAGCATTTCTTGGTATAACCTGCTCATTTAAACAACTATTGGGGTATAAGCTACACTAGCTTAGTGAGTGTAATCTCCACAAAAACATTTATGTCACAACAATTCAAGCAAGTTATTAATCAAGCAAGTGTATGCATCAAACACATGAGTTCAACATACATATGACCAACCGGAAATCATATGTGGATGGAATTGCGCCCTCCATCCCGGGTTAGCAGATTAACGAATCCTGCGGTACAATATCCCGTTTATGGCTCACGGCTAACCTACGATTATCGATGTCGTTTATGGTTCACGACTAACCTACGATTATTCGATGTCGTTTATGGTTCACGACTAACCTACGATTATTCGATGTCGTTTATGGTTCACGACTAACCTACGATTATTCGATGTCGTTTATGGTTCACGACTAACCTACGATTATTCGATGTCGTTTATGGTTCACGACTAACCTACAAATGCTCATGCTCCATCCCCTTGTGATATGCACATGTCAATTTATCATTACTCAAGTAGTTGATTAAGCCAATTTACTTAGGCGATCAATCAATTTATCAGACAATCCATCATAGCTAACTATACAATCAAAGTTTATCACCCGGTTTCGATATTCTTAATTTGTTTCTCACATCATCAACAATCATATAATTTCCCATAATCCCCATCATTCATATTCCATTCAATTGACCTACATTCTAGTGCACTACTTTACAAGCACATACAATAAATGAATTGGGAAGAAAAACTCACACGACCATTGGATCACCGGTCTTCTAGTAATAATAATCCGGTGGTAGGGAATCGTCGAACTCGGGATAACCTAAAAAGGAAGAAATACTCTAATTAGTATTTCAACTCAAACTAATCCAACGACTTCATACGAATTTATCAAATTCGTAATTCGCGTCCTAAGCGGGAATTCCAACTTAAAACGGCCATAACTTGGTCATTTTAACTCGGAATCTCGCAAATTTTATATCGATTTCTATCTACTTCGGAAGATCTTTCTAAATACGAAGTTTAAATCAAGTTTTGAAAATATCTAAGCCTCGGAATTGACGGATCAGATCTGTACAGCGGGTTTATCAATTCCAAAAAATGCGGTTTTCATGAATGCATTTGAGATTCCTAAGTATAAAATGATACTCAATGCAAGGTAATGATTTTCCCTATCATGTATGTCATGATATGAACTCTTAAGTGTCTAAGGTCTTATAAATTTTTAGACTTAAAGAATTTTAAATAAACTTTGTCTTAAGACACTATATTTTGCTTTTGTCTAAAAATCAACTTTGCTACATTGGTCACACCTACTATTTCTAAGGATTTTTTTAGAAAACTCCACTTTGTTTAAAGAATTTTGACCCTCATATTAGTTATATCCTAAGGCCTTTATTTCTTAAATAAAATCTTCATTTATAAACTTTTAAGTGGGTCTTTTACTATGGGTTTCCAAAAATCCGAATTTAGAAAATTCCACTTTCAAGTTGATTCCTTTGAGAAAAATACATTTTATACTCAAAACTTTAAGTATTTATTATACTCATACCCTAAGGACTTCATTTATTTAAGAAAATACCATTTTTGAAGTTGGAAAATAGTGTTTTCTAACCATACATCCATTATTACGAATTTCATCTATATGACTTTTAGTTCAAAACTTCTATTGGACTTCATTTCTTGTTTCCAACATTTTCTTTAGAAAAACTCATTTAGACTCATGAAAAATACTACCAAACATTATCTATTACCCATAGGCTTCATTTCTCTTGTAAAATACATGTTTAGAAGTTGATAAAAGTGTTTTTGACCTAGGTTTACAAAGTCATCCGAATTTACACAAGTTCATATTTTGAAAAGTGTTTTCCTTTTTGACTTTATTAACTTATCTAACCATAGATCTATATAGGAAGGTGATTTACTAAAGACAAAAGCATTAAAGACTATTAATGCACATAAACACAAAATGAAGATGAGATCTTAAATGCCTACATGAATATGAGTAGTAAAATGATAGATCACTATATATCAAGCTCAAATAGGTTTTGAAAACATAAAAACTATATTTTTATAAAAATCTTTAGTTCAAAATACTTTTTGATGGATAAACATAAAGCTTTTGCATGAAAGCTCCTTTAAAGGTTAGATCTATTTTGTAATGGTTCGGTATTCTTGTTTTGATATTTCATTGTCCCTACTAAAGATCATGGGGACACTTGGTTGAAATATCCAAGAATTACTTAGCCATAACAAAGATCTAAAGATGGAAAGGGTAAAAGCTTACTTACTTGAAGTAAAAGGAGATGTAAAGAGAAATGAAGTTGTTGTGTGTGTGTGTGGGCTTCAATTTCGGCCAAGAGGGAAGAAAGAGAGGTTTTTTGAGAGCTTTTACACTTTGTAAAAGTGGAGAATGAAAGAATGAAGAGAGAGAGAGAAAAAGTTGTTTATATAGCATTTGAAATTAGGTTAAAGAAGTAAAAAAAAAATATTTCAAATGGAGCATGGATGGGGCACTATTCACGTCGGTCACTATTCATGAGGGGGGAAGAAAAAGTTTGATTTGATTTTGTTTTGATTGATTTGTCTTTGATGTGTAAGTTGTCATAACTGTATGGGAAGTTTAAGGGACAAAAAGTAAAGAGAAAAGAGTTGATTTGAGTGATGGTAAGGGTTTGAATTTGTAGAGTGGCTAATAGGTAGACTAGGTAGTATAGGTGGTACTTTTGAATAGTGAGGAATAGTTGACAAGACAATTTAATTTCCGGTAGAATGGAATACGAATAAAAAGGCTATAACTGTATTTTTCATAAGCCGGAAAATTATGAAAAATATATTTGAAATCCTTATTTTATTTCGATTCAAATGAGTATTCATAAAGAAATTTTTGAAATTCTAGTTCCGGGGCACGCTTTTCTATAATGGGTCTCGGGATGACCCGGAATTGAAATTTTCTTAAAATCTGATCTTTTCTTGGTTTGAAATATAATCAAGAACTATATTCAAAATTAATTTTTCTTATAAAAGTTTCTTATTTGGAAATCGAGGAAAAGCCGGAATTAGGGTATCTCGGTCTTTCTCACAAAGCTTGAGCTAAACTGATTTAGGGTTTCATTTTCCGGTTTCCGAAGTTTACTTGATTACTAGGAAACACGGGGTATAAAAATAATAATAATAATAATAATAAAATTGTGTAATGAAATAAAATGAATAGTGCAAAAGAATAATCAATTACCGGTCTAAATGAAAATACGATAAAAAGGTTATAACTGTAACTTTTATAACCCGAAAAATTATATAACTGATATATTTAGAAATCTCGCGAAATTACGAGTCTAACGGTACTAATGGTATATTTTTGATATCTCGAGCCCCGGGATACGCTTTTCGAAGTCTGTATCCGAACGGGTTCGAAATGGATAAAAAAAAAATTTACCAATCTGATATTTGTGAACAAACTTATATTACTACGAGCTATTCTACATATTTAAACTACCTTTCAGCCTCTAGAGTTAAGTGTCACGCCCCGCCCCGCAGGTGGCGGCAACGTGATGCCAGGGCAGGCAAACCCACCTCTGGCCCCCTAGTGGTAATGGCCAACACCACCATTGCATCATGGTGGCCCCAACCAACGCATGCCCAAAGGGTACCACGGGCACTATAGGTATTGTTACCCTTAGGCAGAGTTGAACCCAGTCTGCAGACTCTAGGATTCGAACCCCAGACCTAAGGCTTTTGCCTGCCCCAAAGGCAGCACCTTTCACCAGTTGAGCTGCAGATCAACTGGTGAAAGGCTGCCTTTGGGGCAGGCAAAAGCCTTAGGTCTGGGGTTCGAATCCTAGAGTCTGCAGACTGGGTTCAACTCTGCCTAAGGGTAACAATACCTATAGTGCCCGTGGTACCCTTTGGGCATGCGTTGGTTGGGGCCACCATGATGCAATGGTGGTGTTGGCCATTACCACTAGGGGGCCAGAGGTGGGTTTGCCTGCCCTGGCATCACGTTGCCGCCACCTGCGGGGGCGGGCGTGACATAAAAAGGCGCCTTTTTATGTCACGCCCCGCCCCCGCAGGTGGCCAACGTGATGCCAGGGCAGGCAAACCCACCTCTGGCCCCCTAGTGGTAATGGCCAACACCACCATTGCATCATGGTGGCCCCAACCAACGCATGCCCAAAGGGTACCACGGGCACTATAGGTATTGTTACCCTTAGGCAGAGTTGAATCCAGTCTGCAGACTCTAGGATTCGAACCCCAGACCTAAGGCTTTTGCCTGCCCCAAAGGCAGCACCTTTCACCAGTTGATCTTAGTTGGTTGAGGCGTGGAGTTCCGTCTCCAACAAAACCGCACGTCTGGGGTTCGAGCCTTGGGGGCTGCAGAACCTTACTCGTAATTCCTGGAGTGTGGACAATACTTGATTGTGTTCCTTAACGGGGTGGGATGATGCAATCCCTGAGGTCGTCAGTGCCTCAACATAAAAAGGCGCTTTTTTTATGTCACGCCCCGCCCCCGCAGGTGGCGGCAACGTGATGCCAGGGCAGACAACTGCCACAGGCCCCCTAGTGATAATGGCCGACACCACCATTGCATCATGGTGGCCCCAACCAACGCATGCCCCGCAGGGTATCACGGGCACTATAGGTATTGTTACCCTTAGGCAGAGTTGAATCCAGTCTGCAGACTCTAGGATTCGAACCCCAGACCTAAGGCTTTTGCCTGCCCCAAAGGCAGCACCTTTCACCAGTTGAGCTGCAGATCAACTGGTGAAAGGTGCTGCCTTTGGGGCAGGCAAAAGCCTTAGGTCTGGGGTTCGAATCCTAGAGTCTGCAGACTGGATTCAACTCTGCCTAAGGGTAACAATACCTATAGTGCCCGTGATACCCTGCGGGGCATGCGTTGGTTGGGGCCACCATGATGCAATGGTGGTGTCGGCCATTATCACTAGGGGGCCTGTGGCAGTTGTCTGCCCTGGCATCACGTTGCCGCCACCTGCGGGGGCGGGGCGTGACATTAAGGGCGCTAGATTGCCGGACTTAAGCTATTGTATTCCGGTTAGGGTTTTCGGATGATTTTCCAGTTTAGGTATTGCCAAGTTGGAAACTGAGATTTTCTGTTTATACAATGTATTTAGTTTGAGAAATTTATTTTAAATTTTATTTTTATAAGCATTCAATATCTCTTATTGCTTTCGGAAATCTTGAATTGAAATTACCATATCCGGTAGTTATATCGGTAATGGTTACCGGATATGATTTTCTTGAGTTTGAGTCAAATATCAATTTTTGGAATGATTTTGGAGAAATCTTGATTTTTATAATTTGCTTTGAAAAAGGATCTTCATAGTGTTTTGTTTTCGAATTTATTTTTGCTTCGATTTAAGGTTTTATGAACAATTGGTTAACTTTAAGGATTATTTAATTTGTTATTTTGTTTCTTGAATTCTTTCTTCTTAAGATTACGAGATTTTAATTTCTAACTCGTTCTATGATTCTTGGGGGTTTGATTTGATCGTTAGGGCTTTATTGTGATTTCCGTCTCTTAGGATTATTAGTCTGGTCGTTTGGGGAATTTCCAAAGTCTATATTCTATTATTGGCAGATGAAGTTTTCTTAATCGTGCCAAAGCCTAGTTATGGCATTGGCCTTTGGTGATTTCTTGATCCTTCATATTGTCATATTATGGATTAATTTGCTTTTTAGCAAATTATCACTGTGTTTTATTTTTATCCCGATTTTTATGAATTATAGATTAGGTAAGCAATTTATCTTACATAATGGTTTTTGGACTTAAGGACTTTTGTAGTTCTTATTTTATTTTTAGATTTTCTCAAGTCTAATGAATTCTTACTTTCGTTTATATTTTAAGACTCGATCGTAGTTCGGTTTTAATTTGGAGTGATTTTTAGGGTTTAATTTCGAAGTTCATCTTGGAATTATTTACCGAAATTTTCCGGGGCTTACATACCCTATAATGCCTATTGGTATTCATATGTAAGGAAAATAAAAAAAAATACAAATCGAATAAAATAAGATAACTATTGAATAGTGCTCAAAACAAGCTTTCCAACGCCTAATCATATATAAAAATCCTAGTTAAAAGTATTATAAGCTTAGTTGAAGATTATACGATAAAAACTGATATTCGAAATCATTTAGATCACTTTCCATAAGAAAAGTCCGTTTATGTGAATATTATATTGAAGCTAGAAGATAGAGACTTTATGAGCTTCAAATTGACTAATTATAAGCTAAATTAGGACTAAAAATGAGAAAACAACCTTAGGAGGAATAAAAACTTATTTCTAGTACACTTACGTACTCATTAAAAGTTGCTTATATAGTTACATATATGATTGATAATGTTTTATTCATCCATTAGGTGATTTTGATCAGTTTGTGGATTTTTTAGACAATTATTACTGTTAGCCTATATGAGCAAGTGAGTAACTCAGATTTATTACATGTGTTGTGCTTGTAGTGCAGTTATACCTATAATAGAACATATATAAGAAGATTGTCATGTTTATGGGTTGGGTAATGCATGTTGCATGGTGATTGCTATTATGAAAGCTACATTCATAAAAGCGATAATGATCTTATTTGTAAAACTTGCTTGATACATGTTAATGAGTATCTATGTAATGCTTAATCACTTGGAAATTGCAATAATAAATAATTTACCCTTAAATTAAGATTATCATGCTTTGCATGGATTGCACATTTTGCATAAAAGTATGACAGCTTGCTACGCGTCAGTATTCAGTTCTTTGATAATGCTTGGTTTTTCTAGATGAAACTTTTTTAATTCTACACAAGATTACCTTTGTTGTGTACATGTCACGCCCCAAAGAATACCCTAAACGTGGCAGTCTGCCACACTTAATATTAAAGCTTATGAATAATAACCTTAGTCATGCAAAAGCTTCGATATCATGCGCAATGCGTGCTTCCAAGATAGTAGGAAACTCAAAGGGGTATTACGTTTAAGCAAATAATAAAAGCATGCAAGAATTTATAAGGATAATTATGTGATAATCATTAAATTCAAATTCTTACAACTTCTTAGGGGCATTCCCCTGTTCTTAAAGTCTTGATATTCTAAGCCAATCTTAAAACATACATAGATATAACAAAAGCCTACTATAGAGATTTCTCTTAGAAGTCTACATCCAAAAACTTAAATATATAGACTTCTTCCAAAAACTCCTAGTAACTTTGGCTCATACCTGATAAAAGGGGCTCATTGGTGCCAACCACAAGTAATCAAACTGTAACAAAAAGCTAGAGAGGTATAAGTAAAACTAGCTTAGTGAGATAACTCCCTTCTTCAGAGCATTTCCTTAAAACATACAAGTATTTTAGATAATCATATGTGAATGCAACAATCACATGAGAAATCAAGATACACATGATTATCCGAAAATCATGTGTAGCATGGATTTTATGCCCTCCATGCTGGAGGTTGGGTAGTTACTAGCCCATACGACCATTAATATTTGCAGACTTACCGGCTCCTACTTGCTTATGTAGACTTCCTAGCTACTATTAGCCACCACTAAAATTCATCGTTTCCCCACACGAAGAATAATAGCGAAAAATAAATGTGACTCACAATATGCCATGCATGAATCATTTTTAATACTGACTTATCCAATTATTGTTGATTTCAAGTTAAAAGGTGACCAAACAATATTCATCGTACCATTACAAGAGAACATAAATTATTCATCAAACCTTCTTTCGATATACTTAGCTTTTTATTTAACAAACACTGCATTAAATCATGCATCTAATTCATACAACATTTATACCTTTATCTTTTCTTAATCTCTAATGCCACTATTTATAAACATATTCAAGGAAATTTAATTAGTCAAGGATTAACACAGTCATGACGATCGTTCCTAGTCAAAATAATCTTTCAAGAAGGTGATATCAGTTCCTTCTTCACCTAAACAACATGAAATACCCAAAATGAGTCTTTCATAGAATTTCTACTTAAAGATTCTAAGTCTATCTCTAAATTACGGTAAAAATCGGATTGGATGAAATTCTCACTTAAAATGGTCATAACTAGTGGTCATAACTAGCTCATTTTAACTCGGAATTTCGCATATTACATACCGTTTTCTCCCTACTCGAAAAGGTCTATTCATTTCTAAGGTTATTTTTACTATAACAAGTCATTTGAGTCTCAGATCAGAGGGGTACGGATCTACCATGAAAATTCCTTTCTTTAAAAACAACATTTTCTAATCATTTCTTTACTCAAAGCTTGTTAAGAAAACTTAAATATGTATATATTTGAAAAGAATTCCTTTGGTACATAATAGGCTCATAGTTTATGCATGATGCTATAGGTGTTGAAATAACCATGAAATTTCCCACTTATATTTTATATGTGTGTTATAGAATTTATATATATGCTTTTGATATGTATTGAATGTGATTTGTGTTCATAATAAATTATGTGTTTTATTATTGTGTTAAATATTCAAATACTCTAGAATTTATTAAATATTTAGTTCATAAAATTTAAATTACATTAACATGTAAGAATTATATTTGGAATGTAGTAAAATGAGTAAATAGATCCATGCACATAAGCCTCATCATAGCCTAATTCTTTTACCTTAAAGGGAGCTTAAACACCTCATTAATTAAGCAAAGACAAGTTTATTAATTAGCCATTGATAAGTCATTAAGTTCCCTTAACCTCTTATGCCTCAAAAGTCAAACATTAAGATAATATCAACTTTAATAGTGCAAAATTCGTGCACAAATTTCAGACCTCCAAAACAAGCCTTCAAAAGTTTCAAAACCCCATTTTCTCTTCTCCAAAGCTCCCCATGGATCTATAGATAAGCCTCTCATTTTCTACATTTTCCACCATCAAAAGCATGCTAGAGGATCACAAAACCAAGGTCTAAAGTTCTATTGAAGTATGTTTTTCATGTCTTCAAAATATGCAAGTTCATTGTTTCTTAGCAATAGGTTTTAAGCTTAAATTGTGTTTGATGACTTATATACTTTGTTGGTTGCATGAGGAGTGTTTTGTTGTTATAGGAGTTAGTTGTATATGTAGTATAAGAGATTAGAAGTGTTGAGAAGTGCAAGTGGTTGATGACTAAATGTTGGGTGTAGTGATTTGGGGTTTGAAGTATGATTTATGTATGATGATTTGTGGTGGAGAGTTTGATGTTGTGAATTGGAGTTTTTGTTGTTTGAATGATGTAATGAACATGTAACAAGCTTTGGGAAGTTTAGGCTAAGTTTGAGAATGTTTGAAAGTGAGCAAAGTGTAACAAAATAGGGGAAGTCAAAAACATTTTTCGTATAGGTTAAATTTTGGTCGTACGCTGGCATCTGGGGTTTCTACGCCGCCGGCTTATAGGCGGTGTTGAAAACCAACAGAATTAAAATTATTAAAGCCGCTTGAACGCCACCGGCTTTCGCTGGAAAAGTCATCCGTTCATTCTTTCATATTGTACGCCGGCTACTGGGAATCAAAGCCGCCGACGTATGTGTAGAGGCTGCAAGCGTATCTAGGTACGCGGCCGGTTTGCACCTCTCTGGACGTTTTGAAAAATTTTGGGTTTTGTATTCTATACCGGCTCAAAGCCGCCGGCGTAGAATGAAGGCAGCCGGCGTACCCTTGAGCGCTGCCAGCGTTGGCAGTGTTGATTTTCATAGTGTCGAACACCGGCTCAAAGCCGCCGGCTTTGAGTGCCGGCGTGTCACTTGCGCTTTTGATTTTTAAAACTTTTTTTCAAAATTTTCCGAAGTTTGATATTTACTCAATTAAGTATTTATTTAGCGATCTAGGATATAATAGGATGTTTAAGTGCTTTATCATGACTTTGTATTAATTTATTTGAATTTCTTTGATTAATTGTATTTTCAACTAGATGATTAGTACTTGAACTAAGTGTGAGTTTATAATTACTTCTTTTACAGTGAGTGATCCCCTTTCGATTATTTCCATTGACTCTCGAGCTAGTACAGGTACGCAGTGACTTGCTTGTATGTTTGTTAGGATAGGCATACTTAAATTTGATATAAATTCTAAGTGACTTAAATATTGCTTGAATTGCTTGTGTTTTCACCGTTGAATCTGGTCCGAGGAGCGGTAACTTATCATGATGCAATGATATGTTAGTGTAGGCGCTTAGGCCAATAGTCATGATGCAATGACTAGGCTCGGCGGATAATCGATAGGAAATGTAGTAACTAAGCAATATTTACCTATTCTTGAAAAGAAATAGTATAACTTAATTCAATGTTTATGGGAGCATGTGAATTAATTTATATTATGGATTGAGTTAAGTGAAGTTAGGCAACGGCTATATAACCTATATGAGATTATTCTTTTCAGTGTAACGTTATCTAGGAGATATAGATATTCGGGCTATCTATATCAACCCCCTGAGCATCGTGAGCGTTACTCGGGATCCCCAGAATCCCATGGTTTGTCCCGGAGTTTGAATACTCCAATGATGATTTGACCAATGATTACTAAAGAAAGATAAATAAAACATTAGTGTTGCATTGCATTAGACTAGGAATGATTGTCACTACGCTTTTGAGTGTTGTTGCTGTGTACTGGGCCTTTGGCTCACTGTTGCTACTTTTCAGGTGACAATGATTGTTATGATGATATAGGCTATGGGTCGGATTGGGAGAAGTTTATGGATGAGTGGGGCGAGTAAGAATCGAGTGTAGGATGGCAAGGAAGGAAAACTTTTGAACAAGTTGTTGGTTGAAATATTATTGTATTTTGTATTTTGAATAGAGGCTTGTTAGTTAAGCCTTGTTTGTATATAAAGACTTAAAGTCTATTTTTCTTGTTTTGTAAAAACTTATGTAAGTTTTGTTGTGTCATGTGCTTGACACAAAATTGTAAATTATTTCTTTAAAAGTTCTATATGAATAGATTACTCAAGTGAGTAATCCATTTGAAAAAAAAAAAGTCTTTATATCAAGTTATAGTGGGATTAAACAAACAATTCACATAAATTGTTAGATTTAGGACAACCTTACATATAATATGAAAATATTATATGTGGTTGGGGACTTGACTTGCTAAATCTTAAGGATTGGTGGGTCGGGTCTTTACAGGTGTTGTCTCATTTAATAAATTTCCATAAAACAACCTTTCATATGTTTTGAAAAATTGGTTTTGTTAAACTTTTCTTTATGTGGTTAAAATAACTTATAAATTATTGGATGATCGTAATTTAGTGTTCTATATTTTTGTTCTTTAGTTTATCAAAAGTGAGTTGGAATAAAGTTTGGTCTTTTTAAGTTATCTACCAATTTTATTTCTAGGAATTGAAAAATAGAGTTTCCAAAAATTTTCTCTAGTAGCACTTAATGAGTTCATTCCTTGAAAATTTATTTTCTTAGATTGTTGACAAATTTCATTTTTCTAAGTGGGTTTCTTAAGACTTGTAAATTGATTTTTCTTTAAAATTTGTTTAGCTCTTAGTTTAGGAAGTTGGTAAAAATAGTATCAAGTTATTATCTATATATCAAGATTTCTTATGTTGTTATTTGAAAAGAAAGTATCTTTGGACTCTGAAGAAACTTCTTTATCAATAGTTTGAAATTTCATGATGAACTTATGTAAACTTTTAAAAGGAATTTATTTGAAAACATTTTTCTAAGTTTTGGGAAAAACATTTATATAGTGATAAAATGTTATTCTTCCATCAAAAAATCTCTTTGCATTTGTTCAACAACTTATTAGCCATGCACGAATATGATCATATAGTTCATAAAAGATAAAAATATAACAAGGTAAGATAATAAAAAGTATAAGAAATAAATAAGCATATTAATAATAATTGTCAAGTATTGGAAACCTTAGCTTCTTCAAGGCTTCTCGAGACTAAGAATAAACTAGTCCCAAAAGAAAAAGAAAATTGTTTTGACTTGATGAGGACAAGTCTAAGACTAGAAAGACTAGTCTTAAAATAACTTGAAAGCAAATAAGTTGTAATAACAAATGAGCTTATATGCTCTAAATAATATATATAACTACATAGATATATTTAGTTAGATATACATAAGAACAACATAAAGAAAAATAGATTTATGAACGATAACAAAGTATGAACATATTGTTACTTTCCTAACCTCCATGGGTTTAGAAAACATACACTATGCTCATACTAAGCAAATGAACATAAGGAAAGCTTAAAGAAATATTACCTATAAAGCAGAAAAACTAGAGAAATTTTGAGAGAACTTTGGAGAGATTTTGGGATAGTAATGGTAGTGTAAGAAAGGTGTGAAAGAAATGGAAGAGAGGGGTGGTATTTATAGGAAAAAGTAGAGGAAATTTTATGTTAATTAATTAAATAAAAATTAAAACAAATTGAATATGAAAGATGGAGGGGCCGGCGCAAATTTGAGAGAGAGAGAGAAGAAAAAATTATTCTTTTGTATTTTTGTTAATGAAATGTGATATGTGAGAGATGTGAAGTTGTGTTGGAAATGAAAATTGTAAAAAAATAGGTGTATAGGTAGTAAGAATAGGTTGTAAGGAAAACCAGAGATGGATAGATAGTGTAGAATAGTTATGAACATTGCAAAGTAAAGTAAATGTGACTAATAAAATACCGATATTAAGAAAATACACTTATAAATATGATATCTGATATTTTTAGTTACCGAAAAATTATAAAACTGATATTTTTGAAAACCTTATATTTTTACGATTCTAACGGTATATCTAGAATATTTTTACTATTTCGAACCCCAAGACATGTTTTTTGAAAACTGTATCCAATCGGGTTCAAAATGATTGCAATTTGACTAATCTGATATTTTTAAGCTCTCTTATGTTATTACAAACTATTCTACATACTAATCTCTTACTTGCTTACTTAGGGTTACGAACACGGGATTGCCGAACTTAAACGGTTGTGTCTGACTAGGGTTTTATTGACTTTAAGGTTTCCAGTTGACCTTCTAATCAGGGTTTAAGTTTAACCGGTCGTAAAACTTTGGGGGTTTACAGTACAATTCTATGGGAACTAAGTGGTAAATGAAGGATGTTCTAAACCTTTCAAACATGAAATGAGTGTAAGACACATTTAAAGTAAAGTGATAATTAAAGCGAGTATGGTTATGATTCTTGTATGTTTAGTTTTCCATAGGCAAGTAGGTCATTAAGACTAGGTTCCTTTAACTCCAATGAGAGGGCATAAATCTCTATCCTATTTGGATTCCAAGTTATTCAAGCTTGTATATGAACATATGATTAATTGGTACATAGCATATGATTGCTAATAATCTGTTGGATAACTTGCATGATGTGTGATACTTTTAGTTATTTACTGACCTTAGTTTATACTTATAACCCTATAGCTTTTTAAGGATGATCCTTCGTCCACGACTCGTGTCTTCCCGGAGCCTTACATCGGTAAGAACTTCAGAGCTAGAAGGATTATGGTTTGGGATAGGATATTATGTTCTATTAATATTTTAGACATTGTATTAGATAATAATTTATGTTTTGAAACTTTATGTGATAGTTATGGTCTATAATACTATTTTGTTTAGACAATTGTTTTTGTAGTTTTTATCTATATGTTGCATCATAAATGTACCCATCATTTTTATCAAGCAACTAAATTGGTCATGTTTTGTTAAATTATGTCAACTTCCATGGCACCACTAGCATTATCATTCACTTATGATTCAATTGGATGCCTTCTAGCTATTGTAATTGTGAGTTCTAAGGCAACAAACGTTATCATTAGATGTGTGGTACTACTATAGTACTCTTGGGGGCATGACAAGCTCAACTTATTTGAAATGATCTAACTTGAGGTCAAGTTGGGCTTTTCGTTAAGCTTAAAATTTAGGCTTGATGATACGAACTGTACAAACTCAAGGAGGGTATCTAGACGACCCAGATATTTAGATTATTACCAGCCAATGGACATTTCAATTGAAAACAATTGAATAAGATACAATTCAATTAATACAATTCTTTTCCAACAAAATCTAAAGTAAACTAGCTAATAAGAAATTAAGATACATAAATTATAAAGAGGTGAAAGATACAAAAAGGAAGGCAACTTGGAAATCCATTTTCTTGGACTCGATCTTGAGTTCTCTGGGAGCTACTGGTCACTCAAAGAATAATGAGTGTTGTCTTCCTTATTCTTATAAACAAACAAACACAATTTACATCAGTATACTTTTGCAACAAAATTAAATACAAAACCCTAACACATGATTCTTCCATCATGCAAAGAAATCGAGTTCAGAAAGTCAATGTTGCTTTTAAGAAGACGCTACATACCTTATTTGCATGGAGGATTTTGCATTTGAGGATTCACATTTGATGTATCCAGGGGTTTTGTTAGTAACAAGGTAGATTTGAAATGGAGCTAAGATTTTCTTTGGTTTTGGTGAATGTTTAATTTCTATTTTTTATAGTGTATGAGGACTCTTATTGTTGTTGGACAATTGATACGAGGCTTTATAAACAAAAATAGTGTTGGGTATATTGTTGTAGTAAGTCGAGTAGTTCTTTTTGGGTTTCATCTTTATTTTGGTTTTCTTGATTGTCATATAATACTAATCATTAGCAATTTGTGCTCTCATCTTACTTTGATTACAATCATTAGTTATGGCTGATAATACTCGAGGTGTCTTGTGTTTAAATGAAGAGGCCTCTTCTCATGCAAAGCAAATAGAAGATTTTATTGAGAAATTTGGATCAGCACAAATGAGATTAAAAAAGGTAGAATATAGATTAAGCAGTGTTGATGATAATCACAAATTTGTGATGCAATTTGTTCAAAAACAAATGGAAAAGGAACAACATGAGAATTAGTCTAGAGTTGAATTACAACAAGCTAATTCGAATAAATCACATTCTCATGATGGCCATAAAGAATCTCATTCTTATTTGAAGAGTACTCAGCTTGAACTTCCTAAATTTTCTAGACAAGATGTAACTGAGTGGATTTTCAAAGTAACCCAATTTTTTTACTTTCATCAAGTTCCATTATAGGATAGAGTTCATGTAGCATCTTTTGCTAGTTGATGCATTGGAGAAGTTCCAATGGATGTCCAAGAATGAATTAATTCCATCTTGGCAATCATTTCTATTAGCAATCGAAATTCAGTTTGGACCTTCCTTTTTTGAGGATTTTCAAGGGAAATTGACCAAGTTAACAAAAATAGGAATAGTATCAAAGTATCAACTCTAATTTAAAAGATTTTCAAATTGGATTTCAAGTCTATCAAAAAGTTTCTTGATCAGTTATTTTATTTCCAGTCTCAAACCAACAGTACAACATGAGGTAATGTCTTTTAAACCTACTACTTTGTTAGAAGTTAGCTAAACTTCAAGAGCATAAATTGTTGTGTTTGTTAAATGTTTCTCACATACATGGTTTGAATATCATGGTTAATAAATCCATAAATCCTGTGGGGGACATTAGCAAGAATCATTCTCCAAACCCTAAAGTTAATACTCAACATTTGCACTCTATTGCATCAACATCAATTGATAATAAAATGAGTAAAAAAGACATTACCATTCAAGAAATTTACTTCAGCTGAGTTGGCACTAAGAAGGGAAAAGCGACTCTGTTATAATCGTGATGAAAGTTTCATCAAGGTCATGTGTGTAAATAAAAATTTTTACTATGATTCATCTTGATGATATTGATGAGCCATATCAAGATTGTATGTTTAATGAGTTTTGAGGATCAAATTGAAGTAGTTGTAGAGGTTCAGAATGCTAAAATAAGCTACCATGCTCTATTATGAGCTTTAGTTCCAAAAACTTTATGGTTAACAGGACAATTAAAAGGCACAAATGTAAATGATTTGGTTGATTTTGAGAATACTCAAAATTTTATACTAGAAAGTGTGGCTCATCGACACAAAATTCCATTGAAGTGATTCCTCAATTTTCAATCTTAATTAGGAATGGTGAGAAACTGATTTGTAAGGGATTATGTACGAAATTGCCTTGATACTCGAAGGTTTTACATTTTTGACCAATTTTTTTGTATTGCCTGTTCAAGGAACAGAATTTGTTCTTAGCATTTAGTGGTTGACTACATTAGGTGTCACGCCCCGAATGTGATTCAAGGCGTACCAGTCGCCACGTATAACACTTACGCATTATACGTTAAGGCTGACCTAATCTACAGTTTATCGTGATCGTTGCTATACAAATTTTAGATTCTGAAATCGTTGAATTGGATTTTGAAAACAACTAGAGTTGCAGCGGAAAAGAAATACATTTCTTTAAAACGATTTCTAAATAGGCTACTTTCTTGAGTAGGCCATTACATATAATAATGCAAATTTCTCAAAACGATTTTCAAATAGACTATTTTTGTGAGTGGACAAACGTTTATAAATAAATATCATACCATCAGGTATCTCAAAGTACAGAGTGTTTCGTATCTCAAGATACAACCATGGGCTCATAGATATGCCCTCATCAATTTATAAGTTCGAAAAGATGATCAATAACTTTTGCTATAAACAGTTCAATGTTCCTAGGCACTTAACTCGTTAACAAGCTCCTTTAGAGTCGTCCCATACCCAATAATCACAAGCGTCCAGATCATCACTTGAAAAAGAAGGAATGAGCCGAAGCCCAGTACGACAGCAACACAAGCACACACGAGATGGGTACACATGCCTATTCTATATGCAATGCAACAACCAATAGTTTATATCTTTAAATTAAAGTGTGACAAACAACAGTGGAGCACTCACACGCTAGGAACCTGGGGGTCCTGAGTAGCAGCAACTGCTCAAGGGGTTGATATAAGCAGCCCGAATACTTATATCTCATACCTCTATAAGTAATAGCCTCGTCTAGGGGTCACAGCGGTTATGCATCTCTACCCATCACAGTCCATAATATAGTGTAGCTCAACCGGTCCCATAAACGTGAACCACAGTACATTACTTCTGTCCGATCCAGGTAAACGTTATCCCTTACCGTTCCCCCCATCAGCTACCGCCGTACCACCATGCCCATGGTGGCCTAAGCGCCTAACTATCGTGCTGGCACCACCTAACAAGGTTGTCGCCCCTTGGGCCAAGTCTTAAAAATGGCCACGTACAAGCAATGAGCAATTATTAAAGCCATCTTTAAATATTAATTGATTTATGATTCCTACCCTAGCATGCAACATACGAGTTACTATGTACCTGGTATAAAATCTGTGCTCTGAACAATTAGAAGATAGACCAGAAGATAAAGTAGAATGTAGACTCTTAACAAATATCTGCTTCAAAGATTAATTCATATAAGCATTTGAATCAATTATCAACTTATATCAAATATGTATTAACCACTTAGTTTTCTAGCAAATATACATTTGAAACAACACTCCTCTTATTATTCGTGGTCTATCATATTTTAGAAATTACGTATGCCTTATCATTTAAGGTTTAAACTAACATATTAATCGAAGCCAATTTCAAGTTAATATGATCATATAGGTATTCACCAATTAAAAGCTAAGTGTTTCTGAAGAATTTGCTAAGCTAATATTAGTTAATAAATCTATATTAATTTTATCTAATCAAGTTGAATATAATTAACTAGTCAAGTTTATTAAATGGTAATTAGGTCATTTAAAATGATAAATTCTATAGTATGTCCTATAATCACTCTATCAAACTTTTATTAAGTAAAACAACTTATTAAAATATAATTATTCTATTTATGTCATTTATAATTTATTTTTACATCTCAATGGACTAAGGGATCTAAACTAGTTTCCTATTATGTTTGTAATATCTTGTGATGTTATATCTATACTTACTTTATTAAATAAATTCATAAAATAAAAATAATTAATTATTTATCTTAAAATTCATAATTTGACATGAAAACACATTTTTACATTTATTTCATATTCATTTGATTATAATTAATTTACCTTAAATTCCCTCATTTCATTTCCTATAGAAAACTAGTTTGCACCTTAACTTTAATAAATCGGTTTATTATCTTAAACATGGGTTCTTAAGTTAAAATTTTTATGTAAACTTCCTAATACATATATTTATATGTTTATAAGGTCATTTGGCCTAAATTAATTAGTTAATTATGGATTAATTTTAATTGATTCAAAACTATCCAGAGCAGGGCATAGGCAGCGACGACCAATCGGTTCGATCGAATTTGACCTTCAACTCGACCGGTTCTTGTCCGGTTCATTGCACTATGTTAAAGTATACTTCTTGATATTTCAAATCGTTGTAGCTTCACCGAAAAAGAAGGAGAAAAAGTCATCGGTTCGGCCATATGAATTCACGCCACACTGCTGCCGAAACACTGTTTTGCCATGTTTTGCTATTTTGTAATTTAATTGTTTAAAATAGTAAATGTATTTCAAAAATCACAAAAATTTACAGTTTGTATATAGACATGTTAAGCTATCATTTTTATAAATTCATCCAAAAATAACTTCATTTAATATTTTATCTAAATATTTTAACTTAAGCTGTCCATATTTAATATATATGCATATAAATTGATCTCTAAGCATATTAAATTCATCTAAAACATGTTTAATCTATGTTTTATTATCTATTATATACTTTTATTTATATTCTACAACTTAAATCATAAATCATAACTCAAACCATCATCAATAATACAAATTTTCCCAAAATTCCAACATATCAACACAAACATATATGCTTATTTATTTCAACAGAAATTATTTTTAGTATATTCATATATTTATTTGACAACTTCATTTTAATAAAACATATCATTTCAACATATAATATACATATAATAATTTCAAATACTCAATTTTCTAATATACATATATATACATGTGCATATTTTGGTTTTCAAGTTTGTATATACTTATATTATTTAATACTTGAATCTAAGTTTATTTTTAGTGATTTGCATGAATCTAAATGTCATCAACATAATAAAATAAATTAATTATAATTACTTATTTGGTTTAGTAAAATCAACCAAATGGTTGCCTCTATTACTACTTCTTCAATTCAAAAGTTGATAAAGCTTCTGCAAGCTTATTTTCCTTAACTTCAACCTTGTTTTTAGTCTTTAATTTCACCTCTTGTGTGCTTAGTTGATGGAAGAGTTTTTGTGTATTTTTGGGGAGATTTTTAAGTGTTTTGAGAGAGAATATAAGAGAGATGGGATGCTAAAAATGAGGCATGAATTAGGATTTTCTAAGCATCTTATTTATATTAATTCATGTTATGTAATTCCCATTAGGTTTAGGGGCTTTTTGGTCATTTTGCTTGATTAATTGAGGGCATTTTGGTCTTTTATGTGCATTGGAACTCTCTAGGGTTGGAATATATTTTTGTGTAGACATTTAAGGGGTATTTTAGTCTTTTCCTAGGGTTAGGAATCTTCAAGAGTTGGCTAAGGTTATTTTGGTCTTTTTACTTGTTAGATTTTTCTAGACATTAGGATGTTATAAGGTATATGATAATGCATGATAGCTAATGTAGTCTTCTGGGCTTTGATAGGCTAATGGGCTTTGAATTTAATGTTATTGGGCTTAAGGTTTTAGATGATGGATTAGGGTTTTAGGTTATGGGCTTTAGGCATTTAGAATTGGAAATTAAGAAGTAAGAAATAAAATTAACTAATTGGCATTAGAAATTAATTTTAGGAAATCTAATTAAAGGAAAATTAATAGCTTGCTTGAATTTAGGGTTTTAGGGGTTTAGATTTGAATGAAAATATTTAGTTTTAAATTTCTAAGATTTAATAGTTGGAATTTAGGCTAAAATGTCTAAATTGGAAATTTAGGGTTTTAGATGGTTAAACTTCATTAATAAAATTCATTTGATAATTGAAAAGTTTTGATTAATTTCAATTTGTTGAAATAGCTAATTGATGTTGCTTAATAGGTTAAATTGGGCATTTATAACATTAGAATATTTATTTTCAATTAAATTCCCTTATAATTTCTAACTATGTTAAATTATCAAATTTCTCACTTAATCGGGTCATACTACACTTGATATTTATAACCTTAGGCATAAAGTTAGTGGGTTATTGACTCGAGTCTAATCTAAATTTAGATTAAGGTTTAATTTTAGTGAATTAGGAATTTAGATAATTCAACTTGAGAAATCGGTTTCAAGTCGATAATTGAAAGGAATTAAATAGCTTGGTATGTTGGAAAAAGGAAATTGAAGTAATTGATAAGTTGAAGTGGATATTTGTGGTATTGGAATTCCTAATTTCAATTAAGTCCATTTACTAATTAAATTATCTAATTATATTCTATAGTTTATGAAAATCAATTGACTAAACTATCTAAATTCAATTAATAAGTTGAATTTAAATTAAGATTAAAAATTACCTACATTTTCATAGTATTTAATTATCACATTTCTAATTTAGGTTGGTAAAATTCGGGCAATTTCATTAGGACCGATGACTATAGATTACATTAAATTGACCAAGCAATTTCAATGGCATAGAAATTTAGTGTGTTGACGGGTTTGTTTGGATGGTCTGTTTTTCATCTATATCTGTATTTGTACATGTATCTGTATCGGTATCGAAATGATATGTGTTAATATATCCAATTTGTATTTATATTTTATCAATGTTAAATCTATTTGATCTTTTCATGAGAATTGCTAACTTTTTTTATTTATATCTATTTCTTAATAAATAAGTTGTTATAAATAATTTTGAAAAAAGTGTCTACATTTGTCCAAAAAAACTAAACAAATAGACCCTACATGGTCCCATAGAGTTGCCATATAGAGAAATCAATAAAAAAAAAACAAATAGCTAGAATGACGAAAGAAGAAACAATAGCTTTGTTTTTCTAATTTTGTGGCTCAAAAAGAGGATTCATCAAATTATACCACCAATAATAATGCCTTAGAAGCATTATTGAGTAGATTCAATGATGTATTTGTAGCTCCATCATCATTGCTACCACTAAGAGACATTTACCATCATATTCACCTTAAGAATGAGGGACAAGCTATCAATGTTTGGCTATATCG
Organism: Combretum micranthum; assembly: GCA_024138025.1. Taxonomy (NCBI): domain Eukaryota; kingdom Viridiplantae; phylum Streptophyta; class Magnoliopsida; order Myrtales; family Combretaceae; genus Combretum; species Combretum micranthum. The sequence goes on from JAMXBD010000785.1 coordinate 251,523, forward strand.
ATATCCATATTTTCAAAAAGCTAAAATTGACAAGTTGGTCCAAGAAATGCTCAAATCTGGTGTTATCTGCCCGCGTACAAGTGCTTTGCCCTCTCTAGTTTTGTTGGTAAAGAAAAAAGAAGAAACATAGTTTTTTTTTTGTAGATTATTGAGCCTTAAATCAAGCCACAATACAAGAAAAATTTCCTACGCCAATGATAGATGAATTGTTGGATGAGTTGGGGGAGTGACGGTATTTTCAAAGATGGATTTAAGAGTGGGAAATGATCAAATTAGAATGTATCCTGATGATATTCAAAAACAGCCTTTAGAACACATGAAGGGTATCATGAATTTCTTATCATGCCATTTAGGTTATCTAATGCACCTTCAACTTTTCAATTTATCATGAATTCTATTTTTAAGCCATTTTTTAGAAAGTTCATCATTGTATTCTTTTATAATATTTTAATCCACAGTAGATTAATGGAGCAACATAGGGAGCATTTGGAAAAGATCGTACTATGTTTAAGACAACATATATTTTATCTTAAAAAGGCTAAATGTTCTTTTAGCTAAAATATAATTGATTATTTAGGTCATATTGTGTCAGTTGGTTGTGTTAGACCTAACCTTGAGAAGATCAAATATATTGAAAGCTGGTCACAGCCTTTAAATATAAAGCAATTGTGTTACTATTAATGTTTTGTAAAAGATTAAACCAAGATTGCATTTCCTTTAACGAATTTACTTAGAAAAGATTCTTTTGTATGGGATGATAAGGCTCAATAAGCTTTTCAACAGCTGAAGGACATCTTGATTTCCAAATCGGTTTTGGCATTGCTAGATTTTTCTCAAACTTTTATAGTGGAGACTAATGCTTTGGGAACTAGGATGGGAGCTGTTTTACATCAGAATCATCATCCCATTACTTATTTCAGTAAGATATTTAGTATTCACTTATAGAAAGAAAGTACATATGTATAGGAATTGGTGGTAATTGTGGAAGCTTTTCAAAAGTGGAGACAATATTTGTTGGGGCATCATTTTATTATAAAAACAGATCAAAAGAGTTTGAAAGAGTTATTGACTCAAGTTATTCAGACTCTAGAGAAACAATAGTTCTTAGTTAACCTTTTAGGCTATGATTATGAAATACAATACAAGGTAGAGGTGGAAAATAAGGTAGCAGATTCCTTAGCAAGGATGTTTAGGTGACAATGTTTTTAGCACTAACATTATGATCTTTCGATTTTGTGACTTCTTTGAAACAATAATTGTCTAGAGATTCTAAGTGGACTACGTTTGTTCAACAAGTCCATAATAGAGTAGCAATAAAGTAGCCTTTGATTTTTCGAGATGATTTATTATTTTTGGGAGTTAGAATATTCATAAGAGAAAATTCTTCTATGGTTCCGTTTATATTGATGAAATTTCATTGTGCACCTATTGAGGGTCATTCAAGAGTGATGAAAACTTATAAAAGGATTTCAATGTCAATTTTCTAGCTAGGGTTGAAATCAAATACAATTGAGTTCGTGAGGAAATGGCACATATTTCAGCAGATAAAGTACTTGACAACATCACTAGCTGGGCTTCTTAGCCTTTACCAATGCTACCACAAGTTATTTAAGATATTTCCATGGACTTTGTTACTGTGTGACCTTTAGCCCAAGGTTTCACTGTTATTTTTGTTGTAGTTGATCAGTTGACAAAGTATTGTCGTTTTGGACCTTTGATACCACATTATATAGTAATGTCAATAGCAAAAGTATTTGTTGATAAGGTAGTTAAGCCACATGGTATTCCATGTTCAATTGTGTGTGATAGAGATAGAGCTTTTGTAAGTATATTCTTGCTATAGTTGTTTAAATTTAGTGGGACTAAAGCCCCATTTGTTTCAAGGAAAATGTCTCGTAATTGAAAAAATGTTTTACTAAAAATGTTTTCCTAAAGATAATACGTTTTTCATGTGTTTGGTTGCATTTACAAAAATACGTTGAAAAAATTTTTCGGTGTTTGACTAACCAATATTATATAACTAGAAAGACCCGACCCTCTAAATCCCGAGATTTAGAGTACCAAGTCCCCAACCACATATAATATTTTCACATTATACATAAGGTTGTCCTAAAACTAACAATTTATGAAAATTGTTTGATCAAAACTACTAAAATTTTATAAAGAACTTTTAACAAAACAAGATTGCTAATAAGATTAATTTATACATACATTTACATCATATGTACACTGTTTAGTGTCAATACAAGACTGTAAGTCCCCGAATTTTCGGATCCAAATTAAAAACCTAAACCCTAATCAGAAGTCAAACGGATTCTTAAGTCAACAAAACCCTAGTTTACCGTAACCGCTTAACTTCGGCATTGCCGTTTTCTCAAGCCCTAGAAAACGAAGTTGGAAAAGTTAGCTATTATAGTTCGTAATAGCTATAAGTTGTATAAAAACATCAGATTGATTGAAGGATTTCGAGTGTCCTTCAAACCCGATCGGACATAGTTCTTAAAAAACATGTCCGGAAGCCCGAATAGGAAAAATATTCCGAATATACCGTTAGACTAGTAAAAATATGAGAATTCCAAAAATATCAATTTCGTAATTTTTCGATAGCTAAAAATATCAGATATCGCTTTTATACGCTTATTTTCTTACTACCGGTATTAAATTGTCATGTCTACTTTTACATTACACTATTTTCTACTATTCTACACTATTCATCTATCTCTACTTTTTCTTACAACCTACTCTTACAAACCATACACCTATTTCTTACACATTTTCATTTCCAATACAACTTCACATATTTCATTTCTTACTTTTAATTAACAAAATAACAAAAAAAATAAAATTTTCTCCCTCCCCCATGCATGAATGGCGCCGGCCCCCTCTCGCTCTCCTTCTATTTGTTTTATTTTTCAATTATTTAATAACGCAAATTATCTCCCACATTTTCCTATAAATACTCCCTCATACCTTCACTTCTTTCACACCACTTCTTCTCTAAAGTTATTATACCAAAATTTCTCTCAAAACCTCTCAAGAGTTCTTTCAAGAAGTTCTTCTTAGTTTAGCTTCTTTTAGGTAAGAATTCCTTCAAGATTTCTTTATGTTCATCTACTTAGTATGAGCTTAGTGTGTGTTTTCTAAAACCATGAAGGTTAAGAAAGCAACAATAGGTTCATACTTTGTTTTTGTTCATAATCATAATTCCTTTATGTTCATTTATGTTTCCTTTTATGTTCATATCTCTACATAGCTATATATATTATTTAGAGCATATAAGCTCATAGTCTTGCAATTTATTTACTTCATTGCAATTCATTTAATTTCAAGTTGATTTTAAGACTAGTCATTCTAGTCTTAGACTTGTCCTCATCAAGTCAAAACAATTCTTTCTCTTTTCCTTTTTCGGACTAGTCTTTTCTTAGTCCCGGGGTACCTTGGTGAAGCTAAGGTCCCAATACTTGATTTATTTCTTTATATGCTTATTCTTTTAAGTTATTATGTTCCTTACATATTTTCATAGCTTATGAGTCATATTCATGCATGAACATAATGGTTTTGTCTCAACAAAATAAATGAAGGAAATGTTTCCTTAAGATAAAATGTTTTCTCTAGAAGTAAAATATGGAGTAATGTTTAGAGGAACTTATAAGAGATTTTACAAACATACAAAAGGACTTATGAAGTAAATAAAAGTTTTACGATAACTTCATCTTTTTCTAAGAAGAACCCCTTTTCATTAAAATTAAATAATCCTAAGAAACCAAGGAACTAAAATATTCTTGTGAGAAAATTGTCATAACTTCTACAAAATTGTTGGAATCTAAGTTTAGAAAACAAAACCACTCCTTAGGAATTTAAAGAAATTAAATTTAGAAAAAGAATATTCATCACAAACAACTCAAGGTTTTCAAAAGTAAAAATCCTAATAAAATCTCAAGTTCAAAGTCTTTTGAAATCTTACTTTTCATAAGTTGAGACAACTTCATTTACTTCATACATTGGTTATGAGTCATTACATATATGTATATATCTTTCAAAAAGTTTACAAAAATACTTGAAATATTTATCTCTACAAATGAGTTTTGTTTTCAAGAAGGAAAACAAGTTTTTGAAAATTCGTGACAAATCTGGTCGCTATCTTTTCAGAACCCAAACGACTTAGTTTTATGAAAATAAGCTTAGAAATACGTAGAACTTTTCGAGTAGGTAGAAAACGGTATATTATACGCGAAATTCCGAGTTAAAATGAGCAAATTATGGCCATTTTAAGTTGGAATTTCCCTTTATACGATTTTTACCGCGATTTTTAAGAGAAAATTTTGAAACTTCAAGAATAAAAGTTTTATGAAAGACTCATTGTGGGTATTTCATTTTGTTTAGGTGATGAGGAACCCAAGATCGTCTATCCAGAGGATTATTTCTATTAGACCTACCGGTTATGGAGTAAGTTAATTCTTTTCCTAGTTGCATTTCCTTGTTTGTGCTTGTAATTAGTGGAACTAGAAATTTAGGAAAAGATAAATGAACAAATGTTATGAAATAATTGTTGAATGAAAACTAAGTATATCGAAAGACGATATGTTAAACAAAAGTGTGACTTTTGTATTGATTTGATGAAATTATGGTTGATCACCTTTAACATGAAGCCAACTTATATGTTTAAATGTTAAATTGAAATTCATTCATGCATATCATGCTTGTGAGTGGCATTTATTTCACTACCATTCTTCGTGTGGGGAAACGAGGAAGTAGTAGTGGTGGCTAGTAGGAGCCGGTAAGTCTACATGGGCCAGTAGGAGCCAGGAAGTCTACAGGGCAAGCAGGAGCCGGTAAATCTGCAAATATTGATGGTCGTATGGGCCTGTAACCACCCAACCTTTGTCATGGAGGGCGTTAAATCCATGCTACACTTGATTTCCGGATGATCTTGTGTATTTGGTTGATCATGTGATTGATGCATTACATATGCTTGAATTAAATAAACTTGGTTGTCATATGGAAATGTCATATAGTTAGGAATTATCTCACTAAGCTAGATTTGCTTATACCCTTATAGTTTTCTATTACAGTATGATTATCTGTGGTTGGCCCCGAGGAGCCCAGTGTGCCAAGTATGAGTTTACGCTACTATGAGTTTTTGGAGGAAGTTTATGTATTTTTAGTTTTGAACATAGACTTCTAGGAAAAATCTCTATAGTAGACTTATGTGATAGTTATATTTATTTGTTAATTAGTATAGTTGATTAAAGACTTTAAGGCAGGGGAATGCCCCTAAGATGATGTACGAACTTATTGTGGAATGAAGATCTTATGTTTATATATTTAAGCTTATGCTTGCTTTTTCTATCTATTTAAACGTAACACCCCTGTGAGTCTCCTACTATCTTGGAAGCACGCCTTGCATATGATATCGAAGCTCCTGCGTGACTACGGATTGTCATTCATTAGCTTTAATGTTATATGTGGCGGACTGCCATGTTTAGGGTACCCTCTGGGGCGTGACAAAGACTCTACAAAATTACAGGTTTTCTTAAAGCAAAAAGAACCCTAGGAGATCTTAAGTCTTTACATCTTAGGCTTATCTATCAAGCCTTCTATACAAAACTTTTCCTTTAACAAAAGTTCCTCCAAAAAGTCAGGGTGTTCGAGTCCTATTCGTCCCACTCATCCATGAATCTTTCAAAGTCTGACCCGTAACCCAAATCATCATAAAACTCGTCTCCATTACCTGTAAAGCAACAAAAGTGAGCCAAAGGCCCAGTACACAATAACAAAATGCAAGAACAAGTTATTAAGCCAACTTAAAAAATGAAATGCATCAATAGACAAGTGATTATCTTATTAAGTTTTCTTTCACAAATCAACAAGAAGGTATTCAAACCTCGGAATCACGCTCTGGTAATTTAGGGATCCTGAGTAACAGCAGCTGCTCAGGAGATTAATATAAGCAGTCCAAATACTTATATCTCCTATATTTATTTCATAAAGAAAATAGCTTCATTTAGGGTTCAAAAGTCGTTGCCCGATTCTACTTAAACTCAGTCCATAACATGAGCCTAGTTCACAAGTTCCCATAAACTTTGAACTAAACCATGGTATTTCCCCCTAAGTTTAAGTAAACATTACTTACATACTATTCCCCCTATCGGCTACCCACTTAACCAAAAAGAATCGCTATTGCATCATAGCGTACCATTGCATCATGGTAAAGTCATTGCATCATGACTTGGTTAAGCGCCTAACTAACATGTCATTGCATCATGACAGGTTTGTTGTTCCTCGGACCAGATTAAACGGCGTAATAGACATCCAGTTCATCAAAACATTAAGCCGAATCAATTTAAGTTAAATTAGGAATGCCTAGTCCTAATAAACACCAAATAAGTTATTGGGTACCTAAACCCGATAGTATAACACTATAGTCACTCGGTGAGGAATTAACTGAAGAACCTTTAACTGAAATAGGAATATCAAAATAATCAATAATTGAATATAGATTTCACATCCATATATATATCACAATTTTAGATTAATTATACAAGGAAATTCATTAAACTTTGCATAAAGTTTTAATATTTAATTCATGCATAAATCATATTTATCTAGCTTATATATTCATTAGGAAATCATATATGAAGTAAAGATTGAAGATTGAAGAAGTTTAAATTTGAAAAACTCAGGGGATACGCTGCCTTCCAACGCTTGCAAAATTTGGATGAACGTCGGTAGCATGGGAAGTTTACGCTGGCGGCGTTTAAATATTTGGTTCTGTTCCACTTCAACACCGCCCCATACACCGGCGGCTTTGAATCTTTAATTGTCGGCGTACATTTTGGAAAACAAACGCTGGCAAAATTTTTTTTTTTGCAAAAGTCGGTGGTGTTCAAGTGGCTTTTAAAAAATTACTTCTGCTTGCTTCCAACGCCGCCTCTATGCCGATGGCGTTGAAATTCCAGATGCCGGCGTATGTTCAAAACAGATAAATTCGAACAGAACTCATTTCTCCTATTCTTCATTTTGTATCTTTCTAACCTATAACACTTTTAAACCTTCTTCAATATCATTTTTAGCTTCATATACTTACTCCTATCTACAATAATCAATCCTTGCAACTTAGAACATTAAATCAACACACTTAATCACTTCAAATCCCATTTCCACTCATCCTCAACTTTAACTACTCAAATCATCTTTATTCCTTCCCTACACTCCATATAACTACCACAACACATAAACAAACTCACACAATAACAAAACACAATCCAACCTAATTTCAATACATGAACAAGCAATTTAGATGACATTAAACTCATTCTATCAATATCTCACATTGCTACTATAAGAAATGGAAACAAAAAAAAAAGCTATACTTATATTAACTCACATGAATGAGCCTTGTCTTGGAGAGAATTTTGATTCACAAAGCTTGATGTTGTCTTTGGTTTGGGCTTGGAATTTGGAGTGAAAGAAGAAGAGAAAAGGAAAGAAAGAAAAAGGAAAATTCGGATGAAAAGAGAAGGCTGCCAAAAGAGAGCCTAAATAAGCAAATTTAGGTCTTAATCTTATCTCAAATTTGACTTTTAAGGCTTATTTGACTTTAGGTTGCATTTGAGATAATTTGAGGCTCATTTCGGTTTATTTAGGCATGAATATTGGCTCAACTAAGGGAAATTTCTGTCAACTATTCTTAAGCAAAATCCAAAGTTGATTTTATAGATTTAAACTTAACTTAACATATTAATGTATAAAAGACACAATTATTAACTATACCATACACACATTAATATATATAAAACAATGATAGTGATTTCTTTACATATGCAAAATAATACATGAAATGTTCAAATTATACTAACTTGAACACATTTAAACTATCACCAAACACAACTCTCATAAATCAACATGCTCATTTAGTTCAATAATTAAGATAAACAAACATATCCATAGAAGTTAAATAGAATTTAAATTTAGATCATTTCAATAACACGCTGTCTTATGTAAATACTTTATTATTATCATGTTACTATATAAGTACATTATGCCATATAATTTTATTTAAAGGCCAAAGTATAAAATAAATATTATTTATTTACAAACCATCAATTCATATTTATAATTTTTAAAGATTTTTTTATTTTCCTTTTTTCCATTAAATTATTTTCATGTTTAAAATATAATTATTGGTTAATTATGATAAAAAAGAAGTAAATAGTGCGCTGCTAGAGTTTGAATACTTGCAAAGGATAATTCGGAAAATGACTTTCCGTTTTGAAAAGAGTAAGTCGTTTTTCCTTAAAATGAATATGATTTACTCTTTAATGGAAATTATTTCCCCTACAAGGAAAAATGTTTTCTACTTAAAGTATTCTTTTATACTTAGCAAACAAAGGAAAACAAAAGAAATTATTTTCTATAAAATATTTGTCTTGAAACAAATGGGTCTAAGATGCGGATGAGTTCTACCTATCACCCACAAACTGATGGGCAATCTAAAGTACTTAATAGATATTTAGAGCACTACTTGTGCTCTTTTGCTATGGATAAATTGAAGGAAGGGTCTAAGTTTTTAGCTTGGGTTGAGTACTCATTTAACACAAGTTTTCATCATAATACTGGTTGTACACCTTTTCAAGCTTTATATGGTAAGCTGCCCACTATCATTCCAAACTATGTTAGAGGTCTTAGTTTAGTAGAGGCAATTGATAACGAGTTATTATCTAGGGATGAGCTCTTAAAATAGTTGAGGACTAATATAATGATAGCACAACAACGTATGAAGACTCAAGCACATAAACATAGGATTGAAAAAGAGTTGTATGTGGGTGATTTCATTTCTGTCAAGTTACAACCTTATTACTAGACTTCTGTTGCTACTCGTTTGTCTCAGAAATTGGCCAGGAGAAATTTTTTGCCATTTAAGATCATTGAAAGGGTGGGACCAGTAACTTAGAAACTTGAGCTACCTCTGCATCTAAGGATAAATCCGGTTTTTCATATATCCTTGTTAAAAAAAAGCTCAAGGACAAAATGATGAGATTGTAGTTTTATACCAGATGATGCTCATGGGGATTATCTAGTTGTAAAACCATTAGCAGGTTTGAAAAAATGAGTCATTTGGAGGAGAGGGGTTAGAGTATAACAAATGTTGGTTCAATGGGAGACCTATTTACCTGAAGATGCTATGTGGATAGGTCTAGATGTTTTTAAGCAAGATTATCCTCAATTGGTGAGGGAAGGGGTGAGGGGGGAGCGGATCTTGTACGAACAGTACAAACTCAAGGAGGGTATCTAGCCAACCTAGATATTTAGATGATTGCCAACTAATTGACATTTCAACTGAAAATAACTAAATAAGAATAATTTAGTTAATACAATTCTTTACTGACACAATCTAAAGGAAATTAACTAACAAACAGTTAAGATACGGTGACAATAAAGTGGTGAAAGATATAGAAAGGACGACACATTGGAAATCCATTTTCTTAGACTCGATCTTGAGTTCTCTGAGAGCTACTAGTCGCTCGAAGAACCAATGAGTGTTGTCTTCCTTGTTCTCATGAACAAACACAAATAAACACAACCAAACACAATTTATATTAGTATACTTTAGTAACGAAATTAAATACAGAACCTTAACATATCATTCCTCAATGATGTAGAGAAATCGAGTTCAAGAAGTCAAAGTTGTTGTTGTTTAGAAGAAGCTACATACCATACTTTCATGGAGGATTTTGCATTTCAGGATTCGCATTTGAGGTATCTAGTGGTTTCGATAGTAAGGAGGTAGTGTTGAAATGGAACTAGGGTTTTCTTTTGTTTTGATGAATGTTTGATTTCAATTTTTGATATTGTGTTGAAGGAATCTTATTGTTGTTAGACAATTGATACGAAGCCTCGTAAACAGAAACAGTGTTGGGTATATTGTTGTAGTAGGCAGAGTAGTTCTCTTTGGGTTTCATTCTTTATTTTGGCTTTCTTGATTGGCTTATAATAATAAGACTTAACACTCAAGTTCAACTCATTTAGATAAACGAGCTTCTTTATTGAGCTCGATCTTGAGCAGCTCATAGGCATTAAAGATAACTTAAAATTTAACAAGCTAAATATACAAAATAAATATATGCACAAATGGATAAGTGGAGAATGAATAAATATTAAGTTATATATGTATATATATTACTTAAGAATTAGTTTTTTGCTTAAATAAATAAGCTTATTTATCGAGTTTGCTCATGAGCCTAAATGATTGGCTCGTAAGCTTAGACTGAAGCTCGAGCTCTGCTTGTTTAATAAACGAGCTTGAGTGGCTCACAAGTAACTTGATTCATTCACAACGCTACTTACCAGTCTAACGGCAACACATAAACAATACAAACATTTAATAGGTTGCATACTTGTTAATATGGTTCATTATCTTAACACATATTTGGACTTTGCTTAAATACTTGATTGAACTAGAACCTAAAATTTGTTACAAGTTGAACAGATGAGGTATGATGATACATCAATAAGTTACTGATATTTGAGTTTAATACAAGTATATGGTTGATTTCAACATTAGGTTATTTGAAGGTTTATTTTAGATAACATATATTTGTAAGATAAATATGTCCAAAGGTATAAGAAAATGTGGAACAAAAGAAAAAAAAAAAAAAAACAAACTTACAAGATGTTAGATATTCAAGTTACTAGAAGGAACAATAGAAGCACCGTACCAATTTTTTTAACCATTAAGGATAGCATACTATGAAAGTGTGATTCATATGTCCTTGCAATAAAATAATATGATAGTCTCAACAAAATTGTGGAGTTGTAACTAATCACTCTCAAGGGTAACTTAATTTATGAAGAGATACATATTTGTAGATTGAATTCATAAATGCAACTACTCAGAATTAAGATTCTAGAGTATGTATATTTATAATGGAATAATCAAATATAGGAAGAAGCCACAAAGAAACCAAAAGAATATATAGAAATAGAGGTATTCTTAGTTATTTTGAAATAGTGAGTGCCTAACTAAAAGATTAAGTTAGTTACTTATATATATATATATATATAAAGATAAAAATCAATAACAACACTAAAATCAAGACAATTTCTTAGTAATTAAAATTCATATTAGTGCAAGACATAATCTCACTAGTTAGGATGTATCTCAATTAATATTAGATTCAAACCATGAGCTTCATTAATAGAAATGAATTGAAAACTGTCACGCCCCGAGGGTACCCTAGTAGTAGTAAACAAGTTACACTTGAACACTATCACTAGATTACCTTCAGAGAATGATAGATTTTCAAAACAACAGGATCTTTTTAGTTGCTTGATAAGAAATAACAAATATATGAAAAAATAACTTAGTGAATAAACATTACAAAACTATTACAAACCATATAGTTCCTTTGGAGTACACAACTAAATAATCTAATCTAATAGTACATAACCATCAAACTAAAATATATCTGTAGACTTCTAGCTTCAAAGCTCTTACCGGAGCCATATTCTTGGATGTAACTAACCAAGGCCGTAAAGTGAACCTGAAAAGATTGTAGGAGTACGAGCGAAACCACAGCTCAGTGAATAACCAAACATATCATACATCACACAAGTCATTAACAAATCATATGTAATGCAAGCACTCAACCATATGCACAGATATAAGTTTGGATGATCTAGAATCCAAACAGGAAAAAGATTTACGCCCTCTTTTTAATGGGTTAAAGAACCAGTACTCAATGACCCACCTGCCCAGAAGAGACTAAGTACACAGGAGAATCAATGATTTCTTGTTTTAAGGTTATCACTTTGAATATAATCGATTGAACAAACCATCTCCTGCAATCCTCTTAGAAACTCCCTAAGTATTAATCATTTCAAAGCGATTCTACGGGCGACGTTCTTCGGTGCCTTTTAGTTCGTCATAGGACCGCTGGACTAAAAAGAACCTTGGAAGAACTTACACATTAGATCAACCGAGCGAAAACAGAGATCCGAAATATTAATACGTAGCAGGCTGTCACAACCATATATGCAATAATGCAATTTGTGCAATGCATGTTCATATTATTTAGTAAGTCAATAAGTCTTAATCAAACAAGTGACCATACATTACACACAATCACCATTATACTACTGCACAACATCAATCATTGCATTATCGCTTTTGTAAAGATATTTTAACAATCATACACTTAAATCAAATCATACTTTCAGCAACATTCATTTGATTATCTTGCATTATATATTTGACTATTTACAATCACAACCAGTACAATATGACTGAATTACTCACCTGCTCATACTGCCTCAATCGTAGTAATCCACTGGTAGATCCTCTAGTGAGTTAAAGTCACATATTTAAGATAAAGTAATCATTAATACGATCTAGCCAAATTCCTATATGTGCTTTGTGTCCTAGACTCGATATTTTGGTAATTATAATACTTAGTGTTGTCGTATTTCTCTTATTTTATCTCGCATAATATAGTTATTTTTAGAAGTCACATTACTCAAGAAATAGTTTATTTCAATTCCATTCTTGCCTATTTTATCTTTTTAGAACAAATATTCGACTAATACTAACTTTAATTAACTAAATATTTTTCTTAATTCTAGAGTTTTAAAAGTATTAGATAATCTAAATAGCTTGAATACTTATATTAAATACATCTATATTCTTACATCCTCATGTATAATATATATATATATATGTATATATACTCAGTAGGCATATATATAATATATGCAGTTTCTGTTTAGGTCCGAAAAAGCTTTCGTTGGAAAATTTTGACTGTAAACCGGCTCAAGGCCGCCGGCCTTCATTCCCAGGTGCCGGTGTAAAATTGTTTTTGAAGAAATTTTCATATCGAGTGCACCGGTGTTGAAAGCTGTCGGCTTTCAACGTACGCCGGCTCAACGCCATCGGCGTAGATCTCCAGGTAGCCGGCTTACGTTCAACTTTTGATTGGTTTGTTTTATGTTTTTGATTCGTTTTGATTGTTATTTGGAGTCTATTTCGTGCTGTGGAACTTGGGAATAAATGAGTTTTGTTTGTTCTTCATTAAGGTCCTTTAATACACATATATAGAAGAAGAAAAAGGAAGAAGTTACGGCTGCTTCTCCTCCGATTCTTCCTCCAAATTTGATGTCTCTTGGCTGTTGTTTTCACTTGATTAAATGCTGAGGTGATTATTCTCATTTGATAGTTGTTGGATTGAATTTGTTGACTTAGAATTGCATTATTGAACCATATTTCGGCTCCTCTTCTTCACTGAATTTCCACCGAAATCAGCAGCCAAATATATATAAATATATTAGTTTATTATTTTAGTTAAGTTTTGAGTTAATTAAACGAGTTATACGGGTATAAATCAGCTAATATTTGGAAGTTTTGTACAAAATATGTTTATAAAGTTATACAAAACAATTAGATTTTCAAATAATACAAATTTAGGTTATATATATATATACGTAGTTATTTATTCGTATAATTTTATCTCCCACGATTTGGATTTCTTAAGCTCGTTAGGTCAATTTTTGTTTCAGGCTCCCATAGCTTAAGAAAACTCGGTTTAGAACAATAGCGTGATCCGATTATTTGTTTGGAGTTTAGATTTTGAGTTATTCAACAGTTTGTATTTTCGTTGTGTATTTAAAATCTTAACGGTTCATTTTTAAATCATCGTTTTTGTTTATAAGCGTAAATAGTCATTTATGCAGTATTGGACTTAATACAGAAACCAAACTATATATATATCTTTAGTTTTGATACTGAACACAAATTCTTATCAGTATCTTTTAAATTTTAACTAGAATCTTGAATTTAGGTTTAAGTCTAGATATAAACTCATCACTACTCGTTATTCTAATCTCGAATCATTATCAGCATAAAAAACAATCATTTAATCCCTATATTCATATTTTCTATTTAAATCTATTTGTATATCAGGTTTTGGGTCTAAATTTTAGATCATATCTTGAATTATTTATTCAAGATACAAGATCTCGTTTTTGGTATTAACTAGGTTAGAGGATTTCATTATTCGGTTCCTAAATTCTTCATCTATCCAAAATCTAAATATTAATCTATTATTAGACTTCGATTAGAATCTAAATCTATTATCTAGTTTATATAATCTATTGTAAGGTCGGGTACTAATGTGGAAAAATTTCCGGGGTTTACAAAAACCATCAAGTCTAGTAAAATTCTATAGTTCCATTATATTTTTTAAGGAGACTTGTTTTCTTCAATTAATTGATGGCTTAGACTAATATCCAATGACCACAATATTATAATACTTAATATATCACTTACTAAATTTACTTTAATGGTTAGATCATTAATTGGACGATTCTATTGACAGGACCATAAAAGTTTTTTGTAAGTTTAATATTAAGACACCAAAAAATAGGCACCACAACAGCAAACGAATAATCATTTCATTGAAATTGGGCAAATTAATTTTTCACTATACAAGAATTGCCAGTTTATGCAATAAGGTCCTCTATTTGATACATGAATATGAAAAAAAATGAATTTTATTTGGTGTTAGCCTAACAAAATTAACTTAAATTCTTACTCTTTTTTAAGAATTAATACAAATGGTGTATAATTGTGACTAAGATTGAATCCACATATATTTATAAAATTTATTCTTTTAAGAAACGGGATAAAATTAATATAAAGTAATATGAATTTATAATTAATCTATCTAATAACAAACAAACAAATTAAAAGAGAAACCAATAATAATAAATTTTGAGTCAAACACACGACTATAATTTAGCTTATAGAATTGATCATTAACATAAAGATTTTTTCTTCTTTTTTTATGAATGAAATGGTTATAGTGTTAACTAACCCAAACAACCTATCCCTCCATACTTTCTCAACAATCATAATAAGATCTTTTATATTTTGTTTATTCACTAATCAAACTTTCACCAAGCTTTTAGGATTTAATTTATTAGTAGTACAATAAATTAAATAGATCACTAGTTTTAAGTATCAAATCACAAGTTTGGTTTATTTAGATTAATATATATATATATATATATTGACCTAATGTGCACAAGCCCATGAAAAGCCTCATTGAGTATTTCAGCCAAGAATCTCCACACAGACCTCGATCTTACAAGGAGCTCAACCTTAACATGATGCTCCACAAGGACCTCGATCCCACAAAGATCTCGACCATGTTGATGAAGCTCCATGAGGGCCTCGATTTGACAAGGAACATGACTCCCCATTACTCTTGACACAAGTCTACACATCGAGGCCCACGATGCTAATCTCCACTTATATCTTCTTGAGGCAACAAATACAAGCTCAGTCAACTCCACCTCATTGTTAGGACCACCATCTTGGGTCCAATGACATCCACCTCTGTATAGTCTTAAGCCTAAGAGAAGCAAGATTTTGCTGGTTTCTAATTGTAAAATCTATAAATAAACCCTCACCCAAGGTATGGAATCTTACTTTTATCTCCTCTTATCATATCCTATTTACACATACCTTTGTTATCCTCTTGAACCTATTACTAACTTAAGTATTGCAGTGGTTGTACCAAAGAACTTCTTCGTACGTCACCAACCATGTTTTATGTCCGTAGGTCTATCGTGCTCTTGTGCCATTTCTATTGGCCACATGTCGCTCACAACACTTATAACATAAATTGATTAACCAAATAATCAATCATGTTATTATAATACAAATATTAGAATGATTAAACATTTTAAACTTGCTACATGTTATTTAGCTAACTGGCAAAAAGGACCTAAGTTTTTTTTTTTTTTTCCCCACCAATCAAATAAAATAATAACATCAAAACAAATGGGAAAAATATAAATATTCAAGATAAATATAAGAATAATGTAAGCTAATCAGATCTCACAATTATCGATGAACCAAAATCTATAATCGTTTTTAGCTAAAAAAAGAAATTTAAATATTCAGAGGCGGTCGCACTCCGCATGCTCTTTTTTCGGGGTGCATCTCGGTGCTATTAATGGCGGCACGTGATTCCTAGTTATCAATTATCTTACGGCGGGCATATTCTGAATGACAATGGCATAAATTCATATGTTGGCACGTGGCTTAATTGACATGTGGATAAGCCAATAGAATTACGGATAGCCAATAGAAGTGCGGATATGGCGAGAACTTCCCTGGGCTTGGATCGTAGACAATTGAAATTGCCAATGGCGGTTGGCCTAGCACTGTCGTTGCATGGAGTATAATCTTCGTTAATTTTCCTAACTCTTAAGAATTGTGAATTTCTTATAGAAAGTTGGATGGGAAGTGGCTGACAGTGTAATTCAATTGGACTTCCATGGGCAAAAGGCAATTACCGTAAATGTTCTCTATGTTTTGCGGACTGTGATTGTTTTTTATTCCAACATTTTTATCCTTGTAAAAATATAAAATACATACATATATATGTAATAGAAATTTGAATATATATATATATATATATAGATATATTTAATTCCACCCCTCTCTCCCTTTCTCTCTTTCTCACAAAAATATGTGTGTGTATAAGAAAAAGGTTGTGAGCAATCCCTATTATGGTTGGGGGATACAACTAGGATGGGTTTTATAAAACTCGAACTCGAACCCCATATTTTGTGAGGTTTCTAAAACCCATCCCAAAACTGATATTTTTTTTATGGACCCAAAACTTGTGGTGTTGGTCCCAATTCAATGACCAAGAGGAGGTTACATTAATTATGTAAAACTTTAAAACTTTTTCTTTCAAATAAAAATTTATTAGTTAAATATCATCAAACAACACAAGTAAACAAAAACAAAAACAAGAGAGAGAGAGAGAGAAGAGGAGAAAAATATACTCAAGCATTTGTAGAGATTCCTATTTGTGAATCAATCCACTTTTTCAGCTCTAATTCACAAACCTGTCTTCCACATGTGTATGTTTTATTATATCAAGTAATTAAAAGATGATTACAAGGTTTGCTAAAGTATAATCTTGAATTCAATTCTCCTTGATCAACCACCTATCTAAACCTTAGCTAAATTGAATTTTAAGGTCACTTGTAATATAGAAATTGTGCTAACATAGCACTACAATCATAGCTTAATAAATAATTGTAGCAAGAAAAAAAAAATAAAATTGTAGGTTAGATTGTTAACATGTTAAAGAAAGACACAATACATCACAAGAATTCGAGAGAGTAGCTTGCAATTGTTGTTGTGTATCGAATTTTTGAAATCTTAGAGCTTATAAATGTTGTTTACCAATGATAAAATTTGGATAAGAAGCATATCTTTTCTTGAACGTTGAATGTGTGTAGTACCTCTTAGTGTCACGCCCTGAAGGGTACCCTAAACGTGACAGTCCGCCGTACACAATATTAAAGCCTAAGAATGATCACCTCAGTCACGCGAAGGCTTCCATACTATGTACAAGGCGTACAACATGTTAAGGAGACACGATCGAAGTATAGCAATTCGTATTGATATAAGTTATACAACAAGATATAAGGAATGTAACTAACTTCAAATATAATCGATTACACTTCTTAGGGGCATACTCCCGTTAAAAAATTCCAACTACAACCTTAAACAAAAGACATATATAGAATCTCATAGGTTACTACTACATAAGACCTATCATAACACAACTTCACTAAACCTGACTAAGGCCTTCTCGACCACCGCTTCCTTATTGGAAGCTCAAACTCATACTCGGGTTCCCTGATATCTCGGTCTTTGAGTCGTAATCTTAAATCAACCTGTAGCATTCAATAACTGTGGGAGGGTAAGCTACACTAGCTTAGTAGTGAGAACTTCCATAAATCACACATCCAACAATCAATCAAGCAAGTTATTTAATCAATCATATGAATGCAACAAACACATAAGTCATACAAAACATATGATCAACCGGAAATCATATGTGAATAGATTTACGCCCTCTATTCGGGGTTAGCAGGTTCACGACTCCTGCGGTACTGTCGATTCCATCTTCGGGTCGTGGTTACCCTCACATAATTTTCCATCTTCGGGTCATGGTTACCCTCACATAATATTCCGTCTTCGTGTCACGGTTACCCTCACATAATATTCCGTCTCCCGGATACCAGATAAATGAAACAATATGCTAATGCTCCATCCCCAACGTGAAGTGATTATGTCCATATTAGTTTATCATTCCAATTAGTCATTATTCCAATTCTTAAGTGATCAACCAATTACGCAGACAATCAATAATATAGCAATAAACATTCATCATTAATCACCAGGTTTCGATATTCTTAACACGGTTTGCTCAATACATCATCAACACATATATAACCCCATAATTACCCATCATACATCTCCATTTTATCTTTGCTTATCAATCTAGTGCGACTAAATTTACAAGCACAATTAGGAACGCAATAGGAAGTAGAAACTCACTCGGCCATGGACTCCGTTCTCTAATCGTAGTAGTCCGGTGGCAAGAAGTCCTCCGATCCGAATTCCCCTAAACGAAAGAAATACCCAAATGAGTACTTCATACTACAATCTAATCCCAACTTATCAAATATAACTCTTTAGTTCGTAATTTTTGTAACAAGCAAAAGTTCCAACTTAAAATGGCCATAACTTGGTCATTTCAACTCGGAATTTCGCAAATTATATACCGATTTCTATCTACTTCGAAAGATCTATTTAATTCTAATAAAATATCTAAGTTTTGAAAATGTTACAGCTTCGGAACAAGCCGATCAGTTCTGATCAGTAACGAATTCACTTTCGAAAATTTGTTTTTGTGAATGTTTGCGATGTTTCTAAATCATAGATCAAATGTAAATACAATATGGATGATTTACTATCATGGATGACATGTTATGATCTTCCTATACGTATGTTCTCGTTGATATTTATTTCAAGAAATTCCTTAGAAGATTTTAAATTCATAAAAAGTCAAGAAAACTTAGTTAAACTAGAATAATTTTGTAGTCTTGAGTAACTACACTTGTTTTAGGAAAATTTCATAGTGAAACCTATTCATTCTTGTTAAAACTAAGCCTCAACTAAATATATATCTCAAGGCCTTCATTTCTTGATAAAAATCCTTATTTTAGACTTAGAAAATAGGTGTTCAAGTAGGAGCTATCTCTAAATCCGAATTTTGCAAGATTGGTTTTTAAGTGATTTCTTTTAAGGAAAACTCATTTATTCTTTTGGAAATCAAGTCCCCACTAAACCTATACCCTAAGGTCTTCATTTCTTTGATAAAACTTCCATTTTGAGTTTGAAAAATAGGTTTTTATATCTCATCTTCCCCTAGATACGAGATTCATGCAATCTTACACAAGATCAAAGTTTCTTATCTTGTAAATATCACTTGTTTAACAATTTCCTCCTAGTATATCCACCATCAATTTATTAAAATCACTTCCCTATGATATCTATTCCATAAGCCCTTCATATTTTAGCTTAAAACTTCATTTTGGGGTTAAACAATATGTTTTGAAAATGGGTCGTGGTTTGAATCCGCGAATACAATTTTTATTTTTGAAAATAACATTTGAAAATCACCCTTGATTTTTACAAAATAAAGTCTTGATGATATCTACTCCTTAAGGCTTCATTTTCTCAACTAAAACTTCCATTTTGAGACTTGGAAGGGGGTGTTTAAATTTGAGCTTTGCCAAGATACGAAAATTAAAGTTTTCATTTGTGTTCAAAACCAAGATCTACATTTATATAGGCATCAACTTCATGCATACAACCACATTATCCATATATCAAGATTTTAATAACAAATACTAAGAACAAGTCTTGCAAAAGTGAGGTCTACACATTATAACAACAAAAATAGAAATAACAAGATAAGCAAGGATCAAAGTGAGTGCTTCATGTTCTTGGCATCATCATCCATTGCTCATAGGCATTATGGAAGGTCCTTTGATGCATGAAACCTCTTTATCATATACCTATACCACCAATGGAGGCTTAAGAAGGGTGATTTCTTAAACAAGCTTCAAGAAATGAGTGCGGAGGCCTTCTTTTCCTATGGGAGCAGCAAGACTTCAAGAACAAAGGAGGCAAGAAAGAAAGAAAATAAGAGAGTATTTTGCCTAGGGTTTGTAAAGAATAGGAGGAGTGAATATAAGAGACTATATATTGAGAGATGAGAGAGGCTAAAGAGAGTTAAATAAAAAAAAGGAAAAGAAACAAAGGCAGCAAGAGATTGGGGGGGGTGGGGTGTGGCTGGCGTGAATTCTAGGAAAAAAGAGAGAGGATTTAGCTTGGTTTTGACTTGAAGTTGAAATGTAACTTGTCTTCCACATGTGATTAATAAAGAGCTTTTAAATCATTAAATAAATAAAAATAGCAGATTTGGAGGCTTGTTGCAGCTGCCATGGAGTGTTGGAATTCATGAATAGTACAAAGTGTGGTGTAGAAATCATCACAATAGTGTACAAAGGTATGGGTCACATGTATGTGTCTTATCATGAGATTTTTGAAAAGAGAAACATAATTATAAATAAAATAAAAAAATCAATGGCAGAATTTTAATAATTAAAATGAAATAATTAATTAAATTATTTTAGTAATTTATCAAATAAGCTACCGGTACGGTCAAATTACGCTTATATAAGCTATAACTGATATTTTTAGGAGTCGAAAAATTACGAAACTGTAATTTTATGATTCCTTATAAAATTACGAGTTTTACGGTGTTGACGGAATATTTTTATTATCCGGTCACCGGACACGCTTTTCGAGGCAGTACCCGATCGGGTCCGAAAAAGGTTAATTTCGATCCAATCTGATACTTTTTAGTTTCTTATATTATTACGCACTATTCCAAACACTAAACTCGTTCTTAAACTTCTAGGATTAAGAACTGGGATTGCGGATCTAAACAACTAGGATTTTGGGCTTTCGGTTGACTAAGGCCAGGGTTTGCCAACTTAGAAACTGAATAGTTTTATTCATAATTCATATTTTCTTATAACATTAATTCTTTGATGATTATCTAGTATTAAAGTTCTCGAGATTATTTAAATTGATTTATTGTTTTGAAAATTTATCGCATTCGTTATCGGATAGGGTTTTCTCGATTATCGTACCGAATATTGGTTATTGAGACAATTTTTGATGAAATTGAGTCTAAGAATTTATTATGCCTTAGGGATTATTTATATTGTTTTAAAGGTTTATATTGCTCTGATTTACGAGTTTTGATTCGTCGAGTGATTTGATTGGCTTAAAGATTTCATAATCGGATGAGTGTTGAACTTTCGTTTTGCTTTCAAGTCTATGGTACTTCAACTTAGGGTTTAATGATTGAATTGATTATAATAATAATTAGACCTTCTTCTTAAGGTTATGGGATTTTATTCCCGATCCTGTTTTATGATTTTCGAAGGTTTGGTTTGTCTATTAGAGCTTTCATTATAATCTTATCTTTCAGGATCATTAATTTGTTTATCGATTAATTGTCATCAATTAAGCTTACTTAATGTGCCAAAGCCTAACTATGAAATGGCTTTGGTGAATTTTAAATTACTCGAAATTATTGTTGTGGTAATTGAGTTTCCATATTATCTTGATTTCCGAGTGAAAAATCAGATGAACTAATTATCCTACGTAAGAATTTTGGTTCAAAAGATATTTAGGTTCTTATTTTATATTCAAGGCATCTCAGTTTCTTAAGATTAGGAAAATTTTTATTTATGTTAATATTTTAGAACCTTTTAGAGTTCGATTTTAACTTGGAGTCATTTTTAGAGTTTGTCTTTGAAGTTTATTCTCGGATTATTTACTGAAATTTTCGGGGCTTACACTTAGGGTTTATGTCACGCCCTAAAAAGAGGCCTAGAGGATCATCCTATAGTTATCATATCAAGTATGCATCCAAAATATGAGAACTGTTTTGCAAGTCAGAGATTACAAAATTCTACTTAATTGTTTACTACACAAGTTTTAATTCGTAAAACATTTAATAACTAAGAAAATATAGAATTTCACAGTCCACCAAAACCATAGAGAATCGGTATCTCTCAATAAATAGTAAAATAGAATAGATCATATACATTTTCAAAATCTTAAACTATTATCTAAAAGCTCTAATCCTTCTTCTAAGTCTATATCATACATAACATAATCTCAAACTTAAATACTAGCATGTGAATTATATTCTATGCTAATCTTCATGTCTTTAAGAACTTCGCACTTTCTTAGCCCGTTCCCAACGTAAGATAATCCTACACAACACTATGGGTGTGAGCTAAACCATTGTAAAGCCCCAAAATTTTGGAATCAGTTTAGCTTAAACCCTAATTAGAAAGTCAACCGGAAACTCTAAAGTCAACAAAACCCTAGTTGGACGTAATGGTTTAAGTCCGGCAATCCCAAATAAGCAACCTTAAGAAAGTAAGTAAGAGATTATGTAAGGACTCGCTATCACCCCTATATTTGGAATAGGTGATAACAGTTCCCCAACCACATATAACCTATAAATTATATGTAAGGTTGTCTGAAAGAATTATTTGAGAAATTGTTTATCTAATTCCATATAGATAATATAATAAAAATCATAATTTTTCTAAACCTTAAACAAAGTTATACTACTTCATTACTACATATTTTGCAAAGGAAACAACTTAATTCCTACATAGCTAAGTACATATATATACATATGTTACACCCAAAGGCTTCTTACAAGCCTTATCAAAATCTTCAAAACACAACCCAAACTAAAACTTTAATTACATTACCAACAAAAGTAATCACATCTAGTCTATTACAATTATAGGGTTCCATTGAGCCCATGGTTAACTCTAATCCTCCAAACCATCAAGAAAATCTTCAAAGTCGGTTCCGTACCCATACTCGCATAGAACTCATCGGAGTCATCACCCGAAATGGATAAAATATGAGCCAAAAGCCCAGTACAAGGTTGCGAATGCAAATGCAAAGTGCAAAGTGTGTCACACATTCTTAGACTAAATGTATTATGCAATAATAAATTGTTTATTGTTAAATCTTTAGTTAGTAAAACAACATGAGAGTATTCAAACTCCGGACAAAAGGGATCTAGTATCACGTCCGCCTCCCTAAGTGGTCCCTATTGTTCATACAGACTAGGCATTCCAACTTCCAGCGTAGCCCGTAATACTAGGGGATCCTGAGTAACGCATCACGACGCTCAGGGGTTTGATATGAGTAGCTCGGATTCTCATATCTCCTAAGTAATTCTATCAATTATCAAGAAAGTACCCTGCCCCCAATCTGAGCAGGGTGCCGCTCTTCGAACCAGATTCAATGGTAAACAAGGACAATCAACACTCATCAATTAATAAAATTTTCTTAATTTTAAGTAATTTGATTTGATGCCTACCCTAGCAAAGAAACAAATAAGTTACTGCGTACCTAAGATAGCTCGGGAACTAATGAGGTTGGCCGAGCGAGGATCTAACACTGTTTAAGACAATATTAAATTTCACACTTAGCTTAAGCACTAATTAACTAGTTGAAAATACAATTAATCAAAGAAATTCAAATAAATTAATACAAGGTCATAATAAAGCATTTAAACATCCTATTATATCATAGAACACTTAACAAATATTTAATTGATCATATTCCAAGCTTTGGTAAATTTTGAAGAAAGTTTTGAAAAATGAAAAGTGTAGGGGATACGCCGGCCTTCAAAGCCGGCGGCTTTGAACCGGTATACAATACATTGTAGTTCAACATTGCTAACACTGGCAGCGTTCAAGGATATGTCGGCAGCCTTCACTCTACGCCGGCGGCTTTGAACCGGTATAGAATGCAACTCCAAATTTCCAAAAATTTTACAAAGGTACATGGGTTTGGTCTATGCCCGTGAATACCCCTAATACCGGCAGCATATCCATGTACGCTGGCAACCTTGGATCCTACGTCGGCGGCCTTACGCCTGGCATTAAAAATTATGATTCTGTTCCCATTCCACACTGCCCCTAAGCCGGCGGCGTTGGAACCCTAATAGCCAGTGTACTTTTTAAAAGATAAACACTGGCAGACTTTTCCAATGAAAACCGGCAGCGTTTAAGCGGTTTTAAGAAAATTGATTCTGTTTACTTCCAACACCGCCTCTATGTCGGCGGCGTTGAAGTGCTAGATGCGGCGTACACTCAAATTTAAGCCTATACGAAAAATGTTTTTGTTTCCCCTGTTTTATTATACAATTTATTCACTTCAAAAATTTCTCCAAACTTAATCTATCTAAACTTTCCAAAGCTTGTTATATGTTTTAAACACTATCCTAACAACATAAGTTCCACTTCTAATTATCAAAACACCAATCACATTTCAAATCCACACTTCAACTACTAAATCCTTCAATCTTCCCAATACACTCATCCTCACATATCAACATTCATATAAGATATACTCTACAACTCCTTTAGCCATGTATTCTTATTTAAACTACCATCAATGCACCAAATCAATCTCATACCAATTAGTACATAAACTTCATTTTTATCTAACCTTTACAAACAAGTACAAGATAGAACATAAAATAAAAAGATTAAGCTTGCATTTAACTTACATGATTAAGTCTTAGCTTGGAGTGTTGTTTAAATCCCAAAAGCTTGTAATTGATTTTGGCTTAGGGTTTAGGATTTTGAGATGGAAAGGAAGAAAGAAAGAAAAGAAGAGAAAAGAAAAATTCGTATGGGAGGATTAGGGCTGCCAAAAAGGGTCCAAAACTTGTCCAAAATAAAGTCAATACTCATCCAAAATTTGACTTTAGGGGTATATTTGACCTAAGGTTAATTTGGGTTAATTTCAAATGCATTTGAGTTTGATTTAAGCTTGAAAAGTAGACTTAAATTTTGTAAAAATTCTGTCATTATTTTTTAAACAATTCACAAGTAATTTTATCAAATTCTAAACATAACACATACATATTAATTTACAAAAGACACACTTATTCATTACACTATACACACATTTATACATATAATACAATAATATTAATTTCATTATACTACCCACATACAAAATAACACATATCTAACACATATACTAATTATATTATCCAAACACACATGTACATATATATATATATATATATCTCATTTCAATAACACATTAGTATATAAATTAAGAAATTCATAGCTATTTCAGATTAATAAGTAGAATAGCTCGCAATTACATAAGGAAACTTAAAAAGATTATATTAGTAAAACCGCGAATCGTTTTGAACCCGAATGGATATAGTTCTTGAAAAACGTGACTAGGAGCTCAGAACAGTAAAAATATTCTAAATATATCGTTAGACTCGTAAAAATGTAAAGTTTTCAAAAATATCAGTTTTATAATTTTTCGATAAGTAAAAATAATAGATATCACAATTATACGCGTATTTTCTTACTACCGATACTTTATTAGTCATATCTACTTTGCATTACACTATTTATTACTATTCTTCACTATTCTTTTCTCTCTACTTTTTCTAACACATACTCTTACAACACCATAACATATAACCTTTACTTTTTACTATTCCCATAACTTTATTTCACATCTACCTTACTTAATATTACATTTTATTTAACAAAAATACAAAACAAATCTCCTCTCTCCTCCCTCCATTATATGGCCAACGCAACACCCCCCCACTTTCATCTCTCATTTTTGTTTTATTTTTCTTTTATTTAAATCACACAAAAATTCACTCCTCATTTCCTATAAATACCCCCCCTCCTCTTTCACTTCTTTCACATAATACTACCCATAAATTTACTACCAAATCTCTCTCAAATTTTCCTCTCAACACTCTCTCCAAATACTCTCTCAAACCCTCTCAAAATAATCTCAAACCACCTTCTACATACACAAAACCCATAACCACATAATACTTCAAAAAACCCTCTTTAGGTGAACTTTTCTTTACATATTCTTTTTCTCATGTCATGTAACTTTATATGATCATGGTGTGAATTTTCAAAAATTAAATGTTATGGAAGCTACACTATGTTCATGTATTGTTCTTGTTCATGTTTACGAATATCTATTTATGTTTATGTTGTTATTTTACTTTGTTCATATTATTATTTTTATTATATCTAAGTATTATTATGTATCTATATATATATATATATTCTTTAGAGCATATAAACTCACTTGTAATTTATTTATTTCTTGTTGTTTTAAGACTAGTCTCTAGTCTTAGACTTGTCCTCATTAAGTTAAAACAAATTTTTCTTTCTTTTATTTTATTTTTTCTTTTGGACTAGTCTACTTCTTAGTCCCGAGAGCCTTGAAGAAGCTAAGACTCCCAATACTTGACTTTATTTATCACTTATACTTACTATTATTTCTCATAATCATGCCCATTAAGATTGTTGTCCAAATTTTCAAAGCTCCAATTATATTTGAGAAAAAATGAGATTTTATCACCTAAAAAATGGTTTTATAAAATCTATGGTTAAACCAAAGTAAAATTCTTTTCCAAGCTTTAGGAATAATTCACTATAACTTTAAAAACTACTTTTGTTTTGAAAAAGCTTTTTGAATCCTTTCTATATTTCTTGTTTTCTTAAAAGAAGATGACTTTGATACTGAATAATTTTCATAATATAAGGAAATCCCTTAAAACAAAAATAAGAGTTTTCAAAACCAATATTTTTCAAATAAATAGTCAAATAAAACAAATAGGAAAAGTAGCACTAATGTTGAGAAATTAGAAAAGAAGAAATTCATTTTTTATCCAAAAATTCATTTAGAAAAATAGTAAGACAAACATAAAGTAATTCTTTGAAAATAAAGGAAATCAAATTATTCATTTTAAAAGGATTTACAAAATGAATTTCTTATATATTATAATTTTCTAAACTCCTAAAAAACATTGTCTTACTCAAAGAAATATGGTTGGACAACAAATACTTGAGTATGGATAAAATATGAGCTAAGTATCTATGAAAAAGCAATTTTTCAACTATATAGATAACTAAGTATTTATCAAACAATTTTTGAATGATTTAATGATTGAAACAAATTATTTTTGGGTTAATGAAAAAATCATGGTGAATTTGATCACCACTATTTCGGAGCTTAAATGACGTAGTTTGAGAAAAATAGTTTTAGAAATGGATAGATCTTTTCGAGTAGATGGAAATCAGTATATTATATGCACAATTCCGAGTTAAAATGACCAAGTTATGTCCATTTTAAATTGGAGTCTTCCTTTATATGAACTTTGATATTCTTATGACATTGTTTTGTCAAAAGTCAAGAAAGTCATCAAAAATACTCATTTTGGGTATTTTCCTTAACTAGGTGATCCCGAAAAAGGATACCTATACCCTGATGACTATTTCGGCTAAGTGGATCGTGTGAACAACTCATCCGTTTAGAGAAGTGTCGACATGGCATCGTGAGTTTATTTCCTTAAAGTGCTTTACTTGATTGTGCTTGTAGTTTATTTGCATTAGAATTAAGAAAAGATAAATTGAAGTGTATGCGAAAATTTTGTTGAAAGGATCCTAAGAATATCGAGGCCGGAATTGATTAAACAATTGTTTTAATATAGCATTTGATTTGTATGAAATTCTATGATCACCTTAAATTTGATAATAATGATGCTATGATATTATAAATAAATTGATTCATGCATATCACGAAGTGAGTCACATTGTATTGAGTTATTATCCTTGGGTGAGAAGGATGGTAGCTCAAGTTGAAAGCAACACTTGCCGGTTATGATTGAAAGTGATTGCTTGGCGACATGGAGTTAAA
Source organism: Combretum micranthum (assembly GCA_024138025.1). NCBI lineage: Eukaryota > Viridiplantae > Streptophyta > Magnoliopsida > Myrtales > Combretaceae > Combretum > Combretum micranthum. Next base: position 279,280 of record JAMXBD010000785.1, read on the forward strand.
TGCTTGGCAGAAAGTCCAAAAGAATGGTTCAATTCAAGTAGACTTAATATGCTTGGTGGTGTTGATCGAAAGCATAACTTTTTAACTAAAACTACTTGTTTTGAGGTTACGTATCACCAAACCCCGAATGGAGGGCTAAATCCATTCAACATATAGTTCCCGAAAAACTATATGCCTTGTTTGCCTACGTGTATGTTGCATTTTATTTGTCTGCTTAAATAACTTGTTGGAATTCCATTACACAAGAAATTATTTATGGAAATAGTTCTCATTAAGCCTATTAGCTTATAACCCTATAGATATCTTTTACAGTTTACCTATTTATGGAGGAGGCCACGTGACCTTGCAGCCAGGTACTTTCCTTTTGGTTAAGGGATTTCTAGATAAAGTTTAGTATTGGATAAGATATAGACTTCATAGAAATATTCTTGTCATAGATTATAGTTATTTGTGACTAAGGAATGCCCCTAAGATTTGTAAGACTGTTGTTTTAAACAAATGAATATTATGAATTCTCTTTTCTTAATTTGTTATTATATCTTCTTAAGCTTCATAATTCCATGTATGGTTCTCTAAATTCTTGAGAACACGCCTTACACTTAATATAGAAGCTTTTGGGAATGGTTAAGGTTGTCATACTTAAGCTTTAATATTGAGTGTGGCGAACTATTACATTTAGGATATCCTTTCGAGCATGACAACCATAGCTCAGTGAATAACATTACGAAACCACAGAACAAACAAATGTCAAATGGGTGTTATTAACAAGCATATTGAATACGACACTCAACCATATGATATACAAATTTTAAATGACTGGAATCCAAATTAATGGAGATTTATGCCCTCTCTTAGGAGTTAAAGGATTAGCTCAAGTCATTCACGCCTAGGAGAACTAAGAACTAAGGAAAGGGGTGCTTCTCAATTTAGAGCATTCAGTTCATTACTTTCTCAACCCAATGCATTTAGCTCATATTTTCATAGGTCATAGCTTTTAGTTATTTCATTTTGAAACTCATTTAAACTTCCCCTTAGCAATAACTTAGGAGGGAGGATTTCATTTTGAAACCCGTTTTATGAAAAATAACCTCTAACTTCCCCTTAGATATAATTAAGGAGGGAAGATTTCATTTTGAAACTCATTTTATCAAAAAATAACCTCTAACTACTCAGATATATCTAAGGAGGGAGGATTTCATTTAAAACTCATTTTGTTGAAACATAGCCTTTAACTTCTCCTTAGAAAGAACTAAGGAGGGAGGACTTCACCTTGAAACTCATTTTGTGAATGGATTGACACATATATACATATATACTGCCAACATAATTTCCACTTCCGTTGGAACCTCATAAACTCCCTAAGCATTAATCTCTAAAGCTAACTCCAACATGGGACAATGTCTTTTGGTGCTTACTTAGTTTCCATGAAGCCGACAACCCTATAGTAGCCCTAACTAGATTCATTGGACTCCCAAAGGCATTACCGCAGAGTCAGAATATTAATACATGACGTGAACACCATGCTAATGCAAGTGTATTGTTATGCAATGCAATCTTATTTAATGGAATAGCCAAATAGCATTAAGTCCTTTTATCAGGGTGACCAATCAATTAATAAACATTTATCAACAACAACCATCCAACCATGACAAGCAATGTGTGATCACTTTTATGTTAGTAACTTATCAACCATTGCAATCATCAAACAACAATTGAATACCCAATCCCCAAGTATATTCAATTAAGTTTATCTTAAATTTAGGTGCAACTACATTACAAACATAAGTAAGGTGATAGGGTCAATGTTACTTACTTGACATCAAATCCAAGCCTTAACAACTCTCTAGTGAAAACCAAATCATCCCCACCACCAACATCTAATCATCATCAGCATCAAATCATCGTCAACTCCTATCATATATGAAATCCAAACAAAAATAGAAGGTTGGTTAGGGGCTAATTTGGAGAATATATCAAAGGCAAAATTCTATTCATGAAATTAAACTCATTTTAATTTGAACAGACACTAAGTAGGAATCCCAACATAGTTGCAAAAATCATCCCGCCAAGATATAGACAGCTCTCCATTGTTTATCAAAATATTTTTTTCTCTTTATTTATAATCACTTATTACAAAACAACATTATCATATCATTCATATTTAAAAATTACTCATTTCTCAAGCTAATATACATTTGAAACAACATATTCGCCATATTATTTATGGTTTAGCATAACACATTAACCTAAGCTAATTATTAGTTATTAGTCCATTTTAACTTAATCCTTACTAAATTGATTAGAATTAATCATTTAAGTCAATTACTAAGTCAAATTAATTAAACTTAATCTATCTAATTCATTTTAGCTTACTAAAGTCTATATAGTCAAGCTGGACTTAGATTGATTAACTAAGTTCATTTTATATCTAAGATTCATATTAACTTAAGTCTATATTAACTTAATCTTATCTAAGTTGAATACAATTAATCAATCTAATTTATCTTAATTCATTCAAGTTCAACCAAGTTCATTTAGTCAAGTTGAACTTAGATTATTTAACTACGTTCATTTTACACTTAATTAGTAAACATAAGTTTTTCAACTTTGTTTGGGTATGTAGTAGCTAGAAACAATTAAAATTTATGCCTTGATAATTTTATAATTTCCAAAAATGTAAAACATAAAAGTCATAGATCTTTTTTCAAACTTTTTGTACGATTTTGAATCACCTCAATCCAAGTTCAGATAAAAAAGTTATGATCAAATTACGAAATTGTGTTGTTGTAAGGGATCCCACACCCAAGCCAGTAATGTAAACCCCTAAAGTTTTGTGATCAATTAAGCTTAAACTTTAATTAGAAAGTCAACTGGAATCCCAAAGTCAACAAAACCCTAATCTTTTGTAACCGTTCAAGTCCAGCATTTCCGTTTAAGCAACCCAAAGAAAGTAAGTAAGAGTTTAGTATGTAGAATAGTTCGTAATAACCTGAGAAAGCTTAAAAATATCAGTTTAATGAAACCGCAATTCATTTTTAGCACAACTGGACACAGTTTTCGAAAAGCATGTCTCGGGGCTCAGATTAGTAAAAATATTCCGAATATACCATTAGACTCGTAAAAATATAAGATTTTCAAAAATATCAATTTCATAATTTTTTGGTATCTATAAATATTATATATCTCAATTATACGCGTATTTTTTTACTACCGGTACTTAAATTGTCATGTCTACTTTACATTACACTATTTTCTACTATTCTACACTATTCATCTATCTCTACTTTTTCTTACAACCTATTCTTACAAACCGTACTTCTATTTCTTATAATTTTCATTTTTAATACAACTTCACATCTTTCATATCTTACTTTTCATTAATAAAAAAAATAATAATTCCCTCCCTCACACACTCAATTTGCGCCGGCCCATCTTCTCCATTTGTTTTATTTTTCATTTATTTAATTAACACAAATTTCCTCCCACATTTTCTTATAAATACCCCATCTTCCTTTCACTTCTTTCACACTTTCCATACACAACAAAATAACTCTCTCAAATTCTTTACAAGAGTTCCCTCTCAAAGTTCTCTCAAAATTAGTCTTCATAGGTAATTCTTCTTTAGATTTTTCTTTATTTTCATTTGCTTAGTATGAGCTTAGTGTGGTTTCCCTAAACCATGAAGGTTAAAGAAAGCAACAATAAGTTCATACTTTGTTTTTGTTCATGAATCAAATTTCTTTTATGTTGCTTTTCTGTATATAATTATCTAAATATATCTATGTAGCTATATATATCTCTTAGAGCATATAAGCTCATTTGTTTTGCAATTTATTTACTTTCATGTTGTTTTTAAGACTAGTTTTCTAGTCTTAGACTTGTCCTCATCAAGTTAAAACATTTTCTTTTTCTTTTATTGAGACTAGTCTTTTCTTAGTCCCGGGATACCTTGATGAAGCTAGGGTTTCAATACTTGATTTACTTTTTTACTAGCTTATTTCTTTAAGTTATTATGTTTCCTTATGTTTTCATAACTTTATGATTCATATTCATGCATGAGCATAATGATTTTTGTCTCAATAAAATAAATAAGGAAAAGTTTTCTTAAAATAGAAATTTTCTCTAAAACTAAAAGTAGGAAGTAATTTTCATAAAAACCAAGGATTTTACCTTAACAAACTTAGACAAGTTCATAGGAAAATTTTACAATACATACATAACATGGGAAGAAATTCTTAAGCAAAACAAAAGCTTTACTAAACTCCACTTTTTCATCAATACTAGTTTGACAAACAAGAAATTCCTTTCATGAAAATAATAATTTTAAGAAACAAGGAATTATTTCTATAGAGATAGAATTGTTGTTATTTTAAAGAAGTATTAGAAACGAAAAAAATAAAATCATTCTTTGAAAATTTAAAGGACTAAGGAAAGGAAATTTACTCATAACTTGAAATATTCTCTAGCAAAAATAAGAGGAATTTTCAAAAGTTCCACTTTTCTTTAGAAGACTTTACTTTTACAAAAATTTATGATTTGAGACAACTTTATTAACTTCATATATTTGATATGTGTCAATAAATATATGTAAATAAGTTTCAAAGGTATTACAAACTATTATAATATCTATCTCTTTAAAATGAGTTTTTGTTAAAAGAAGAAATTCAAGCCGTGAAAATTCGTGGTGAATCTGGTCACCACTATTTCGGAACCCAAATGACTTAGTTTGATGAAAATATTTTTAGAAATAGATAGATCTTTTCGAGTAGGTAGAAAACGGTATATAATATGCGAAATTCCGAGTTAAAATGAGTAAGTTATGGCCATTTTAAGTTGGAATTTCCTTCAATCCGATTTTACCACGATTTTAAGATAGATTTAGAATTTTCAAAAATAGAAATTCTATGAAAGACTCATTGTGGGTATTTCATCTTGTTTAGGTAAAGAAGGAACCGATATCACTTTTCTAGAAGACTACTTCGATTAGGAGCTACCGACGTGGAGTGAGTTAATCCTTTACCAAATTGCATTTCCTTGTTTGTGCTTCTAAGTAGTAGCACTAGAAAATAAGGAAAAGATAAATGAATGATTGTTGTGTGATTTGGAGTTATGATTGCTTGAATATAAATTAAGAATATCGAAAGAGGAATTAATGAATAATTTACGATTTCTTGCAATGATATGGTGAATATTGATTTGATCACCTTTAACTTAAACTTAACAATGATGGAATACACTTATTGAAAAAGATTCATGCATATCATATTTGTGAGTCACATTTATTTCACTACTATTCTTCGTGTGGGGAAACGAGGAAGTTGTAGTGGTGGCTAGTATGAGCCAGAAAGTCTACATGGGCCAGTAGAAGCTGGAAAGTCTACAGGGCGAGTAAGAGCCAGCAAATCTACAAATATTGATGGTCGTATGAGCCTGTAACCTCCCAACCCTTGATACTGGAGGGCGTAAAATCCATGCTACAATTGATCTCCAGTCAATCTTGTGTATTTTGTTTGCTCATGTGATTGGTGCATTCTCATATGATTGTTTAAATACTTGTTTGATACATGGAAATGTTTTGTAGATGGGAATTGTCTCACTAAGCGAGATTTGCTTATATCCCTATAGCTTTTTATTACAGCATGATTGTCTATGGTTGGCACCGAGGAGCCCCGTATGCCTGGTATGAGCCAAAGCTATTAGGGGTTTTTAGGAGAAATTTTATGTATTTAGTTTTGAACATAGACTTCTAAGAAAATCTCTATAATAGGCTTATGATTTAGTTATGTATATTTTGATGGTTTAGTTAAACAAGACTATTTGAGACGGGGGAATGCCCCCAAGAAGTTGTAAGAGATTATTATCCAAATGAATATTCCGTGTTTATTTATAGAAGTTCTTGCATGCTTTTATTATCTACTTAAATGTAATACCCCTGTGAGTCTCCTATTATCTTGGAAGCACGTCTTGCATGTGATATCAAAGCTCCTGCATGGCTAGGTTGTCATTCATTAGCTTTAATATTATATGTAGCAGACTGCCACGTTTATGTTACCCTCCGGGACGTGACAGTTTAAGTTGGTATCAGAGCGCAAGTTTAGATAAAAGATAGTAGAAATAGACTTTAAGATAGATAGTAAAAAGCTAGAACTTAAGCTTAAGATCTGATCCTCTTCTTGTTCTATTGAATAGTTAACCCTCCCTGAAGTTAAGGAAAAGTCCCGAAATTTCCTTAAGGACCCAGATGAGACCTTTGTGAACCACCACCTTAGGTTAAGAGTCCTATGTGATGAATTTGCGTTAGTTGAATGAACCCGAACCGCCCGAGAAATGTTTAAACTGTGGAGGAAGGGTTTGAAACATTCCTTATGGAGAAACTTGCCCGGAGAACTAAGATTTGATGCAGTAAGTAGATGAAGGTGGAGTGATGTGGAGGTGATCTATGCAGTAGAAAGGATAATGGTTTTTATGTATAGGGAGACCATGCTACAAGAAATGACCTTTATCTTAAAGGCGGAAGGAACCCGACAGGACCCAGACTTTCGAACATGGAACAAGTTAGGACCCCTCTACATCTATGCACATGATGAGTTGGCAGACCACAGCGATTAGCTAAAAGCTAACGTAGAAGAAAGTTTCTACTGGTATGCCGCCTACAGACGTATTGTCTCAATGCCATCAGAATGTAGCAGCCAACCAAACTCCATCGGAATGCAGTTCACATAATTCCGGATGAGGATTTCATCATGGGTGATGCCCAGGAGAATGAGGGAAATGGAGAGATTGAAGGAGATCCTAAAGAAGACCCCGACGAGGACCTAACTGAGGAAACTCTGTCTGCACCTCTTTGGGAAGATTGTCCCCTGATTCCCAGGTCGGTACCTCCTCGAAGGTTAAGCCAGGATGTTCCCATGAAGACAATTGCAAGAAACAACCCTGTGATGATCTCTAACTCAGAGGAAGAAGGAAGGAAAGATAACCCACGCTAGAGGAATGCTTTTGAACCAAGTGGATTTTTGAGGAGTAGGTCTCAAACCCCTACCATAGCAGTAGCACCTGAAGGAGGAAACCAAGAAGGATAGGAGGCAACCAATGACACCACCTAAGGAGATAGGATTTCTATGCAAGAAGAAGTATGGCCATCTCAGGCAGAGATCACGTCGAGATATAGAGGAAAGAGGATGACCGTAAGTCAATATCTGCGACAATTTGTCAAGAGGCAAAAGGGTTCTACTAGCCGGAGCATCAGCCCGACACCATCACCATGAGGAAGGAAAGATTGAGGAAGGAAGAAGAGAAGGAGTTAAGCATAACCCCGACGAGTCCAACAAGCCTTTTTCCTAGGATTAGGATAGGCATATCTTTGTTTGTAATGCATGAATATTTTTGTTTTTAATGATTATATTTTAAGTATTTCTTATTTCTAAGCTTTTTCTTTTGCTGAGATTGGTTCTAACCTTCTTAGACTATGTAAGGGTTATCACCCTATTCTGTTTTAGTAATGAAAAGTACTTTGTGTTTGATTTAACGATTTTTTATTTGATTGCCTTAAATATTTCCTGTGCAAATTTCTGATATTTTCGATCTTTTTCCCCTTGTAAAGATTTAAGAAGTCTAAAACTAAGAATAATTAACAGATGAGGTAAGAGAGGTAGGAGATGTGAACGTCGTGCCTCCAATAATGTTCCGGTTGAGCCAAAAGATCCACCAGTAGGCCAACCAGTGGCACCACCAAATCCCCCACCAAATCAATAAGGCGATGTTTGGGCTGCTATCAACTAACTAGCCGATCTGGTCAACAACTTTATGCAGCATGCACAGAACATGCCACCACCAGCTGCCAATACACCTGAGGCAATAGTTGAGGCCCCAGCACCACCAGAAGCTAAATCCCAAACTGTTCCCTTGCCAGTACCACCGCCACCTCGACCTTATCGAAGTTCCTTGCCAGACTTCAACAAAAGTAATCGATACTTTGATGGGAGTTTCGGAAAACCAGATGAAGCGGAGGGTTGGTTGACACAAATAGAAAGATCGTTTGCTGCTTATGAAGTGCCCCATCACTTTCGCTTGGACTATGGCACTTATATTTTAAGATTCAACGCTAGAGTGTGGTGGGAATCAAAAAGTAGAGAGTTGCTTCCACTTGTGACCTGGGAAACCTTCAGAAGGGAGTTCTTGGAGAATTATTTTCCTAGAAGTTTGAGAGTACAATACAGTAGAGACTTCCTTCACATATCCCAGAAAGGAAGGACGATGGAACAATACAAGATTGAGTTCAGTCGTCTACTCCAGTATGCGTCAGAATCCTTTAGGCAGTGAAGAGTTAAAGAGACAAGTCTTCCTGAGTGGGCTCGACGAGGACTTGAGGATGCGTCTAGAGGAGTTGGATTTAAGGACCCTCTGTGAATTGGTTGAAAGGGCTTGCATTATAGAAGGAGCCAAGAAGAGAAAAAGTAAAGTACTAGAGAGGAGAACCTTTGTGTTCGGAAAGAGGACTCAAGATAGTTACAGTCCCAGTTTTCAAAACAAGAAGTTTAGACCCTTCAACAACTACAAAGTAAGTGCTAGTAGCAACAAAGAGGCATCAAAGGTCAAAGTAACATGCTGGAAATGTAAAGAGGAGCATTATCCGAAGAGATGTCCCTTGCTTTAACATAAATGCTATTTTTGTGGAGAACCTAGCCACAAGATCAGTGACTGCCCGAAGAAGGCTTCCACCGTTTGCTTTGTATGCAAGCAAACTGGGCACTTCGCCAATGAATGCCCATAGAGAAAGAATGCCACATCTAGACCGTTTGGTTCAATGGGAGGAGCTGCATTGATAAAGAATAGAAGTGGAGGAAGCAACTAGAGCCGTTCTGGAGCAGTTGTCCATGGAATGAGAATTTACAACTTAGAAGTGCAGTGGGTGTATGAAGAATTAGACGATGAAGGAGTTGAGTTAGCAGCCTTGGATGGAGATTGTGGCTCAGATTTTGGACTGGTGACTTGTTAGAATCATAATTCCTTTACCCTTGTGTTGCAAGTTATTAAGTACCCTGCATTCAATTCCTAATCTAGAAGTATAAAGTTTTATACCAACGAATAGCTTAAGTATACCAGTTTTGTGATTAGTATAAAAATTCGAGTATAGGTTACATACGCATAGCTAGTCTAACCGCCTACGCTTTGTTCGATATCGGAGCTACGCATTCCTTTATGACCGTCAGTTTGGCTAAATAAACTGGTTTACCCATAGATTCTATGGTTATCGGTTTTCGAGTTAAGACCCCCACTAGAAGCATAGTAACAACTAAGGAAATGCTTAAAGATTATCCCATGGAGATACAAGGATGTTACACTAAGTGTGACTTGATAATTTTGGAAATGAGCAAATATGAAGTGATCTTAGGAATGAGTTGGTTGACATTTGTTAAGGCTCTAGTAGATTGTAGACACAAAGAGGTGAAATTTAAGGATCAAGATGGGTGTGAAATAGTATTCAAGGGAGAATCAACGGTGAAGTTGAACTCATTTGAGTTAATGGATGATGAAGAGATCAACTTAAGTAACATGGATGAAGAAGAGAAAGAAGAAGAGAAACCTGAGTTGGAATCCATACCTGTGGTTAAGGAATTTCCAGATGTATTTCCTGACGAATTACTTGGATTACCACCCAAGAGGAAAATCAATTTGAAATCGACCTATTGGTGAACACGGAGCCAATATCAAAGGCACCTTACCGGATGGCACCAATAGAGCTGAAGGAGCTGAAGGCTCAGTTACAAGACTTGCTAGACCAAGGTTTCATTCGACCAAGTGTATCACCCTGGGGAGCACCAGTGCTGTTTGTGAAGAAGAAGGATGGTTCTATGCACTTGTGCATCGATTATCAGGAGCTCAATAAAGTCACCATCAAGAGTAAGTATCTACTCCCAAGGATAGGTGACCTTTTTGACTACCTTCAAGGACCTAGTGTCTTTTCAAGAATTGATCTACGATCAGGATATCACCAGTTGAAGATTAAACCAGAGGATACACCCGAGACGGCTTTCAGAACTCGCTACGGACATTACGAGTTTCTAGTAATGCCTTTCGATTTAACCAATGCACCAACAACTTTTATGGATCTCATAAATCGAGTATACAAATCTCTACTAGATAAGTGTGATAGTCTTTATAGACGATATTTTGATCTACTCCAAGACATGAGAGCAACAAAGAACACTTAAGAATGGCTTTACAGACCTTACGTAAGCATAAGTTGTACGCTAAGCTGTCTAAGTGTGATTTCTGGTTGTATAGGATATCTTTCCTAGGACATGTCATATCTAGAGAAGGAATATCAGTGGACCCTGAGAAGATCAAGGTAGTAATGGATTAGAAACAATCTAAGACTGTTACTGAAGTGAGAAGTTTTCTCTAATTGGCTGGACATTATAGGAAGTTTGTGAAGAATTTTTCTACCATAGCCAAACCCCTGACGCAGTTGACTCAGAAGGATGAAAAGTTCATCTAGACGGATAAGAGAGATCAAGGTTCCTAGGAATTAAAGAAAAAGCTTGTCTATGCCCCAATTTTGGTTCTACCAGACCTCGAAAACCTTACACAGTGCACAGTGATGCCTTTAGAAATGGTCTTAGGTGTGTGTTGATGCAAGATGGAAAAGTGATTGCTTATGCATCACGACAACTTAGGCCTACTCCACCCATGATCTGGAGTTAGCCGCCATTGTGTTTACGCTTAAGTTATGGAGGCATTACCTATATAGGTAAAGGTGCGAGATCTACACTGACCATAAGAGTCTCAAGTATCTATTCACGCAGAAGGAGTTGAATATGTGGCAACGGAGATGGATGGAACTCATCAAAGATTATGACATTGGAATAAACTACTGCCCAGGAAGAGTAAACGCTGTCGCAGATGCCCTGAGTAGGAAGAATTATGGGGAAGTAGCTACTTTGTTCACTGATAAGAAGGAGCTAATAAAGGAATTTGAAAAGATGAGTATCGAGTTCATAGGTCAAAATGTAGAAGCAGAAGTCGCCAACCTAGTCATGGAACCCACCTTAGTAGAAAGGATCAAGGAAGCCTAACGGTATGACGAGGCAATTCAGAAGATTAAAGGAGAGATACAAGAAGGAAAATATACAGATTTCATGATAGATGAAGATGATGTGGTAAGAATGAAAGGGAGGTTATGTGTTCCAGATGATGAGGATATGAGGAAGGAAATCATGAATGAGGCACACCATTCAGGATATACCATGCATCCAGCGAGAACTGAAATTTATCAAGACCTGAAGAGCCACTACTGGTGGAACGGTATGAAGAGAGACGTGGCCGATTTTGTGATGAAGGTGGAACACCAAAGACCAGGAGGACTTTTGAAACTTCTACCGATACCCGAATGGAAATGGGATCGATTTTGTGTGTGGGCTACCAAGAACATCTGCACGATATGATGCCATTTGGGTCATAGTCGACCGATTGACAAAGACAGCACACTTCCTTCCAATCAACATGACGTACTCCATGGATAAGTTGGCAAGAATATACATAAGAGAGATAGTACGCTTGCATGGAGTGCCCGCTAGAATAGTCTTCGACCAAGACCCAAGGTTCGTGTCTAAATTTTGGATAAGCTTACAAAGATGTATGGGAATAAAGCTACATTTCAGTACTGCATATCACCTCAAATAGATGGTCAATCAGAGAGGACGATACAAATTTTGGAAGATATGTTACGAGCTTGTGTAATGGAGTTCAAAGGTAGTTGGGACGCACACCTACCATTGGTGGAGTTTGCCTACAACAACAACTACCACTCCACAATCCAGATGCCACCTTATGAAGCATTGTATGGAAGGCGGTGTCGATCACCTTTTTTTTGGGATGATATAGAGAAGTTGAGTATTGGACCCGACTTGGTACAGTATGCGGCCAATAAGGTATGGGTTATTCGACACAAGATAAAGGAAGCACAAGATCGACAGAAAAGTTGGGTAGATATGAAAAGACGAATACTCGAGTTTGAGGTTGGAGACCATGTGTATTTGAAGGTAAACCCCATCAAGAGTATTCATAGAGTTCGAGCACAAGGAAAGTTAAGCCCAAGATATATTAGACCTTTTGAAGGGCTTGAAAGAGTAGAGATCTTGCTTATTGTCTGGCCCTCCCTCCTAACCTATCTGGAATTCATAATGTGTTCCATGTATCGTTTTTATGGAAGCATGTACCAGATCCTAGCAGACTCGCAAAGCTGGAACCAGTACGATTAAGAGAAAACCTCACAAACGATGAGCACCCGATTCAGATCCCAGATCGTAAGGTGCAAAAGCTTCAGAATAAAGAGATCAAGTATATGAAGGTTCTGTGGAGGAATCACTCGTATGAAGAAGCAACCTGGGAGGCCAAAAGCGACATACGCCAGAATTATCCAAGGTTGTTCAAAGGATCCGGTATGAACTTCAAGTTTTGAGGAAAAAACTTTCTTTAAGGGGGATAGGTTGTAAACCCCTAAATTTTTGTGATCAATTAAGCTTAAACCCTAATTAGAAAGTCAACTGGAATAACAAAGTCAACAAAACCCTAGTCTTTTGTAACCGTTCAAGTCCGGCATTTTCATTTGAGTAACCCTAAGAAAGTAAGTAAGAGTTTAGTATGTAGAATAGTTCATAATAACCTAAGAAAGCTTAAAAATATCAGTTTAGTTAAACCGCGATTCACTTTGAGCATAACCGGACACAGTTTTCAAAAAGCGTGTCCCGGGGCTCAGATTAGTAAAAATATTTCGAATATACTGTTAGACTCATAAAAATATAAAGTTTTCAAAAAATATCAATTTCATAATTTTTCGATATCTAAAAATATCAGATATCGCAATTATACACGTATTTTCTTACTACCGGTACTTAAATTATCATGTCTACTTTACATTACACTATTTTCTACTATTCTACACTATTCATCTATCTCTACTTTTTCTTACAACCTACTCTTACAAACCATACCACTATTTCTTACAATTTTCATTTTTAATACAACTTCACATCTTTCATATCTTACTTTTCATTAACAAAAATTAAAAAAAAAAAATTTTCTCTCCCTCACACACTTAATTTGTGCCGGCCACTCCTCTCCATCTCCTCCATTTGTTTTGTTTTTCATTTATTTAATTAACACAAATTTCCTCCCATATTTTCCTATAAATACCCCTTCTTCCTTCCACTTATTTCACACTTTCCATACACAACAAAATTACTCTCTCAAATTCTTTACAAGAGTTCTCTCTCAAATTTCTCTCAAAATTAGTCTTGATAGGTAATTCTTCTTTAGAGTTTTCTTTATGTTCATTTACTTAGTATGAGCTTAGTGTGTGTTCCCTAAACCATGAAGGTTAAAGAAAGCAACAATAAGTTCATACTTTGTTTTTTTTCATGAATCAAATTTCTTTTATGTTGCTTTTATGTATATAATTATCTAAATATATCTATGTAGCTATATATATCTTTTAGAGCATATAAGCTTATTTGTTTTGCAATTTATTTACTTTCATGTTGTTTTTAAGACTAGTCTTTCTAGTTTCAGACTTGTCTTCATCAAGTCAAAACATTTTCTTTTTCTTTTATTGGGACTAGTCTTTTCTTAGTCCCGGGATACCTTGATGAAGCTAAGGTTTCAATACTTGATTTACTTCTTTACTAGCTTATTTCTTTAAGTTATTATGTTTCCTTATGTTTTCATAACTTTATGATTCATATTCATGCATGAACATAATGATTTCTGTCTCAATAAAATAAATAAGGAAAAGTTTTCTTAAAATAGAAATTTTTCTCTAAAACTAAAAGTAGGAAGTAATTTTCATAAAAACCAAGGATTTTACCTTAACAAACTTAGACAAGTTCATAGAAAAATTTTACAATACATGCATAACATGGGAAGAAATTCATAAGCAAAACAAAAGCTTTACTAAACTCCACTTTTTCATCAATACTAGTTTGACAAATAAGAAATTCCTTTCATGAAAATAACAATTTTAAGAAACAAGGAAATTATTTCTATAAAGATAGAATTGTTGTTATTTTAAAGAAGTATTAGAAACGAAGAAAAAAAGCATTCTTTGAAAATTTAAAGGACTAAGGAAAGGAAATTTACTCATAACTTGAAATATTCTCTAGCAAAAATAAGAGGAATTTTCAAAAGTTCCACTTTTCTTTAGAAGACTTTACTTTTACAAAAATTTATGGTTTGAGATAACTTTATTAACTTCATACATTTGATATGTGTCAATAAATATATGTAAATAAGTTTCAAAGGTATTACAAACTATTATAATATCTATCTCTTTAAAATGAGCTTTTGTTAAAAGAAGAAATTCAAGCCTTGTGAAAATTCGTGGTGAATTTGGTCACCACTATTTCGGAACCCAAAAGACTTAGTTTGATGAAAATAGTTTTAGAAATAGATAGATCTTTTCGAGTAGGTAGAAAACAGTATATAATATGCGAAATTCCTAGTTAAAATGAGCAAGTTATGGCCATTTTAAGTTGGAATTTTCTCCAATCCGATTTTACCGCGATTTTGAGATAGATTTAGAATTTTCAAAAATAGAAATTCTATGAAAGACTCATTGTGGGTATTTCATCTTGTTTAGGTGAAGAAGGAACCGATATCACTTTTCCAGAAGACTACTTCGATTAGGAGCTACCAACATGGAGTGAGTTAATCCTTTACTAAGTTTCATTTCCTTGTTTGTGCTTGTAAGTAGTAGCACTAGAAAATAAGGAAAAGATAAATGAACGATTGTTGTGTGATTTGGATTTATGATTGCTTGAATATAAATTAAGAATATCGAAAGAGGAATTAATGAATAATTTACGATTTCTTGCAATGATATGATGAATATTGATTTGATCACCTTTAACTTGAACTTAACAATGATGGAATACACTTATTGAAAAAGATTCATGCATATCATATTTGTGAGTCACATTTATTTCACTACTATTCTTCGTGTGGGGAAACGAGGAAGTTGTAGTGGTGGCTAGTATGAGCCAGAAAGTCTACATGGGCCAGTAGGAGCCGAAAAGTCTACATGGGCCAGTAGGAGCCGGAAAGTCTACAGGGCGAGTAGGAGCCAGTAAATCTGCAAATATTGATGGTCGTATGAGCCTATAACCTCCCAACCTCCGACATGGAGGGCGTAAAATCCATGCTACAATTGATCTCCGGTCAATCTTGTGTATTTTGTTTGCTCATGTGATTGGTGCATTCTCATATGATTGTTTAAATACTTGTTTGATATATGGAAATGTTTTGTAGATGAGAATTATCTCACTAAGCGAGATTTGCTTATACCTCTATAGCTTTTTGTTACAGTATGATTATCTATGGTTGGCACCGAGGAGCCCCGTATGCCAGGTATGAACCAAAGCTACTAGGAGTTTTTAGGAGAAATTATATATATTTAGTTTTGAATATAGACTTCTAAGAAAATCTCTATAGTAGGCTTATGATTTAGTTTTGTATATTTTATTGATGGTTTAGTTAAAAAAGACTATTTGAGATAGGGGAATGCCCCCAAGAAGTTGTAAGAGATTATTATCCAAATGAATATTCCATGTTTATTTATATAAGTTCTTGCATGCTTTTATTATCTACTTAAATGTAATACCCCTATGAGTCACCTACTATCTTGGAAGCATGCCTTGTATGTGATATTAAAGCTCCTGCATGACTAAGATTGTCATTCATTAGCTTTAATATTATATGCAGCATACTACCACGTTTACGGTACCCTCTAGGGCGTGACAAGTAAGGGCTTAGTCACAACTGTGATTTAAAAAAAAAAAAAAAAAGACATGATCAGAGGCCAGTAAGGGCAAAATCACGTTATTATTGACAAAATTTTCACATCTTAAGCATTATAAGGGCAAAATCATGCTCGTGACTTATGTGATTTCCCCTATTATGCGCTCCTCTAATTTTTTTTACACAAATTTATCAAATTATACACACCCTACTTCACCCCAACCATCATAAAAATAAAATACAACTTATATTTACAACTTTTAATACTTTTGTATTCACTCTACTTCATTAAACATCATCCAACTCACTTCTTCAAATTCACTTCATCAACACTTCCTCTAATCATGCATAAACTACATGTATCTATTAATTATCAATTTCCATCATAACCCAACTCCTATGTAGCATCAACACATCATATATATATATAAGCAACAATTAAAACAAATGAAATAACAAAACTTGTCTCTCTTGGACAACTCCAACTTCTAGATTTTTCTTTATGGCTATCTTTCCCAAGATTTTGAAGCTTCCATGGTCATCACTTCCATCTTCTTTCATGATTTCTATCATTGATCTTGTTT
Source organism: Combretum micranthum (assembly GCA_024138025.1). NCBI lineage: Eukaryota > Viridiplantae > Streptophyta > Magnoliopsida > Myrtales > Combretaceae > Combretum > Combretum micranthum. The sequence continues at coordinate 295,656 of JAMXBD010000785.1, forward strand.
TCCAACTTCATTTTTTCTTTAATCTCTTTGGATTTGAGATGTTGAAGTTGTTTGAGAGAAGAAGAAGAGAGGAAAACATGAAAAGAAAATAGAAGAAAGCGAAAAGAAGAGAAGATGGCAACCAAAGGGAAGGAAAATGAATAAATAGGATAATGGCAAAGTATTAAGGGTATTTATGAGTAAAGGGGTTTGGTTTAAATCTTTTAGATGATTTTCTTGAGTACCGAAGCTAATTAGAAAATAAATTTAGAATTTATAACATATAAATCAATAGTTTGGAACGAAAATCTAGTTTGGGAATTCAATTTGTAAAAACTAGATATTTAGTTTAAGTTCCGATTTAAATTGATATTTTTAGACAATCAAATGATCTCAAAATTTATGGGAATTGAAGAAATATAATCTAGGTTCAAAATAGTTATTTTAAGACATTTCATAATTTTAGTAAATTAACTTGAGAAATTTGGGCCATTTATAAATTGAAAGAAAGAGGGTCTAAATTAATGATTAAGGAGAATTCGATAAATCAATTTATAAAATGAGTTAAAGTTTGGAGTTTACAAATTTGCTAAACATTGAAATTGAACTTTTCTAAAAATTTAGAAATTTAAACAAAAGAAATGAGGTTTAGTTTGAAATTTACAAAGGAAAATAGAATTTCATTTGTTAGAAAGAATTCTTAAAGCAAAAAGGCTAAATGAAGGAAAAATTTAAGATATCAAATCTTAGTTAATTTATTTATTAATCTAGTTATATTAATCTATTTAATTTCATCATATTAATCATTTTACTAGGCTTAATTAGATTATCCAAGTTCAATTTTCACATTATGTTATATTTCAATTTTTGCTATTATTTTTCATCTTTTATAGAAATATTAATTCTTTTGCTAAACATCCATATTTATTACGTTTATATATTATAGGTAGTATGATTACATTATTTTGGCCTTTTATCACATTTATTTGATATTTCTTGCTATTTTCATTTTTATAAAATAATTTGGGATTTAAAAGTTTCTTTAGCTTTACATAATTGATGTTCAATGCAATAGAACATATATAAACAATAAGAATTAGTTTAGCAATTTTAATCTTCACTTACTTAATTTTTTAAGAAGACTCACACTTGACAAATACGACAAATGACTGACAACACGACTGGACTTGACTTTAGTCCTAACATAACACATAACGACACAATAAAGTCTCACATGATACGATAAACTCAACAATTGAAGGTTGTATACTCGTTTTTCTATTATTAACTAAATATATATAGTAGTGTGCATATAAAATATATAGTACTCATATTCTTTGAATCATTAGGGATATTGTGTTTTATAATTTTCATTAGTATGATCATCTTGACATGTTTGAAGTCAAGATATGTCATTTTTTTTCTTTTTAAATATATGTTGAAAATTTATCATTTTATTTTTGTAGGATATTACCAAAAGTTTTGGGAAATTATAACTCCAAATTTTATTGATATAGATTTAATTTCTTAAACAATAATTAGATTGTTTGTATTTTAATATTTTTAAAATATGAAAAATTAGGAGTGATTTTTTTTGTGATTTCTTTTAAAGTATATCAAAAATCTTCACATTATTTACCTAATGCTTGTTATATTTGAATTATACTATTTTGGGTTATTATAGTTCAGAATATGTTTATCTTCAATTCTTCTATGGAAGTTTAAATCTTGACTTATTGTATATTTCCTCCATGTGTCTTGAAGTTTCCTAATATATTCCTGATATTTTTCTTTGAAGCATATCCAAAAAATTCAAGATATAATAGATTGGATTCAATCTAATATGGTCTGTACTAGTATCCCTCTTTTTTCACATAAAATCTTCTTCTTAATTGTTAAACAACTCCTTAGCCATTTTCCATGAAACTCTTCAAGCTTTTCCAATATAAAGCATTTGTGATATCTCCAAATCTTGTGCAAAAAATATCTCTAAGCTTGAACCACTACTAAATCAAACTGAGAAAATAATTCTACAATAAAATGACTTAATGAAATATAAATAAAGTTATTGTAACTTGAGTAAAATAAGCAACCCCCTTGCATATGTGGCTGACTTTTAGTAGAGGAGCTAGGCTTTTAGAGAACTGAAAACATTTAATTTGAATAAAATTTAAATCAATCTATAAGCTCTTAGATCCTTTTAGACTTATGCAACTTAACCCTGTGGCCTTTACTCTAGATTTTAGTGGTACTAAAAAGCCTTCCAGACAAGGTTCTGAGGTTTGCTTTACTTTTCCTTAATATGTGAAAATTGCTTTATAATTCTCTAAGTATTAGTCTACTATTTAATTTAACTTGAGATTCCTTTTCTATTTGATTTAATTCTTGCTTATTTTTATTAAATTTAAAATTGGACACTTAACAAACCTATTAGTACCATAGTGTGCCCTTTATTATCATCAAAATCTCATGAGAGAACCTAACATGTCCGATAAACTTTATAGGGTATCCAAACCCAATGAACCCAATAATATCTCAACTAAAATTCTTTATTTTTATAGTGATCTTAAAAGAATTGCTTTTCATGACATACGTATCCATAATTCGCTTCTTATTTACTCAAGGAAAAATCATATAGAATAAATATTTTCAAATTTATTCTATATTAGTTTAACATTGCAATAAGTCACCATGATGAATTAAAATCATATATTACGAAAAAATGAATTGTTGATAGGCTTTGCTTGATTATGGCCCAATAGGCCCAAAACTAGCGAACTGAACTAGCAATAATTCCTTGAATCTCATCAAATACCCTAAATTGTTACCTTGGCCCATAGGCCTTAGCCACTCAGCAAGTAGAAGTCAATCTTCTTCCGTTAGTACACATAAGGACTTAAACAAAGGTCTTCCTCCTCTAGAGCTCCTATATTAACAAATTGCAATTCGATAACATTTCTTCAGTCCCTTATATCTCCTCAAATATACTCTAAACATCTATAGTTCATCGTATACCCCTAAGGGTACTCTAAAGAAATTGCTCTCTAACTGCCCCACCACTCTCCCTAAATGATCACCACCACCACCTCGAGTTCAGGTTAGCTGCCAATAAGGGGATTCACACTTACTTGAGCTTATTTCCCTCCTTTGGGAATGCATCAAGTGGGATGAGAATATTCTATGGGCCCCCATAAATAAATACTGAAGCAACAAGGTAAGGGGGATGATTGATATCTGATTATTTACATTCTTGATTTACATACTTGCTTTCCCTCTCTCGACTTACAACTAAATTAACCATTAGAGTAGCTTGGCCGGACTACCTATTAGCACACCACTAATCCTTTTTTATTTTTTTGCTGGCCTTTAGACCTCTATTGGCAATTTTCCACTTGCAACATGAATAATCTACAAATTTAAAAATTCACATACCATTTATTAATGGGTTTGAATTTCCAACAGGTTTAATATCCATCCTAGAATCCAATCCAAAACCCTATAAGATTTAGCATAAGGTCTTAAAACCTATACCAAACCCTTCAAGACATAGTTGTCAAACTCAAGTTTCTATCTAGAATAACTAAGGGGTCCATAGAATCGGAAAGTAAGATTGAAATATAGAATTGTAAGATTCTACAACTAATGTAAATTCGCTTGCAAAAATCATCGATGTACTTACTAAACTAGTAAAACTTTAAATAAATTATGAAAATAAAGAATTTAGTATTAAATTAATTACATACAACCAAAATTTAAGTTTTACCAATCATAATTAACATACTGTCATTAATATATTTAGTGCAATTCTATAATTAAAATAATTATTTTTATTTCATGATGATTCATAATCAACAATTATTAAGATATATTGCAAATTATTTAAATTATCATATGTGGGTAGCTAGTTTTGTGTACTAATGAATATTTTCATGCTCACTATATATTTGCGCAAAAAATCATTGCATTTACGGTCAATAAATTATATATAGAAAATTATTAAAAAAAGAAAAAAATATATAGCACTATATATATTAGTTTAATTTTCATTCAAATTGTTCAAAATATATCAAACTATATAACTTAAAAGAAAATAACTCTCTAAAAATACAAAAAAAAGGAAATAAAAGGAAAAAAATTAAAAAAATTAAAATTAAGTTAGATTAAGATAAATATCAAGAACTAACCCCAAAACCCTAAATTTAAATATATTAAATTGATTGCATTTTTAAAATTCAAATAGAAAAAAAGTGTAAAATTATAACTTTACGATTTTACTACGATTCTATCACCGATTCTACTTACGATTCTACGATTCTACCTACGGGTTCACTCAAAAAACGATTTTGTATATGAGTTAACTCGAAATCTCATCATCAACTTGTAAACTCGTAGAAACGTACGAGTTGACTCGCAAGTTTGACAACCATGCTTCAGAGTAATACTCTATAGTATATTTATCAGGTTGGATATGTTGAGTACCGTATAAGAACCCACCCAATTACATCTCTAAGTATACCTCCTTTTTAAACCTTTTCTCTTTTTTTCTTCTTTATCCACTTTAAATCCATATATTTGTCACTTTTGATTTTAACATCTGCACATCTATTAGTTTTAATGTTAGATATGGTTTTTTCAATTACTCTTATCATCATCGATCCATTGATAATATGCTTCAACCCTCACAAGTTTATGTCTACAAATCAAGTTAGTTTGATACTGTAGTGATCAAGCCAACATTAATTTGTTAATATGGGTAGGGGCTCGAGCCTCTCTAAACTTGGAAAAAGTCAATTTTGAATTTTTTGAATAAGAAAAAAATATAATTATATATTATAAAGAGCGAATAAAAACACAAAAATGAAGATAGTGTAGTGGTTAAATATTTGGTTTTACATCCATGAGGCCATGAGTTTAAATCCTATGAGTATATTTTTTTTCTTTTTTCAACATGTATTTATTACATTCTCTTTTTCTTTTCTCAACATGCATTTATTAGATTCTCCTTTTCTTTTCTCAATATGCATTTATTAAATTCTCTTTTTCCCTCTTCCACTCTTTCTTTCTTTTTTTTTTTTCCTTAACTTTTCATTTTCATAATAACTAATAGAATTAAATTTATTTATCATAAAATTATATTTAACTAAATAATTTTTTGTGAACAACTCTTTTTTATTCATAGTATAAAACAACTAATAATTATATTATTCACATTACAAATATTATGATGTTATCGCATAAAGGATTTCTAAATATCATAAAATTATATCATGTCATAACTCTATTTTTTTTAATTGATGATTATTTTCCATTTAATATATGTACAACATGTTACCAAATGCAATAAATATCCTTAATTATTTATTGAATGTTTTTTTACATACTTAGGAGATGCAATATTATATTTCATCATTCTATGTCCTTTGTTATTAGTATTAGAAGAAGTGATGTTTCCATATACTTCTTGTTTTTCCTTGCTTTATTTATATACTATCCCTTGTATGAGATTTTCAATGTTTAAAGTACCAACTTTTTATTCTTTTTGTCAAAGTTATGTTAAAAAGGGCAGTCCTACCATAGTTGTAAAAGAGACGTGTCTATTTTATCGGGTAAATTATATCAATAGGTTATAATGTTTGATGATAAATTTATTTATGGTCATAACATTTTGATTAGTTTAATTAAGGTCACATCGTTTGGAGAAGTGGGTCAATGGTCAATTGAGGTCACCATTGACACATGTCATAACGTGGTGAATCTTCTAAGCTTTAATTAAATTTTTCTTTTGTTAACACGTGTCAATGGTGACCTCAATTGACCCACTTCTCTAAATGTTGTGACCTCATATGTACTACTCAAAACATTATGACCTCAAATGAACTTACTATTAGTGATGTGCCTTAGGCCATATGGATTCTTTGTCATTTGGATATTTATCTTTATAATATAAGTCAATTTTCTTTATCAAAGTTATTATTGACCACCTTTTTCCGTGAATAAATTGGTTATTCCTTATATTATTAAAGTATGTGACTTTAATAGTAAAACCATAAGGCAAGGAATAACTTTATTTTAAATTATCCCTAGTTCTTCATTATGTGGAACACTAATGAATTAAGACTAATATGTTGGCTAAATGATGATAATGTTTTACTAATCATGGATATGAGATATCGATTCAGCACATGGATGCATGTAAGAGTATATCATATTAGAATGACCAACTATAAAAATACTATATGGATCAATATGATAAGGATTTCTCATTACAATATTGCTTTAGTCCTCTAACATGATGACACAAGGGAATCCTACATAACATGTTCCATGTTTTTATCCAGTTCTTCATTATCTTTAATTAGATAATTATAAGATTGTAGTTAGACATGGAATAAGTTATGTGGAGGAATATGAGTGTTCAAAAAGGAATTGGTTCCTCTCATTAATATAAGAAAGATATCTTTGGACCTCTTGATGAATAAGACTGAGAAATGCATGGTCGTGCTCGAATGAAGTGATAAGGAGTCATCAATGTCATTTGTTTAAGTCAACCAAACTCTAGATTCAAGAAATATGTAATTAACCAGTGTATTGATCCATATCTTATGTTTGATCACAAGATATCATGTAACAAAGGGACTAAATAACTGACTGCTAAACAGTAAAATCATATCACCGATCTTCACTTAATGAGGGTAGGCATAATGTCTTGCTAGAGATCAATTATATCTTGTAGGTCTAAAAGATTTTTAGGGTTAACTGCCAACATTAAGTGAAGCTAAAGGGTCGCACACAAAAGAACGAACAAAATATATTACAGGAATATATTTAAATCTTTAGGAACTATTATAATTATTATTCTTAAATGGTTTAAGAATAACAAATGATTATTACAGAAAATTAATATTTAATGAAATAACATATTTTATCAATATTAAATAAATCTCTCTTTAGAGTTTCCTACTTGTCTATATATAGATATAGATAGCCTCTCCTAAGATAAGACACTATTATGTCAAATTAGACCGGCAGAGAAATCCTGCAAAATAAAGAGAGAGAGAGAATCAAAAATCATTTTTGAAGATAATTCCTACACGAATTGGATTCGTGTTTTGAGTGCTAGCACACATACTCGTTCGCATGTGGATACCATAGAGGGAACTGCACAGTCGCAGTTTCTACAGATTCGATTCACTCGTCAATTTTTAAATTCGAATTAAGGTATAAAAAATTCAAATTAATTTTCTTTTGTTGTTAATATAATTAAAGCACTTGGATACTGGTTTTAGAGTTTTCAAATTTGAAATTCTACTGCAAAAAGATTTGATTTGTATATCACGAGAACCCTACACTTACCCCTTAAACATTGTGACATTCCGATGTAATTTACCTTTATTTTACCTAAGTCTTTAGACACCAATATTTTTTTATTGTTTTGTTGGTGATTCAGACCTGATATATTAAGCGTATAAGTATTTTAGTAAAAGGAATTTTGGGTTTTCGAGGAAAAGAAATGTAACTCATTGTTATTCATACAAAATTATGCAAAACCTAACAATCAACGAAATAAGGGGAATTTGCATCCAAGGGCAACCAACTCAATTAAACTAATCCATGAGTATGTAAATACTTTGATCGTAATTTTTCTCATATTTGCATTGAACCCTAAAATTAAATTGTTTAAATTTTTCGTAAACACTTTGAAAATGAATTAGTATATTACACACTAAATGTATCCCACGTGATGGGTAAATACCATTTATATTTGAATATATGAAAGTGGTATAGAAAAAAAATAGAAGTCATGTTGTGTACATATTGTATATATCAATACTTTATTAATACTTATAGCATATGTACATATACACAACATGGAATATATAATAAATATTTTCTTGAAGTGTAGATATAAAAATGTGGACATGGAAATTTCCGAATAAACACACTATTATATGGTTGTAACTTGCACCATGCATCAAATTGTTGTAATGGACATTTATATGTAACCATATTTGTATATTTAATTTGGAAACATTAATTATATCGCAAATTATATATATTCACATATCTCTTTCTTGTATAAAGTTACATATTTTTCGCAAAGAGGATTTCAATATTTAGAACTTTATTACAATTCATCAATTGTAGTAGCACTTCTATAGTTATATATTATCCAAAAATTGTCTTGTTTAATGTTGTTATCGCTTGTGGGGACAAGTTTTACCAACTAAAGTAGGTGCAAGTTGAAAAAGTTTAAAAAGAGGAAGATTTTGCAGTTAACAAAATGGTCTATGTAGAAGCTATATGTAGTAGTCTACAATAGAAGCAATGTTAATTATCCTATTGTTATCAATAATAACTAAGACCACATTTTTTTCATATATATTCTTTTCATTGATTGTTGTGATTTTGCTTTGTAAGCGTAAGTGTTGTATGGTTTGTCTGCTAAACCAAATGCATCGAATATTACACTTTGGTTCCTTTTGAATTTACATCTAACCACACAGTTTAGTTCATTTTTTTTTTAATTGGAAAAGAAAAATGATTCAGTTTATGGTTTGAACAATAATTTATTGTTGAAATAAAAAAAATTAATTATGTATTTCTTATCGCCAATGTAAATATAAATAATAATAATTAAAATTAACTATTTACCGAAATAAATATTTAAACTAAAAGCGATGGAGAGATTTGATATAGCAAACTTGATAGATTAAAAATATGCTATCTCAATAGAAGGTACAAATTTTAATTCATTGTAAACTTCTAATCAACACATTATCAATTATATAAACCAATGAGTAACTAAGTAATAAAAGTAGAGTAGTTAGTAAGTGTTATATCTCGACCTACTTCTCAAATATGCCCGGCCACTTAACAACTATCTAATCATCCTCCTAATTTCCCTTCTTCAGTTCTGTCTCTCTCCAAAACTAGTAAAAAAACCTAACTTCATCTCTCTCTTTACCTTTCTTGATCAATAACTATTCTAAAGGATGTTTGTGTGTAATTTTGTAGATATAAAGGCTAATTTAAGAGAGCCTACTCTCTCTATAGTCTAAAGACTCTTTTAGCTGGGGCTGATAATGGTTTCCCCTTTTGCTTTCATCTATTTATATTCATGTTATATACATTTGTTACAATTAGTTATATGAATGTCTAACTAAGTACTATTATGCTTCTACAATATCGTTGTATTTATATGGACAATATCTATCTTCTAGTATTTGTTTGCTAAGTTGTAACAATTTTCCCCGTGTATTCAAAAACAACCTTATCCTCAAGTTTATAATGAGGATAAAGGCATAGCAACTCTTCATAGTTTTCCTAAGTGGTATCCTCAGGTAATAACCCTAACAACTGAATCAAAATTTGTCTAATAGAATGACCTTGTCTTGTAATAACCCTAGATCCCAAAACAGACAATGGTCATGACAAAGTATGAGTATCCATGGCTAGAGCTGGTAAATCCAAAGTAGGAAATGAGACACCATTATCTAATTTCAAAGTGGAGACATGAAAAACATTGTCGATTTTAGCCGTAGGCCGTAACTCTAGCTCATAAGCTACTTTCCGAATTTGTTTAATAATACAAAATGGTCAATAATACTTCTTACTCAATTTATGATAGCCATGAGACACTAAGATATGTTTATAGGGTTGTATTCTAATAAAGATCAAGTCATCCTCTTTAAATTCCATATCCCTTCAATGATTATCTTCTACTTCTTTCATATGATTATGTGCTTCCAATAATCTTGATCGTAGTGCATTCAAAAGCTCATTTTTATCATATAGCTCAATGTCCAATGCCTCCAACTTAGAGTCACCTCTAATATAGTAGGGAAAATTTAGAGGTTCTCTGCCATAAACAGCATGAAATGGTGTTGTCTCTACCCCTAGATGATAGGATATATTATATGAATACTTAGCCCGTGGTAAATATTTTACCCAATGAGTCCAAAACTCCATTGCAAAACTTCTCAAATATTGCTGAAACACTCGATTAAAGACTTCTATCTTACTATCCAATTATGGATGATAAGCACTTCACATATTTAATCGAGTCCCATTGAGTTTAGACAGCTCTTTCCAAAATCTACTCATAAAATTGAATCTCCATCCAAAACAATGGTTCTTGGAAATCCATGTAATTTTACCACCAAATTTTAAAACAGCTATGTAACATTAGTCGCTGTACAATGTTGATCAAGTGCACCCAAATGACAATATTTTGAAAGTCTATCCACCATTATTAATATTGTTGAAAACCCATGTGAAGTCTAATTCCCCATTATCAATACGCAATTGCTTATAGATTATTTTACTTCTTCCATAAATATTTATATCTTTCTATCCATTTATTGTGAAATTGTAGCTTGCAATTTCTGTAACTTTTCACCTAAAGTGATGTTTCTTGTTTCCACAGGTGTCATCAAGATTTGAAGAATCCAATATTCACTTTCCAAGAATCTTCAAGATCTACAATACTGGTAAAAAAAGACGAGTAGCAAATGTCATATTTTGGCCCACTTCTCAACAAAGGTCTGTCTTTTTACCTTTCTTGATCAATAACAATTCCACTGGATGTTTGTATGTAATTTTGTAGATACAAAGGCTGATTCTTGAGAGCCTACTCTCCACAGTCTAAAGACTGTTTTAGTTAAGACCAAGAATGATTTTTCCCTTTTTATTTCATCTATTTATATTTTTGTTGTATAAGTCTGTTACAATTAGCTGCATCAATGTCTACTTTATTTGTTTTTAACTAACCATTGTTATGCCACTACAAATCCTTGTATTTATCTAGAAAATATCTTTGTCCTTTAGTTTTTTTTTTAGTCATAGTAGTAAGATAAAGAAAAAAAAAGGAAAGAATGTTCAGAATACTAGAGGTTAAAATATAAAAGTTATCTTATTTGTAGGCATATTACAATAACTGAAACATAATATGGCCAATCTAATGTCATTTTCACGAATGATATACATCTAAATAAAAATTTAAAAAATAATTATAATTTTAATAAAAAATTAAAAGAAAAAATAATATGCTTGATTTTTTTAAATATATAAAAAGGTTCGTTTGAATTTAGGGTCCCAAACCGAACTACGAAATGTTTACCCTTTATCAAACTGAAACACAAACCGAATTATTTCAAAAGAGAACCCAATTTTGGTGTGGCTAGATTTGCAGTTTGGTCTTTTTTCTTCACAAACTTATTTCTACGTTTTCTGTCATAAATAAACAATGTAAATATGTTTATTAACATAGTTTTCCTAATTAAAATAATAATAATAAAATAATTCAAATGACAAATAATAATAATAATAATAATAATAATAATATCCCATACTCGGCACATAAAATATAGTATAAGAGAGTTCTGTTGTCCTGTTCTTATCCATGATGCTGGCCTATTTCATTTGTATCATGCTAAATTTAGAAACCGAATGCCATTGAGTATACAATCTATCCCGAAAATATTAATATAATTATCTTCAAGCGATCCCATGACTAACGATTGCTAAGCATCTGCCGAAGGAAGATTCTAATAAAACACAGTTCACAAACATTTTAAATTACACGAAATAGCTAGGAAAGCCAGTGGATTTGCCCACTTCATCAATGACAATCGGTCATAGGTCAATGTAGAGTGACGCATGCCTAGTTTTGAATGCCCCAACTCAATTTCACAAAGCTTGAGTAAGCCTAGACCTTCACATAGTCTTCGACCTATATACATTGTGTATGAATCTCATCTTTATATAATTTATTAATGTTTAGCACAATGCACATCCAAATTATTTTTATACCTCTTCTCAACCTTCTTTGTTAATTATAATTATATTGAGATGACCTTATAGTTTAACGACATCGCTTCTTACCTCAAGTAACAAGTATTATGTTCAAATCTCTTCCCCTATTGTAATATGAAAAAAAAAAATAACAAGATGCCATACAAATTATTTTTAGGTATATACTTTCCTTAAAAAGTTAAAGGTGAGAAAATTTAATTTCTTTCTAGTCCTGTTTGCCTATATTCTACTTTAACTTTCAACTAAATGCAAATAACAAAAAATTGGTATTTTAAAAATGCATTTATGTTTTAAAGCATACATTTTATTTGAGAGGAAAAACAGGCTTAATCAATTTTAGAATATATTATACTAAATCTGAAATAACCTAAAAATAAATAAATCATAATGAGGGGCAGAAAGAGAAGTCAAATTAGAGAAGAAGGGTAGTACTGTAATTAACCTTGCAAGTCTAGAAGATACATTGATTAAATCCAACGTATATAATTCTATCAAGAGTGGCAACATTTTTCTCGCCTTATTTCCAATAACAATAGCAAAAGCGTTCCTCTCTGAACATAAGAGTTGATTAATCGGAAACTGGTGGAGGATCACATGGTAAGTAAAGTTTACCCCCACACTAGTATGTTTTGTCAATGGACACTAACATAACAAATCTGGATGGTTATAGTTTTGACATTAATGCTTTTGCAAAGAAAGACGACAAGTATTGAAGGAGATTTTAGAGAGATCCTAAAGGATTGTGGTTTAGTGAATTTGATAGCGGGTTACAAGAATTGAAAAAAAGTAATGTATTTTCTCTTACTCAAAGCATAATCTAGGATATGTGTTAAAAAAAAAAAAGCAATAAGTTTCATGTACTTGATGTAGAAACCGCTAATAAAGATGTAAGGAGGCATGACAATGTTTTGAGATCAATGTTGGATTTGAAAATGCGTTTAAAAACCATTAAGAACTGAGTTAAGTTTGAAATTTCAAAGAATGGACAAATAAAAAGTTTTCCAAAAGTACACGACTAAAGCACGAGACTGTGTTTAAGCCGTGTATCTCTCGAATGGAGAAAAATGAAGTTTTTCAAGAGTATGCAATTAAAACACGACCTTGTGATTTAAGTCGATTACATTTCTGAGTGTAGAAGTCACATTTTCCATAATAACATGGTTGACACATGAATGTGTCAAGCCATGTTTCTCTCTATGCTTTTCAAAATAGGAGACTATTAAAGAACATGACATGTATACAATCTCATGCTCTTGCTTGTGTTCCTCTCTATAAATTTTTGAAACTTCGCCTATAAAAGAACATAAGGAGAAACACAAGGTCGTGTTCCACTCATGTACCCCTTGTGTACCTTCTTGAAGACATTTTATGACCTATTTTCTCCGCCTAAGTGATATCTAATTCTATACCCACTTGTATACTAGTTTGTGCATATTATAACACCTTGAAAACCTCTTTTCTATAGCTTAAAAAAGACTAGATTCATCAAACTATTTACTTCACTACTTATGTATACTTTAAGACTTTATGATCTAAGTTATAATGGTATAGAATTAGGAGTATTAGGAATATAAAAGATTCTAAACAATTTAATTGTGTATAATTTAGGTAATGGATACTAGTTTGAAATAAAACTAGTTTAGAATAGAACTACTTCTACGTACATGTATACCTTACTTGTTACTTTTTCTTGTTTAAGATATAATCATAAATGCATTAAGTAATTATCCAACCAAATAAGTGTGCTTGTTACTTGTGCATAACTGTCGGTAATAGGTGGAGAGTATCCATGCTATTATTACGACAACTCGATGATCTATGTGTGGCATTGTCCAAGAGTAGAGTTGCATATGGAAATGATCTAGGTAGATCTAGGATTTGTCAGTGTCATGGTTATTAGGGAGCACCTAATAACCAATATATATATATATATATGAAAATATTTATATGTGTTTCAAAATACTAAGTTATCCTTGTAAATCCCCAAAAATTCCTGTTTTAGATTAATCTTTATAGTTGCATGAGAGATTGCTTAATAGTGATCCCTTATAAGTATTAGACATAACAATTATTATATAGTAACTTAGAAGGAAGTCAAGAATCCAAAAATCATCTGATAAGACCTAGGACAGGAATAGAGACAGCACCAATATCACGAAATATAAACCAAAACCCTAAAGTCAAGCTCAATAATTTTATTGTATGGTCTTATGACGAAAAGTCTAATTTATAACCCAAACCTTAATTGTGCAGCACAAATTCTAATAACAACTGATCACGTAACGAAGAAAACCTAAATGTCATTACCAAGAATTATCAGTAGTATTTTAGCAACATATTAAGATATAAATATGTTTTTCTTTGATACATTAATGAAATTTAATGTAGTTCAAAAATATCAAAAAGATAATTAAAGACATTTGTCACATATACATAATAATGGTGTCAATGTCAATTGGGGGAAAAAAAAAATCTCTCCTTTCCTTCTCCTCACCGTAACCCTATAATCTTTCTTTTCATTTGAAAATCTACAACTTCAAAGTCACATCACATCACAATAAACTCATCCCACGTCCTCTTTTCTTTAATTTTCTTTTCTTCTCTCCTCTCTCCTTACTATGATCTCTCTCTACTCTATCTCTCCCCCCTACAACTTTCTCTCTTTCTTTCATCTCTCTCTCTTCCTTTCTTTCTTTCTCTCTCGTCACTCTCTCTTCCTCATCTTCTCTTCTCTTTTCTCTTTCCTTTCTTCTAGCAAGCAACAAACTAAGACATTTCCTACGAGATCCCATCTTTCTGAGAAAAAATGGGGTACCCTTAAAAATAAAACCACCAAGGCCATCACTAAGGTCAACCATCTTTAGCCCTTAAAGGTTTTTTGCTTTAGAAGTACCAAAGCTTATTCTAAGTACGTTTTCTTGTTTCTCTTTACCTTTCCATTTTAAGTTTCGATCTTGCTCTATGAAGGAGTAGTGACCTGCCACTCCACCATCATCAAGGAAAAACTCTAAACTCCATGGTAGTTAGAGAAAACAAGTTGGAAAAACAACAAAATATTAGCTAGAAACTTTTCAAAATTTAAAACCTTAGAGTTATATGTATATTTCATCTAGATTTCTTAGTATTTTGGGTTTTAGAACATCATAAATGTGATCTTGGTGTAACTAAGGTTTAGATTCCTTTATGGAAAGGGCACAAATGGTTCTTTTCTTTCTTTTCTGCACCTAAACATGACCTATAAACATTTAAGAGGGTTAGAACATCAAATAACCACACATAACCATGCACTATTGCTCGCAGTTCATAAAGGTTCCCCAAGATCCGAATTTAACTTTGGTTTCTTTTCTTTATTTTATTCATTTCTTTGAGGAAAAACGAAATATTATGTACTCTTATGGTTGATTCTAGCAATAAATGAGGTAGAAGGACCATATAAACATCACATAATAATGTAACCACTTGGAATGTTGATTATTGCTCCATAACCCTTCATGTATGTAATAGTTAGGAATGAACATGGATTAAAATTTAATTTTTATGTCTTAATATTTCATTATAAATAAGCTAAAATCATTAAAGAAAAGTAAAAAAGCCGACATGGGCCTTAAAAGCTAGAAACGTCATCTAAGGTTAAGTAAAGAACTAAATGAGCCTACTTATATGTTTAATTTATTTATTTGTCAACAAGTTATGTTATGTGCCATAATGAAAACAAATTTGAAAATGTGAATCACCTTCTCCACATAGGTCATGGCTTTGTTCTTATAGGACTCAAAATTTCTAAAACTCATTTCTCAATATTTAAGGATCGTAAATAACTAAAATATAAAACTAAGTAGAAGCAAGCTTATAAAATTTGGGCATACTATTAAACAAAATAAGAGATGACAAATATAATATGAGACTTATATGTTTAGATTCATATTAGAGTAATGCGATGAAATTAACCAAAGCCCAAATCTATGACCACAAGATTGAACCACATTAGTAGATTAGAGCCAACATATAGAAAAAGATTCATACTTAGTGTAAAAAGGTTGATTTCAACCCATGAGAGGATAAAGGAATAGATTAAGTCTAGTACATGAAATTAAGTGCCACAAAAAGACCATGAAATAGAACTAGGCTCACATCAAGAGTATAAGTCTTAAGCCCATATGGTGAATCAAGACCTACAATGATATGTGGCCATAAATAAATACAATAGTGACCATCTACTTGAGAGTAGTATAACTAAAACTATTTGATAGAATCGGGCTACGAGAAATATGACAGGTACATATAAAGCCCAATGGCCCATAAAAGGGGATATAGGCTAATCATGCTCATGAGTGCTAATAAAAGAAGTTAATCAAGTTACTAAAAAGGAGCCCAAATCCAAAAAGCCCATTAGAGTAAATTGAATTAATACTAATGATGCACGTGGATTAAACAAAAATCCAGACAATGAAACCTCAAAAGAAATCTGAGCACAAAAGGCCTATAGCCAAGAATGTCCTAAAAACCCTATAAGGCCCTAAATTTAAGAATTAGACTTTTGCTACAATTTTTGCCTTTCCTAGTATTGACACATATTACTTTTTTATTTCATTTATATAGGCAAGCTTAACTACCTCTCAGACATCCTTTCCAACTATTGTAATTCGCAAGTCTTGTTATGGACTCATGAGTAACTTAGATTTATTCGCATTGGTTATGAATTGTAGTATAATCGCACCTAAACAAAAGATAATAATTGGTTTGTATTGAGATTCAGGCTATGTTTGCTACATGATTCGTGATTGAATAAAATGTCTGAAATAAAGTGATAATACAAGTGTTTGATTTATTTGATTGTTGCTTGGATTTTAAGCAATGTTTGTGAATTGTTTGAGAACCTGAACCTAACTAAACCGTATTAGACAAGGAAATTAAACTAGTCATGCATAGCATGATCGCATAGATATTTGGTCATTATTATCACGTATTACTATTCAAGGCCCATGACATGATGAGGGCTTCTAATGAGAAAATGCTAAGTCTATCAATTCAATCATGCAACCTAAAGGTTCCACGGGAACTATTTGGTTTGAGGAGTACCACCTATGCAGGCTCATGCGATTCGAGTAATACTAAGGGAGCTTCTTTAGGTACGGGTAGTCAAATGGGTTTTATTGGTTTTAAAATAAAGTGCTATCTGTATTCCTTGATTTCTGCTGTGCATTAATGGCATTGATTGAGTTCCTTAACATCAGTAAGAGGGTGTAAATCTCCACCCTATTTGGATTATGGGCATCCAAATTTGTACGTGTGTAATCATATGCTTAAGTGTTGCATTGCATATGCTTGTTTAATAAAACTTGATGTGATATGCCATTATGTGTTTAATGTCCGGTTACTTCACTGAGTTGTGGCTTTTGCTCATACGCTTATATATTTCACAAGATTAGAGGCTATCCTTACTTGGAATCCATGCCTCCATTTTAGCCACTATTATATATATATATATATATATGTTTAGACTTATGTTAAAGATGTTATAAGACTATGTGTAATGATACCTATGTCTAAGTCTGTTATGTGCTAAGATTAAAATGGTTATTATTATCCCATGATGATATTATGAACATGCATGCTTTATTCATATTCCATACAACCTTGATCTTGTTTAATCAAGTTGCACCACTAGGAGTAACTTGCTCATATCATACACCCGCTTCTCTTTGGAGCTCTACTTAGGAGCTACGATAGACATGGGATAGGATGATATGTTTAGAGTACCGTTTCGGGGCATGACACTCCCTTTGTTGGATGTTGGATGAAAAGATACATATAATTAAATAGTTGCATGTTACATTTTTATAATGATGATGTATGTGAATTTGCCATTATTTGTACATGGACATGTATTTGTTGGTATACCTTACTGAGCTTTGGCTCACCTTTCATCTTTTTTAGGTACAAATGGAATATCTATAGCTTTTGACATATCTAGTTATGACATTATCATTAACTCTGGGAAGGACGTTAATAGCGAGGATTACCCAGCAGATAATTATGATGAATGTAATTTCAACTTTAAGTGTACTTAGAAAGAATTTTTCTAACTTGTAAATAAATTCTAAACCAACCAGAAACTCTAAAGTCAAAAAATTCATATCAAACCCTAGTAGATTTAGATCTAACAATTCCGCGCTCTTAACAAACATATGACTAGCCGTAAATCATATGTGGACGGACTTGCACCCTCCATCCCGGGTTAGCAGATTAATGAATCTTGTGGGAAAAGTTAACTAAGGCCCTACAAGCTAAGTTTAATGAACGAATTTTTGAAGATCATGTGGTTGCCTTCCCTTTAGCCACAATGAGAGAATGATTGGCTACTTGTGAACTTGAGGAGCGGAATAAAAGCAAATGGCAATTCAAACAACATAAGGAAATTAGATTATGAACAAAAACAAAGTATGAACCTATTGTTGTTTTGCTTGTGTATAGACTTTAGGATGAATTATTTAGTATTGAAGAAAGTTTTGTGGTTGAAATAAGTTTCTAATCATAGTTTTTAATGATTTGTTCTATAAGTTATTTGGCGTGATTCAATAGAAGGGAGAGAGGGAATTTAGTTGGTTTTTAACTTGAAATTGTAATGTTTAATTAATGGTATGTGTAGCTTCATGAAGAAGGATTGAAAGAGGGTTATTTTAATTAATTTTGGAGTATTTCAAAGGACAAGACGGTAGGTTTTAAAAGACCAAACAACTTCACTATTGTTGCCAGAAAATGACAAGATCGTCAACATAAATTAAGACATTAAGTTAAATGTTATCTCGGTATAATGTGAAAAAAGAACATAAATTAAGACATTAAGTTAAATGTTATCTCAGGAAGATATCAGCTGGCATGAATAATTATGAAAATAGGAGAAAGTCCCCACGACACAAGAATTAGGCATGGCATGGAGATGCACCATTATCCCAAAGTGCCACAACATGCTGCTTATTCAAATCCTACATATTTTAGAGAAAATGAGTAGCATTTAATTATTATCATTTCTTATTTATGACTTCATTATGACAATATTTAAAAAAGAAAACTCAACAGAAAGTCTTAGGAAAAAGGAGGGCATCCATAAAGGCTCTGAATTATATTCCACAGCAGTTTTTTTTTTTTTTTTTGGGTTGAAATTGGGTTTAGTAGTTATAGTTTGCAATAAGCGCCACATTGTATGACATTCACCACAAGAAAATGGAATCGCAAAAATAAACTAATAGCAATTTATAATTTACACATTTTATATCAATTAATTTGCTTGTCTCTGTCCCGATTTTGGTTTTGCCAAACCCCGAGAAACCCTACACGGTACATAGTGATGCTTCGAAAAATGGTCTCGGATCAAACACCTTGAAAACGAACTCCAAACCCGATTTAGGCTCTATAAGTTATGGGATTATCCAATCTATTCTGTTCATAGTTTAGTTTGTTGGAATGCAGACAGCACGTCACCGTTTTAGTTTAAACTGTTTGTCGTGATACAAATTAAAAACAAAAATTCCCACTCATTAATCTATTGATTTTGAAGATTCAACGGTTTCCCCTATATGGGACATTTTGGCTATAGAAGAGATGTGATAGCTTGTACAGTTAGATCTATGCACCTTAACTCTTTGTTTGTCATTTTTTCTTGTATTGATCTATACGATTGGTGTAATTCTAACGCCTATCGCACAATACTAATGTGATATGCACCGATATATCGCAATATAAAGCTGGAATATTTTCTTCTTCAAAATCCAACAACTCTCTGGCAGAAAAAGGAAAACCCAACAACTATTAGGTCATAAATTAATATACAAATTACTTTCAAAATAACGCATATATTGTATAATTATATTTAATTTAAATGATTTTTGAGGAAATTAATATAGTGTATGTGAGTATGACCATGGTCCTGGAAAATCCAGGACCTCCAATCTGAGACTGATCATCTTTCGCAGGCATTGCTCTTTTACCGTAAAATCTTTGGAACGAGTAAAGCTTGCTTAGATGCAACTTCTTCCTAATCTGACCACGACCCATTTGATAATTCGTGTTGAAAACAAAAAGATTTTATTGTAAACAGTATTTAGTTTCTGTTGAATTTGTTGACTGTGAAGTCAACTTGGATTTTATGTTTGAACAAGGAATTCAATTTTTTTATTATATACTAAAATATATATATATATATATTTTAGCTTTAATAGGTAAAAATAGGTGTCTGCAATTGACAATTTGTATTGTCCTTTCATATTCAATGCGTGAGAATACACTTGCTTCTTGTAGTTAGTCAAAGAGATCGTCAATCATTGGCAATGGATACTTATTCTTTATGATAATATTAAATAAAAATAGTTGCATAACAAAAAATTGACTATTGTTATTATTATTATTAGAACTTTTTAATAAGAATAATAAATTTCTATCGTTTTCGGGTTTTACCTGTTTATTAATCATGTTGACTTTTATTTTCCCAAACCCTTTAATAATTGTGCTGTGTCGTATCTAGATTCACAGGTAGGGTCTCAAATTACCAGTGCTATCTGAACCTCTTGAAACCTACTGAATCGAGATGTAGGTTCTCAAGTTTTGTCAAGTTTTGGACCAAATCCAATAAATTTGGCTTTTTGATGAATTGAAATTGAAGTATAATGATTTGTATTTGAAGTATAGTAATTTGTATCTGAAGTACATTACATACAAAGGATTTACTTGTTACTAATAGAGTCTAGCCTTGGCTCTTCTTTAGACCCCTTCTTTCACTCCGATAGTATCATACATTGAACATTTCAGGGAACGTTCATGGGATATTTAGGATATGTGTGATGAAAGTGTAATTATCTATACTAGTGACATGATCCAAGTAATTAGACTATATCTAGGATAATTTAGAGAGTTTTGGATTGGTGGAATTAGGATATGATTTGCTGAAAATTATTTTGAATGTTTTTAAACTATTTTAATGACTTAGGTATCAATGGGTCTCATTATAAATAGTTTGTATACTATATTAAATCTCATCTATAAAACAAAATATACACATATATCTTGTTTAAAAGATAGGATATGCGTGTGTATATCATATTTATAACATGCAATATTAGGTTGGAAATACACTGTTCTCATATCTCATTTAACACGTACACTCCTACGATCCTTAAGGTTAACTCTTCGTCCTTGATTTGTTGCTTCCAAAAGCTTAGCACCGGTAAGGTTCTAAAGCTAGAAGAATTCTTGGGATAGGTTATATAGTGTTGCCTAGTTATATGTATCAGATAATGTTAGAATGTCACCTTAAGAGAGGAATGGTAAAACTTTTTTGTCACTTGTTTTTAAAATTGACTAAGTTGCTTTTAAAACAAAAGATTCTCAAATTTTCTATGGATCTATAGTGCTGATAACTTGTGAAGAGATTCCAATGGTCTAGTTATATGTATCAGATAATGTTAGAATGCCAATGAGTTTCCTGATGTTTTCCCTAAGGAATTACCTGGATTGCCACCAAAGAGGGAGATCGATTTTGACATTAGCTTGATGTCAAATACCGAGCCAATATCGAAAGCTCCATACCGCATGGCCTTAATGTTTTTAAAATTTAAAAATATTATTAGAAATAGATAGATCTTTCGAAGTAGATAGAAATCGATATAAAATTTGCGAAATTCAGAGTTAAAATGACTAAGTTATGGCCGTTTTAAGTTGGACCATCTCGTCAACAATCTAATCGTTAAAATAAATATAGTAAATGGAATATTAATTATTTTAGGGATTCGATCACGGTTGGATACGGTGTGAGCCGTTAGATGGTGATGGAATCAGTCCCATCAAAATTAATGATGGGATCATGGAATTTTCAAGGCATCTATTAAGGACTATGTGGGGTTCTTGACATATGAAATGATCTAGATGCCAATCTTAAGAAATTAAAATTAGATAAAGTCAATGAGTATAAGAAATTGAATTTCTTATTTGGAAGTATTTGGCTTTTAGGGGTCTTATATTAGGCCTATAGGAAATTAAGTAAGTCTTTTGATATTTAGGGTAATAAACTTTAAGGAATTTATAATTGAGTCCATTAAAGAGCATGGATTACAATTTAGCCTTAGTATTATATGTAAGGCGTCTAGCACGGTAATAGGAGACGCTTTTGGGAAGCATATTTAAGCAAGTAAAGATGAACATACAAGAATCCAGAAATAAAATGTAACACTTTATTGGCTATGTATTTTAAATGCCGCTGTTTGTACAAGGCTCATCAACTATTTGGCATGTTGCCTCGAACTGAAATAGTGACCATTGATATTTCTGTTACAACATGATATCTCAAATATGAAACAGGGGAACTAAATCTATGACAGCATATTATAATCGTTTGAAGAAATGCTAGGATGAACTTCAGGATTGTCATTTCTTCCCATCCTCTTTCTGCACTGAGGTGTATGATGGCCAGGTTTGCCACATACAAAGCAATTGTCTCGCTTCTTAAAAGTGGGATTACTAGCTCTGGGCTTGTAATCATGTTTCTTTTCATACCTTTTATATTAAAAATGATTCATCTAATTTCTTTCTTGTTGCAATTCATCTTAAAAACAAGTAAAGCACCTTTTACATATGCGATTTAATACTGTATAATTTTTTACTGAATTGCATCTTCAAATGACAATTGTTTTGTAAATTTATAAAACATATGTTCTATATGCAATTTTGTATTGGCTTGTGGATCCCACAACATGGCCCATTTACCTGAACTACACCAAAGCAAGGTGTGTTGGGGTTAGTATTGGCACAAATTAACCAAGCTCGTTTATAAAAATTTGCATTAACTACAAGCGAGTCAATATTATAAATGTGGCGACGCTCAAATTGTTGCACCACATGGGTGTTTGTAGGCTCCAGAATAAGCAATCAAGATGGGGCAAATTTGTTCTTTTGAAACCTCTAGTCTTTCCATTGCATGCGAGCATGGAATTTTATAGGTCTACCACTTATTACAAGAACATTTGCCTGCTCTTAACTCCACTTTTTGTTTGTGTTCCCCCTTCTGACCATACATGGTGCCACATTTTAACTGCCCGTATGAGATGATCTTTTGTCTCAAATCGCATCCCAACCATGAATTCATCGCTGAAGCTTTAATTTCTAGCACTCATTTCCTGCTCATCATCATATGCAGTATAACCACTACCAACTTCAGCATTGAAAGAGGATACCGGCATCTTAGAATCCTTCTTTGGGGGGAAACCCAGCAGGTTCAATCGAAGAACTTTTGGCTGACCCCTCTTCATAACCACGATATTGCACTGCAGCTCTTCCATGCACTGTTTTTCTTCATTCTTGAGTTGTCTGGTTAGTCAAAATGGAATTAGGAGCTAAACTCAAATTAGGGTTTGTTGATGGTAATATTCACAAATCAAATGTTAATTCTCCCGATCTTATTAAATGGGCAAGAAATAATTACATGGTAAGATGTTGGGTATTAAATTCTATGCAAAGTGATATGACTTTTAGAATTAGTTCAACAAATAAGCAATAGTATTGGTCATAGTATAGATGTTGATAAGTAAAATTTGATCATAACTTAGCAGACCTAACATCAATTTGATATCTTCTTTCTTTCTTTTTTATTTTTTTGGAAAAAAGGTGTCCCTAACCAATTTCAGAATTATTATATGATATTTACGAAGTATTTATCAAATTTATTAAGATTTACGAAGTTAGTCAATTTCATTAAAGTTTACAAAAGTTAGCTAATTTCATTAAAATTTATGCACTGTTCTTACCTTATCAATTTGATTGCAAGAAAGTTGAAAAGGAAGGATTTTTATCATTTTTTATGAATGAAGCTTTTTTGAAGGTTTATCGAATTTGTTATATTTCTAAAAGAGATAATAAATGAGAGAGAAACGAAAATAGAGACAATATTTGATGGGCTCTCATTTTCTTATCAAAACTGATCATCGCAATTTGAACGAGCTTTTAACGCAAGTGATTTAAACACCTGAGCAACAAAAGTATTTAACCAAATTGCTTGGGTATGATTACACTATTGTTTACAAGAAGAGGGTAGCCATAACATTGTGATGGCAATGATCTCATGCTTAAGTATTTCTACATCTCTAGCATAAAGCTCATGGGGATTCTATACAAGATCATAACATAATATTTATGCATCAAACAAACTCATAAAGATCATTACAAGATAAATTAACAACCTACAATTGAACAATAAAACTAAACTCATGTGGGAGCTTGATTTTTGAATTATGACACTTCTTAACCTTCTCCCTATATACCCTATTGCTCTCATGTGTATTTAAGCGCAATTCATTCAATTCATTGATTTGAGAAAGTCTAAAGTCAAAATCTCTGAGCCATGTTCAAAAACTCCATAAAAGTGCAGATTTTGGAAAATGGATAAACATTGCAATATGTTGATTAATGCACAAATTCCAAAAAGCAATTTGCTATCGACTTGTTGATTCCATAGAATACCTGGAAGATAGGAGAGACAAACAATAATAATATGTGACAAGCCATACAATAGGATCCAGACCGAGTTCAGAACGCCTGTAACTCGTCTCCTCTGCTAAGCCTGAGCGAATATGTTCTTGCTTCTTCCAATGGCAGTTATTTCGTCGTAAATTGGGAAATTAAAGGTCATATTCTATGCTACACGGACATGCAAGTGTCACCAATAAATTTAAGTCCCAATAGGATGATCTAGGATGGATTGATGACAAATGTGGATTAGGATTGAGATCTTGAGGGAATGGGTAGTGGCAATATATTTTCCTTAAAGGATTGGAGTTATCGTACTGGGCTTCGTAGCTCACTTTTTAAAATTTCAGGTACAGGTGATGAAGACATTGTATATGATTTTTAGGGTTATGATCCGATCTTTGATCAGGGGGACACAAAGGATCCACTAGTAGGAGTGCGAACCCAGCACCGTCCCCGTAAGAAGATTGAAGGAAAGGAGAAGGGAGCATAACCCAACAAATCCAACGTAGCTTTTTCCTAGGCTTATCTTTGTTTCAATGCATTATGTGTTAAATGAAGTCCTTAGACAATGGATATAGTAAGCTTTAAAATTGATGCATTAAACAAGTTTTCTCATAAGAAATATGCAAGAAATGAAATTTTCCAAAATTCGGATTTTTGTGAAAAGCTTGTTTAAAAACATATTTGCAAGGTGAAAAAATGTGAATTTCTATGTATAAATGAAGGTCAGGTAACCCTACCATATAGGATATTCACTCGGAACAAACTTTGTTCGACTGGGTAGGGTCTAGATAGGTATTAAGGTCAAAGAGTAGGATACAGATATCCATTCATCACATTGTATTTATAGCAGTCCATTGTTTAGATTTGCTAATTTCATTTGTAACAGTTAGAGATAATACTCTAAATATTTTATTATTTCTGTTATAGCTATATTTGACTTAGTTTTATTTATGTAACTGTTCTTGATGTGAAAAATACGATACTATTACATTTTGTAATCTCTCACAATATACTCGTGCTTTAAGTGTTTGGAAGATATAAGGATGAAAGAGAACTTATCAATTAAGGATCCTAATTTTGCCATTGATCTACAAAAACTTATTTTTTAAAATAATAACAAGAAATTACTGAATTCGGAGGCTGTCCTATTAAAACCAATTGGTAACCAACTTTAATTTTCTAATTATGTATTGCGTTTATTTCATGAAACTGTTTAAACAAAGAAAATATATTTACAAGTTATTTATTTATAAATGAATCATACAGAATTGTCTATGTTTTCTTTCTTTTCCTAATAAAAACTCTCTTAAATTGTGTCTCCCTTAGTTCTCTTTGTTCACCTCTGCTTAAAACGCTCATTTCCTGGGTTTACCTGTTTGCTTCTGTGATTAAAAGTTAAGGTAGTTCCCAAGTAAATGAGCTATTTTTGTAGCTGCATTCTAGGGCACGTAATTGAAGAGGGGCACATTCGAATGAATGGGGCTAAAGTGGAAGCAATTAGGATGTGGAAATCTGGAATGTTTTAAAGTGGTTTCAATTTTAACATATATTATATTTAATCGAATCATGCCCACCAATTATTCAAGTATACACATCAGATGCATCAGTAGATCATCTTTATTCTAACTGATAAATGATATTCATAAAAGTTTTTTAATATTCAAAATTTTTTTTATTAGTTTCTAAAATTGAGAAGAATATATCTTGTATCTAAAAAACAATTAAAAAAAAGAACCAGTTATAATCATCATATAATAATTATTATAATAAAATCACATATCATCGAATCTGTGCTAAGGCTGTGGTGAATGGAATATAAATGAAAGAAAGCAAAAAAGGGTATGTTACCCCTGCTAAAGAAACATATGTAGAGTCTTGGAGCTTGGATTAGCTCAAACAAGTCCAGTTTCATACCTTGATGAAGCTAAGGTTCTTAATACTTGATATTTTTATTATTTACTTATTATTACTTGTTTCTAGTATTTTCTTATGTTCCTAATATATTGCATGGTCATGATACTTGCATGGTTTCAAGTCAATACAGAAGAGAATTCTATGTATTGAAGCATTCACTAGGAGCTTTCGTATATTTCCAGACTGTTGCTGTGCATTCTAGCTACTAGCCTGATGGATCAGTTATTGAATGATAATCCTTATATCTTTGAACTCATGCCTTAAGCCTAAGTGTTTCTCTATAGAAAAGTCTAAACTCAAAAATCTAATTAAAAAAAGGTTTTATCAGTATTAACTAGTAACACATAAGTATCAATAAAAGAATATATAATTTTATATCATATTTTGGCCATAAATTTCTCATACGACCTCTGATTAATGTGATTTAAGTTGGTATAGAAAGGTTGAAAAGAGATCCACAACTTTGATGTTTTGAATTTTTACAAATTCGAAAAGTATCAATGCTTAAACTTTGATTCTTTTCGGCTATTGAGAACTTAATGGTGGAAAAGACTTCCCTCTCCAGCGCTCTCAAAACCCTAATAGACACTCTCTGGCCGAAAAAAAAGGAAGAACTTATGAGAAATATGAACCCTAAAATTCTATTTATAATAAACATTTTGGGCAGGAAAGCTGGCACCTACGCTGGTAGCCTTAGGCTATTAAGCATTGTAATATGCAATTGGATGACACAAGTGAACAAAGGAAACTTCAATTACAAGAACTTGAGGAAATCTATATCCAATTCCTCTCTACTTGAAAGAGTGACCTTGTCCCCAAGGTCAAAATGAGGATAATCTTTTTGAAATTCATCCAAATCCATCCATAAATCATCTTTTGGAGGATAACACTCCCATTGAGCTAATATTTGAAAAATGGGCTTCCCTTTTCGCCAAATAGTATGGGAAGAGAGTACAAGTCTCATGGTACCCTATTCTCACTCTAGAATCGGTGTACAATTAAAAAATTCTTAAATAATATTAATAAATAAATAATACTTCATTTTTCATCTTTTGTTCAAAATTATCATATATGAGCTATCTTTTAGTGGGATTGTGAAGGAATACCTGACTTCAAAACAGATGAAATCGGTATTCTGAAGTTTAAAGGAAGAATTTGTGTACCCTAAAATTCTAACCTAAAGAAAAGAATTCTCTTTGTTGATAAAATCCATTATTTTTAATCTTATCTTATTTATATTCTTTAAAAATAAGTTCCTTCTTTAGATATTTAAAAATCATTATTTTTCCAAAGTGGGTTTATAACTTTATGGGTTGAATTCATCCTAACTTTGAAAACTAGTTTGTTTCTTAACTGCCACAATTATGCTTTTTTTTTTTCAGTTATATTATTAGTTACGTAACTGCCACGATTACGTTTTTTATTTCTTCAGTTACTTAACTGCCACATTTATGATTTTTCAGTTACGTAACTGCCTTATAATAGCCTATATATTAAGGCTAGTATGGGAGATAGAATTCAGATTACAGCATCTCATGTCACTAACTTGTTTTTCAAAGAAATTGTCAGATTGCGTGGAGTTCCCAAAAGTATTATGAGTGATAGGGATGTCAAGTTCTTGAGTCATTTTTGGAGGGTCTTGTGGAGTAAGTAGGATCACTTGCTCGAAGGAGCACCATCCTAATTTTGGATCACTTGTTTATTGGAGTATCATCCACTAAAGTTTTAGGATCGTTTGCTCAAAGGAGCGTCATCCTAATTTTTGGTTCATCTGCTTAAAGGAGTGTTATCTAATCAAAGTTTTAGAATCATTTGCTCGACCAATATTATACAGCCACAGATATGAGCGGAGAGAGGCGAAAATCTAGAGTAGGGAATAGAACCATGATTTCTGCTTCTAGATATACTTTCAAATATGAAAAAAAGAATGGATGGAACCAGAAATTGTGATTCCATTTCAAGTTCATTTCAGTGTATAAAACGTGCTTAATCTGTAATATTCATCTTTAATTTCATATTATTTCTCCTAAATCAGTGCTTAATGTTTACATTTATGGAGAAATAATTATCTTAACTTAGGGTTTATGAATTTTGGAAGTGCTAATAAATGCTACAAGACATTTGTAAACATTTGTAATTTTTTACATGTTTTTAAGTTTATTTTAATGAAGGTGTTTGATATAAAGAAATTTGTTGTATTTGATATTAATGGTAAATTATATGGACACCCCTTAAAAAGTTTTAAAATTACTCAGACCACTACCAACTGAGTTGTAGCCCTTGTGTTTGTTATACATATCATATTATGTAGATAATTTATTGTCAAGATAAAATAAATAGTATATGATTCAATAGACATCTCTTTGATTCAATATACATATCATATTATGTAGATAAATTAGGGTTTATGAATTTTGGAAGTGCTAATAAATGCTACAAGACATTTATAAACATTTGTAATTTTTTACATGTTTTTAAGTTTATTTTAATGAAGGTGTTTGATATAAAGAAATTTGTTGTATTTGATATTAATGGTAAATTATATGGACACCTTGAAAGTTTTAAAATTACTCAGACTACCAACTGAGTTGTAGCCTTGTGTTTGTTATACATGTCATATTATGTAGATAATTTATTGTCAAGATAAAATAAATAGTATATGATTCAATATACATCTCTTTGATTCGTATTGCTTAAAAGGAAATTTGGATTTATAATCCATCAAGGGGATGAGCTCCTTTTGTATCTCTTAGTAATATTATTTATTCTATCTCCTAAAGTGAAAGAAGCAATAGTATTAGGGGTGTTGGTAAAATTTATGATAACTCAAGGATGTATTAATTTTCATAATGATATAACTTAGAATCAAGTGATTGAACTTAAGAAAAATATACTTAAGTTAGGATACAGGTTTCGACGTACACATGGTATTGATGTTACAAGGTGTAAAATAATACAAACCATGTAAATCTTAATAGTTTAATCATGATTGGCTTCAAATTTGAGCCAAATAACTTATAGAACAAATCATTAAAAACTATGATTAGAAACTTATTTCAACCACAAAACTTTCTTTAATTCTAAATAATGCTAGTGATGTGCCTAGGTCATATGGATTCTTTATCATTTGTATGTTTGTTATGAAGTCATTTTAATTATCAAAGTTATTTTTGGCTTATTTACTTTGGTAATGTTATTCCTTGAATATTTAGTTATACTTATGTCGTTAAAGTATGTGACTTTAATAGTAGAACCATAGCTGAATTATAACTTTATTCTAAATTATCCTAGTCTATTATGTGGAATGATAATGAATTAAGATAGTATGATTGCTGTATGATGATCAAGTTTTACTGATCATGGATATGGGATATCAATTTAAACATAGATACAAACAGGAGTGTATTGTATTGGATTGACCAACTATAAGAATACTGTATGGATCAATGCAATAAGTATTCTTATTTAATGTTGTTTTAGTCTTTTGACCTAATGGCACATGGATTCCTATATAGCAGTTTCCATTTTGATTCATCTCTTATCATTTTATCGGATGATTGTAAGAATAAACTTGGGCATGCAATATGTTATATAGAGGAATGTGAGTATTAGTAAAGGGATTTGTTCATCTCATTAATTTGAGAGAGTATCTATCAGGCCTCTTGATGAGTAAGACTGAGAAATGCATGGCGCATGCTCGAATGAATTGATAAAGAGTTATCAAATAATTTGTTTAAGTCAGTCAACTCTAGATTCAAGAATAAGTAATTAGACAATATAAGAGTGTTTTGATCCAACCTTATGTTTGATTATAAGATATCGTGTAACAAAGGATGAATGACTAATTGTTAGTAGGTAAAGTCGGATCATCGATCTTCACTAAAATTGGGTAGACATAATGTCTTGCTAGAGACAATTATGTTTGTAGTCCTAAAAAATAGGTTTAAGAGCTACTACCAATTTTAAGTGAACTTACAGGGTCACACACAAAGAATGAATAAAATGGATCTTCGATAATCGTATTGGGAATTGATTAATTATTTATTTGTCAATTTTAATTAGATTAAAATTAACAAATAAATAAATTCGGATAATAAGGATATATATTTTTCTAATAAACCCTAATTTGTTTAGGGTAATTTAAAGAGACATAACCTTATATATATCAGGGTAATTTAAAGAGACATAAACCCTTATATATATCACTATAGATATTCTCCACTAGGTTAATTTTCAATTATCTGACGTTGGCCGTCATTTAGAAAGAATTTCGTAACTAGAAAGAGAGTGTGAGGATTCCTAAAGTCGAATTTTTCGGTGTAGCACAGAGATCCAATTCATTGTGTGGATACGGTAGAGGGAGTTGGTGTAATCTAATCTCTTTGATCCATCATCAAGACAAAAAGGTACACGATTCCCTTTTCTTTTGATTTATTGGAGCACTTGGATCGATTGGGAATTAAAAAAAAACGATTTTCACTGTCACTTCAGATTTGGATCGAAAATTCCCAACAAATAATTTTCCTAAAGTCTATACACAAGCATAACAAAGATTGGTGGATGGTTTATAACTTACCTTGGATTGAAATGAAGGAAGGATTTTCAACTTCCTTTTTAAGCAAGAATATCCAAAAGATGTAGAGGAAAAAAAAAAAAAAAAAAGAGGTTTTTACTAGGTAGCTCTAATACCATGAGAAAATATATAGAGAGATCTCTGCTATCCAAAGGCTTCGAGAAACGCAACTTCCATTGATGATTTCTACACTTGTGTATTATTATGAATAACTAATAAATTAATCTCTATTTTTATTCAAAACGATTTCCTTTTTTCCATGCAGTATTACTAATGAAACAGCCATACAAAATCATCATAAAAAGATTATAAAATATTTATCTTAAATCCTTATAAAATTTGATTTCATTTGCTTCTATACAACTATCAGTTCTTAAACCCAAACTTAAATTAAATATCATTTTATCTAAAATAAATTCCTAAATTAAGTTCTTATTTTAATATCTTATTTTCCCATCATCACTTGAAAAGAGTTAGAAGCAAGAATGGGTAGATTTAAGCTGTTGGCAACATGAGCTTGAATAAAATTGTGAGCATTTCTGGAGTCTATTTAAACTGATACAGATTTGCTTTGTAATTATTGTTTGCAATTAATAAATGGGTTTCACTCTCTTCTAGAATTTTTTCCCACAATAACTAATATATTTAAATTCATTTATGTTGTTAATGAATCAATCTTGCAAATTATCATAAAATAATTATAGAATCTTATATTTATATCATCTTTTATTTTTCCTTATACTCGTAATTTTCTCCTTAAATCTTTTTTTTTTTGTAACAAAACTTACACAAATATTACATTTACAGAAAGGCATATCTAAAATCGTAATATCTACACTAAATAATTTCTTTATTTTTAAACAATTCTATTAGTACCTAGCAAAATATATTAACTTTATTGGTAATTCTGAATACATTTAATAAGAAGTTGTACCTTTCAAAAAGGAGCCATATTAAATAGAGTTGTAAATTAGTTGAGTTGCGATGATAAACTTGATTTAAATGAAAAAACTCAAAACTTGAGCTTGACTTGAACTTGACCATGCTTTAATTTTCAAACTCAACTCGATTTGAATTGATATACTTGATAAAATTTGGCTTGACTTAATTAGATTCGATTATTACTATGAAAATCAATTACACTAAAAAAATAAGTTCGGATTTGAGATTGGGATAAATTTTTAGTTGATTTTGCGCAGTTGAAATCGTGTGTGTATTAGAGAAACATTAGTCTACATATATACAGCAGAAATACTACCTAAATAGGGAATATATAAAAAGAAGAGATCTATCAATCCCTTTAATTAGGTTATCAGCTCCTTTAATTTAGGTTTAACTGTCTAAGTAGGAAAGCATATAAATTACATTAATCATGTTAACAAATAAGTTAAATAAATTGTCTCAGTTAACAAACAAGAGGTGAGAGGTAAATTATTTGTTATTAAAAACTTTTGGAAATTTTAAATTTTATGTGTATGAATGTAAACATAATGCAATAAAGCAATAATAAATTAAAGTTTGGTTATTAAATACCACCTAAAATTTATAGTAGTTCCTCCTTATGAGACAATAATCTCTTCTAGCTCCATTTCTAGGGATCTAGTCATCCACAGCAGTCGTTCCACTAATCCAATCAAATTGAGAGATTACAAATACCAATATTATCTTACTTTGCCTCACAAGTTTCACACCTAGGCTAAACACAAATCTACAAGATACTAAGATTTCTTAACCAAACACACAACTTAACTCTCACAATTAAGAGCAAGGATATATTAAAGAGATACAATAGAATCTTCAAAAAATTAAGTGCAAAATGTAAGTGAGGCATCTTTTAAAATATGTTCTTAATAAGGCTCTAACCAAATATCGATAGTAAGATAAGTAATTTTTAGGCCGGTTGTATATCTTCTTATTTTGAACTTCATCTCTATTTGAATTATTTCTATAACGTCTCTTTGATGATATCTCAGATGTATTTTCAAAATGGATAACCACTTTATCTTCTTATATTTGAAAGTTTGAAGCTTAAGAACATCCCACAATATCCGGTCATGCTTATCTTGAACTTATCTTAGTAAGTTATAATTTGATCTTTCCTTGAATAGAAGCTGTCTTTACTTCATTTAAGATTTCAATATTAAAAGCTCCACAGATGTCTAGAAGGTGTAGTCAACTGAAAGATATGATGCTCCACAAAATCCAGAAATAATTTGTCATGTATATCTTTTCTTCTTCTACTTATCTTATTTTCTTCATGAGAATGACTATCTTGATAAACTTATCTTCAATCTTTGTATTCAATGAGTTCATTTTATATCTCCATGTCTAAATAGATATGTCTTTGTATATAATAGTAAAGTACCGAATAAAATTACTTGAACATCTTGTTATAACCCACAGATCCTCGTAGATTTTAAATCCTCCTATAGTAGAAAGTATTAGATGCATTACCCAAATATACCTAATAAAGTGGAGCCAAGCCTTCATGTTGATCCTTATGAGAAATAAAATTAGCTTGTCTAG
Source organism: Combretum micranthum (assembly GCA_024138025.1). Lineage (NCBI taxonomy): Eukaryota > Viridiplantae > Streptophyta > Magnoliopsida > Myrtales > Combretaceae > Combretum > Combretum micranthum. The sequence goes on from JAMXBD010000785.1 coordinate 328,978, forward strand.
CATAAAATTCTTTTTATTAAGCTATAAGTCTCGTGCATAGGTTCTGATATAAATTCTATAAAGCTTCTAAAAAACATTCTAATAAACCTTTTTATATGAAATACTAAATTTGCATGCTTGATAAAATAAATTAGATATTCTTGATTCCTTTTTGTTATCATCCAAACTATTAAGGGAATAACCTAACATTTCCTCCAGCCCCTTTTTTATGATAACAAAACACCTTTCTTGAGAAATTTCAAAAATTCATGTTTTACATTTTAAAGAATTGTTTAGTCGTAATATTTCAAAGAATATCTTTTATCATATCCATTCTCCCTCTTTTTGTTATCATTGAAATAAGATATTTGCTCCCCCTTAATATGATATTTTATTTAAAAAAATATCAAACAAACATTATTAGCAAAATAGTCATTCACATAGCTACTTAGCAGAATTAGACATGTCAGTAGGAAATTAAGCAAGTATAGTCATCCAAAAAAAAAAATTAAAGAAAATAGAAGAAATCATCGACGTCTTTCATAATAGTTCATCAATAGAAATTGGGCACATCTTCCACTTCTTCAAGTTTCTTGGCTTCCTTTCTAGCAGTTGTCTTAAAACGATAACGCTTTAGAAGGTTAGGAATTCTATATGGTTCAGTTTCATATTGATGTTCCTGAGAGGCTTTTGGAGTTACAATAGAAGTAGGCTCTATGGTATGTGCAGGGATAGGTTCTAGAGTAGATTTTGGTACAGGATTTGGAACATGTTCTAAGAGAGGTTCCGAGGTAGGTCCTTTCATAAAGTCCAGAATTGTTCCTGCTTAAATTGTTTCTCTTGTCCAACACGTTCAGATGAGGAGCTCATATCAGAAATAGGGTTCACCAAGGGTGTAACATCCTCATTGAATATTTTCTCATAAGTAAGTTCCTCTAGTTTCAAATTTTCTATCATTCTTTTTTCGTGGAGTAATTAGATCTTCAATTGGAGCTTGTTAAAAGACAAGCAACCTTTGTTGTGATGGTGGTAAATGAACATTAGATTTTTCTTCCACATCTCCCTTCTAAATCAGATTATTTAATTCCAGTAAACTATTTTGAACAAAATTCTCCAAGTTTGAGAATTTCTTATTTAGATCATGGCTTGAAGAAGATTCAAAATCATGTGATCCAATATGTACACCTATTTCAATATCATCCTTAGATTTGATTTCTATCCTGACATTTTCCTTTGTTTCTGTTCTCTTCCTTCTTTTAGGATCATGCCTTATTTTTGTCCTTTACTCCATCCTCAAAACTTCCTTAGCCTTTCTTTTCTTTAATTTTTTTTTATCCTGCCTCCTTCACTAAACACAACTCCTCTTTCATGATTTTTCATCTAAGTTGGCATATCACTGTCCATATATCTAGAATCTATATAAACAACACAGTCTAAAGAATATTAAACTTTGTTTCTTACATTGATTCCCATGTGATGAAATGTACTTTCATCAATCCTCTTTATAGGAATTGCCTTATAATCCTCCTTAGGTAGGATTAAAACCTTATGCTCCAACAAATGCATTAAAAGACGTTCAAATGGTTTCTTGTCCCTACTTGAGATTGCATGTTGTATTATTTTTCTAGCAACATCTAATTTAAAACCTTTTATCATCCCTAAGATTTTGCCTCATCTACAGAAATGGAAGTAGAACTCCCTTTCTTAAGCAAAATGCATGCACACACAATTTTGTGTAGCATTCGAACAATTAAGGGATATTATAGCACCAAAACATCCTTTTTAGTGTTTTCTTGAACTCCTTCATTTAGAAAATAAAAGATTTCTTTTCTATTCATTTCTAATAAAACATCATCATCAACTATGTCTTTCAGCCCCAAAGATTCAATCAAGACATTCTTCATAATTTCAATTCCATCCCCAAATATCACTTATTTCAACCGGTCTTTTCTTTCCAGATCAAGATTCTTATAAATATCTACTAAACCTTCACCACAAACAATATTCTTAAAACTAACAAATTTCTGCTTCGACATTCTTTAAGAATTCATTTTAGGTGAAGACCATTCTTACAAAAGAATTCTAGGTCTACATTATAACTATCTATAATGTCCAGCCTACTGTAAATCAGAATAAATTTCTTTGGAGTTTACAGTGTCACTTTCTTTGCCTTTTTCTTTGATTGACACTCTAGCTCAATCTCTGGCACTTTTTCACTTCCCATTTCATCATCTTCAGCTACATTATCTTCTCCACCTGACTCAACTTTTTTGTGATTTGTAGACATTGCTTCTTGATTCTTGTTTAAGGTTTTAGTTTGGTTAGGGCTTGAACTAGATTTAAGTGATGTTTTTAGGTCATCAACAATTTAGATAGGGGTTTTTAAGGGTTTGGAACGAGAAAAAGCAGTTGAGATTCATGATTATTTTCATGATGCCATAGTTTTAGATTGATTTGAAGAGAGAATCAAGAGGTTTTGTTGTGTTGAGAGCGAAGAGAAGATTTTGTAAACAATGATCTTAGGTAGTTAAAAATATATTTAAAAGAAAGAAACATATTTTAGTTAGTTTATCTAAAAAAAATTAAAAAGATACTATTATTTTAATAAATATTAATTACAAAAAAGGATTACATATACCTATTTCATTTCATATATATTCAAGTTTTATTTTTTCTAAAGGTTTTGTAAAAATATCTACTAATTGATTTTCTATTTTAAGATATTCGAAAGAAATTACTACGCCTCAAAGGGTATCCTAAACGTGACAGCCCGCCACACTCAATATTAAGACTTAAGTATGAGAATCTTAGTCATACCAAAAGTCAAGATATCAGGTGTAAGGCATACATGCACGATCATAGAGGACCAAACTTTGGAACAAGCCATTTAAGCAGTTACACATAATAGCAATTAAGAAAGTAAATCATAATAATATAACCAAGATTCCATAAATATAGAGAGTCTTATAAACATTAAGGGGCATTCCCCATTAAAAAAAAAAAAAAAACTAAGTCCATCAGAGTCCATTTTCAAAAAAATACATTTTTGAGTTTTTCTTGAAAGTCTATATCAACTTCTGACTCTTGACTTCTATCCAAAAGCTCTTGACTCCATAAAGGAATTACCTGGGTAAATTATCCCTAGGCTCCAACAAAAGTTATGAGTGCTGCAATAGATATCTAAGATGGTATAAGCTACACGCTTAGTGAGAATTATTTCCAAAATTAAGCACCCAACAATCAAATCAAAACAAGTTAATTTAAACAACCAAATGAAATGCACAAGCACGTGAGCATACAATACATATGATTTTCCAGGAATCATATGTTGAATGGATTTACCCCTCCATTCGGTGATAGGTGTTCTATGCCATATAGACCAATTTTTACAAATAAAATTCCGTTGTAGTTTTTTTGTTCAAGCCACTACCCAACTGAAGAAATATAATTAATTTCCTTGTAGTTTTTATTCAAGCCACTACCCAGCTATAAAAATATAGTTTATTAAGGTGTTTATGCACCGCAACTTAGTTCAGTCGACCACTTTCTAGATCTTTCAGGCTCTATAGACCTCACTACTATGCATTTGTCCCAACAAGGATATAGTAATGAATGCAATGAACTCACCCCATGGTATGCATGAATCAATTTAATTAAGTACTCATGGCATGATTAAGTATTTTATGGGTGATCATAGAATTTGCAGACAATCACTCTTACACCGGATCAAACATTTATCATAAACAATTCCCGTCTCGATATACTTAATCATAATTTCAACAATATATATAAAGCATATGCATTTTCCATTTTAACTTTTCTTAATTCTAATGCCACTAATTTATAGGCAAAAGCATAAGTACAAATATGAAAGAAATAAATTCACTCGGCCATTGAGCAGAAACTTCTAGTCAAAATAATCCTCGGGGTACGGAACTTAGTCTCCACGTCACCTATGCAAGAGAAATACCCAAAATGAGTATATCTTAGAAGTTCTACTTAAACTTGCTAATTCTAATTTACTAAGTTCGTCAAAATACGTATAAAGTGAAATTCCAACTTAAAATGGCTATAATTTGCTCATTTAACTCTGAAATTTACATATTATATATAGTTTTCTATCTACTCGAAAAAAATCTATCTATTTCTAAGGTTATTTTTGTCATAAAAGTCTTTCAGGTCGTGAAATAGATCGGTATAGATTTACCACCAAAATCTCAGCCCTTGAAACAGAATTTTCCAAACTTCTCTTTATCCATAAATCCTTAAGCAAAAATATAGATATTTATATGGTTGAAAAATCCTTTTGAATATATATATATATATATAGATACTTATATTGTATGCAAAATTTTAATCGTGTTATCTCAACAATTATTTTTCATAAAACAACATATTTTATGGTGTTGAAAACTTAAACTTTAACAATTTTCTCTTTAAGTGGTTTGAAAGAACAATATAAATTCTTGGGTTATTATAAATAAATATTTTCTTATAAATTTTATTTTCTAATTTTTCTAAGATAAATGAATTTTTCTTAACTTGATCTTCTACAAACTTTATCTTTAATGATAAAAATGAAGTTCCCAAAATTTTTCCTAAGTTGTTGATAGTCTCTAATAATTTGAGTCGTATTGCACATATTTTTCCTTTTAAATGGTTTTGATTGAATATTATAAATAAGTGTTTTCCTCTTATATTTTTATTTCCTAACTTCTTTAAAGATATATATATTTTTTTTTCTTTTATTTCTAAAAATTTAGTCTTGTAAGTTCTCTACCAATCCTTTACTTTGAAGGAAACACTTTCAACATTTTCTTAAGTTGTTGATAATATGTATTGTTTTTGAGTTTATCATTTTTTTTATATCCTTCTATTCCTTTGAAAATGAGTTTTATCATATAGAGACATATTTCCTTCGGTTGTTAGCAAACTTTTATTTCTCTAAGTGGGTTTATAAACTAGTGAGTTGATTTCATCTTAACTTTGAAAACTAGTCTAGTTCTTAGATTTTACTATGCAACTGGTAAAAATCCTATAATTAAGCTTTTATGAAAAATTTGCATATCAAAGAATTACTAACATTAAGTTTTAATAACCTTCATGTTACTTATCATGAAAAGATAGATTTATTTTCTTAGTTAATTTCTCTGATGAAATCACTCTTATTGACATCTAAGAAAATTTATGATGAATTTTAAAAGAAGTTATTAAAATAATTTTTTCTATATCTTTTATGACAAAATCTTTATTTAGTGACAAAGTTATAAAAGAGTTTGGTTCCATTTTTCCATTATTAAAGAAAATTTCTCTTTATTTTTGTTGAGACAATATCATTATGATGATGCATGCATATGATTATGTAGTTATGAAAAAGACTAGAATATCACGTAATAATATAGGAAAAATATAAGAAGCAATAATAAGCAAAATAATAAGGTCAAATATTGGAAACCTTAGCTTCATCAAGGTATCTCGGGACAAAGAATAGACTAATCATAAAAAAAAAAAAAGAAAAAGAAAGAAAGAAAGAAAAGAAAAAGCATAATAAGAGCAGTAATAATAAGAATAATAAGAGCATGTTAGTGAGTGTTAGTGATCATTTAGGCTCTAAGAAATATATAGATATACGTATACTTAATAATACATACAAACTTAGATTAGGAGCATAATAACAATAATATCAACATAATAACATAATATCATCGTAATAACAAAATAACATAATGTGAATTCTTGGTATGTGCAAGAACAAAACATAAACATGTTGTTGCATCCATAACTCACATGAGCTTTAAGAAACAGCACCATGGTTATGCTAAGTTACATGGCATGGGAAAATTAAATGTAGGAAACTTTTTCCTAAAGGTGTGTTTGTGTTGAAGAAAGAAGATAATGATTGTAAGAATATGTGGGTGGTAATATGTGGAAGATGGTTTTTTGTATAGAAGAAAGAAAGTTGGAAAGAATTGATTTGGAGAGAATTTTTGGTAGAGAGAAATTTGTGGAGAGAATTTGGTAGAGTTTTGTTATGTAAAAGTAAATGTGTGAAAGAAGTGGAGGGAAAGGGGAGTATTTATAGTTAAAAATGGAGGGAAATTAAGCATGATGAAATAAAATGAAAAAGAAAAATAGGGAGATAGAGACAAAGGTGCCGAGGGGAGAGGGGAGGGGAGGGGGAGGGGAGGCGGTTGTGTGGGTGTGGTGGGGGTGGGGTGCGCTGGTTTTGAAAAGAAAAGGAGAGCAAAAAATATTTAACTTGTATTTTGTAAAGAAAAATAAGTAGTGTGTAAAATATTATGCGATTAAAGATATATGGGGGAGGTAAAAAGTGAGAAAATAGATGTATAGATAGTAAGAAAAAGTAGAGATAGATGAGTAGTAATGAATAGTTGAATAGGACAATGAATAATAAAAAAGACTAATAATTTATCGGTAGTAACAAAAATACCCGTATAAATATGATATCTGATATTTTTAGCTATCGAAAAATCGTAAAACTGATATTTTTGAAATTCTTGTATTATTACGAATCTAATGGTGTCATCAAAATAATTTTACCGTCCGATATACTAGGATACGGTTTTGAAAATTGATCCCATTTAAATCCGAAGCACACTAAAAATTAGCGAATCTTACATTTTTAATCTTTCATATATTATTACGAACTATTATTTATAATAATCGCAATTCCGTTGTTTAGGGTTTAAGAGCGCGGATTGTCGAATCTAAATTCTAGTGTTTGACATAGGTTTTGTTGACTTTAGAGTTTCCGGTTTACTTCCGGTTCTAAGGTTTGAACTTAAGACTTGGCATAAAATCTACGAGTTTACAGAAATATTTCCAAAATTAACATGAGCTCTTATGAAATGATGTCTAATGTCAATATGTTTTGATTTTTGAATGACGTACTGCTTTTTTTGTAAGATTAATTGCACTTGTATTGTCATATTTTATAGGAATATTTTTGCTTTCAACGCCATAATAAGACAATTGCTGTTTAATCCATAAAATTGAAACGCAACAATTTCCAATTGAAATATACTCAACTTCAGGTGTTGTTAAGGTTATATAATTTTGTTTCTTAGAAGACTGCATAACTAACTTGTCCCCTAAAAATTGACATATACTAGAAGTACCTTTTCTATCTATCTTATAACCAACATAATTAGCATCTAAATATCCAATTAAATCAATATTTTGAATTTTTTGGTTCTAGATTCCAAGTGGTGCAAGGTACATATTTGAAAATCCTTTTTATAACCGTCAAGTGCATTTTAGTTGGTTTTGTTTGAAATCATGTGCACATACAAATAGAAAACAAAATATCAAATTGAGAAGCAGTTAAATGCAGTAAGGATCAAATTAAACTTGTAAACCCCTGGATTTATCGGTACATTTAAATATGAACCCTAAAATTGATATCGAAATTGTAAACCCCTGAAAATTTCATAATTTTTAGAAAATAATCTTATAAGTCAAAAGACAAAATTAAAATCCTAAAAATCGAACCAAGTTAAAACCTAATTCTAAGTAAGGTCAAACATGAGAATTCTTAATTTTGAAAAAAAGAGAACCCTCAAAACAAAATAGAAAATCCAACTATCGGTTGATTCAACATCCGTACATTAATCAAATCATTTATCTGATTCCTAACAACGCAAATCAAGAAGATATATTCAAATAACGCTTGACAATGAAATACTAAGATCTTAAAATTTTCAGTGAATTTTAGAATCAAAATTTTTAATTTTCACCAAAAGTCAAACTGAGTCAATCTATAACCCTATATTAGGTTAAACGATCCCAAGAATTGAAAAATATTAAATAATCGCGAATAAAATGAAATAAACCTTAGACGTTGAACTAAAAATATAATATGGAGAAAACCCCAAAATTTTATAATCATACAAATAAAATCAACAAGTCGAAAGTCAAACCGGAACTCTAAAAGTCAACAAAGCTTACAAATAATCCTAGTGTTTAAGATCCGGCAATTCCGTGCTCTTAAACCTTAAACAACGAAATGAAAATAATTGCTGATAATAGTTCGTAATAATATAGGAAGCTTAAAAATATCAGATTCGCAAATTTCTAATATCCTTCGGATCCGAACGGGATTAGTTTTCAAAAAATCGTGCTTTGGTACACCGAATGGAAAAAATATTCTGTTAATACCAATAGACTCATAAAAATATAAAGAATCCAAAAATATCAGTTTTAGAAATTTTCGATAACTAAAAATTACAGATATCATATTTATACGCGTATTTTATTACTATCGGTATTTTATTTGTCTAATCTACTATTCATAGTACTTTTTTACTATTCATTTATCTCTATTTTTTCCCACTACCTATTCTTACAACCTACATATATATTTCTTATAATTTTCTTTCCCCATAAAAATTTTACACCACATATTACTAAACTTCTCTTACACTTTTCTTTTAAAATTAATTTTTAATCATTTCTCTCTCTCTCTTCCTCAAGTTTCCATCCACCTCTCTCTCTTCACTCTCTAATTATTTTCTTTTTCAATTAATTTAATTAAATCTAATTTTCACTCTAAAATTCTATAAATACCTTCTTCCTCTTTCATTCTTTCACACAATCCATTTTACTACCAAAACTTTCTCAAATTCACCACACAAACAGTCTCTATAAAGATTTATCTCTACCAAAACTCTCTTTAACCAAACACTTATAAAAATCCTCCTTTACACACAAACCATCTTTTATTTTATACTACCCACATAATATCATATTCATTTACCATCTTCATACCACATAAACACTTAGGTAAAACTTCTTCCAACCATTTACTTTATCCATGTCATGTAACTTAACATGACTATGGTGTTGTTTTGAAACTCACATGAGTAGTAAAAGCAATAACATGTTTATGTTTTGTTCTTGCACATGAAATTCCTATTTTATTATCTTGTTATTATGTTTTTATACATGTTGTTATTAATGTTATTATTCATTATTATTGTTACTATTATGCTAATTTCTTATTCATATCTAACTAAATATATTTATGTATTTATATATAATCTTTAGAGCATATAAGCTCACTTGTTGTTTGTCATGCCTCAGAGGGTACCATAAACATGGCAGTCCACCGCATATAATATTAAAGCTAATGAATTACAACCTTAGTCATGCAGGAGCTTCGATATTACATGCAAGGCGTGCTTCCAAGATAGTAAGAGACTCACAGGGGTATTACATTTAAGTAGATAATAAAAGCATGCAAGAACTTATATAAATAAACGTGGAATATTCATTTGATAATAATCTCTTACAACTTCTTGGGGGCATTCCCCGTCTTAAATAGTCTTGTTCAACTAAACCATTAACAAGGTATATATAACTATAACATAGCCTACTATAGAGATTTTCTTAGAAGTCTATGTTCAAAACTAAATACATATAAATTCTCCCAAAAACTCCTAGTAGCTTTGGCTCATACCTGGCATACGGGGCTTCTCGGTGCCAACAATAGGTAATCATACTGTAACAAAAAGCTATAGGGGTATAAGCAAATCTAGCTTAGTGAGATAATTCCCATCTACAAAATTTCCATAAATCAAACAAGTATTTAAACAATCATATGAGAATGCACCAATCACATGAGCAAACAAAATACACAAGATTAATCGGAAACCATGTGTAGCATGGATTTTACGCCCTCCATGTCAGGGGTTGGGAGGTTATAGGCCCATATAACCATCAATATTTGCAGATTTATTGGCTCCTACTCACCCTGTAGACTTTCCGACTCCTACTTGCCTATGTAGACTTTCTAGCTCTTACTGGCCACCACTACAACTCCTCGTTTTCCCACACAAAGAATAGTAATGAATAAATGTGACTCACAAATATGATATGCATGAATCTTTTTCAATAAGGTTATTCCATTATTGTGAAGTTCAAGTAAAAGATGATCAAATCAATATTCATTATATCATTGCAAGAAATCATAAATTATTCATCAATTCCTCTTCCGATATTCTTAACTTATATTCAACCAATCATAAATTCAAATCGAACAATAATTGTTCATTTATCTTCTCCTTATTTTCTAGTGCTACTACTTACAAGCACAAACAATGAAATGTAACTAGTAAAGGATTAACTCACATCATGTCAATCGCTCGAAGTAGTCTTCCAAGAAAGTGATTTTGGTTCCTTCTTCATCTAAACAAGATGAAATACCCAAAATGAGTCTTTCATAGAATTTCTATTTTTGAAAATTGTAAATCTATCTTTAAATCGCGATAAAATCGAATTTGAGGAAATTCTAACTTAAAATGGCTATAACTTGCTCATTTTAACTTGGAATTTCGCATATTACATACCGTTTTCTACCTACTCAAAAAAATCTATCTATTTCTAAAACTATTTTCATCAAACTAAGTCATTTAAGTTCCAAAATAGTGGTGGTCAGATTCACCACGAATTTTCACAAAACTTGAATTTCTTCTTTAACAAAAACTCATTTTAAAGAGATAGATATTATAATAGTTTGTAAAACCTTTGAAATGTATATACATATATTTATTGACTCATATCAAGTGTATGAAACTAATGAAGTTGTCTCAAATCATAAAAATTTTTGAAATGGTAAAGTTTTCTAAAAGTTTTGGAAAAGTGGAACTTTTTGAAAATTCCTTTTATGTTTGCTAGAGAATATCTCAAGTTATTTTAAATGAGTATTTTTCTTTTCCTTAGTTTCATTTCCTTTAGTCTTTTTAAATTTCCAAAGAATGATTTTATTTTCTAAGCTTTAGTTTCTGATACTTTTTGAAGATAATAACAACTTTATATTTGTAAAAATAATTTCCTTGTTCCTTAAAATCATTCCAATTTTTTTTAAAAAAGAAACTCTTGGTGGTTGTCAACTAGTATTTCATGATAAAGTGGAGTTTAGTAAAACTTTTGTTTACTCAAGAATTTCTTTCCATGTATGTATTGCAAAAGTTCCTATGAACTTTTCTAGATTTCCTAGAAAAGTTTATCAAGACAAATTCCTAAGTTGTTATGAAAAAGTACTTCCTACTTTTATTTTTGGAGAAGAATTTCTATTTTAAGAAATCTTTGTCCTTATTTATCTTGTTGAGACAAAAACAATATGTTCATGCGTGATTATGAATCATAAAATTATGAAAACATAAGAAAACATAATAATTAAAGAAATAAGCTAGTAAAGAAATAAATCAAGTATTAGAACCTTAGCTTCATCAAGGTATCCCGGGACTAAGAAAAGACTAGTCCCAAAAAGAAAAAGAAATTGTTTTGACTTGATGAGGACAAGTCTAAGACTAGAAAGACTAGTCTTAAAACAACATGAAAGTAAATAAATTGCAAGGTAATAAATAAATTGCTAGCAAAGTAAATAAATTGCAAAACAAAGAAGCTTATATGCTCTAAAAGATATATATATATATATATATATATAGCTACATAGATATATTTAGTTAAATATATATGTAAAAGCAACATAAAAAAAATTAGATTCATAAACAAAAACAAAGTATGAACTTATTATTTCTTTAAGGTTTTCGAAAACACACACTAAGCTCATACTAAGTAAATGAACATAAAGGAAACTTGAAGAAATATTACCTAAGAAAACTAAACTTGAGAGAACTTTGGAAGAGAATTCTTGTAGAGAATTTGAGAGAGTAATTTTTGTGTATGAAAGGTGTGAAAGAAGTAGAAGGAAGAGGAGGTATTTATAGGAAAATGTGGGAGGAAAATTGTGTTAATTAAATAATTGAAAAACAAAACAAATTAGGGAAAAGAGAGGGGACCGACGCTACTTTGAGTGTGTGAGGGAGAGAAAAATTTATTTTTTTTGTATTTTTGTTAATGAAAATTAAGATATGAAAGATGTGAAGTTGTATTGGAAATGAAAATTGTAAGAAATAGAGGTATGGTTTGTAAGAGTAGATTATAAGAAAAAGTAGAGATAGACAAATAGTGTAGAATAGTAATAAATAGTGTAATGTGAAGTAAATATGATAATTTAAGTACCGGTAGTAAGAAAATACACTTATAATTGCGATATCTGATATTTTTAGTTACCGAAAAATTATGAAATTGATATTTTTGAAAACCTTATATTTTTACAAGTCTATCAGTATATTCGAAATATTTTTACTAATCTGAGCCCCAGGACACGCTTTTCGAAAACTATGTCCGGTTGTACTCAAAACGAATCGCGGTTTAACTAATATAATATTTCTAAGCTTTCTCAGGTTATTACGAACTATTCTACATACTAATCTCTTACTAACTTTCCTAGGGTTGCTTAAACGAGAAAGCCGGACTTGAACGGCTGCAAAAGACTAGGGTTTTGTTGACCTTGAGATTCCGGTTGACTTTCTAGTTAGGGTTTAAGCTTAATTGATCACAAAACTTTAGGGGTTTACATTGTTTATTTAATTTTATGCTTTGCAATTCATTTATTTCATGCTATTTTATGACTAGTTTTTTTAGTCTTAGACTTATCTATATAAAGTCAAAACAACATTTTCTTTCTTTTCTTTATTCTTTTTGGGACTTGTCTATTATTAGTCCCGTGATGCCTTGATAAAGCTAAGGCTCTCAATACTTGACCGAGTTACTTTGATGAAGCTAAGGTTCCCAATATTTGATATTTTTATTATCTTGCTTATTATTATTTGCTTCTAGTATTTTTCTCATATTCTTATTATTTTACATGCTCATAATACATGCATCTACAAAATGATATTATCTCAACTAAATTTAAAAGTAGAATCTTACTTTATTAAAGGAACTTGAGACTAAATTTTCTATTATGTGACTTATCATTGAATAATGGAGTTATCATCAACAATATAGAAATGGAGTAATATAAGTTTTCTCAAAGTTTTCTCAAATAACAAATATAGCTTTACCAAGAAAATATAAGAAATAAACACTTTCTTTTTATTATATGGTAACATAAGTTTTCATAAAATAATTTGTTAGTATTCAAAGTTTTCACAAAAGGCTTAAGATTAAACTCTTTTTAACACCATAACAAAATCAAGAAGCAAACTAGTTTTCAAAGTTAAGATGAAATCAACCCATAAGTTATAAACCCACTTAGGAAAATAATGATTTTCAAGTTTCTAAAGAAGGAACTTATTTTCAAAGAATGTAAATATGATAAAATCAAAAACAAAGGATTTTATCAATAAAGAGGATTCTTTTCAAATAAAGTTTATAAAGGAAATAAAAGACCAAGTTTTAAAAAACAAGAACTTATATTTTAAACAAGAAATATAAAAAGAAAGGACTCATTTTCTAAAATCATTCTAAATGCAAATTTATAAATAGGTTATCAACAACTTAATAAACTTTTGATATCTTTGATCTTTTATTACTAGAAGTAGCAATTATAAAAGACGAAAGTAAAAGGAAAATTTACTTGTTTTGGAAAAAGGAATAAGGAAAATAAAATAAGAATATATTTATTTATAATAACCTAAGAAAATATAAAGTTTCTTCAAAATACTTGAAAAGAAATTTGACAAGTTAAGTTTTAATACTTCAAAATGAATTGTTTTAATGAAATAAATTGTTGAGACACTACCATTAGAATTTTTGCATATAAAGTGAGCTTACCTATATAATCAAAGGATTTATCAATCATATATATATATATATATGTATATATTACTAAAGGATTTTTGAATGAAGTTAAGTTGGAAAATTTGTTTCGCAAAAACCAGAAATATTCATTTTGAATCTGTACCCTAAGGTTTCGGAACCCAAACAACCTTATATGAAAAAAATAACCTTAGAAATGGTAGATATTTTCGAATAGATAGAAAACGGTATATTATATGAGAATTTCCGAGTTAAAATGGGCAAGTTATGGCCATTTTAAATTAGAATTTCATTCTATATGATTTTGACGAACATAGTGCAATAGAATGACAAAGTTTAAGCAGAATCTCTACGAAATACTCATCCCGGGCATTTCTTTTGTCTAGGTGACGAAGGATACAAGATACCCTTCCTGAGGATTGCTACAACTAAAAAGATTGTGAAATGGACGAGTGAATTATTCCTTTTAATTTCATTACCTTGCTTATGCTTGTAAAGTAGTGACATTAGTATACTAAGAAAAGATAAAAATGGATATGCATGGGGAATTTGGGAATATGTATACATGTGATTTTATGCTTATGTGTGAAATAGAATTAAGAATATCGCAACTTCAAACTGTTTGTTTAAGTATTTTGTTTACTTACGTATGACTGCTTATTGTTTGCTAAATTGATTGATCGCTCCCCTTAATAAACCTTATTAAGGTTTGGCTTAAGAAAAGTAAAACCTCACGCATAGCATCCATCAAGTCACATTTCTTTCGGAAGGCTGCTACTCCTACACGTAGAGTTGGATTGGCTGTTATCGTACTGGGACACGGGCCATGTTCCTTTCTAAAGAATCTAAATCACTCGGGGAATGCAACTTTAGGCTCGCAGCCGAGCCAACCAAACGCTTTAGATGGAGACATGGGGACTAGCAATAGAAGGTCGAAGATCTTCATCAACAATTCTCTAACCTTTGATACGGAGGGGTAAATCCGTTATATATATAGTTTCTGGATAACTATATATGTTTGTGAAATCACGTGATTGTTGCATTGTGTGCATAGCTTATGTGTGAAAATTTAAATGAACTTGTTTGAAATCATGGTGCGAATGAGAAGGAATACCTCACTAAGTTAGTTGTAAGCTTATACTCCTATAGATTTTGTTGAAATAGATATACCCGTGGCTTAAATCGAAGATCATGGCATTAAGGAAGTCTTGGAAGAATGTTAAACTTTTATGAAGGCAATGGGAATATAGGATGAAGTTACTTTGTAAGGTTCCTTATATGTAATATATGTTATGTTAATGTTTTGAAAATTTCTAAGAAGTGTATTTATTTTGACTTGAAGACAATAGAGAGATATGCCCCTAAGAATTGTAATTTACCATGTTTATGTTTTATGATAAGTATTCTTCTTGTTTTGTTCCTTAATCATTATCAATATAAATTGTGCTACTCCAATGCGTTCCCTTGGTTATGATATACGCCTTGTACATGATATGGAAGTCTTTGTGCAACTAAGGTAGTCATTCTTAGGCTTTAGTATTGTGTACAGTGGACTGCTACGTTTAGGGTACCCTTCGGGGCGTGACAGGAACAAAAACCCTAGAATCGATTCGAACCAATCACGAACACTAGAAACCCTTTATAATGTCAGATAGATTAGATAACCTAAAATGTCTTATGAGTAAGATGGGGATATAAATTCGTAAATACAAAGCCTTAAGAAAGCGAGTACCTTAGAAAATTGAATGAAAATTCAATAATCATTCAACTTAGAAATCCCACACTAAACGATCCGTCCATTTGATCACTAACACGTAAATAGAGACAATATATTTAAATAATATTTAATAATAAAATAATATAAACTAATTTCCTATAATATAGTATTAGATTATCAAGTCAAAATTTCACCAACTAAATGAAACAGTTTCCATACCCAATCGCCGGCAAGCAAATCGAGCCAACATGTCTAGATAGCAATTAATAATAAAATAATATTAAATTATATTCTAGTATATTATTATTATTTTATTGAATTATAAAATCGTTATTTAAATTGAGTTTTACGCATACCTAAATTTTTACCAGTAAATAATTGTCATTTCATTTCACTATTTGTTATCATTTACTACTATTCATTATTATACCCTACTATTTATCTATACCATATTCTTACATAAGCATACCTATTCTTATAAAACCATAGCTATTCTTACACATACCTTACCTATAAATCACATCTCTTTACTTTGTTTTTCTTTTCTTCTCTCGCTCACTCTCATTTTCTTCACTTTTCTCTCCTCCTCTCCCTTTATACCTCTCACTTCTACCCATTATGTGCTTTACATACTCATTCATTTCCTACTTCTCTTACTCTTTAAAATTCTCTAAAATTTCTCAAGCTATCTCCCTCTTCTCCTCAATATCACTTACCCCTCCCCCTTCATCTCACCCTCTCTCTTTGCTTCATCTCACTCTCTTACACACACACACACACACACACACACACATATCCTCTACATTTTGTCTAGGTAAACACACTTAAACCCTCAACCATATTATGTTTATATCAATATGTATGTGCCTTTGTGCTATTCCATGAAATATCTCCATGATACATGATGCTAGGGATTGGAAATACAAAAACCTAATTTCTTATATTTATGTTTATGTTTATGTTTATGTTGTTACTTTATGTACAAAAACCTAATTTCTTATATAAGTATTTATATATATACATATATGTATGTATATTTTTAGATAATATTGCTTACTAATCTAAAATTGCAATTTATTTGCTTTCATGCAATGTATTTCTTGTAAGTTTATTTTCCAGACTTGGCCACTTCAAGCCATAAGAAAATTAATCCTAAATCTAGCCTTAAACTTGTCCATATTCAAGTCTTATGGGAACTTGTCCATATTCAAGTCTTATAAGGACTTGTCCATTTTTAAAGTCCAAAGGAACCTTGTTCTAAATTTAAGACTGCCATTTGACTTTATGCTAACTTTACGTTCATATTTGCATTTCTTTGTTTAAGAAGTTTATTTTGTTCATGTACATATTATGCTCATAGTGATATTATTGATGTTTATAAAATGATTTTTTGAACTTAAATGCCATGATGGTCAAAAGACTCTAAATTAAAAGTAGGAATAAGATGATGATCATGAGATTATCATAATAATCACTTACTAATTCAGAGGGCTTAACATAAAAGTGAGGGATTCTTGTAATGATGAACCTCCACACTATGATGATTCTTTGTTATATAAAATATTGTCTAAAACTTGGTTCTCATACATGGAAAAAAAACTATTTAACAAAGAGAAATTTGTAAACTAACTCCATCCGCTTATTTTTCCTAAAATACCATGACACATATCAATGAATAGGGATGTGAAACTTTGTTTTTTATTCTCAAAACCAACTTGATTTTAGTGTTATAAAATGATCAAGCAAAATAACCACTCATGCTCTAAATTTTTATAAGTGTGGAAACCTAAAGGAAACCATAGGAAAATATAACTTTGAAATCCTCTCCTTACAAACACTTGAATTCAACGTTAAAAAAAATAATAAATAGGTTATAATAAAGCTTAGCCATGAACCTAGTTTTGTGCTGAAAACCTTAGAGATGAACAAGTTGTAAAACTCGATTTTTCTATCCCGATTCACTTGTTTCAAAAGTCATGAAATCAAACACACTAAAACAATTTTAATTTTCTAGCTATTTTTGTTGACATATTTTAACTTCAATTCAAAATTTCATTAAGAAAATTGTTTTGAGCAACATTAGTAGGATCATGAGTCTGTAATGGATTATCTTTCATGTTTCATTTATATTTGGGCATAGGAATAATGAATATACACATTAGAGAGTCCTACATGGAGTGAAATCTTTAGAAAACACCAAAATAAAGTAAAAAAACAAACTAGAAGCAATTTGATCCTACTTTTCCGAGAACTTAGAGACCTTATATGAGCAAAATAACTTAGAAGTGGATAGATCATTCGAAGTATGTAGAAAATGACTACTTATATACAAAAATTGAAGTTAAAACAACTTAGATATGACCCTTTTAAGATCTAAACTTGGTAACCAGGAAAAATATTAGGAAAATAAGAAATGTAAAAATAAAAGTATAAGTAAAGTTAGTGTAAACCCCCTGGAAATTTCATAATTCTTAGAAAATAATCCCAAGAGTCAAACACCAGAATCGAAACCTTAAAAATTGAACCAAGTTAAAACTTAATTCTAAATAATATCAAAAACGAGATTTCTTAATCTGAGAAAAGAGAACCCTCAAAAACAAAATAGAAAAATCCAACTATCGGTTGGATCAATATCCGTACGCTAATCAAATCATCTGCTTGATTCCTAAAACACAAATCAAAACGATATACTCAAATAACGCTCGACAACAAAATGCTAACATCTTAAAACCCTGGTGAATTTTGGAATCAGAAATTTCAATTTTCATCAAAAGTCAAATTGAGTCAACTCATAACCCTAAAGTCGGTTAAATGATCCTAAGAACTGAAAACTATTAAATAATCACAAATAAAATGAGATAAACCATAGATATCGAACTAAAAATATAATACGATAAAAACTCCAAAATCATATCTTACGAATAACTCAACAAAAACCAAAAGTCAAACAGAAACCTTAAGTCAACAAAGCATACAAACAAACCTTAGTATTTAAGATCTAGCAATCCCGCGCTCTTAAACCCTAAACAACGAAACAAAAATAATTGTTGATAATAGTTCGTATTAATATAAGGAAGCTTAAAAATATCAGATTCGCGAATTTCTAATGTCCTTCGGATCCGAACTGGATCAGTTTTCAAAAAGCGTGCCTCGATACACTGGATAGCAAAAATATTCCGTAAATACCAATAGACTCTTAAAAATATAAGAATTTTAAAAATATCAGTTTTAGAATTTTTCGATAGCTAAAAATTACAATATCGTATTTATACGTATTTTTATTACTACCAGTATTTTAATTGTCTAGTTTACTATTCATTACTATTCATCTTTCTCTACTTTTTCTTACTAACTATTCTTACACCTACATACCTATTTCTTACAATTTTCTTTTCCCATAAAAATTCTACACCACATATTACTAAACTTCTCTCACACTTTTCTTCTAAAATTAATTTTTAATCAAATTTCTCTCTCCCTTCATGTCTTTACCGTCCACCCCTCTCTTTCCTCCCTCTCCAATTATTTTCATTTTCAATTAATTTAATTACATCTAATTTTCACTCCAAAATTCTATAAATACCTCCTTCCTCTTTCATTCTTTCACACAATTCATTTCACTATCAAAACTCTCCAAAAATCTCTCCACAAATCCTCTCTTCAAGATTTCTCTCTACCAAAATTTTCTTAAACCAATTCTTTGAAAAAATTATTTCTTATACACAAACTTTCTACCACATATCATTACTCACATTATACCTCTTTCATCTACTATCTTTATACCACATAAACACTTTTGGTAAACTTCTTCCAACTATTTATTTACCCATGTCATGTAACTTAATATGACTATAGTGTTGTTTTGAAACTTATATGAGTAGTAAAAGCAACAACATGTTCATGTTTTGTTCTTGCACATAAACTTCCTTTTTTTTATTATGTTCTTATGTTGATTTTATTATTCATATCTAACCAAATATATTTATGTATTTATATATAATCTTTAGAGCATATAATCTCACTTACTATTTATTTAATTTCATGCTTTACAATTTATTTATTTCATGCTATTTCTTTAAGACTAGTCTTTCTAGTCTTAGACTTGTCCATATCAAGTCAAAACAACCTTTTATTTATTTTCTTTATTCTTTTGGGACTAGTCTATTCTTAGTCCCGAGATGCCTTGATGAAGCTAAGGCTCCCAATACTTGAGTGGGATACCTTGATGAAGCTAAGGTCCCCAATACTTGATATTTTTATTATCTTACTTATTATTATTTGTTTCTAGTATTTTCACATGTTCTTATTATTTTACATGCTCATAATACTTGCATCTACATAATGATATTGTCTCAACTAATTTAAAAAGTAGAATTTTTCTTTATTAAAGAACTCAAAACTAAATTTTCTATTATGTGACTTGTCACAAAATAATGAAGTTATTATCAACAACATAGAAATAGAGTAATACAAGTTTTCTCAAGTTTTTCTCAAATAACAAAGATAACTTTACCAAAAAAACATAAGAAATGAATACTTTCTTTTTACATTATGATAACCTAAGTTTTAGTAAAATAATTTGTTAATATTCAAAGTTTTCATAAAAAAACTTAAGAATAAACTCTTTTTAACTCCATAACAAAACTAAGAAACAAACTAGTTTTCAAAGTTAAGATGAATTCAACCCATAAAGTTATAAGCCCCTTTAGGAAAATAATGATTTTCAAGTTTCTAGAGAAGAAACTTATTTTCAAAGAATATGAATAAGATAAGATTAAAGGATTTTATCAATAAAGATGATTCTTTTCGAAGAAAATAAAAGAACAAGTTTTAGAAAACAAAAACTTATATTTTAAATAATAAATATAAGAATACAAGACTCATTTTCTAAAACCATTCTAAATACAAATTTATAAATAGGTTTTCAACGACTTAATACACTTTTCATAAATTTGATCTTTTATCACTAGAAGTAAAATTTATGAAAGACCAAGATTAAAGGAAAATTTATTTATTTTTGGAAAAAGAATTAAGAAAATAAAATAATAATATACTCATTTATAATAACCTAGGAAAATATAAAGTTTCTTCAAAATACTTAAAAAGAAATTGTCAAAGTTAAAGTTTTAACAACTCAAAATGAAATTGTTTTATGAAATAAATTGTTGAGATACTACCATTAGAATTTTTGCATATAAAGTGAGCTTATCTATATACTCAAAGGATTTATCAATTATATGTATATATGTATTTGCTAAAGAATTTTTGAATGAAGTTGACTTAGGAAATGGTTTTGCAAAATCTAGAAATTTTTCATTTTAAATCTGTACCCAATGTTTTCGGAACCCAAATGACCTTATATGACAAAGATAATCTTAGAAATGGAATAAATCTTTTTAAATAGGTAGAAAACGGTATATTATATGCGAAATTTCGAGTTAAAATGAGCAAGTTATGGTCATTTTAAATTGGAATTTTATTCTATACGAATTTGACGAACATAGTGAAATAGAATTTGAAAGTTTAAGTAAAATTTCTAAGAAAAACTCATCCTGGGTATTTCTTTTGTCTAGATAACGAAGGATACAAGAATACCTACCCGAGGATTACTACGACTAAGAAGATCACGAAATAGACGAGTGAGTTTTTCCTCTTAATTTCGTTACCTTGCTTATGCTTGTAAAGTAGTGGCATTAGCATACTAAGAAAAGATAAAAATGGATATGTATGGGAATTCAGGGATATGTATATATGTGATTCTTTGTTTATGCACGAAATAAGAATTAAGAACATCACAACTTCAAACTTGCTTGTTTAAGTGTTTTGGTTTACTTACTTGTATGACTTTTTATTTGCTAAATTGATTGATCGCCCCCTAATAAACCTTAATAAAGTTTGGCTTATGAAAAATAAAACGCTCACGCATTGCATCCATCGAGTCACATCTCTTTCGGAAGGCTACTACTCTTACGCATAGAGTTGGATCGGCTGTTATCGTGCTGTGGCACGGATCATGTTCCTTCCTAGAGAATCCAAATCGCCCGAGGAATGCGACTCTAGGTTCAGAGCCGAGCCAACCGAACGCTTTGGGTGGGGACCTGGGGACTAGCAGTAAAAGATCAAGGACCTTCATCACTGATTCTCTAACCTTCGATAGGGAGGGGTAAATCCGCTCTATATATGGTTTCCGGATAACTATATATATTCATGTATCATGTGATTGTTGAATTGTACGCATAGCATATGTGTGAAAATTTAAATGAACTTGTTTGAAAACATGGTGCGAATGCAAAGGAATATCTCACTAAGCTAATTGTAGCTTACACCCCAATAGATTTTGTTGAAACAGGTATGCCCGTGGCTTAAATTGAGGATCATGACATTAAGGAAGTCATAGAAGGCTGTAAGCTTCTATGAAGGAAATGGAAATATAAGATGAAGTAATTTTGTAAGGTTCTTTATATGCAATGAATTCTATGTTAGTATTTTGGAGATTCTAAGATGTATATTTATTTGAAGACAATAGAGGGATATACCCCTAAGAATTGTAATTTAATATGTTTATGTTTTATGATAAGTATTCTCTTTGCCTTGTTACTTATCTATTATCAATATAAATTGTATTACTCTGATGCGTTCCCTTCGTTGTGATGTACGCCTTGTACATGATATGGAAGCCTTTGCATGACTGAGGTAGTCATTCCTAGGCTTTAATATTATGTACGATGGACTGCCACATTTAGGGTACCCCTCAGGGCGTGACAGTTACTGTGAAATACTCATTTTGGGTATTTCTTTATTTAGGTAGCCAGGAAGTTGAGACTCCATTCCTAGAGAATTACTTCAATTGAAGATTGTCATCATGGTTGATTGAGTTTTTTCTTATAATTTGGTTACCTTGTTTGTACTTATATTTTGCTTTACTAGATATGATAGTACAAAGATAAAATGAATATATATGGGGCTCATAGGAAATGCTTGTATTTCTATGTATATGATAAAAGATGTTAAGCATATTGGAACCATCATTATGATTATTTATGTGTGTCGCATATTTCATTTTAAGTATTATTTGTATGATAAATTGCTTGATCACCCCATAAAAGAATTGTAAATACTATTTGGCTTTGGTAAAATTAAGGGACAAAGCCCCTTTTGGTATCTAAACTTTGGCCAAGTGGACAATTAGGTACTTGAACTTTTAAGAAGACCAATTTCATACCTAACTAAACTTTTCGTTTCCCTTTTCACCACCTCCAAAATCATTGCCTAACATGTGCCCATTACTTCAAGAGATAATAAAAGAGTGAGGTAGTGAAAAGGAAAACCAAAAGTCTAGCTTGGTATGAAATTATTCATCTTGAAAATTCAGGTACATAATTATCCACTTGGCTAAAGTTTAGATACTAAAAGAGCATTTTTCCTTAAAATTAAATGGGCATGCATTGCATCATCATGTCAGAAATTGTCATGCCCTAAATAGGGTAATGGCATATCCAATTCCGCTACATATAACACTCAACGTTATACACTAAAGCTATCCTAAACTATTTGTTAATCATGATCACTTGCTAACCAATTTTAGGTTTTGAAATTGTTTATTTAGTTTTTGAAAATAGCTTATATACAACGGAAAAGTAGAAACTGTACCAAAGATAAATGATTGCTTATATAAGGCATTTGATAAAGGATTATATAACCACAACTCAAATAAAGCCTTCAAATGAAAACACAAGTTTGAAACAATAACTACAACTTTTCATGTGAAAATACAAATAATCCAGTACCTAGCAACTCCACTTATCAATAAACTCGTTAAATCAGTCTCGTACCCAAGTCACAACTAAACATCAAGTTGAAATTTTCATTACCTGAAAAAGTATAAGAGTAAGCTGGAGCTCAGTACAACAGCAACGCAAGCACACACAAGATGGATACATATCTTTATTCTAATACAGTGTGACAACCAATAGGTTATATCTTGAAATTAAAGTGTAACAAATCAATATTGGAGTACTTACACTCTGACAATACACCACTCGTAATCTAGAGGTTTCGAGTAGTAGCAACTACTCAAGGGATTGACACAGGTAACCCACATACATATATCTCTTATAGGAATCGCTACAATAATAGCCTCGT
Organism: Combretum micranthum; assembly: GCA_024138025.1. Lineage (NCBI taxonomy): Eukaryota > Viridiplantae > Streptophyta > Magnoliopsida > Myrtales > Combretaceae > Combretum > Combretum micranthum. The sequence continues at coordinate 352,445 of JAMXBD010000785.1, forward strand.
CTAGGATTTACAGACATTACGTATGTCTATTTATCTCAATCCATATTATAATATAACTCAACCGATTCCGTAAATATGAATAAATTTGCATTACTTCTCTCCAAGTCTAAGTAGATATTATCCCAATCTCGTTTATCCTATCAGCTACCTACAAAGCCACCAATGATATATCAATAATAATGATAAGGGTTACCTAAGCACCTAACTACTGTATTGGCATCACCTAGCAAGATTATTGCTCCTTAGGCCAGATGAAACGACACAAGCACAAACAACAATCAATTATGAATCGTCTTTAAGTTTTAGTTTATTTAGGATGCCTATCCTAAAAAAGCAACAAATAATTGACTATGCACTTGATAAGTTTATAATCCGATATAAAACGGAAGGTATACCATACGTTATGTTAGAGGCAACAATATATGTATAAAAAATATTCAATATGAGTATTGAGTATATATTTAATTATCAAATTCATATTGATTATTTAGTTATAACCTAGTTACTTGTTAAAATAAGATCACACATATGTGCATGTATAGAACCATAATTATCATCTTGAATTGAAACTATGTAAGGAAAATGAGCTTAAGAAATTTTGAATTAATCCTACAAGAATAATATATTGAATTTCTTATTTTGAAGTATTAAGTCTTTATGGATCCTATAATAAGCCCAATATGAATTCTAAGTCTTACATTATTTGAAGAAAATGCGCTTTAGGGAATTTATAATTAGGCCTTTTAAGAATATAATCTATAATTTAGGTGGGAATGGGCTTCAATTTTGAGTTTAGGCCCAATTAGAGTAAAATTGGATATCGAACCTAAAAATTGAATATCAAATTCATTTGGATTGAATTTAGAGTTAACTAAGGTTGACCTAGTAAATATTTTAGACTTATAGGCCCTAGAAATGTTACATGAGTCTATTAGGTAATTCAAAACCTAGAAATGGATAATGGACTTAAATAATTTGAATTAAGCCCAATTAAAATAGTTATAAGTTATTGGGCCTACATTTGATAATTTAAGCCCATAAAATGTAATTTGGTAATGATTTTGATTTTGAGGTCCTAAAGCTTCTAAGAAAGTACATAAGAGTGGAATAGACCCATTTATGTTAAAATAGACCGAAATTAACTAAGAATAGCTTAATGAACCTTGGTTCTATACCATGCCTATTTTAAGCTTAAATAAGCTCATTGGACATGTAACAAGCAATTAGACCTAAATTATTTTATTCAGCCCATTTTTATTTTTAAAAATCCCATTATAAGTCCAATTATACTATCTTAGCCTAAATTTATTCATTTATGCCCAAATTATTTATTCTAGCCAATAATTATATTCTAGATTGATCAAATTTATGTTACACATTATTTGTTTGTTTAATTTCACAAAATTAGCATATTATTATTTATAATAAATCCAATATATATGTATGTATTTATTTTTACGAATTACAACATAATCAATATGCAACCTAAGAAATAAATTTTAACAAGTTATTATTAACATTCAAATTTTTTTTTTTTTGGTAAATAATACAATTAACATGCAATCTAACAAATAAATTTAACAATCAAATTTGTATTAGCTATATTGATCTAATGGCCTTTCTCTCCCCTACTCCTTTGGATTTTTGATGAAGCTCGAAATTTTCAAATCTTTTTTATCAACTTAACTTTTTACCTATCATTTAGAATTAGAGGTTCATAAGGGATTGAAATTGGTATAAGGAATATTATAAAATTGTAGGGTTAATTTACCTGATTTTGTTTGAAATAGAGATAAGTTTTAAGGTTATTTTGGAGTTTAATCTTTGATGGTAGTGTTTGATTATTCTACTAAGAATCGTAGGAAAGGAATATGTAACTAGGGTAAAAATTTAATCAAAATAAAAGAAATAAAATTTGTAGGGTAAATCGGATATAACATGGGATAATTTAGAAAAGATTTTGAGGTAACATTATGAATAATAATAATATTAAAATTATGCTAAAAATAGGAAAGGATAAGGATTCTTGGATGTAAGTTGATAGAAAATGATTTGGTAATGGCATGGTATAATCTCTAATTTCCCTTGAAATTAATTACTAGTTTAATTACACTAATTTGTTTGTCTATACAATATGGTTTGTGTAGACTATTTAGTTAAATCATCTAAATTCAAAATTGCCCTTATTTTCACTCATTAATTGACACTTTCCTATATTAGCTTCCAAAAATTTGGGATATTTCACATATAGAAGGCTGCTACTCCTATGTGAGGAACCGAAAGCGCAATAAATAATCATGCCACGAGCATAGCCCTACTCACACTTGAGGAACTAAGTTGATTGGGAAGGCAGCCTCAATGAGGAATTGTGCCTAGGCAATCACTATTGGCATGTGCTCGGGGGCTAGCAGCAGATGGTAGAGATGTTTAGACGAAATTCCCTAACCTTTGTTACAAAGGGCATAAATCCATTGTATATATGGTTTCTAGATAACATGTATACTTGTGTGCTTATGTGTTTGTTGCTAGCATGCATAGTATATGTTTAAATTTAAGAACCTTTTTTTTTTCTTAATGTTGTTTTGTGTGGACGAATGGAGATATCTCACTAAGTATATTATAGCTCATACCACTATAGATTTTTGTTGAAACAGGAGTATCTTTGGTTTCACCCGAGAGATGGATGCTTGAGGTAACTGCTAATGAACTCTTTGAGGGAAGTTATGGGAGAATGGAAAGTAGATCTCTTTGGTATCTCTTAAATTGGGTTTGTAAGACTTTATTATTTGGGAGACTACTAAGGATGACTATAATACTCGAATCATTTGTGGATTTAGCAAGGGTATGTAATTCGCCTAATTTTACATAACTTGATAAAGAACTATAATAAAAAGTAGCAAAAATCACTCCTAATTTTTCGCAAATTAAAATTATTAAACTATGAAAAAATAATGATCAATGATAAACTCATCGTTATTGTAAATTTTAAAATCAGTTTCCTTAAGTTAAATAGTTAGAAAAACAATTCCAATATTTGTTAAAATAATATAACAATGATTTTCGAATTAATACTAATATTTTATAGCCTTGAACTATCTTTAGAAAATTTATAAACACTAATTATTTAAACAAATAAATTCTTAGAGCAGGATTCTACGAAATGAATCAATAACTCAACAAATAATTGTAGTTGACCTTAAATTTCAATTACAATAAATATGGTCACGCCTTAAGGGTACCCTAAACGTAATAGTCCACCACACTCAATATTAAAGCTAAGTATGACAACCTTAATCATTACCAGAAGCTTTGATATTAAGTGTAAGGCGTGCTCTCACAATTTTAGATGACCATACATGGAATTATGAAGCTTAAGAAGATATAATAACAAATTAAGAAAAGAAGATTCATAATATTCATTCATTCATAACAATTGTCATATAAGCCTTAGGGGCATTCCCCCACCAAAAACTATAATCTATTACAAGAAATTTCTATGAAATCTACATCTTAGTCATCACTAAACTTCATCAAAAAAAAATTCCTTAACCAAAAAGAAAATACCTGGCTGCAGGGTCCACGTGGCCTCAACCACAAATAGGTAAACTGCAAAAAATATCTATAGGGGAATAAGCTAATAGGCTTAGTCATAATTATTTCCATAAGTAAACTTCTTGTGTAGTAGAATTCAAACAAGTTATTTAAGCAATCAAGTGAAATGCAACATACACGTGGGCAAACAAGGCATATAGTTTTCTGAGAACTATATGTTGAATGGATTTATGCCCTCCATTCGGGGTTTAGTGATGTATAATCTCAAAATGAGTAGTTTCAGTTAAGTTATGCTTTCGATCAATACTGCCAAGCATATAAGGTCTACTCGGGTTGAGCCATGCTTCCGGACATTCCACCAAGCATTGGTTTGATTCCATGTCACCAAGAAATCGCTTTCGATCATAACCGCCAAGTGTTGCTTTCGACCGTACTACTATCCTTTTCACCCAAGGATAATAACCCCATGCAATGTGACTCACTTCGTGGTATGCATGAATCAATTTATTTAAGATATTATAGCATCATTATTATCAAATTTAAGGTGATCATAGAATTTCATACATATCAAGTGTTAAACTAAAACAAACATTTACTTACAATCAATTCTGACCTCGATATTCTTAGAATCCTTTTAATAATTTTTCGCATACATTTCAATTTGTCTTTTCTTAATTTTAATGCGACTTAACTACAAGCACAGTCAAATAAATCTTTTTAAGAAAATAAACTCACGATGCCATATTGACACTTCTTCTAAAAGGATAAGTCGCTCAAACAATTCACTTAGTTGAAATAATCCTCGGGATATGGGTATTCTTCCTCGGAATCACCTAATCAAGAAAAATTTCCAAAATGAGGATTTATTGGTAACTTTCTTGAGATTTGGCAAAACTATGTCATAAGAACGTCAAAGTTCGCATAAAAGATTATTCCAGATTAAAATGGCCATAACTTGGTCGTTTTAACTCGGAATTGCGCATATAATACACCGCTTTCTATCTATTCGAAAAGATTTATCCATGTCTCAAACTATTTTCATCAAAAAATCATTTAGGACCCAAAACAATGGTGATTAGATTCACCACTAATTTTCCCTTCCCAAAAGCAATTTTTTTCAAACATTAAATCATCCAAAAATTTCTTTGATAAATACTTAGTTATCTATATAGTTGAAAATTTCCTTTTTCATAGATACATAGTTCATATTTTATCCATGCTCAAGTATTTGTTGTCCATTAAAATTTCTTGAGTAAAACAATGTTAATTAAAAGTTTAAAAAACTATAGTTTACAAGAAATTCATTTTTTGTAACTCCTTTTAAAGATGAATATTTTGTTTCTTTTGCTTTCAAAGATTTATTTCATGTTTATCTTACTATTATTCTTAAATGACTTTTGGTTGGAATAAATTCCTTCTTTTCGAAATTTTTAATAAGAGTCACTTTTCCTATTTGTTCTCTATAATATTTCTTTGACCATTTATTTGAAAAGGTTTTAATTTGAAAATTCTCATTCCTTTTTCATGGGGTTTCCTTTATATTATGCTGTTATAGAAATCATTTTAGTATCAAAATTATCTTCTTTTTGGAAAACAATGTAATATAAAAATGATTAAAAAGCTTTTAAAACAAGAGTAACTTTTAAAATTGTAGTGAGTTCTTCCTAGAGTTTGAAAAAGAATAAATTTACTTTTATTAAACCATATATTCTACATTTCATATAAAACTATTCTTAGGTGATAAAATCTCCTTTTTATCAAAATATTATTGGAGCTTTAAAGATTTGGACAACAATTTTTATGGACATGATTATCAGAAATAATAACAAGCAAAAATAACATAAATAATGCATAAGGTCAAGTATTGGGAGTCTAGCTTCTTCAAGTCTCTCGGGACTAAGAAATATACTAGTCCCAAAAGATATAAAATAAAAGAAAGATAATTGTTATGACTTGATGAGGACAAGTCTAAGGTTGGAGACTGGTCTTATAACAACATGAAATAAGTAAATTGCAAGGAATGAAATAAATAAATTACTTTGCATGAAAGTAAATAAATTGAAAGTGAGCTTATATGCTCTAAGGAATATATATATATATATACATAATACTTAGTTAGATATAATAACAATAATAATATGAACAAAGTAAAGTAACAATATAAATAGATATTCATGAACATGAATAATACATGAACATAGTGTAGCTTCCATAACATTTAGTCTTCGGAAACCCACACCATGGTTGTGTAAAGTTACATGACATGAGAAGAAGAATTTTGGTAAAGAAAATTTTGCTTAAAGAGTGTTTTGAGATATTATGTGTGAATGAGTTTTGTCTCTGTAGAAGGTGGTTTAAGAGTGTTTTTGAGAGAGTTTTGAGAGTGTATATGGAGAGGGTGTTGAGAGAAAAATTTTAGAGAGATTTGGTAGAGAATTTGTGGGTAGTAATTGTGTGAAAGAAGTGAAAGAGGAGAGGGTATTTATAGGAAAATGAGGAGTGAAATTTATGTTATTTAAATAAAGAAAATTTAAAAGAAATTAAGTGTGAGGGAGGGAGTGGTGCGTTGGCCACTATTGGAGAGAGAGAAGAGAGAGTTTTATTTTTGTATTTTTGTTGATTAAATGTAATATTAAGTAATGTAGATGTAAAATAAATTTATGGAAAAGGTAAAAAAGAAAGATAATAGGTATATGGTGTTGTAAGAGTAGGTGTTACAAAAAGTAGAGATAAATGAATAGTGTAGAATAGTAATGAATAGTATAATGTAAAGTAGATATGATTAATAAAGTACCGATAGTAAGAAAATATACGTATAATTGCGATATCTATTATTTTTACTTACCGAAAAATTATAAAACTGATATTCTTTAAAACCTTATATTTCTACAAGTTTAACGGTATATTCAAAATATCTTTACTATTCCAAGCCCCAGGACACGTTTTCAAGAACTGTATCCGTTCGGGTTCAAAACGATTTACGGTTTTACTAATCTGATCTTTTTAAGCTTCCTTATGTTATTAGAACTATTCTACATACTAAACTCTTACTTACTTTCTTAGGGTTGCGAACACAGGATTGCCGGACTTAAACTATTACGTCTAACTAGGGTTTTGTTGACTTTAGGGTTTCCGGTTGACCTTTCGATTATGGTTTAAGCTAAACCGATCACAAAACTTTGGGAGTTTACAAATACAATTAATTTTTAGAACCTATTGATTATAAAGATAGTTTAAAGAAAAATCAATAGAGTTATAAAATATGCAAAGCTAACAAAAATTAATCAATCCTCAAGAATCTAAAATTAAATATTTAAATTTTACTAGTATTTTGGACCTTGAGTCTATAGATATCAAAATCCTGATTTAAACATAGTAACCCAAGAATTTTTATAACTAATAAAATAAAGAAAGTAATAATCGTAAAATAGATATTAAATCTAGGATCGAATAAAACTCTAGAATAAACCTATGAGTAGTAATAAACTCATTTATAAAATTAAAAATCTAAATAGAAAATTCTTTTACCCTAATAGATGCTAAAGACAAGATTTCGTATCTTGAGCAAATAACTTAAGATATAGTTAAAAAGTAGCCCTACATTTCAAGATCAATAAAAGACAACTCCTTTATAGAACCTATTAATTATAAAATAATAACTAAAAGACAAACTACTAGTATTATAAATACGCGATAAGAATGAAGACAGATATGTTACTAATAATCTAGACTTCAGAAAAATAATTGGATTGCACCATTATTCTAGTTAGTCAATTTTGAGACTATATGAACTAAAATCCAAACTTAGCTTACCAAGCCTAGAAAATCTTAATCGCATAAAATTTAACTCAAATTTGAACTTAATAATAACCTAGAAAATTTATAGGAACTTTTAATAAATTTTTAGAGACAGAACTCCTAAATAACTGACATATTTGTACCCATTTAGCTAAACTACCCTAAAACTAAGATAACTAATTAATTAAAAATTTTATATTTATTATTTGTACAATTTGGTGGAAATTGTGTATAATATTCAGTTGACAATTTTCCCAAATCACCAGTCGAAAATCATCAACAACTTTCCTTAAATTTGCTCCAACAAAGTCCATAATTCAACATACAACATCAATCAACATTCCCCGCATAAGCAGCACAATAAATGCAAAGGAAAACAAGGCAAAACAAGTTGTGTTCAGGGAGGAAATTTGTTCCATTTTAGCTGAAACTACTCTTGGGAAAGCTACCTTCTTTTACCTATAAGTACATAACATTAATGAACAAAGAAAAAGACATTGAAACCACCATTTGAGCAGCCAAAAATTCATCCCTCATATATCCTATAAACCACACTAATAACAACTCCACAACAGCAACAAAATATACTTAAATTCAACTCCATTAACAAGCTGCAAACAACTCCATAGAACAAGCTTAGGAAGGGATCAAGTAAGGTAAGTTGTAAACCCCGAAACTTCCACCATATGATACAACCCTAGATTAGAAATTATGGGTTGACTAGTAACCTTAAGAATTAATAAGAAACTCTAATTAGATAGATACTTTAAATTTGATCGGTTTAGGACTCATAGAGTTATAAAAGGAACTCTTTGACCTCAAGTGATTCCAAAAACAAGATTTAGTATTCCGAGTTAATAATTCAGGTTATGATCAAAGGAAACTTCCAATCCTAAACCCGAATCTTTGTCAGACAGACAGAATATATAGGAAAACCTAAATATGAATATCAAGTGATTATCTTAGTATCAATAGAGCTTTGGAATTAAACCAAGGTATAGTAATGAACCTATACTTGCATTGGAACCCTAAAATTTGAGAATATTAGTTAGTAATAAACTACATTGATAAGATTTCATAGTGAGTATCCAAATCTAAAATGTATAACTAGTATAGCCTATATATTAGTAGCTTTATTACATAAATGGTTCAATAGAGTTGTAGTTGGAAAATTGTGTTCTTAGGATAAACTGTTAGGATTATAAATACCCAATAAAAACATAAATTGATATATAACTTGAGATCTAGACTTCAAATATGGAATTGAATCATACCAATAACCAAACTAGGGTTTTCTAAAGCCCTTGGAGTCTGAAACGAAAATTGACCCGAAAAGCTTTTCAAACTCAAATCGCGTGGGATAAATTTTTCTTAAACGATTGGATACGTATTATTAAAGTTTAAATTTGTACTTTTTGTTAAACTAAACACTTCATAGGATTCATTAAAGACCTTTGTATATATATTTACATATATAAGCTAAAATGTATCGTAATAGTGTAATAAAATACCCGAAAACCTAACTAAATAATATTTAACTATTATATAATATATATAATATACACAATCCTAGCTTGTTGGAGACGGATTACATTTGTTTGGAGGGCTGAGATCTCCTTGAATTTAGTGAGCCGAATTTCCTCCATTATTTGTGTAAAAGTCAATACAAATCTTCTCCAAAGCAAATGAAAACTTGATAGATCACCTTAGCCTTAATGACAATCAAACAAAGGACCAAATGGACAACAAAACAAGAGCAATTTCGTTCAGAATGAGGAAGGAACGCGGCTGGAATGTTACACTAGGTTTATATATATATATATATATAACGAGCTCGGTTGGACAAGTAAACGATTTCTGAATCTCCTCAAACCTTCCAGAACTCATCCATAGCTTATTAGGAGTCGAACAAAGCCAGGAACCAATTTTTAAACCATCGCATCAACCCAATTCGAAATTTCGAACAAAAACCCTGGAAAACGCGTGAAAAACGAGCTCGAGGTAAGAGATGTTATTCCGCGAATTTTCTTTCAGTTTTAAGGATTACTACTAACTCTTAGACATCTTAGGAAGCTAACCAAGGTAGCTAGAAGCTTCGAATTTCATCGGAACGCCACAACGAAGATAATCTTTCCAAACCCTAGCCGAGCTTGATGATCCGATTTCTTGATGAACATGTTGTTTGAATTCAGTTTTTCTTAGATATTTAAGCTTCTAATGTTCCTAGGAGTGATTTAGATCAAAAATCCCGACGTTTTAACGTCGGGATTCGTCAAATTTTGACGTGGCTCATCGGGGAAGACGATGAACAGTGCTCCCCCGATGAGCACGGGCTGGGTACACGGGCGTGTACACCCCGTGTACCTCTCGGCCAAATTTAAAAAAAAAAAAAAAAGAAAAAGAAGAAAAAAAAACGAATCTAAATAAATATAAAATATAATAAATATTAATATAAGTAATTCTGGAGCTTTTAATATTTTCCTGCATTTATTCATTTTCTGGAATAGTAATAATAATATTATAAATAAATCCGAATTTATTTATTTATTTATTTAAATTCAAAAACAAAATTATTTTCTGACTTTATTAAATGTAGAATGTTTTAATACTTAATCTATTATTATTAATCCAAAAAAAGTTTTGAAATATAAATTACCTAAGCAAGTAATTTTCGGATAATAAGTTTCTAATTATAATTATTAATAATCTTTTTATTATTAAAAATTTTTGTTAAATTTCCGAAAATATTATTAAAGATAATATGAAGGTAAGACTAAAATTACTTTAACTAAAATATAAGACCATTAGTATAATTCTTAATGTGATAAAATATAATTATTCCATCCAATTTATTTTCAGAAATTGAATTATTATTATATTTATTAATATTGTTATTATTATTGTCATTATTGATATTATTATTATTGTTATTATTACTATTGTTATTATTATTATGGTTATTATTGTTGTTATTAGTATTATTGATAGTATAATTATTTTAGTACTATTATTGATGTTAATTATTAATGTTTTTACGATTTTCGAAAAGAGGAAAATAAATTCGAAAATAGTTATTACTAAGTTAATAAATTCTTTTATTAGTGAACATGTTTTCATAAAAAGATATATATGTATATTATGAGTTAGTAAATATTAAGTATATACTAGAATAGCTATATGAAAACAGATAACAATGGAAATTTAAATACTCCAAATTTGTGAGCATAGAAGTATCTATATTTTATAAGAAAAATTTATTAAGTAATTTAAAAGAAAATTGATATAAGGCAATAAAAATGAATTAATGAAGTTATTAACTTTTCAAATACCCAATTGATCGATTCACATATCCAACCAGAACCAATACAAAAAACTGTGGGTGCAAAGATTTAGAACTTAAAGCTATTTCAACAGAATTAGCTAAGAATAAAACAAATACCCAACCCACCATTAGGACATTTAAGTATTCTTAGAAACTAAATTATATAGTCTAGGAATTTTTAATCTTTATTGTCTATCTCAATAGGTGACTCGGGTATTGGGAGGACCTACCTGAAGATTACTACGATTAACTAGGATGGGCTGGTGAGTGATTCAGTCTTATTACATTGGTTGTGCTTGTACTAGTAGTAAACCTTCAATAAAAAGATAATGAAAATTGATGATTTGTTTAAAATATGAAAGTTGTGGATTGTATTCCATTGATTGCCATGTCACTCTAAAACAAGTGATAACACAATTGTCTGTATCTAGACAATGTTTGTAGTATATAATGAATTGTCTGTATTGGTTGATCATCCCTAAATTGACTAATAACTCCTGGTACCATAATGAAGAATAATCATGCATTACATACTATGCATAAAAAGCATTGAGTAAGTGGTAGCCTATTACGTGTTAGATTCTCGGATCTCTGGTAATGCTTGAATTATCTAGGCCAGAGAGCTAGTAGTTAATTGCAAGATTACTTTTGTTCTGTTAATACCATAGGAACTACATGGTAAACGAAGGACGCCGCTTATGGTATTACTTGAGAATAACTAACACTTAATGGAGTTCTAAAGCTAAACAGGAAATAAATAATGAAACATGATAAGTATAAAGAGATAACTAAATTGAGATTGTTATTTCCTGAAAGCTTAAGTATCTCCTGGGTAGGTGGACCATAGATTGTGATCCTTCAACCCCGATGGGAGGGCGTAAATCTTCATCCTGTTTGGATTCCGGGTTATCCAAGCTTGTAATGTTCATTTGTGTGATTGCTGCATTTCATATGATTGTTAAATAACTTGTATGTTATGTGTAATAAATTCTGGTTACTCACTCGTGTTTTAGCTCACACTCCCACAGTCCTTTCAGGTTCACTATGCGACCGTGGCTCATTACTAGCAGGAGCATGGTCCCGGTAGGAGACTAGAAGCCAGAAGTGTAAAGTTTAGTATAGAATTAGAATATCTATATCTGTAGTAGTCTTATGGTGCATGTAATGTGCATTAGAATCATCAGTTAAGGTTGTAAGGAATTCTGAAGCATATGATCTGTAATATAGTAGTTGTAATAGTTGTTTACTAATTTACATCTTATGTATGTTTGTTTATTTCATCCAAGCAACTAAAAGATCCTGTTTTTGAAAATCATGTCACTCCTAGAAGGTAACCTAATAATGATAATCAAGTGGTTCTTGATTGTTATTATTATAATACCCTCGGGGCATGACATAAGTAAATTCATTTTAGCTAGTAAACACATAAAGCATTGGTTGTAAGTAATGCTGTGATTATTCTAAAACTTCTCTTGCTGTGTAGAGGCGCTTGTAGTTTTTTTCTTGTAAATAGCATATATCAAAATAAAGTAGTAGTACTTTACTTAGACAAAGTTTATAGGATTACATAGATAGCTTTATTTTACATGGCAAGGTTTCTACAACATAATTTTCGAAATTCGTACTCTCACCCTTTCTATACAACCCCTTTTTATTCTAATACTAACCTACAGAGGTCCTCTGCCCAATCTGGACAATAAGTAGGTCAGTGACAACAAAATGTAAGGAGGTGAGCAAACCACAGCTCAGTAAAGTATAAATCCTCACACTATATCGTCTACAAAACAACAAGCAAGTTAATTAGTGGCCCACACAAGGTGTAACAAGCATATGACAACAGAATGAATGCATAGATATATACATAGTTGACCGGAAACTATATATAGAATGGATTTACGTCCTCCATATCACTGGTTAAGGAGGATTTAAGATCATTAATTCCCATGAAACCCCAGCTTCGGACCTGAGCCTTCACAATTTATTTTGTTAGATAAATAATAGTCATAATATAAGGTCCAGAAGTAGGTTTACACTCAAGCAATGGCACCAGCGCGGCCTCTGGCAATAAGCTGTACCCCTAAATACATGTTAGTTCCTCAACATACCATCCAGTCCATTGTAGGGTGGTGATAGCTCCTGTTGATGCAGTATGAGTGATGCATGATCAAGTATTTATATTTAGTCGGATATATTAAGTTTAATTAATTGATGCGACCAAAACAATTTCACAGACATTCATCTTGTTGTTATCCTACTTAATCACAGGTTGTTTGAGTAGTTTAAAGTAGTTTGGCAATGCAATTCAAACACAAAGCAAGTACACACATAGCCCCAGACCCACATGCAATCCAATTTGTTCATATATTATAGGTGCACTATATTACCAACACAAGCAGATATAGAGGTCATAGGATATATACTCACTCTTCCATAGGGGTCTAGCTGTCGTAGTATTCTTCAGGCAACTCGTTGTCCAAAGCGGTTTCTCTTGAGTTGTGAGAATCCAAAACATGGGACTGAGTATTTGTAAGAAAATTAAGCTACAGAAGCTCTAAGTTTTTCTATAATTTCCATTGTTAAAATTAAATCGGATGTAACTTTCTTGTTCCTAATCCGATTAAGGTGATTAAATAATTGTTTGACGCATTCTGTATTGAGAAGAAACAAGTAAAACTTACTATTCCTAGTTTTTGCCGAACTGCACTAAGCTATCATATATGTATTCATGACTTAGGCGAATTATAGACGATGTACTAACTTTAGGGTATTGAGATATAATCTGTCCACAATTAAAACAAATTCGCTATAGAATCGAAGCAATAAGAAGACAGGCACTAATTGATTGTAAGGAGAAGAGGTGCATAGGGGTTGTTATTGTAATGTCTTACCAATGCTAGGAAGTAGGTCCACGTTTGGGTAGTGGTTAAGTTCCTTAGGAGACAAGGTCGTAGAGGAATGCCTTCTATACAATTAATGGAGAGGTGTTCACGGCTTGAAGGATTTGTGATCTTCACTTTTGAATTCCCTCTTCTCTTAGCCTAAGAAATGAATCTTACACTAAGTGATGGGAAGGATGGTGCTCTCGAATTACTCTAGCTCCCACCACTGTGCTCGATCAGCCGCTCCATGTGGGGGTGTGAGTGGAGGATTCACGGTATGATTCTTGGCTGCATCAACATAGGAGAGTAGAGTTCTTATGGTTGTGTATATGGAAGATTGGAGGTGGGTATCGATTAGGCAATTAGGAAGGGGTCTTATTCTTTTATAGGGTGCAGGTGCTTCTTTGCTAAGTGAAGCCGTGCCAGGGAGACTTCTCCTAGCTAGGTGGCGAGCACATGGCCTTATGATCCTCTCCTTGACAGTTGTTGGGATTCTCTAAATCTGGTAGAGCAAGGGGTAGCAAATTCACTGCCGTAGGGATCATTTCATGCTCTAATGTGAGCCTCAAGGTGTAGCATTTCTAGTTGTCCTAGCAGCATCCTTGTCGGCAATCCAAGGAGAATCTTGTTAAGACAGCCGAGGAGGTCCCCTGCAGCACATGCACTCCCCTTGCCTCAGCCGTGCTTGATGCGTGTCCATTTTCATAAGAGTTCTTAGGCTTAGCAATGCAATTCCCGAGGGAATTTCTTGAGTTGCGAAGTTTACAGGCGGTCTCCTCTTCTAGTGCTAGCTTTCGAGTGTGAGTTCCATTTAGGGAGATGATGGGAAGCCTGGCGTGACAGCTCTTCGTAGTCTTTAGTAAGCTTAGCTCATGGAGGAGACAGCAGTGGCGTTTTAAGGATTCTTGTAGGCTTGGCTCCAACTGGTTAGGAGGTGGCATCAATTGGGGCAGCTCCTTCATGATCAGGTTGTTGAGGCTTGGTCAAACTCTCATTCAGCCTTGGTGTGCTCCAGCTCCTATGCGCACTCCACACACACGCTTACTGCTCCCCACTTGCGCACTCATAGCAAGGCACTCCCCTGCGCACATGCCCCATGTTTACCTCATTCTCAAGCGCATACGCACAGCTGCACATTCCCTCCTTGGTGTTCCCTGATCGTGCCCTCAACGGAGCAACTCCTCCGTGGCCCACTCACATATTAGCGGCATACACACACACACATTAGCAATGGTTGGGCAAATTTGCCACGATGGTCATCCAAGGTCTAGTGTTTTCAATTGCTTAAAATACTATATGTACTCATAAGGGATGGTATTGTAGGAGTCTGAATTTCAAATTGGTAATATAGTTTCACTAGCTTGCCAATTACATTTAGAATAAAAGCTAGACGCTTTGCTTTCTAATTTTTAAAAATTTATTGACAATAGTTGAAGAGAGAAAGGAAGAAATAGCCTAAAATTTTTCTTAGATCTTAGCTAAAAACTAAAAGTATTTAGGAGTTGTAAACAGTTTCAAATCTGCAATCTCAATCAAGGATAAAATTCATTCAATCCATCTACTAAAACACGTTACCAAATATTTGGAATTAATTCTTCAAATTTGTAAATTCAACGAAAACCAGGGGTTTACAAGTATGATATATATAGGAGTTAGGAATCATATAATAAAATGATTATGAGATGTTATATATATGGTATGTCACGAAAAATAGTTGTGAATCATGGAAAACACTTAGAAGTAGTTTAAACACAAGTATAATATATATATATATAGTATAAGAAAATTGAATTTCGAACAAAAAAAAACGAAAAAGATGATAAATAGTATCAATACTGACTCTATGTCGGCAGTATACATGGCAACACCGGTAGCGTAAGTAGGATAGGCCAGTGGTGTTCGAATCGGTGTAGTCTAGCACGAAGCTACGTAATTTTTATAACACGTAAAATTTTGCACAAACGCTGGTTACGTATAACTTCTACACTAACGACATACGTTACAAAACAAGCAGCATTGAGCCAGTGTACGTTGGAACAATTGATACGTAAAGATTTACACGAACATCGGCATCTAGAGTTCAACGCCGGCAATGTTAGATGCCGGTGTACGTACAAAAATTTCCTGAAGTGAAATATGCGCGTTGTAACAGATAATAATAATAATAATAATAGAAGATAAAAAATTTATAAATAAATATAATTAATTTTAAGATTAACAAGCTTAAATATTTATTAAGTGCTATCATTTAATAACCATTTACAACTTGGGCAAAAAAAAATTATAATAATAACCATTTACAACTAAAAGACAGTTTTGCTAAATAAATAAAATACTTAGATTGTGATAATTGTCCAATAATTATTTTGTATAGATAAATGTATAAGAATGAAAAATTAGAATAAGTTAAAATTATGTATAATATAATTCCTAAAAATAATAGATAATAACTTGAAATGAGATCAAGAGAAACACAATGATACTAAATGTTAGAAAAATAAATATTAGTTACCATAATGTGATCAAACTAACAAACAATATAAAAATAATGATGATGATGATAATAAAATATTGAACTACTGAACACAAACTCTATAATTACTCGATGGAATAAAATTTAAGTTTAGTAAATATTTGATATATATTCAAGCTCTAGGAAATGATGTGCTATAATTAGTATTGAATTTTAAGGCATCTTTCCAGCAAGCGTACTGGGCCTTCTATTGTAATATAGTATGAGTCAAGTGTTGATCCCACGAAGATCTATTAACTACTAGACAATGATCAACTAATACTAATATTTAGGCAATTGATCTTTTTAAAATGATTAGATTAAACTAAATTATCTAATTAAATGTCTATATGAATGCAATGAGCTTTTAAAGAGAGGGATATGGTGGAAAAATGTGGGAAGGAGCAGAATCCACTTTAAACTATTGCCAATCAACTTGAACTCGTGTTATAATGATAATTAGATTCATGGACATTCAGAAGAAATTGTCAAGATTTAAAAATAGAGTTTAAAAACCTTTTAAACCACAAAAACAATTCAATAGCTTCCACTAAATAAATTATTAGTGGAATCAAAATTACAATTATAAACCTTCCGATTCTATAATTGACTAATACTTTATATTAACATCTCCTAATTCCTTAGTGAGAAATCAACATAAAACATTGCATTAATATTCATGGACAATTTCTAAACTAGATTAAATTCCGCCACTTCCGCAATTGTAATTTAATCTCAATTTATGAATTCATATGAACCTTAATTTCCCTTCCGAGTTATTAGAATTCTTATACACCAAAAGTATGATGAATAATCAGCATTCAATATGAATATTTCATGATTCTAACTATCTTATAACATGGATTCAAAGATCATTTTAGCATGTTTAAAGCTTCATCAACTTCCCACAAAAAGAATTTAGTTACTCATGGATGATGATTCAACAATCAGATAAGAAATTGCAAATGATTTCATTATGATCAAAATATTCATATATATGAATTGCATAAAAGAAATAAGATTAGATATCATCAATTCAAAATACCAAAGCTTCACTTGCAAATTCTTGAATAACTTCAAATATCTCTTCAAAAATCTCTATGAAATGCCTAATTCTAAGTATTGTAATGTATTCTAGAGCTACTAGGGATGTGGATTGGATTATTGGATTATTGGATGATTCTGAAAGTGAGGAGAAGACCCCCTATTTATAGGAAAAATTTCATGCAAAACATTAAATGAACTTTGTTGTTTCACATTGTACACCGGCAGTTATGGATCCTACGCCGGCGGCTTACAGGCGGCGTATCTTCAGTTTCTCCTTTGCACAGGCAGTGCACTGGCAACCTTCAATATCAGTTACACATGTAGGCCGCTTCTACGCCGGCGGCTTAGATGTAGATCTAGCCGGCGTATGTGGTCAGAAATGAAGTGTTGCATCAATTTTGCTCGAACGCTGTCCCTAAGCCGGCAGCTTAGGCACCGGCGTAGACACTCCAACAGATTTGTCTCTTTAATTTCCTCCAAGCGTTTGATATCTTCATGTCGCTTCAGATCTATGATGTATGCTGCCTTAAAGTCGGCGGCTTAAGTGCCAGCTTATAATGTAACTCCTTCAAAGCTGGTGATGTTTCATTTCTGAGCTGCCGGCCTTCATGTACGCTGGCTTTTTCATCTTCTACGCCGGCAGCTTTGAGGCGGCTTTGAATGTAGTTGAAACTTATGCTTGGCAAAGCTGGCAGTGCTGCAACGGCCTTGGGCTTTACGCCGTCTAAACGCCGGCGGCTTTGAATGTAAAATTGCCGGCCTTGATTTCAATTTTTCCTATTTTTAATTCAAATTCTCTTGTTTTGATTTCTTTATCCAAATTAGTCATGAAACATAAAATTTAATCAAAACAAATATCCATTCTAGCTCTTTTGATCATCAAGATTTGTACAAATATGATCTTATCAGGAAACTATGAATATGTTAGAAAAATAATTAATGCACTAAATACTAAAAGTAACTCTATAAATAATAGAAATTTCAAAATATATAAGGTTAGCAAATGAAGAGATATTAAATAAAAATTCACTATCAATACAGACACTAATGAAAAAGAAACTTAAATAAATATTACTTAAAATCAAGATAAGCAAAATGAAAATAAATAATAAGTATTAAATAGCAATTACCTTAAGATTAACATACTAAAAGGATTGCATAAATAATAAAGGCTTAATAATAAAATTATTAAACGAAACAAGAATTAGAATATTCTATGAAAATTATTTGTTTTCATATAATAAATAAAATTTACAAATAATTAAGTCGATTAATTTATAACACTCAAAATAAGCTTTCCAAAAGCCTATTCATATGCTAAAATAGAGTTAAAATGAAAATAACAGATCTAGTCTAAAATTATATAATTAAAGTTAGTATCTATGAATTTTAGGAAGACTTCTCTTACAAAAAATGCGTTTGCACAAATTTTCTAACAATGTCAAAAAGGACTAACCATATAAAATTTGAAACTCCTACCTTGGAAAATAAAGTAAAATAAAAAGAATGAAACTTAAATTAGGTCATAAAAAATACAACCGAAGGCCTTATGGATAATCGTTAGAGCTGGAAATAGTGGGTAAATGGGCTGGCCTGGCTAGACCCTCTTTGGCCCAAGAGTTAAACGGGCCGAGCTAATTCGACTCACTTTTAAACGAGCTAGATTTTCTTGGCCTGTGCTTAGCCGCATTGGCCCGCGGGCCAAAATTAATTTTTTTAAATTTTAAATTTTTATTTTTTAATGTTAGTTTATGTGAAAAATTAGAATATTTACATATTTTAAGGTTTGATCTATATTAATGACTAACTTTATTGCTTTTTGATTACTTCTATATAAAAACAAGTTTTTAAAATGATTTATTAAATATCATATTATGTTTAAATTAATAAATATATTTTTAAAAATGTTATAACAGTTGTGGTTCATATATCAATCTATTTTTTTTACATAACATATATAAATAATTATTCAGATGTTAAATTATTCTTGTTTTTAAACTTCTCCTCTTATTGCTGCTGTTGTTGTTTTTTTTTTTTTTTTTTTTTTTTGCGGGTTAGCTTATAGGCCAATTTGGCCCAGCCCGCTTTAGCACGTGAGTTACATGGACTGTGGCCCATATTTCTAGCTCTAATAATAGTATAATATTATAATCTATTATTTCGTTTCATAGGAAAGATAGATCTGTCCTTGGACTTCCAATAGCGTAATACGACAATTTAATAAAGGACAACAGGTGAGTAACTTTGACTCTATCACATTGTTTATGCTTGTAGTATAGCTGCATTGGAATTAATATATTCAATTGATATGCATGTGAGATTGGGTATAATGCATGATGTTTGGTGTATCTTGAATGCCAAATTATCATAATATAAGTAACAATTCTATTGTATGATAATCATTGTATGAAGCATGTTGATGTTTGTCTGTGAATTGTATGATCACCTTAAATGACTAAAAACTATTAGTAACATAACTGAAAATGGGCATGCATTGCATCATACGCATATTCTGCATTTTTAAAGAAGTGGTGACCCCGCTCGTATTAGTATTTCAGTTCTCTAGTGACATGCTTGGTTTTCTAGATGATATTCTCCTAGTTCTTCTAAGAGCACCACGGGAATTAACTACTACGCTCCGAGGGGTACCGTAAACGTGGTAGTCCGTCGAACACAATACTAAAGCCTAAGAATGACTATCTTAGTCACGCAAAGGCTTCCATATTATGTACAAGGCGTATATCACAACCAAGGGAACGCATCGGAGTAGCACAATTTATATTGATAATGATTAAGTAACAAGACATGGAGAATACTTATCATAAAACTTAAACATGGTTGATTACAATTCTCAGGGGCATGCCCTGCTATTGTCTTGAAGTCACTATAAATACACTTCTTAAGAATTTCCAAAATACTAGCATAGCATACATTACATATAAGGATTCTTACAAGGTCGCTTCATCTCATGATCCTACCGTCTTCATAAAAGTTTAACATCATTTCATGACTTCCTTAATGTCATGATCTTCGATTAAAGTTACGGGTATACCTGTTTCAACAAAATCTATGGGGGTATAAGCTTATAACTAGTTTAGTGAAGTATTCATTTTCATTCGCACCATGATTTCAAACAAGTTCATTTAAATTTTCACGCATATGCTATACATACAATGCAACAATCACGTAATTACACAAATATATATAGTTATCTGGAAACTATATATAAAAAGGATTTACCCTTCCGTATCAAAGGTTAAGGAATTGTTGATGAACATCCTCGACCTTCTAATGCTAGTCCCTAAGCCCCCGCCCAAAGCGTTCGGTTGGCTCGGCTCCAAACCTAAAGTCGCATTCCTCGAGCGATTTGGATTCTCTAAGAAGAAACATGGCCCGTGTCCCAGCACGATAACAGCCAATCCAACTCTACCCATAGGAGTAGCAACCTTTTAAAAGAAATGTGACTCGATGGATGCTGTGCATGAACGTTTTATTTTTCTTAAACCAAACCTTATTAAGGTTTCTTAGAGGCGATCAAATAATTTTGCAAACAATAAGCAAACATAAATGCAAGTAGATAACATACTTAAACAAACATTTCGAAGTTGCGATATTCTTAATTCTCATTTCATCACATGAGCATAGAATCATACATATACATATCCCCGAATTCTCTATACATATCCATTTTATCTTTTCTTAACTTTCTAGTGTCACTATTCTACAAGCACAAGCAAGTAACGAAATTAAGAGGAATAACTCACTCATTTCGCAATCTTCTTAGTCGTAGTAATCCTCAAGAAGGAAAATCTCGTATCATTCGTCAACTAGACAAAATAAATATCCACGATGAATATTTCGCAGAAGTTCTACTTAAATTTTCTAATTCTATTTCATTATGTTCGTTAAAATCACGTAAAATGAAATTTTAATTTAAATGACCATAATTTGCTCATTTTAACTTGGAAATTCACATATAGTATACCGTTTTCTACCTATTCGAAAATATCTATCAATTTCTAAAGTTATTTTAGTCATAAAAGGTTTTTTGGGTTCTGAAACCGTAGGGTACAGATTCATTACGAAAATTATAGTTTTCAAAATACAAGCTTACAAACTTTTTTTTATCCAAAAATACTTATTTCAAAATATTGATATTTATATAGTTGGAAAAATCTTTTAAATATATATATAGATTTATATTGATATAATGGCTTGGAGTATATTAAAATTATCAAGTTGAACATGCTCAATAAAAAGCATTTCTAGAATAAATAACTTTTTGAGAGGCAATTTGCATTAAAAACAAAGCTCTATGGTATTTCACCAAATCGAATAATAATTCGGTGAACAATGTTTATAACTTTTCAACCATTTCTCATTTCTGTTGTCATAAATAGTAATTTACCCAAAGAAGCATTAAACTGCCGGGCCAACCTCTTCATTGTCCGTTTCGTCAAAGAATCAAATATATTAGACGATTAAAACGTGCAATAGATAGACCAATTCGAAAAAAATAAGAATTAAAGAACTAAAGAAGCCAGAATTTCTATGGACCATATATTAATTTAGAAACAAATAATCAATCAAGCGCTCACGTGTTACGAGAAAGGGGTTGGAAGGACACTTATAATTTGCCATTATTGGAGCGGAAATTCGTGCTTAGTCTACCTAACATGTCATCTCAGCATGATAGATAATTATTAGTAGACATCTGCTTGTCGGCTGACATGATCCACGGTTCTTACCGCAACTCCTAGTGGTATTGGTAAGCAGCTAGGGTAGGCTTGGAGTATATCACGATTATATTATTTGATTTAGAAAGAGACGTGGATAAAAGTGCTGATATGCATGCTTATAATTATTGAAGGACAGATAATTGCAATTAGTTGAGTGTATTTACTTGTTGGCAAATTATGATATAAATAATTTTTTTTAATTTTTTATTAAATTATTTATAAAAAATTAGATATAAATAAAAAGTAAATTGATAATTCTCATTAAAAGATCAAATATATATAAAATATAAATATAAATCGGATATATTTATACATATCATTTTAAAAAAACTACAGATATATATGAAAAACAGACCATCCAAAAAAAACCTTAATATAGACCATACATATTAGATGGTAGAAGAAAAATAATACGATTGTAGGATTGCTTATGAGTTGAGTGACTTACTCGATGTTTGCTTGATCTAAGTTTGGTAAAACTCGAGTATTACAAGAAAATTGGGTTTTAAAGAAATGTAAGTTTTCATCGTGAAACTATTGTTACCGATTGTATTTGTAGAAATAAAAATTCTTTTACTTTTTTTTGTCGCATAATTTCTATTTCTTAATGCTAGTATTTTGTTTGTTTGTTTTTTTTTTTTTTTTTTTGGTAGTGGGGTTCATTTAAAAAACAAGTTGAGCTTGAATCCAAAATAAAACTCAATTACTTAAACAAACTAAGTTTGACCTCCCAGTTAAACTCGTTAATAAATTAATTAATAGACTTGCGAAAGGGCTATTTATATAGAATTATATTTTATATATCATATATATTGTATATCTTTATTTATATATATATATATATAATATATATATTATTAAAACTTTGAAAACAAGTTAACAGTTAACCATATGCATATTGTAACAATCGAGGTGTGAAAAGGAAAACTTGAGGCGTGCTACGTATTGTCCTTAAGGATAATTCACCAACACAAATGAAATAATTGTGTATCCCCTCAGGATTCAACAAGCCCTCTAGAAAAACCTAGGAAATAGGAATAGCAAAAAAAGAAGGATGATCGAAACCCAACAATTTAGTGAAAAGAAGAAAAGTAAAGCAGAGAGTGTTCACGATAATTATTTTTGGAAAAACCTTTATTAGTAATCTCAAAACGGATAGAAACAATCCAGAGAAATATGTGCAATTGTTCAGTTTCAAATATCTTTTTAAAAATTAAAAATCACAACAGATGGATAAGATAATTTAAAAGTAGCAGAAATGTAGGAATAGTGGAGGTAGATAACCAGATATTATAGATGTTCAAGTAAATAATAATATCCGAATATTATTAAAATAATAATATACACGAAAAATAAAATATTCTTTTGGACTAAGCCAATACACATGACTACACGTAGGGGGGCACATATCCACGAATTTATACTAATAAGGCCTAGGCTTTGTGCGCGCAAACCCACACTATAAACCCTTGAAAATTTTATAATTCTTATAAAGTAATCCTAAGAGTCAAACACCAGAATCGAAACCCTAAAAATCGAACCATGTTAAAACTTAATTCTAAATAAGATAAAAAACGAGATTGCTTAACCTTGAGAAAAAGAGAACATTCAAAAACAAAATAGAAAATCCAACAATTGGTTGAATCAACATTTGTATGCCAATCAAATCATTTACCCGATTCTTAAAACGCAAATCAAAATGATATATCCAAATAACGCTCAACAACGAAATGCTAAGATCTTAAAACCTTCGATGAATTTTGGAATCAGAAATTTCAATTTTCACCAAAAGTCAAACTGAGTCAACTCATAACCCTAGACTCGGTTAAACGATTTCGAGAACTGAAAACTATTAAATAATAACAAATGAAATGAGATAAACCATAGATATCGAACTAAAAATATAATACGGTAAAAAATATAAAAATATATCTTACAAATAACTCACAAAACCGGAGTCAAACCGAAAACTTAAAAGTCAACAAAGCTTACAACAAACCCTAGTGTTTAAGATCCGGCAATCCCGTGCTCTTAAACCTTAAAAAACGAAATGAAAATAATTGTTGATAATAGTTCGTTATAATATAAGGAAGCTTAAAAATATCAGATTCGCAAATTTCTAGTGTCATTCGGATCCGAATGATATTAGTTTTCAAAAATCATGTCCCGGTATACCCGACGAAAAAATATTCCGTTAATACTAATAGACTCGTAAAAATATAAGGTTTTCAAAAATATCAGTTTTAGAATTTTTCGGTAGCTAAAAATTACAAATATCGCATTTATACGCGTATTTTTATTACTACTGATATTTTAATTGTTTAGTTTACTATTCATAGTACTTTTCTACTATTCATTACTATTCCTCTATCTTTACTTTTTCTTACTACCTATTCTTACACCTACATACCTATTTCTTACAATTTTCTTTTCCCATAAAATTTCTACACCACATATTATCAAACTTTTCTTACACTTTTCTTCTAAAATTATTTTTTTATCACTTCTCTCTCTCTCCTTTCAAATTGCCGTCCACTCCTCCCTCTAGCTACATCCTCATTAAATTTCTTTTTTAATTAAATTAATTACATCGAATTTTCACTCCAAAATTCTATAGATACCTTATTCCTCCTTCATTCTTTCACACAATTCATTTCACTATCAAAACTCTCTCAAAATCTCTTTGCAAATCCTTTCTTCAAAATTTCTCTCTACAAAACTCTCTTAAACTAATTCTTCATAAAAATCATTCCTTATACATAAACTATCTACTATATATCACTACTCACATAATACCCCCTTTCATTTACCATCTTCATACCACATAAACACTTTAGGTAAACTTCTTCTAACCATTTATTTACTTATATCATGTAGCTTAACATGACTATGGTGTTGTTTTGAAACTCATGTGAGTAGTAAAAGAAAGAACATGTTCATGTTTTATTCTTGCACATGAACTTTCTATTTTATTATGTTGTTATGTTGATTTTATTGTTGTAATTTTTTATTCATATCTAGCTAAATATATTATGTATTTATATATAATCTTTAGAGCATATAAGCTCACTTGTTATTTATTTAATTTCATGCTTTGCAATTTATTTATTTCATGCTATTTCTTTAAGACTAGTCTTTCGAGTCTTACACTTGTCCATATCAAGTGAAAATAATCTTTTCTTTATTTTCCTTATTCTTTTTGGGACTAGTCTATTCTTAGTCTCGGGATGCCTTGATGAAGCTAAGGCTCTCAATACTTGACCGGGATATCTTAATCAAGTTAAGGATTCCAATACTTGATATTTTTTTTATTATTTTGCTTATTATTATTTGTTTATAGTATTTCCTCATGTTCTTATTATTTTACATGCTCATAATACTTGCATCTACATAATGCTATTGTCTCAACTAATTTAAAAGTAGAATTTTACTTTATTAAAAGAACTTCAAACTAGATTTTCTATTATGTGACTTGTCACAAAATAATGAAGTTATTATCAACAATATAGAAATAGAGTAATACAAGTTTTCTCAAAATTTTATTAAATAACAAAGATAGCTTTACCAAGAAACATAAGGAATAAATACTTTCTTCGTATATTATGATAACTTAAGTTTTAGTAAAATAATTTGTTAGTTTTCAAAGTTTTCACAAAAAGCTTAAGTTTAAACTCTTTTTAACTCAATAATAAAACTAAGATACAAACTAGTTTTCAAAGTTAAGATGAATTCAACCCATAAAGTTATAAACCCACTCAGGGAAAATAATGATTTTCAAGTTTCTAAAGAAGAAGCTTATTTTCAGAGAATATAAATAAAATAAGATTAAAAACGAAAGATTTTATCAATAAAGAAGATTTTTTCCAAAGGAAATAAAAGAACAAGTTTTAGAAAAAAAAAACTTATATTTTAAATAATAAATATAAGAAGACAAGACTCATTTTCTAAAACCATTCTAAATACAAATTTATAAAAAGGTTTTCAATAACTTAATACACTTTTGATAAATTTGATTATTTATCACTAGAAGTAAAATTTATGAAAGACTAAGGTTAAAGGAAAATTTACTTGTTTTGGAAAAAAGAATGAGGAAAATAAAATAAGAATATACTCATTCTTCAAAATACTTGAAAAGAAATTTGTCAAAGTTAAAGTATTAACAACTCAAAATGAATTGTTTTATGAAATAAATTCTTGAGACACTACTATTAGAATTTTTGCGTATAAAGTGAGCTTATTTATATACTCAAAGTATTTATCAATTATATATAATATATATATATCTATATTTTTTCTAAAGGATTTTTGAATGAAGTTGAGTTAGGAAACGGTTTTGCAAAATCTAGAAATATTAGTTTTAAATCTATACTCAATATTTTCGGAACCCAAATTACCTTATATGAAAAAGATAACCTTAGAAATGGATAGATCTTTTCGAATAGGTAGAAAACGGTATATTATATGCGAAATTCCGTGTTAAAATGAGTAAGTTATGGCCATTTTAAATTAGAATTTCATTCTATGCGATTTTGATGAACATAATGAAATAGAATTAGAAAGTTTAAGTAAAATTTCTACGAAATACTCATCCCGAGGTATTTTTTTTGTCTAGGTGACGAAGGATACGAGATTAGCTTTCCTGAGGATTACTACGACTAATAAGATCGCGAAATGGATGAGTGAGTTATTTCTCTTAATTTCGTTACCTTGCTTATGCTTGTAAAGTAGTGACATTAGTATACTAAGAAAAGATAAAAATGAATATTTATAGGGAATTCGGGGATATTTATATATATGTGATTCTATGTTTGTGTGTGAAATGAGAATTAAAAATATCGCAACTTCAAACTGCCTGTTTAAGTGTTGTTATTTACTTACTTGTATGACTGCTTATTATTTGCTAAATTGATTGATTACCCCCTAATAAACCTTAATAAGGTTTGGCTTAAGAAAAATAAAATGCTCACGCATAGCATCCATCGAGTCACATCTCTTTCGAAAGGCTACTACTCCTACGCGTAGAGTTGGATTGGTTGTTATCGTGCTGTGACACGGGTCATGTTCCTTCCTAGAGAATCCAAATCGCCCGAGGAATGCGACTCTAGGTTCGGAGCCAAGCCAACCGAACGCTTTGGGTGGGGACCTGGGGACTAGTAATAGAAGATCGAGGATCTTCATCATCGATTCCCTAACCTTCGATACGGAAGGGTAAATCCATTCTATATATAGTTTTCGGATAACACTATATATTTGTGTAATCACGTGATTGTTGTATTGTACGCATAGCATATGTGTGAAAATTTAAATGAACTTATTTGAAAGCATAGTACGAATGAAAAAGAATATCTCACTAAGCTAGTTATAGCTTATACCCTTGTAGATTTTGTTGAAACAGGTATACCCGTGGCTTAAATTGAGGATCATGACGTTAAGAAAGACATGGAAGGATGTTAAGCTTTTATGAAGAAGATGGAAACATAAGATGAAGTTATTTTATAAGGTTCTTTATATGTAATATATTCCATGTTAGTGTTTTGGAAATTCTAAGATATATATTTATTTGAAGACAATAGGGGGATATGCCCCTAAGAATTGTAAATTAACACGTTTGTGTTTTATGATAAGTATTCTCCTTGCCTTGTTATTTATTATCAATATAAATTGCGCTACTCCGATGCGTTTCCTTGGTTGTGATGTACGCCTTGTACATGATATGGAAGCCTTTGCGTGACTGAGGTAGTCATTCCTAGGTTTTAGTATTGTGTACGGCGGACTGCCACGTTTAGGGTATCTCTCGGGGCATGACACACACCTTTCCACCAACTCTTTACAAGCCCACAAAGAGAAGGATATTAATAAACTATAGCAAGGAATAAGATCTAATGAATGTGGGACTATTCCTTTTGAAATATACATATATACAATAACACACAACAATGCAAAGGAAATAAGAAACAAAAATACTCTAATAAGCTATATAGCTAAAGGAGTTTATGGTCCAACTTGAGTTTAAGCATTCTTAATGAATTCAAGCTCGAGTCTTTACTTTAAGGCTTAACGATAACTCAACTCAACTCCAATTCAATAATATTTTAAACAAATTAAGCCTATATATATATATATTTGGCAGTTAAGCCCAGATATTTAAAAGTTTTATTTGCTCAGCTAATGTGCAATCATAATTGTAGAACATAATTCTCATGTATAATGTTAAACAAATAGTGTTGAACATGGTTTTCTATTACATCTACAATGTTTTGCTATATTTATATGACACATGTATAGATACTTTATTTATGATTTTTACATTAATACCGCCAGATATGTCTAATAAAATACTTTAATTTTTAATCGAAACATTTTGTTTGGTTTGCAATACACTAAACCAAAAAAATCGAACCATATAATAGATTAAACTATATTTGTTATATTACAGGATAATAATCTATATCCTTTTATCTCCTCCATATACATTTAACCTCCCTTGTTTTCAAGAATCAGGTGTGAACCAGTATATGGAGTAGATTGACTTTGAAATTGTATTTGTATTGTACTGCCCAATAAATATAAATTACTTTTGGAACTAAAACTTATCTTATGATACCTTAGAACTTATATCCTAAAAAATTCATAGTGTGTATAATATCTTATGGAACTTGTATAGATTTATTATAATTTTATAAAATTAGGATTTCAAGTTAAATTTTTTATAATGTAAACATGTCATTGTTTTCACAATAGTTCCAAATGGTAGAATATGGTTCAAGATTTAGTAAGCATTAATAAATGACACGTATACCCCAAATGATGGGTAATTTGTAACCTTCCAATTTCATAGGCAAGCAATTATCTATAGTAATGGGACAACTAATGATCTAAGATTGTGTAGAGTTTTGATATGATCCGAATAAAACAAACAATGATAAAAACAAAAAAGAAAATTAAAGAACACACAAGATTTTACAAGAAAACCCTTGTGAGGAAAACCATAGGTAGAGGAGAGAGCGAATCCACTAGTGTTGAAGAAAGAATTGTAAAGGATGCGTACAAAAGCGATCTCACAGATTTGAAAATACAAGTTGTTCAAAAAACCCTAAAAGCACCACACACACACACACACACATATATATACTTATTGTAAACTAGAGAGAAAGACTAATGGCCTAAATCTGCCAAGCATAATTTGGCTTGACGCCGGCCAAACGGTTGGTGGCGCACCTAATGTGTCACGCCCCGAGGGTACCTTAAACGTGGTAGTCCGCCGTACATAATACTAAAGCCTAGGAATGACTTCCTTAGTCACGCAGAGGCTTCCATATCATGTACAAGGCGTACATCACAACCAAGGGAACGCATCGGAGTAGATCAATTTATATTGATAATAGACAAGTAACAAGGCAAAGAGAATACTTATCATAAAACATACATATTACATTGCAATTCTTAGGGGCATATCCCTCTATTATCTTCAAATAAATATACATCACTAATCATATAGGTTATTACATATAAAGAACCTTACAAATTTACTTTATCTTATGATTCCATTTCCTTCATAGAAGCTTAATCATCCTTCCATGACTTCCTTAATGTCATGATCCTCAATTTAAGCCACGGGTATACCTGTTTCAACAAAATCTATAGGGGTATAAGCTACAACTAGCTTAGTGAGATATTCCTTTTCATTCGCACCATATTTTCAAACAAGTTCATTTAGATTTTCACACATATGTTATGCATACAATGCAACAACCACATGATTACGCAAATATATATAGTTATCCGGAAACCATATATAGAACGGATTTACCCCTCCGTATCAAAGGTTAGGGAATCGGGGTTGAAGGTCCTCGACCTTCTACTGCTAGTCCCAGGTCCTCACCCACAGCGTTCGGTTGACTCGGCTCGAACCTAGAGTCGCTTTCCCTGAGCAATTTGGATTCTCCAGGAAGGAACATGGCCCGTGGCACCGTACGATCACAGCCAATCCAACTCTACGCGTAAGAGTAGCAGCCTTCCGAAAAAGATGTGACTCGATGGATGCTATGCATGAGCATTTTAGTTTTCTTAAGCCAAACCTTATTAAGGTTTATTAGGGGGATCAATCAATTTAGCAAACAATAAACAGTCATACCAGTAAGTAACAAAATTATTTAAACAAGCAGTTCGAAGTTGCGATATTCTTAATTCTCATTTCATACATAAACATAGAATCACATATACATAATCCCAAATTCCCCAAATATATATCCATTTTTATCTTTTCTTAGTATACTAATGCCACTACTTTACAAGCACAAGCAAGGTAACGAAATTAGGAGGAATAACTCATTCGTCCATTTTGCGATCTTCTTAGTCGTAGTAATCCTCGGGTAGGGTAATCTCGTATCTTTCGTCACCTAGACAAAAAAATACCCGGGATAAGTCTTTCATGAAATTTCTATTCTTGGAGATTCTAATCTTTTCTTAAAATCGTGGTAAAATCGTATAAGAGGAAATTCCAACTTAAAATGGCCATAACTTGCTCATTTTAACTCGGAATTTCGCATATAATATACCGTTTTCTACCTATTCGAAAAGATCTATCCATTTCTAAGGTTATATTTGTCATATAAGGTCATTTGGGTTCCGAAAACATTGGGTACAGATTTAAAACGAATTCTTCTAAACTTTTGCAAATCCGTTTTCTAACTCAACTTTATTTTAAAGAAAAATCCTTTTGTAACAATATATATATATATATATATATAATTATGAACATATATTTGATAAATACTTTGGGTATATAGATAAGCTCACTTTATATGTAAATTTCTAATGGTAGTGTCTCAACAATTTATTTCATAAAACAATTCTTTTTAAAGTGTTAAAACTTATCTTGATAAATTCCTTTTTAAGTATTTGGAAGAAACTTTATATTTTCATTATAAATGAGTATATTCTTATTTTATTTCCTTCATTCCTTTTTCCAAAACAAGTAAATTTCCTTTAACCTTGGTCTTTCATAAATTTCACTTTTAGTGATAAAAGATCAATTTTATCAAAAAGTATATTTAGGTTGTTGAAAACCTTTTTATAATTTTGTTTTTAAGATGGTTTTAGAAAATGAGTCTTGTCTTCTTATATTTATTATTTTAAAATATAAGTTTTTGTTTTCTAAACTTGTTCTTTTATTTCCTTTGAAAAGAATTCATTTTATTGCTAAAAATCATTTGTTTCTAATCTTATCTTGCTTATATTATTTGAAAACAAGTCTCTTCTTTAGGAACTTGAAAATCATTATTTTCCTAAGTGGGTACATAACTTTATGAGTTGATTTTATCTTAACTTTGAAATCTAGTTGTTTCTTGGTTTTGGTCATGGAGTTCAAAAGAGTTTAATCTTTAAGCTTTTTGTAAGGACTTTGAAAACTAACCAATTAATTTACTAGAACTTAGGTTCCCATAATGTAAAATGAAAAATATTTATTTCTTACGTTTCCTTGGTAAAACTATCTTTGATACTTAAGAAAACTTTGAGAAAACTTGTATTAATCTATTTCTATGTTGTTTGATAATAACTTCATTATTTTGTGACAAGTCACATAATAAGAAATTTGGTTTTTAAGTTCTTTTAATAAAATAAAATTCTATTTTTGAATTAGTTTAGACATTAACATTACTTAGATGCAAATATTATGAGCATATAAAATAATATGAACATAAGAAAATACTAGAAACAAATAATAAGCAAGAAAATAAAATATCAAGTATTGAGAACCTTAGCTTCATCAAGGAATCCCGGTCAAGTATTGGAGCCTTAGCTTCATCAAGGCATCCCGAGACTAAGATTGGACTAGTCTCGAAAGATTAAAGAAAATAAATAAAAGATTATTTTGACTTGATATGGACAAGTCTAAGACTAGAAAGACTAGTCTTAATAATAAAATGAAATAAATAAATTGCATAACTTGAAAGTAAATAAATAACAAATGATCTTATATGCTCTAAATAAATATATATACATAATATACATAATATAAGTTAGATTAGAAGCAAATAATAACAATAATAATAACAACACATTAAAATAGAAAGCTTATGTATAAGAACAAAACATGAACATGTTGTTACTTTTACTACTTATATGAGTTTCAAAACAACACCATAGTCATGCTAAGTTACATGACATGGATAAATAAATGGTTGAAAGAAATTTTTACCTAAGGTATTTTTGTGGTATAAAGATGATAGTGAATGTATGGTTATATGGTTATGGAGAAATGGTAGTTGTATTATATAAAGGGAAATTCTTGTGAGTATTTGGTGAAAGAGAGTTTTGGTAGAGGATAAGTTTATGGAGAGAGTTTGTGTAGTGAATTTGAGAGAGTTTTGGTAGTAGAATGAATTGTGTGAAAGAATGAAAGATGAAGGGGGTATTTATAGAATTTTTGAAGTGAATTTTGATGTAATAAAATAAATTGAAAAAGAAATAAAATAGAGATTGATGGAGAGGGGGAGGCGCCGGTTTTGGTCCTTGTGAGAGGGGAAATTGATTTATTTTAATTTGTTTTGTAATAAAAGAAGTAATGTGTAAAGTTTGATGTGATTAAAGTTGTATTAGAAATATAAAAAGTAAGAAAATAGATATATAGGTGTAAGAAATAGTAGAGATAGGTGAATAGTAATGAATAGTAGAAAAGTACTATGAATAGTAGACAAGATAATTAAAGTACCGGTAGTAATAAAAATACGCGTAATAATTGATATCTGTAATTTTTAGCTATCGAAAAATTCTAAAACTGATATTTTTGGAATCCTTGTATTTTTACGAGTCTATTGGTATAAACGGAATATTTTAATATTCTGAGCTCCGGGACACGATTTTCGAGAACCGATCAGGTTTAAGTCCGAAGGACACTCGAAATTCGCGAATATGATATTTTTATGTTACTCTATATTATTATGAACTATTTTAAGCTATTGGCTTAATTTCGTTTTCTAGGGTTTGAAAATGCGGGATTGCCGGATCTTAAACACTAGGGTTCGTTATAGGCTTTGTTGACTTTAGGATTCCGGTTTGACTCCCGGTTTCGTCAAGATATTCGTAAGATCGTAAAATTTTTGAGTTTTGGTCGTTTTATATTTTTAGCTCGATATCTGTGGTTTCTCTTATTTTATTTGAGATTATTTAATAGTTTTTTGTTTTCGGGATCGTTTAACCGAGTCTAGGGTTATGAGTTGACTCAGTTTAACTTTTGGTAAAAACTTGAAATTTCTGATTCTGAAATTTACCAAAGGATTTAGGATCTTATTATTTTGTTGTTAAGAGGTATTTGGATATATCGTTTTAATTTATGTTTTAGGAATTTGGTAGATGATTTGATTGGCGTACGGATGTTGATTAAACCAGTAGTTGGACTTTATATTTTGTTTCAAGGGTTCTCGTTTTCTCGAGACTAAGAAATCTCATTTTTGATCTTATTTGGAATTAATTTTTAACTTGGTTCGATTTTTAGGATTTCGTTTCCGGTGTTAGACTCGATATAGAATTGGGTTTTTATCCTGAGTCGATTTTTCGGATTTAAATTTTGATACTTAGACTTCTAGGATTATTTTCTAAGAATTATGAAAATTTTTGGGGTTTACACAATGAAGGCCAGCGGCTTTGAGCCGTCCTTCAACATCCACAACTTTGAAAACCTTAAAGCTGGCATCAAAGCCGACGAGGAACAGGATTTAGATTAGCGGTATAGGGTCCTAAAGTTGGCAGCTTACATTGATTTGAGTCACGCATCCAATATCTCCATCTTGACACAAATTTAGGAGCAAAATCAACAAAATCCAATCTTCAATACATACGACAAATCATTCCCCTCCTCTTCCACAAACCCTAAAAGGGATCAATCAATAATCAACACCAACCAAGTTCAGATAATGCTTAAACTTGGCTATAGGAAGTATGTTAGTCATCATGTGAGTAGGGTTATCCTGAGTACTGACCTTACTTATAGCAATATCACCATTAACAATAACATCACAAATGAAATGATACTTGACATCAATGTGTTTCGTCCTCTCATGATACATTTGATCCTTAGTGAGGTAGATTGGACTCTGACTGTCACAAAAGACTATTGTAGTCTTCAAGTTATCACTGATTTTTCCAAATAACTCTTTTAACCAAATGGCTTCCATAAAAGCTTCTATAGTGGCCATGCATTCAGCTTCAGTTGTGGATAAAGTAACTGTAGCTTGCAAAGTGTCTTTCTAATTGATAGCGTAACCATCAAGTGTAGAAATATAACATGTGAGAGATCTTCTCTTATCAAAATCTTCAGCAAAATCAGAATCCACAAAACCAATAATTCCATTTCTAATTCTACCAAACTGTAGACAAAGATTAGTAGCACCTATTAGGTATATGAAAATCCACCAAACTGCTCTCCAATATTCATTACCAGGATTTTCCATATACCCACAAACAATACTTATAGCATATGACAAATGTGGATGAGTATAAACCATCACATATATAAGAGATCCTATAGCACTAAAATAAGGAACTCTTGACATATATTCAACTTCATCATCTGACTGTAGAGACAAAGCAGACGAAAGACTGAAATGTTCTGCTAAAGGTGTACTAATGAGCTTAGCATTCATCATATTAAACCTATACAGAATCTTCTCAAAGTACTCCTTCTGACTGAGATGCAATGTACCTACTTTTCTATCCCTCATAATTTCCATTTCAAGTATCTTCTTTGCTTCTCCTAAGTCTTTCATTTCAAACTCTCTACTCAACTGATTTTTAACCTTTTCAATTTCTCCTCTATTGTTGGTTGCAATTAACATGTCATCAACATACAAGAGTAGATATACAAAAGACCAATCTTTACTTCTTCTTTTTTTTTTAAATACACACAACCATCAAAATTACTTCTCCTGAAATCATGACAAGCAATGAATGAGTCAAACCTCTTGTACCACTGCCTGGGTGATTGCTTTAAGCCATAAAGTGATTTCTTGAACATGCAAATATAATCCTCCTTTCTTGAGACCACAAAGCCTTCTGGCTATTACATGTAAATATCTTCATCAATCTCTCCATATAAGAAAGCTATCTTCACATCCAACTAGTCAAGCTCAAGATCTTTCAAAGCTACAATACCAAGCAATGCTCTAATAAAGCTATGTTTTACGATAGGAGAAAATACATCAGTGAAATCAATACTTGGTATTTGACTGTAGCCTTTTGCAATAAGTCTTGCCTATATGGGTTCTTCAACTCCTGGTGTTCCTTCTTTTCTCTTGAATACCTATTACACCAAACTGTCATCTTCCCTTTAGGAAGCTTCACTAAATCCTAAGTGCCATTCTTATAAAGGGATTCCATCTCCTCCTGCATTGCAATCATCCACTCACTAGAATCATCACAATTCACAGCTTCTGAGTAAGTAGATGGTTCCTGATTTGAATCAATATCCTCTGTCACATTAAGTGCATAAGCTACAAGATCTACCTTTACATATTTCTAAGGAGGCCTAACTTCTCTCCTAGGTTTGTCTCTAGCAATGAAATACTACTGCTGTGGTGTTGTAGTGACAGAGCTACTCTATATCTGTGATCTAAGCTAAGAAGTAGTCTTCGATGTAGAACCTGAATCAATCTAAAACTCCACCTGCATGCTTGATTTCTGTTGTACTTTATCAGATGAAGAGTTAGAAGACAAGTCAGATAGCATTACTATCTCATAAAAAATTACATCTTTACTAACAATGACTTTCTTCAATTCAGGACACCATAATTTATATCCTTTGACACTAAGTTTAAATCCAAGGAATATGCACTTTAGAGATCTTGGCTCAAGCTTTCCATTATCTACATGAGCATATGCAAGATAGCATAAATTTTCAATTTAGAATAATCAACAGGAGTACCATACCACATCTCTAGTGGAGTCATGCTCTCAATAGCTACAGATGGTGACCTGTTAATCAAATAACATGTTGTAGAAGTTGCTTCAGCCTAAAATGATTTCGATAATTGAGCATTGGAAAGTATGCACTTGACTTTCTCCATAATGGTTCTGTTTATCCATTTTCCTACCCTGTTTTGTTGAGGTGTATCAGAAACTGTTAGATGCCTTATAATTCCCTCTGACTTACACAAGACAATGAAATCATTAGAACAGAATTCAAGACCATTATTAGTATGAAGACGCTTTACCTACTTCCCAATTTTTTTTTCAATCATCTTCTTCTACTTCATGAATGTGGGTAAAACATCACTTTTATGCTTTAAGAAAAATACCTAAACTCTTCTGGAGAAATCACCTATAATTGTTAACATGTAGATAGCACCTCCACTTAAAGGCACTCTAGACGGCCCCCAAGATCAGAATCCAAAGTACCTTTTATATTATGAGTACTTGTGCTAAATCTGACTCTTTTTTGCCAAAAAACATAGTGTTCATAGAACTTTAACTTACTAATGCCATATCCATCAAGAAGTCCTCTTTTGCTCAATTTAGCCATACCAGCTTCACTCATATGCCCTAGACGCATATGCTCAATTTAGCATCTTCATATGATAGAGAAGAAGAAGTAAGGACTGCATCATCTATAATAATGATACCCTGTAAAACATATAAGTCAACAATCTTTTTCATCCCCTTCATCACCACAAGAGATCCTTTATTGATTTTGAGAACTCCATCTTCACCAGTGTATTTGTACTCTTAAATATCAAGAGTACTCAATGAAATTAAATTTCACTTCAAGTTAGGAACATGTCTCACATCTTCAAGTGTCCTAATAACACCATCAAACATCTTGATCTTTATAGTGTCAATGCCTGCAACCTTGCAAGAACCATTATTTCCTAATAGGACAACACCTTTGGAAACCTTTTCATATGTTGAAAACTAGTCCCTATTGGGACATATATGAAAAGTACAACCATAATCCAAAATCTACTCCTCACTGGTCTTAGGATCATCACTAGAAGCAACAAGTTCACCACCACTGTGGTCTCCAGCTACATCAGCTTCAGCAGATTTTTCATGTTGTTTCCCCTTCTGATTTTCAGCAGCTCTTTTATTCTTTTTCTGCAATTTATAGCATTATGATTTAATGTGTTCTTTCTTCTTGCAATACTCGGAGACCTTATCTCTATTTGAAGATTTTGACCTTCCCCTTGAATTACCAGAATTATGTTCTTGACTCCTACCACGAGAAACAAGACCCTCTGCTTGAGGCTTGGATCAAATTACTAAGTGTTTCATCTTCTCAAAAGATGCCAAAGCGTCATACACCTCTTCCTTGGTAAGAGAATCTTGACTATACAGGAGTGTGTCTCTAAAATTCGAATATGGAGGAGGTAGCGAACACAAAAGAATTAAAGTCAAATCTTTCTCATCATGCCTACTTTAAAGTTTCCAAATCGGAAACAATTTCTTTAAAAATGGTCAAGTGATCTTCTAGAGACCCACTTCTATCAACTTGTGTGAGTATAATCACTGCTTCAAATGTAATTTAATGGTCAAACTCTTCATCTTAACCCAACAACTATCTTCTCCTTCAACATATCTTGTAAAATCTAATTCGATAAATGAAGATGAATTTGAGAAAGGACTTTATGATCCTTATGTAATTTTTCTTCCAGTGACCAAGACGCAGGCATCTTGTTACACCCTAAAAACTCATCATCTCAATCCATCTGTACTAACACCACTCAGATCTTAACCTGCCATAGAGAAAATCTTCTGCTTTGATCCAACAAAGGAATATCATACTTCACTGTTACCATTATAGAAGAAACACAAAACCAAACATTTGGTTCTGATATCACTTGTTATGATCCGAAAAAAACAAACAATGGAAAAAACAAAATAGAAAATTAAAGAACACACAAGATTTTACGTGGAAACCCTTATGGGAAAAACCACGGGAAGAGGAGAAAGAGAATCCATTAGTACTGAAGAAAGAATCATAGAGGATTTGTATAAAAGAGATCTCATAGATCTGAAAATACAAGCTACTCCAATAACCCTAAAAAACACACACACACACACACATGTATATATACTTTTTGTAAGCTGGAAGGACAGGTTGACAACTTAAATCCGCCAGCCATAATTTGGCTCAATGCCAGCCAAAAAGCTAGCAGCATACCCAATGAAGGCCAGTGGCTTTGAGCCGGACTTCAATATCCACAACCTCAAAAACTTTAAAGCTAGCACAAAGGCCTGGGTCATAAAATTTAGGCCAACGATGTAGGGTCCCAAAGCTGGTAGCTAACATGAAATTGAGTCATACGTCCAACATGTTTTACAATAATATTTGTCTTTATTTGGATTATTAATATGTTTAGTTCTTTTTACTTTTGGTAGAACTTAAAACTAAGAAATAAAAGTATAATCTTACTTTTATTCATCATTTTTATTTATTAATTTTGTAATTTAGGTATGAGATATCTTATTACATGTATCATATAAATCTTTGAATATAGATTTTAGAATGAGTATACGGTATAAAGACATTATACCAATAACCTATCCTAGTAGAAGCAACGTCTAAAAAATTTTACCTTAAACTTACCGTGTAATCTCTAATATTCATTAAGAATCTACCTGGTTAAGTAGGATGCGATGGGATACATAATGCAATAGGGTTCTTGTCCACCATCATTAAGCCACCCGGTGGATGATAAAAATAGCAAAAAGTACTTTAGCACTATTTTGTTTAGATTGGCTTTAGTTAAATTTTTTAAACCAAAATGATACGTTGAATTTGGAAAATCGTTAAAACCGAACAACAAACACATCCATCCTATTTACAAATTATCCATTGAAGCAATGAAAATGCGCATGTTTCCCATTTGGTTTCTCTCTCGCTACTTGTGAAAGTTATTCCATTAGATATATTTTGTCCCATGTTTTAGACTTTCAGTACAAAAATTTAGACTAGATATCTCTCCGTTGAGGTCCTCATTGCTTGGTTTAACACTCAACCTCTATGAAGGACCGGTCCGGACTTATCTTTTTCATTTTTGTTTTTTGAGATGCTTTGTCGGGTTTTTCTTCCTCCATGAAACGGAGCAACTTTATGCTTATCCGGTTTTTTTGTTTAATTTTTTAATAAGAATTTATAAATATAATATAAAAATCTTGAAGAACACTTTCTAAACTCTATATGAAATAAAATAGAAAGGATTGTAAAGATAAGAATTTTATAAGATGCCGATGAGGTCATTAAGGATAAGGAGAGAGAAGATTTGTACAAGATTTGCAATATCAAGGGTAGTGTAATTCCTCAAGATGATTTTTTAACAGAAAATTTTAATGGATGTTTTTAAGTACCTGTTAAGTGGTTTATTTGTACTTGTAATCTTTGTTATAATATATATATATATATATATATTGTCTTTCTGTTAGAATAATAGGATTTATAAACAAAATTTTTATTTTTAAACGTAAATTTTTTGTCAAAAAATCACGTTGAATCTATTTTTAAAAATATATATTATAACAGCAGTTTTTCGTCACAAAATTTCAATTTTTAAAGACCAATTTTTCTTGTAGTGTTTCCTTTTGCTCGAATGCACTATAAAATAAAAAATCTTGTCATGTTCCATCATGTTGCGATATACTCTTCTATTAGACACTCCGAAAATATTGTGTATTCTGCTTTCCTTATCACCAACTTCATACATTTTAAAGACGTAATTTTGTAATGAAGATGTAGTTCCGTATCTGATTGCGAATTCTAAAGAACATTTACATATATATAGTAGACACGTCAAATAAAATGCCATGGATAAGGTTATGTTATGCTCCTGAACACCTCATGAAGAGAATGAAATACTTAAATTGTCCACTCCGAACAAAATTTCATTGTCCCTAAATGAGATATAGTGGAAAATAAAAAAAGTTGTCATTGTTAAATAAAGTCGAAAGAGTTGGATTGTAGGCATTATTCTCTATGAGAAAATTTAAATAATAAGCAACTTACTATACATTGTAGACAATTTACTATCTTAAAGTCACCAATGGCATGGCTCATGGTAATAACGCGGCAAGTAGGTAAGGAAAGTCAAAATTTTCATTAAAAATCTATGAAAACTTAAATAAAAGTCATATTATCGTTTGAAGTGAAATAATATCAGTAATAACAAAATATCAAATTCATATTTCTTGGTCAAATTCATTCAATATTTGAAAATATTTATGGAAAAGAATGGAATATAATAGATATTGTTTTGTATAAAAAAAAAACCAAAAATAAATATAAATAATTATATGGTAAGAAGGTAATTGGAGTGAATATTATTCATGACGGTGGATTAGAATCACGAAAATGAGGAACCAATTCTCCTAGAAAGTTGGAAACAAATTCGACTTTTAAATGAGGATAAACATGGATGACAAATAAGTAAATAAATAAATAACAATAAACAAAAATTTTATCCTAAAAAAAATAATAATAAAAAAGAGGAGAAATAATTCCAATTCAATTTATCTTATCATATATTACCTTCAACTTGAAATTTTAATTGGACTAGAATGTTAAAAAGGTAACAGCATTATTGTAGAATATAACAAGAAGACTTGGGTTCTTTTAGCTATTTTATAATCTTATTTATTATTCATTATAACTACATTTTATCCTTCAAATGTTTGCAATGTGGCAATAATAAAAGCAATCCCTTTGGCCACCGAATTTCACCAAAATGTTGTGATCCACAGGCCTATGCGAAACAAGGTACCATCAAGATAGGACCCATAGTTGCGACATACGCTAGGACGTTGACCAAATTCTTTTCTAGTTCTTTTTGAGTTTTGTGATTACTTCTTTAAGTTATTTTATAATGCATTCTTCATTAAGCTGTATCTGATTTCTAATTGTTTAATCACGCTAGTGATACCGTTAAGTTAGTTTATCATTGGAGTTTTATATTTGAGGAGGGCAATAACCAAACCATTGTCACACAACAACATAGTATTGAGTTAAAGTTTCATCTTAAGTTAAAACATTAATACTTGAATTATACAAAGGTTAAAATTTAAAGTTTATATTCTACCAAAATGTAACTTAATAAGTTTAAATTCAACTCAATTAAATTCATTTAAACTCGAATCGTGTAAAAAATGTTTTTATTATACATAAAATAATGGTGACATCCAAACTACATTTGAATTCAATAAACAACTAATTCAAATTGAGTATGATCAAGCTTATAAGTTGTTCGAGCCAATCATTTTTGGAAGATTGGTAAAGATACATGCTTGAATCTAATCTCTTGTTGATATATATGAGGGCCATGAACTAGTCGAAGGCACTGCAACTTATAGCAAACCAATAATCTTTTTATCTTTTTCTTTCTTTCGCCTTTTAATTTGGGTCACTTATTACTTCAATGGGGTCTATAGACAACAATATCACTCATCGACAATCTTTCTAAAATGTATAGAAACAGTATTTTGAAACCTAACATATTGTACATTAAAACT
The DNA here is from genome assembly GCA_024138025.1 of Combretum micranthum. NCBI lineage: Eukaryota > Viridiplantae > Streptophyta > Magnoliopsida > Myrtales > Combretaceae > Combretum > Combretum micranthum. The sequence goes on from JAMXBD010000785.1 coordinate 393,788, forward strand.
TTTCTACAAAGGCCTTCCTGATAATAAATGAATGGCATCTAAAAAAGCCACATCACCACATTAATGTATGCCTTTCTAATATAGAAAGGACTCGTACCAACTTAAAAATATGCACTACTCTTATCATTGAACCATTACAGATTATATGGATGTATTTGTCCCCTGCTGTTCAACTTTATTTATCCATCATAATAATGGGCGTAACAAAGTGAAGCCATGTATAGTAACAGTTCGTCTTTCCTTCAAATATTTGTATGGAGTAGATGGTCACATTGTTATTTTTATAGTATGTACATTTATAGTTCATCTTGCAACTAAATTGGGCCTTTCAAACATTTTATTCCACCATCTATTTCTTTGCTAACTTAATTTTATGTCACCTTACTTATTACATTAGGCTTCTCCTCATCTTTGCTCATTATCTCCATCTTTGATACAGCCATTTTAGTAACCATCACATGGTTTTTTTGATAGCAAGATACTAAATGCCATAACCTAGGAAGTCAAAACGTTTCACCTTATTGCCTCTTCTAGGTTTCTTTTTGCTTCCCTAACCCTCCAATCTCATCCCAAATCCCCACAGGTCTGGTCTGGATGGTTAGAGGTTTCTACCCTTTATCTAGAGTTTGAATGCTTATGCTTCGTCTCTTGCTTGAGGAAGTCAAAGTCTTGTGACTGTAATCCCAAATTTGCTTCAAGCCTTACTCAATCAATTTATCCTTATTGACTACTACATCATAGCTAGTCAACTCAAATGTTGTCACTTGATGGGCGATCTAAGCAACCATTCTAGTCACAAACTTGCTAACCTTAGCTTCTTTACTGGCCCTCCACTTCAAGTAAAAACCTCAATAACCTACTCATTTTAGCCTCGTACTCTTTCATAGTCATCTTACCCTACCAAAGGGTATAATAATCCTACAGCATCTGCTACCTTACATTCTTGGGAAAGAACTTGGTGTAAAAGATTTGCTTGGAGTGTTCCCAAGTAATTTTCCTCTCCATGAGTTTCGTAGTTCCAGCCCACCAATTATTAGTTTATCCTTTCAAAACATATGTAGCATAATCTGCTTTCTTAAGTTCAAAAACCACAAAAGCTACAAATGTCTTTTCGATCCTCTCTATCCATTATTCAACTACTAGTAAGTTCTCTGGCCTTAGTTCAAGTTTCTACATCAACCTAACAAACTTATTGAGATTAGGGGACTTACCCTGGTTAGGTACAGCCATTTGACTCTGTCCTTCCTTGCCTCAACATTAGCCAAAATTACTTGTACATCGATTCTCATTCGTTGGTACTGCTGCATCACCAATTCCATTAAGGAGTTGATAGCATGCATTAGTTACCTAGCATCAATAGGAACTTGCTGAGCAAGTTGCTATCCTCCAGAAGTTTCTTTCATATCACTCTCAGCCGCATCAATCTCTTAAACATTCCTCCTAACCATTCTAAAGAGGAGAAAAGTTGGAATACAAATAAGATAATAATATAAGCATAGGGTATGTATAAACCTAAACTACATAAATAGCATTTAACATAAATCATACAACTTAGTTGATCCTATATTTACCCATACTCATCATTGCTCACTACCTTAAGAAGTCCATAGCCTCAATTCCCTAAATATCATAATCTTATTCTCTGATACCACTTAAGTTATAATGCCCTAAACTTAAGGCATTTGCAACTTGCCATGTGTCCATATAGATTATGGACAAGTAACGCTTAGAATCTGTCATACTTCAATGAATAGCATTTATAAATCTCCTAACACACATAATTCACATTAGCTCCAGCCAAACCAATACATAGTAACATTCTACTCTAAATAGCAAACCATAAACACAACTTATAAAGCACTAAACTTGGAAGGCTTAGAGAGTCCATCAAAACAACTAACCTACTTATCACTAAACAACTAAAGGGTCCATGCCTGAGCATACATACTGTATAACATATGATCACTTGAGTCTCTATGTCCATAATTTTAACAAAGTAAACACTAATAATCTACCAGGTAGTCCTTGCCACTAATGTCTTTCCCATAGTCCACGATGACGTCATATCCAAATAAGTCAATAAGCATAGGACTTTCAACTATACCTAAAAAGAAAGAAAGAAAAAAAAAGAGATGAGTTGGAGCCTCGGCATATTGACAATCATATGAGGTGTATAAACAATAGCAATTGATATATGGATTTAAGTTATGAAAGCAACAAACAACTATTTAATTATCTATAATCTAGTGACAAACCTAATTTAATCCTAATTTAAATTATTATGAAATTAGAAATTAAAATCATTAAATTAGGTTTTCAACCTTTCAAATGAGAGATTTTATGAAAAGGAAGCATTTTAGAATAAAAATATGAAGTTTGGAAGCAATTTGTGGTTAATATGAGAACTGCATGGCCATGTCTCCAAGTCATTTCAGGAGAAGTGAGTAAAGAGAAGGAAATTTGAATTTTGGAGTGACATAACTGAGACATGACTTGTCATAAGTCATGTCATTCTAGAAATTAACTACAACAAAAGACACGACTAAGAGATGATTTGTCTAAGTCATGTCATTATGAAGAATTAGCCACAAAGAATTACACGACTTAAAGACATAATTTGTCTCTGTCATGTCACATCCAACATTGCGGAAGTCTCAAGGACATGGCCTATCACATGACTTGTCCTAGTTATGTCGCTTCAACAGTAAGGATGCTTTAGGAAACAACTTAAAATTAGAAAGTTAACTTCATAGGCTAATGAAAAAGACATCTAGGCATAAAATTGAAAAATTTTAGAGGCTTCACTTCTTACAAATAAGAACAACAACTTTCCACTCTTGAGATAGTTACTTTACTAATCAATGCCCTAGCTTGCTCCACAAGAACATGTGACTTTCTTATTGATCAAAATCTCAACTTTTCTCTTTTAGGAAAAGGAAGTTTCCTCTTTTAAAGCTTGAAGAACGTTTATAAAAGGGCAAGGGCAGCAAGATAGTCCCAAGTAGTTGTGTGAAATTACTAGGATATTATCTATATCATTGTCTTAGCAAGACAATTTTGTGCTTCTAATTTCGAATTGTAATTGCATGTTATACTTGATTGTTTGTTGTTATGAATAATTCCCCCATGGAGAAGTAGTTTCTTTGTTTAGATTTTGATGAACGTTAGGTTGAATCTGTGCTTTATTCTTCATTAATTTTAATATATTACTTGATTTCTTGAATTCAATGGTTTTGTATTTATTTGTTATCATGAGTAAATAGTCCAGGATATTAATTCTTGATTTGATGTTCATACAAATCAATTGAAAGATTGTTTGTATGATTATATTTACACAATTCGTAGGAGTTGCATGTAATCTTAGAAATAGGACAGCATGAATCTTTAGGATTAAGATCAAACCTAATAGGGTATTCTAGATCTATGATACTATCTTAGGGGTTTTAATAGCAAGAAATTTCAATCAATCAACCGAGGATAACATTTCAATAATCTTGAAAGAGTTATTGAATTACATTAGGAATCTCTATCATTCAAGAGTATCAACAATAATATTATAATTATCTTTAGCACAATCACATACCACCTAATGGGGACTCAAGATTTAAATAACGTTTGCAATTTGGATTGTCTTTTACCTAACTTGCATTACTCTAATTACAGCACCATTACTATATCTTGTTCACTCATTCTCTTTTGCAAGTTGAACAATAAAAGAATAGTAAATATTAGTACCCACTAGTGCTTGTAGAAATGATACTTGTGCTCTAAATCTATACTATAAGTATCGATAGGTACACTTGCGTTTTGTATGGTCATAGCAAAGATTTGGGTGAGTTTTTAAGTTGTTATTGATTTTAATTGCTTACGATCTGCTATCCAACAACTAATAAAGGGATAACTCAATATCTTATAGCACACATAAATATTTATATTTATATCCCAATAAACGCAATGCCAATGCTACCTAGATTTACCTAGATCTTTTCCTAGTTGAACTCCACTTGGAACGATGCCACACCAGTATTTCCGAGTTGATGCGATAATAGTATGGATACTATCCACATATTACCAGTAACATGTACAAGCAACAAGCACGTTCATTTAGCCGAATAGTTAGTTAATCCATTTCATTTCCTAACTTAGCAAGCATAACTACAAGCAAGATATATGCATGCCAGGATGTTGGATTCGGTTTGAGTACTAGAGTTCACTAATAAAGATGTTTCAAGAACTTAGACTACACTTCAAACCTTCTTGATGTTTCTTTCAATCTTTCCCCCACTTCACGTATAATTCTTACTATGACAGTTTATTTTTAAAGATCTTTTCCCAAAATCCGCATTATTCCGTATAAATCTAGTTGACAATCCTTTGCAAAAATTAAGCACCCATTGACAAAGAAGAATGGTTCTTTGGAGAAAGTATGAAAGGACAGGAAGAAGGAATGAGAAGGGCGGTTATTCCTAATACATTTATACGTTGGTTATTTCGGACTCCACCTTTTAAAATTTTAATGGATTGATTTAATTTCCTCTTTTATTATTTGGCTTGTGCTTCTTTGCCCCTTAATTATCTTTATGATAATTTCTGATTCCATTTTCAATTGTTTTTCAGGTGAAGGATAGTTGTTGATTTAAAGTGATACTTCTTTTAGAAAACATTCTTTAGTGGCTTTTGAATTCCTCTGGCGGGTGTGTTGATGATTCTAATAATAATAATAATAATAATAATAGTAAAACAATTTGTTTATTTAAACTTGAAGCTGAAATGTGGAGTATCTTTTGGTGTGTCAAAATTGCAGTGAATAGAAAATTGCCTAGTTATATTGTAAAGAAAGCGCCTTATATGCTTTACATGGGTCCTTAGAAAAGTTGGGGTAAAGGAAATTAATATCATTAATTTATAAAAATTACAAAAGATGCCTTTGAAACAAAAATAATTCCAAGTTTAGGTAAGTAAAACTTATCTCTTGAATATACGAGATCATAAGTGGCTGATCTCGTCTATTGAAAAGATGAATATTTTTTTTAATCTCGTTTGTTGAACAATCGAATTTAATATATTTGGGAAACAATTCAAAAAGGACCACCCTCTCGACTCTCACATCAAACCCTCTCTATCGTCACCTTCTCTCTCTCTTTAGCTCTTGCAACTCTCTCTCTCTAATCCCCTCTTGCCTTCCTCACCCTCACTCAACCACCACACTAATCACCCTTACAAACTCAACACACCCCATTTATGAAACATACACCATTATAGTTGAGAATCCGTCACATACTGCCATCAAACAACCATGAACCACTTCGTCCGTGAACCCAGGACCATTGACTCCTCGTCAAATGAACACCAAACATTGACGACAACTAAAATCCAAACCGAAGCACTAATCGAAACCCAAACACAACCACGAAACACCTACATGCCCTTCGTCTCTTTTTGTTTTATTATTTATCCTTAACTCGCCTATTCCACAGACGAGGTTCAAAAAAATATATTAACCTCGTCTCTCGAACAAATGAGATCAACCACTTATGATTTCGTCTGTTCAAAAAATGAGTTCAACTTACATAAAATTAGGATTATTTTCCAGTTGTATTTTTGTAATTTTTTAAATAATGAATGATATTAACTTCTTTTTTCCAAAATATTGCGGTCCTCAGATAAAGAAATCAAAGCTATTTTCTTTGTGTTTTTCCCCCGTAAATGTTGTTTTTCTTTATTTTTTATATTATGGATTCTATCAATAATATAAATGAATCTTAAAGACCAGTATTTGTAAGTGCTAGGATTGAAAAGGACACATTTAGGGGAAAATGTTCCTTTGGCATCTAGAGATTTTAATTGAAATTCCCAGTATTTCACATCTCTATTGTTGAATTGCGTATCGAGATTCTTGAGTTAAGCATCATAAACTCGTAACGGTGTATCAACCCATCATCTGCGGTGTAGATTCATCAATTGATTCAAGGTTGGCTTTGCATATTCAACCTTTTTCTGGTCTTAAGATTTTATGGTATATCTCCACATCTTTTGAGCCAATCAAATTCATTAAATAACTATCCTACATTAATAATTAGTGCGATCCTTGATGTATATAATGTATCTCTTTGGACACATCCTTCAATAATGGACTCATTTATTCATATTAAACGACAATATGTATAGTTTATGTTTTAGATATTGACTATACATGACAACACATAATTTGACTAGTAAAAAGCCAAAGAAAGCTTTATTTTTAAGGATCCCTTTCACTTCATAGTTATCGAGAATACTTGCTGCTGCTGCTAATAATAATAATAATAATAATTATTATTATTATTATTATTATTTGTTGGATTAAACTAATATCCCTAAATTTAGAAACCATGAATATAACTCCTAATAACTTAAAAAATTTATATGTAAGATACGAGCAATTATAAGAATTTTAAAATGTTTGTGGAATATGAGGTTTGAGTAAAGGTTCACAAGATAGAGGGCTGTTGGGACCTTTTTAAAGTATTTTATATATATATATATATATATATATATATCTAATCTATATCTATTTTACATCTATTTGATCTTAATATTTAGAAAACTTTCTTATTTTTATGTTATCAGTTACAGTTATAATGAAGGTGGTGTTTGGGATGTGATAATTAAAATGCAAATTTTCAAATACTTTTAAAAGAAAAGATTTTAATGTATATTTTATACTTTGAAAAGGAAAATGTTAATTGGTATTTAGTACAAATAAATAACGTAAAAGGATAATTAAGTCAAATTTTCTAGGGATTTATTGGTATTTAATTTTAATAAAGGAATATATGTGTACTTTTATTTTCACTTTTTTCATATTTTACAAATACATCCACTTGATTGAATATAAAAAGATACCAAATAGAAAATGAAATAGACCCATTTTATATACACACACGCTTTTTTTAAATTGTAAAAAGATAAAGTCATACTATTACGAATAACTTGGGAGGTAAATATATGCAAAATATTCAACAACAAACAGTTTAGGTTTTACAACATTAATTGTGTATATTCAATGAAAATTTAAATTTATAAAAAACACACAGACGATTTAACTTGTACGCTAAACCACTCGTTAATATTTTACTATTTCTAATGATGATAATAAGATGTTCCATTTTAAGAAGAAGACGCAAGTTGATCAATCATTGTATAGCTAAATGCAAATTCGCTGTCTCATGATCAATCATGGATTGAGCACACGTGTAAAGCGTGTCGATTATTTATTCAATTTTGTTGGGTCGAATTCATACAACTAGAAACAACCCAATCATAATCCCATACCTGGATCATTGGAAAATAGACACGTTGTTGCTTCGAATTTTGAACAGTATAAAACTCTAAAAGTCAATCATGTGAATTGTGACAGAACATGGGATTGGCGAATATGGCTCCGATTCTTATTCCATTTATGTGATTCCTAAAATTTTAGGATCTGAATCCAGTTTAAAAGGTATTTTGAAAATTATATTCTATGAGAACTATAAATCCCTTATGAAAAATCTAGTTAATGAGGTATTTTAATAATTGTATTTTATTAAACTTATAAGATAACATTTTTTATTCAGGAAACTGTGAGATTTTCATTATATATTCAAATATAAAATATTTTAGAGTTATATTTACCAACTGTCAATTCAGATGATGTTTGTGGTAATTGCTTGATTAAATAAACCAACTTTCCAAATCCAAAGTGATCTAATAATTAATATGATACATTTCAAAGAGACATACACCATGAAAATATTTGAGTGTTTCCTTTTTTTTTTTTTTTTTTTTTTTTTTGTGGTGAGGAGGGATTAAACAATTTGCTTATCTTAATCTAATTACATATAGGATCTGTTTGGATTGTCTGTTTTTATTTATATCTGTATCTTTTTTAAAATAATACGCGTAAACATGTCTGATTTACATTTATATTTTTTATATATTTGATCTTTAATAAGTATTGCCAATTTTTTTTATCTGTATCTAATTCTTTATAAATAATTTGTTAGAAATATCTATAATCTGTCAACAAACAAATAGACCTATAATTAAAATTTAATGCAAGCTAGCTTAACTAAACATCTCCACTAGTGGGTTTTTCATTTCAAAACCAACCCAAATTGCTATGGGCAATTTCCAAACTCGCTAAAGTGGGTTGGAACTAGCAAGAACCCTCCAATTCTCCATCCCAAATTAGAGGACTAGTTGGCTCTAGAACTAGTTGATGAACCAAATGAGTAGGCAAGTCCAATTGATTTTATCCAAAAATAAAAAAAAAAAAAAAAGCTTGCTACAAAAGTCCTATGATATAACATTTCACGAGCAAGCAAATGTGACATTGTTGTAGCTAATGAAAACAGAGAGAGAGAGAGAGAGAGCGCCTAGGAACTCAGAGTAATAGTGAAAGTTATAGCAATGCAAAAATCAAAATTTGCAAATTTGACTCAAGCAAAAAAAAAAAAAATGAATATTGTGAAATATTAGGCATTAGAAAAGTTAGAAAATGGGTGCTAAAGTGTCGGAATACATAGTGAAATAAGGGAAAATTTTTGAACATTCATAATTTGAATGTAGTAGTGAAAGATAGGTTTATAAATTTAGAGGTTCACACAGTTTGAATCTCTCATCTTCTAAAGCTCATGTTCTCTTAAGGATCTAGTAAACGCAATAGAATTTGTTTCCTAAATTTGAAACGCATACAAGATGAAGAAGTGGAAGATATTTCAAAATACGAATTGGAGAACTATGCGAGTGCTAGCAAAGGAGGTTAGTGATAGGGTGAAAAGAAGGACTAGGTAAGTTGCCTTACTGCACAATCTAATATTTTCATTAAACATTTTAGGTAAGTGGAAGGATTCGATGGGAAGATGAGGGTACACTGCAACTATACCCTTCAAATTATGCATTCTTGAAGGGTGATGTTATGAGAACTTAATCAAGCATCTTAAGTCTAAACACCCAAGTGAATATAGTATGGATCTAATGCAACCACAAATTTCCTGATTTTGCTTGAAAAAAGATGCAAATTTCTTCCTCCTCTTCACTATCAATTTCTTCCTCCATATTATTATTTCTTAGTGTAGATGACTCCCCAGTGCTCTCATCACTAGAGGAGTGTTGTGCATATATTTATATATTAACATAAGTGTCAAAATGGTTTGTTAAGCTCATAGCATCAAAGTTATTAGAAATTACCCTAAGTCTATCAACCATTGTTTTTCCAAAAATACTACATCTAACAACTTCTTTTCTATTATTACACCCAATACATGATAATAAATCTTTAAGGTACTAGTAACACATCTCAACCGTTCGAACCACAACGACAATAGAATTGCTACCCTCATAAAACGTATTGTATTGCTCTTGAAGGCTCCATTGAAAAACACGATAACAAACCTCTCACCCATTTACATTTTTTAAACAAAAAACATACTTCTTGTCAATGAAGAATACTAGAATGCATCATCTTACAAATTATAGATATTTATATATAATATTAGCCAAAATCCAATATAATCATTTATATTGTTATGAAGTTTATACATAACATTACATGCATCATCTTTAAGTTAGAGACACATGACTAGATCATGTAATAAACTAATAAAACATAAATAACATCTAATACTTGGAAATATGTTCAATTCTTAAACAATATATTTATACATATATATGTATAGCCTTTGTACAAGTGAAAGAATTTAAAATAAGGAAAGTATACTAAACAAAACATACAACAATGATAAACAAATAAACAAGAAACTCAAAACATGCCTTATTGTGTGGTTGTGCATTTTGTATAAGATAATGCACTCTTATAATTACAAAAAATATCTTTTTACATGATTACTTCTCTGTATGCAAATTTATATTTGATATGAATATATTACCATGCTAAAAAACTACATCTAACATGAAGTGAATTAAGTAAATTCAAGATAGTTGCACACATTAAAGAAAATGGACCGATATAGAGAAGACAAGTAGTGAGTGTAGCCTTTGAGAGAGAGAGAGAGAGAGAGAGAGAGAGAAGCAACCAATCCTTGAAATTACATTTAGCTGAGAATAAAGGGAGAGAGGATAGGTACATTAAAAAAATTTTGGAGCAAATGTTAACATCGCTTTAAGTCTTCACATCATCAATCCTTTACTTAGTGTTCTACTGGAGGAAAAGTTTTTGGGCACGAGAATTGTCTCCAGTAACTGAATTCATCTATTTTATTTCTTTTTTTAAATAGCTTAGTCCACACTAGTAGGCTTAACTTCTATTGGGAAAAGAAAGTAATGGAGGATTCTTTCTAAGCTATTTTAAAAAGTTCATGTCTTAATATGAAATATCATTAAGCTTAGGTACTAAAACAAACATTTTAAAAAGTTCAGGTATCTCTATTGGCTCTATGCCTAACAATAAAAGACAATACATTAAAACATGCAAGAAACGTACAACAAAACTCAATGGCATGTTCTATGATCTTGACACATGTGTTTGTATGTTCTTGGACATTTGGACGAACTGATGGAGAGAAAGCTCATATATATGGGTAAGATTTCATTGGATGATCATCATTAGGTCATGTATAAAAAATTTGTTGCAATTTGTAAAATAGATAAGGCCTGCGTGACCAATATATATGTGTGTGTGTATATATATATAATACCATAATCACCACACATGACGAATATCTCTTGACGAAAAAAAAAAAAAGACTTTTCACTTGGATTTGACAACACAACAGAAAACACAATTTAACACTACTAATCTTAATTTATTGTGTCAACCCATTCTAAGTGGGACCTTTGTCTATATAAGGTATGCATGTCATTTACAAAACTTAATGTGTAAACAATGGAATAGAATCTCTATGTAGCTCAATAATAGAACTAGCAATTAATTATATTATAGATCACCTATTCATTCATTGGGAATGGAAAAAATGGTATGTAGTGCATGATGTAAGGCCAAGAAATTAAAAATTAAGTGCAACATAAATAGAAATAAAAGTTTGAACTCCTAAATAACACCATCTAATATAACAATTGCACACATCTCAAGCATACTATTGTATTAGAAAATAAAGAACGACTATTGTAATTTGTTGCATCTTCTCAAAGTTTTTTTTTATGACTACATGAATACTTTCTCTTAAGTTCACAACCTAAATTCTCATCTCTTTCTTTTTTAAGCATGCGTCATAATCAGTGCATTACAAAAAGTCAAGTTTGATCCATGGCTGCAAACTTATGTTAATGGTGTGGTTGTAAGTGTTTGAATTATTATGGGACAATTTCGATGATATATAATACAACGTGATTTTTGGATCTATACAATAAAGTTGAAGGGCTAGGAGAAGTGCTAAAGTATTATAATGAAAATATTGATAAAAAATGTCACTCTTAAGACATGTATTCTGTAATTGCTATCAATGTTGTATGAGACACTGGTAATGTACTACAAGAATTATACTCTCAATTTAACTACATGTATGGTAGTTAAATTTGCTAGTCTAACTACATTGATTAACACATTGTCGACCAATGGAGTAGAAAAGCCTAGAGTATTGAATAAAAACTGAGGATTACAGAAGCAACGTGGTGCAGTTATGAGTAGATCATATTTAGAAATCAACAAGTATCTCAACACCAAATTCGAATTTAGTGACAATGTAGACGCTTACAATTTTAATATCTTCAACTAGTAGAAACATCACACGATGACATTTAATCCTATCTCAATTTGCTAGGCAAGTGTAGGTAGCTCCCGATTCAATAATGGTAATCGAGCACATATTCAGCAATGTAGGTTATCAATTGGATGAACGTGAGTCCAAATTTGGTCTTTTAATAATTGAAGTAATAATAGGTAACAACAAATAGAATAAGGCAAACCACTCATAATAAGACATCAAAAATCATATGTCAAGGTATCTTGGTCTTGACAACCTATCATGAAGGCTTATACCATTCACATAAGCATTCACGAAGCATAAAATATATAATAAACTTTACAATTAAAAACATACATGGGATAAGCATAATGGTAGTTCAACATCATCATATAAAACCTTATTATTGCTTAACTTATCAAAATTATAGTAGGTGGTAATAGCAGTCTTAACACATCCAGGAAAGTTTAGCATTTGAGTAAAACATATGTAAGCCCCTAATTTTTAGTTTAATAATCAAGATCAAATCTTTAACCGAAAAGTCAACTAGAGGCCTTAAGTCAACAAATTCCTAAGAAACCCTAGTAGTGTAGATCCGGTAATCCTGCATTCCTAAACCAAGAAGTCAAAATATGAGTGAAGAGTGTAGTTTGGTTCGTAATAATATTAGAATGCATAAAAAGATCAGATTAGCAAATTTTCGATCTATTTCAAACCCAATCGGATACAGACTTTGAAAAGCGTGTCTCGGGTCTCGAGACATTAAATATATGATATTAATACCGTTAGACTCGTAATTTCATGAGATTTCCAAATATATTAATTATATAATTTTTCGAGTTATAAAAATTACAGTTATAACCTTTTTATCGTAATTTCTTTACTATCGGTACTTTAAATGTCTAATCCACTTTTTGAATTCTTCTACACTATTCATCAAGTACAACTAAGTACAACTACCCATAACCTATTTCTTACATCTTTACAACCTATTCCTACTATTTCATCATTTTCCTTACAATTTATTTTTCCAATACAACTTTTATTACTTAAATTACTTATTTAATTATGAAACTTACACAACACAACACAACACACTTGTCTCCTGTCTCTTGTGAAACCGGCGCCCCCTCTCCCTCTTTCCCTCTCTCACAATTTGTTTTTTTTTTTAATTTCTTTTATTACAACAAACCTTAATCCATTTGTCTATATATATCCCTTTATGCCAACTTCATTTCATTTTCTCTCTTTCTTCTTTTTCATTTTAGGAAAATTTTTTGCAAAACTCCCTCTCCCTCTCCTCTTGAAACCATGAGGTCCCCTCCCTCTATACACACTCACACTTTTGTTTTTCTTTCAAGTTTCTTACTCCACACATCCAATAGGTAATAGATCTATAACTTATTACCTTAAAAACACGTAATGGTAAGTTCATTCATGTGTGATTCCACTAAAAAATTCCCATGAGCTTCAAGCTAGGGATGTGAAAACACTTGAACATGAGATCCTTGCCATCACAATGTTATAGATCTTGTTATTTGAGTTATTTTGCTATTATCTTATTTTATTATCAAGTTATGTTATTATTATTAATGGTTTGTGCATATATTCATCATCTATTCATATTCACATAACCATCATAGTGTTTATGCATTTATGACTAGTATAGTAAACTAAATCTAGTTGTTTTGAGTTCATAAATGTCTTAGACTTTTGTTTTATGCATATAACTGACTTGTAATAGCATGATGAGAGTGGGAAAATATTAGAAAACTCAAGATCTACTTTAGTTTCAACAAAAATGATTTTTAAAAATTCGGATAAAAAAGGAACCATATTTAGAAAAAACCATTTTTCAATTTACATTAAAAATGAAGGACTTAGGTAATAGATATCATAAATGAGTAATCTTGATGAGAAAAGCTTAGATCTACTAAGGAATATTTTCAAAATAAAGAAAAGTTTACAAAAGTTATGTTTCAATTCCAATAACAAGTTTTAAATTCGTAATAAGGGAAGCTTGAAGTATAAACACCCATTTTTCAACTCCAAAAAAAGATTTTTATTAAAGAAATGGAAGCCTTAAGGAGTATGTTTGATTAGGAAATGGTTTTTGAAAGCCTACATGAGTTTTATAACGAAGACAACCTCAAATGCAACTTTCAAAATTTGGATTTGAAAATGACCACTATTTAAACACCTATTTCCAAATGCCAAAATGATGATTTTTGGAAACATGGAAGTCTTAGGGGATACATGTAATGAAGATCAAATTTTAATAAGGATAAGAGAGTTTTATTAAAGTATAATCCTAAAACAAGGAATGGTTTCAAAGAATAGATTAAACAATGTTTTCATCCTTTAAAATTCTGTAAAATTCATAATTAAAACCACCTATTTAAACATCTATTTTCTAACCCCAAAATGAAGGTTTTTTTATTAAAATAATGAAGGTGTTAGCTATATAGGTCATCAAGATAAAGTTTTGATAAATGCAAGTGTGATTTTACAAGAAGAAAAACTATATTCCTAAGCCTAGTAAATTTCAAAAGTTTTACAAAGCAAAAGTTTTTCAAAGAGAATTCTTGGTATTAAATCATTAAGAATATACATATAGTAGTTCATTTCATAACCTTCATGATAATAGCTTGTAGGTATTGCATATATACATGATGCACTTATAGAAACAAAGTTAGGAAAGTAATATCCTATACATCCAATTTGACATTATTTAAGTACATGTGAAATTAGAATTTCCAACACCCATGAATCATGCATGATATTGAGTTTTATATATATACATATATATATATATATAATAGAGTCTTACAAGATATAATGATAGCTAAGTATCTATCAAAGCTTTAGTATAATGTTTGGTTTGAAATTAGGAGTTGAATTGTGGAATGGGAAATTCGTATAGTATTCCGTACCCTACTGTTCATGGACCAACCAACCTTGTTTGTTGGAAATAACTGTGAAAATAGATTGCTCTCATCGAATAGGTAGAAATCGGTACATAATATGCGAAATTCCGAGTTAAAATAACCAAGTTATGACTGTTTTAAATTGGAATTTCTTCTTAGACGAATTTTGACGAACTTGTTAGAATAGAATCTATAAGTTCATTCAAACTTTATAGAAATACTAATTAAAGTTATTTATTTTGATTAGGAGACTTGGGAGATGAACTAGACCTTCCTGAGGACTATTACGATAAAGTAGATTGTCGCACCATGGCAAAGTGAGTTCACTATCTTTAAATTATATGCTTGTGCATGTGCTTGAAATGGTAGTGACACTAGAATTAGGACGAGATAAAATTTGACTAGGTGTATACGATTTCTACATGGGTGAATTCATGATAAGAATATTGAAATAAGTTTGTTGTAAATATTTGTATGCCCTAGCATAGAATTGATATGTCTGAAATATCTATGATCACCTATAAATTGTTAAATTAATATGCCATGATCTTCTAATCAAATCGGCCATGCATACCATATGTGAGTCACATTGCATAAATTATTATACCTTTGTGGGAAGAAGGCATAATAGCTGGGCAACGAGGGGTTTGTAAACTCGAATGTTGGCGTAATGGCAGGAAATTTAAATGTTGAGGTATGGGTCGGAATTGAAAATGTGTATGGATGGGCACCTGTATCAACCACAATATAAATTAAAAATGTATGTGGATGTGCACCTGTATCAACCACAATAAAAAGTGAGAAAATTTGAAATCGTTGGTCATATGGGCCTGAAACACCTAATCCCAAATGGAGAGCGTAAATCCATTCAACATAAGACTTCCGGATAGTCTTATGTATTGTATGCTCACGTGCTTGTGCAAAAGCCAAGGCTTAGTATGATAGGAGTGCAATTTCCTTATTACTTACTCAACAAATAATCAAAAGTAGGTTATCAATCATATGCTATGCATAAGCAACCATATGAAACACAATCATCACACGTTATTTTCTAGTAACTAATGTGAAGCCTTGGGTTTAAAAACCACCACCCCCCTCAGCCTAGCCTTTGGTAAGGGAACTCATAGTTTTATCAACATCTAAAATAATTTTGTTACTTCATGGATACCTTAAATGAAATCTAGAGGAAGCACATGATATCTTAAATGCAATTCTGGGACTAGATCTCCTAAGACTTATGATATGATATTGGATGATGGTTCAACATGGCTTTGCCATTACTTGTGTTCTTGAGACTTGATTTAGTATCACGTGATGAGGTTAACTTGAGTTAAGGGTCCTTCAATTTCTTAAAGGTCCAAAGTCTAACTAGGTCTTGTATTAGAGGAATGATGGTTGGTCTCTCTTAGTTCTAACTCTTCTTTCCCGTATCCTCTAACTCTCAGTAGCACCTTCACTTAAAAGGAAGACTTGTGTCCTTTCCTCCTACTCCTTGGCTTTCTCTAATCTTTTTAGTTTGTTTTTACGAAGCCAAAAACTTAGGGTGGATAATTAGTGATTCAAATTGTAATCTTATAAGATCCTTAACTTAATAATTGTTTTCTAGCCATTCTATCCTTAGATAATGATGGCCATGAGTAATGTAGTTTCATGTAATGCATGTTCTAGTTTTATTTATAATCTGATAGTTATTGATTGATTTGGAGTATTTAATCAGTTTAGAATTCAATTCAGGCAAAACGATACAGAGAAACACAATTTAAATATAAGAAAATTGCAAATTACCCCCTTGAACTTTCACCTTGATGTGGATTCACCCCCTAATAAACTCTTAAAGTGCATTTTTAGCCCACTTAAAGTTTTAAAAATTTGCATAATCATGGATAGTTAATCCTATTCATTAAAACAAAATAAGGAGAATTGAAAATTGGCCCCTCAAACTTTCATATACATATATATTTATACCCTAACATTTCATTTGTATGCGGATTTACCCCATAAATTTTCAAAATGAACAACTATGCCATACACTAAAAGCTTCAAGGGACAAAAAATGCACTTTGAAAGTCTAGGAAGTAAATCAGCAGCCAATGAAAAGTTTGAAGGGGCTTTTTGCAACTATTCCAATAAATGAATACATTAAATTAGTTCAATCTCAAATATTAATCACAACATCAATTGTAAACCCCTGAATTTTTCGAGAATGGTTTTGGAATATCGAATCGAAACCCTAAAGTCTGACCCATGTTGAAACCAAACCTTAAACAATATCGATTATGAGATTTCATAAGAGAATCTTCAAAAAAAAAATGGAAAATTCAATAATCGTTCGATTAAAAAATTTGAGCATGAGATAATCCATCTATCCAATCCCTTATGTAAACCCTTAAATTCTAGGGTAAAATTGGATTAAATCATAACCCTAGTCAAATCGGAGTTTCAAAAGTCAACAAAGATCAAGACAATCAAACAATTTCAACTCCGGCAATCCCACGCTCTCAAACCCTAGAACACGGAATTGAGTTAATGGCTTATAATAGTTCGTAATAATATAAGAAAGTATAAAAATATCAGATTCGTGAATTTCGAATGTCCTTTGAACTCAAATGAGATCAGTTCTCGAAAAGCACGTCTTGAAGCCCAAAATAATAAAAATATTTCAATAGCACCATTAGGACCGATTTTACACAAAGATTTCAAAAATATCAGTTTCACAAATTTTCGGTAGCTAAAAATAGCAGATATAGCTTGTTTATGCATATCTTTATTACTACCAGTATTTTATTTGTCTAGTTTACTATTCATAGTACTATTCCTACTATTCATTACTATTTCACTATCTCTATTTTTTTCTTACACCTATTACTTACTACCTACATACCTATTTTTTTACTTTTTATGTTTTCAATACATCTTATATCAAATCATATCTTACATATTAATTATTTTCTTACAAAATACAAACAAAATCAACTCACTATCTTTCCTTTTTCCCTATGGCCAGCGCAAATCACTTCCCTTTCCCTCTCATTTATTTTCTTTTTCAATTATTTTATTACACCTAATTTTCATTCTAAAAATTCTATAAATATCTCATTCCTCCTTCATTATTTCACACATCCATTTTACATAACAAAACTCTACCAAAATTCTCTCTCAAAACCTCTCTCCAACAATTCTCTCTCAAAACACTCTCTACCAATTACTACTCTTCGAGAAAAATAACAAACACACTACCCATTCATCTCTTTTCAAATCCTCCGTTAAACCTTAGGTAAAATCCTTCCTATATTCTTTATCATGTTCATTCAACTTAGCATGAGTTTAGTGTATGTTTCTTAGACTCATGAGAGTTAAAGAAACAACAATATGTTCATGTTTTGTTTTTGTTCACGTTCATATTTTACATTATGTTACTATTATGTTTTGTTATTATTGTTATTTTTATTGCTCTAATCTAACTTCTATATAGTATTATGTATATTATGTATATATATTCTTTAGAGCATATAAGCTAAAAACACTCGACAATGAAATGCTAAGATCTTAAAACCCTCGATGAATTTTAGAATCAGAAATTTCAATTTTCACCAAAAGTCAAACTGAGTCAACTCATAACCCTAGACGCGGTTAAACGATCCCGAGAACTAAAGACTATTAAATAATCAAAATAAAATAAGATAAACCATAGATATCTAGCTAAAAATATAAAATGGACAAAACTCCAAAATTATATGATCTTACGAATAACTCAACAGAACCAGAAGTCAAACCAGAACCCTAAAAGTCAACAAAGCTTATAATAAACCCTAGTGTTTAAGATCCGGCAATCCCGCGCTCTTAAACCCTAAACAACGAAATGAAAATAATTGTTGATAATAGTTCGTAATAATATAGGGAAGCTTAAAAATATCAGATTCGCAAATTTCTAATGTCCTTCGGATCCAAACGGGATCAGTTTTCAAAAATCATGCCCCGATATACTGGATGGCAAAAATATTCCGTTAATACCAATAGACTCGTAAAAATATAAGGTTTTCAAAAAAATTAGTTTTAGAATTTTTCGGTAGCTAAAAAGTACAGATATCGCATTTATACGCATATTTTTATTACTACCGGTACTTTAATTATCTAGTCTACTATTCATAGTACTTTTCTACTATTCATTATCATTTCGCTATCTCTACTTTTTCTTACACTTATTTCTTACTACCTACATACCTATTTTCTTACTTTTTATATTTCTAATACATCTTATATCAAATCATATCTTACATATTAATTGTTTTCTTACAAAATACAAAATATAAACAAAATCAACTCACTCTCTCTCTAAACCCACTATGGCTGGCGCTACACTCCCCTTCTTCCTCTCAATTATTTTTTTTTCAATTTATTTTATTACATCAAAAGTTCACTCCAAAAATTCTATAAATACCCCCTTCCTCTTTCATTCTTTCACACATCCATTTTACATAACAAAACTCTACCAAAATACTCTCTCAAAACCTCTCTCCAACAAATCTCTCTCAAAACACTCTCTACCATTCACTACACTTCAAGAAGAAAATAACAAACACAAAACCCATTAATCTCTTTTCAAACCTTCCATTAAACCTTAGGTAAAAATTCTACCTATATTCTTTATCATGTTCATACAACTTAGCATGAGCTTAGTGTATGTTTCTTAGGCTTATATGAATCAAAGAAGCAATAATATGTTCATGTTTTGCTTTTGTTCATATTCCTATTTTACATTATGTTATTATGTTATTGTTATTATTTTTGCTCTAATCTAACTTATATAATATTATGTATACTATGTATATATATTTATTTAGAGCATATAAGCTCATGTGTTATTTATTTACTTTCATGTTTTGCAATTTATTTATTTACTTGTTTCATGCAATTCATTAATACTAGTCTTTCTAGTCTTAGACTTTTCCATATCAAGTCAAAACAACCTTTTGTTTGTTTTCTTTAATCTTTTGGGACTAGTCCATTCTTAGTCCCGGGATACCTTGATGAAGCTAAAGCTCCCAATATTTGACCAGGATACCTTAATGAAGCTAAGGTTTCCAATACTTGATATTTTAATTATTTGCTTATTATTAATTGTTTCTAGTATTTTCTTATGATCTTATTATATTATATGCTCATAATTCTTGCATCTACGTAATGATATTGTCTCAACTAATTTAAAAGTAGAATTTTACTTTTTTAAAAGAACTTAAAACTAAATTTTCTATTATGTGACTTATCACAAAATAATGGAGTTATTATCAACAACATAGAGATAGAGTTTTCTCAACGTTTTCTTAAATAACAAAGATAGTTTACCAAGAAAACATAAGAAATAAATATTTTCCTTGTATACTATGGTAACCTAAGTTTTAGTAAAATAATTTATTAATATTAAAAGTTTTTACAAAAAGCTTAAGATTTAAACTCTTTTTCACTTCATAACAAAACTAAGAAGCAAACTAGTTTTCAAAGTTAAGATGAATTCAACCCATAAAGTTATAAACACATTTAGGAAAAATAATGATTTTCAAATTTCTAAAGAAGGAACTCGTTTTCAAAGAATATAGATAAGATAGGATTAAAAATAATGGATTTTATCAACAAAGAGAATTCTTTTCAAAGGAAATAAAAGAACAAGTTTTAGAAAACAAAAAATTATATTTTAAATAATAAATATAAGGAGACAAGACTCATTTTCTAAAACCATTCTAAATACAAATTTATAAAAAAGGTTTCAACAACTTAATACACTTTTGATAAATTTGACATTTTATCACTAGAAGTAAAATTTATGAAAGAATAAGGAAAATTTACTTGATTTTGAAAAAAAAAAAAAGAATGAAGAAAATAAAATAAGAATATACTCATTTATAATAACCTATGAAAATATAAAGTTTCTTTAAAAGACTTGAAAAGAAATTATCAAAGTTAAAGTTTTAATAACTCAAAAATGAATTGTTTTATGAAATAAATTGTTGAGACATTACCATTACAAATTTTGCATATAAAGTGAGTTTATCTATATACTCAAAGGATTTATCAATTTTTTTACTAAAGGATTTTTGAATGAAGTTGAGTTAGAAAATGGATTTGCAAAAGTTTAGAACTATTCGTTTTAAATCTGTACCCCATGTTTTCGGAACCCAAATGACCTTATATGACAAAGATAACCTTAGAAATAGATAGATCTTTTCGAATAGGTAGAAAACGGTATATTATATGCGAAATTCCGAGTTAAAATGAGCAAGTTATGGTCATTTTAAATTGGAATTTCATTCTATACGATTTTGATGAACATAGTAAAATAGAATTAGAAAGTTTAAGTAGAATTTCTACGAAATACTCTTCCCGAGTATTTCTTTTGTCTAGGTGACAAAGGATACGAGATTACCCTTCCTGAGGATTACTACGACTAAGAAGATTGCGAAATGGACGAGTGAGTTATTCCTCTTAATTTCGTTACCTTGCTTGTGCTTGTAAAGTAGTGGCATTAGTATACTAAGAAAAGAAAAAAAAATGGACATGTATGGGAATTCGGGGATATGTATATATGTGATTCTATGTTTATGCGTGAAATGAGAATTAAGAATATCGTAACTTCAAACTGCTTGTTTAAATAATTTTGTTTACTTACTTGTATGACTGCTTATTAATTGCTAAATTGATTGATCGCCCCCTAATAAACCTTAATAAGGTTTGGCTTAAGAAAAATGAAACGCTCACGCATAGCATCCATCGAGTTACATCTCTTTCGGAAGGTTGCTACTCCTACGCAAAGAGTTGGATTGGCTGTGATCGTATGGTGACATGGGCCATGTTCTTTCCTTGATAATCCAAATCGCCCTGGGAATGCGACTCTAGGTTTGGGGCCGAGCCAACCGAACGCTTTGGGTGGGGACCTAGAGACTAGCAGTAGAAGATCGAGGATCTTCAATACCGATTCCCTAACCTTCGATACGAAAGGGTAAATCCGTTCTATATATGGTTTTCGAACAACTATATATATTTGCGTAATCACGTGATTGTTGCATTGTATGCATAAGCATATGTGTGAAAATCTAAATGAACTTGTTTGAAAATATGGTGCAAATGAAAAGGAATATCTCATTAAGCTAGTTGTAGCTTATACCCTTATAGATTTTGCTGAAACAGGTATACCCATGGCTTAAATTGAGGATCATGACGTTAAGGCAGTCATGGAAGGATGTTAAGCTTCTATGAAGGAAATAGAATCATAAGATGAAGTAATTCTGTAAGGTTCTCTATATGTAATGACTTATATAATTAGTGATGTATATTTATTTGAAGATAATAGAAGGATATGCCCCTAAGAATTGTAATTTAATATGTTTATGTTTTATGATAAGTATTCTCTTTGCCTTGTTACTTATTTATTATCAATATAAATTGCGTTACTCCGATGCGTTCCCTTAATTGTGATGTACGCCTTGTACATGATTGCATGACTGAGGTAGAAATTCTTAGGCTTTAGTATTGTGTACGGCGGACTGCTACGTTTAGGGTACCCCTCGAGGCGTGACAGGCAACCTATCACGTGTTAGTTTTTCGGTTCTCTAGTAATGCTTGGTTTTTCTATGCAATATATTATAGTTCTATACAAGATTACCTTTGTTCAGTCGATCCTATGGGAACTAATTGGTACATGAAGGACGCTGCCCATAGTATCGCTTTGAAATAACTAACACTTAATGGAGTTTCTAAGACTTGAAAACAGGAATTGAGTGGTTAACATACAATAAATACAAAGACATAATTAAAGCAAGTTGTTATATTCCTGTATACTTAGTCTCTCCTGGATAGATAGGTTCATAGACTAGGATTTCCTTCAACCCAGATGAGAAGGCGCAAATCTCTATCCTATTTGGATTCAGGTTGTCCAAGCTTGTATTTGTTCATTTGCTTGATTGATGCATTACATATGTTTGATAATGACTTGCTTGATGTGTAGTAAGTTCTGGTTATTCAATAAGCCCGTGTTTTCGCTCACACTCCAACAGTCCTTTCAGGTTTATACTTCGACCCTGGCTAATTACTTCTAAGAGTTTGGCTCTGGTAAGAGTTTAGAAGACTGGAAGCCATGGTTTTTATTTGGGATAAGTTATTATCTATTGTCAGAATAAAGTAATCAATGTTAGACTTTAGTATGTATTTGAGAATTTTGAGAATACTATCTGGTTTGTAACATCTTATATTACTTGAATGACAGTTATTTACTAATTTATGTTTAACACATATTTGTCATTTCTTATCAATGCAACCCAAAAGATCTTGTTGATTGGAAATATGTCATACACTGAAGGTTAACTAGTAATAATAATCAAGTAAGGCTTGTTTATTACTACTAGGGTACCCTCGGGGTGTGACAGCACTAGAAGTAGGAAAAGATGAAAATGAAATATGTATGGTAATATTGGTTGAAGGAATGCTAAGCATACCGAGACATGAATCGTTGTTAATTAAATTATGTTTTACTATTATTTTGTTGGAGTGTGTGCAAATTCTGTGATCACCTTTTAGTTACTCTAATCATATATTATGAGTTATATTAATTGATTCATGCATATCACGTAGTTAGTTTCATTTTATGAGATGCTATACTCGATGGGACAAGAGTATAGTAGCTAGGTTTATAGGAGCCATAAATCTACAAGATTGGCGAATAGGAGCCTGAAATAAACTACATAAGTTGGATTTTAAAGATGGGTTTTAAAGAGCCTAAAACACCTAACCCTGAGATGGAGGGGTAAATCCATTTAAACATACGATTTCCGGTAGATCATATATATTGCTTGTTCATTTGCTTAATGCATTCATATGTTTGTTTAATAACTTGTTTGAAATTATTAATACGAATACGTTAGTTCAGGAATATTCTCACTAAACTAGTTATGCTTATACTCCGATAGACTTTTGATGTAACAGGATCAATATCTTTTATGCTCAAGGACTTCATATACTTGAGTGGGATTATGTTTTGAAAAGCTTCTGGAAATCCTTTGAAGATCTTAGGCTAAATATCCTTTAATATCTTTTGGTGTTTTGTACTGTTTACTTGTGTGAAAGAATAAGTTGATATTATGATTGTTTGGAGATTTATAGGGGAAAGCCCCTAAGATGATATACGGATAATATTCTTATAATGTTGAAATTAGATGATTATTCAAAATTCTTGTATGTTGTATTTACTATTCCGAACTACACATCCCGTCGGTGTCTCCTATTGTTGTGATAGGCACCTTACATATGGTTTTGAAGCTTTCGCATGACTTCGGGAAGTCATTCTTAAGTTTTAATACCGTATGTGGTGGACTGGCAAGTTTAGAGTACCCTTTGGGGCGTGACACATTCCTTAATCTCTAATGGAGGGTGTAAATCCATTCTACATATAAAACTGGATAGTCGTATGTATTGTTTGATCATGTGGTTGTTGCATTTCACATACTTGCTAAATGGACTTGTATGATTATTTTGTTATGAGTACTTTTGCATAAGGAATTTCTTACTAAGCTAGTTATGGTTATTTGCCCATAGACATTTTATGTTGTAGGACCATCATTTTTGTGCCCGATGACACCTGTCCATCTAATAGAACTTATGTTTTTGGGAGGCTTTTGGGGGAATTCTATTTGAAGACTTGAGAGTAGATTTCCTTTAAAATCTTCTTGTTATAGTTATTTGTTTAAGTAAGACTATTCTATTTTAGAGATTTATCGAGGGAATGCTTATAGGATATTGTAAGACTATTGACCTTTAAATTATGAATATGATGTTTAAGTATTTTCTTGATTGCCACATTTTTACTATATTAAACAACATATCCTACCGGTGTCTCATATTATTGTCAAAGCACACCTTGTATATGGTGTTAAAGCTTTTGCATGAGTAAGGAATGTCATTCCTAATCTTTAATATCGTATGTGGCGGATTGTCACGGTTAGGATACCCTTTGGGGCGTGATAGTTTGCCTCTCATGAAGCGCTTGTTTAATGTCATTAGCTTGACTTAGTAAAACCAATTAGATTATCATCCACCAGGATCCAAAACAAACATATCCAAAGAACATGGTTATATAATTATTAAAGGGAACTTCTTTCTCATCTTTACTCTATTTTTTTAAGCTTAATTCCCTTTGATGTTAGAAATTTTTTATGGGGAGTCTTATGATAAATTTGTGCCTTCTCAAATTCAATGACATATCCCATGGGTTCAACACACAATTCGTGATGGTCGACATCTCCT
Source organism: Combretum micranthum (assembly GCA_024138025.1). Lineage (NCBI taxonomy): Eukaryota > Viridiplantae > Streptophyta > Magnoliopsida > Myrtales > Combretaceae > Combretum > Combretum micranthum. Next base: position 418,686 of record JAMXBD010000785.1, read on the forward strand.
AAATTTACAAATAATTCAAAAAGTGGAGAAGGCTTAATATCCTTAATATTCATTTCTTGGTCAACCTCTCTATCCTCCACTTTTTGTGGTGATTTGAATTTCCTCATTCACAGACTCAAATGAACTCTCCTCCATTCTTTCATTTTGCACAACAAGTTATGGATTCAATAATTGTTTAGAAATTTTTACATCACAAGCCAATTGATCAACATTCTCCATCATCAATTCGCAATGAACATACTCAAAATCATGCACATTATCTTCTTGATTAAAAATCTCCCGTGACGATGATGAAGTTAAAAAAAAAAATTTCTTATGTATGAGCTAAGGTATCTAAGTTCTCATCATGCTGTTCTTCATTACAAAACATTGGAGGTAATTGAATGCATGAAGTGGCATCATAAAAACATGGATTGGCACACAAATAGTACCATTCTTCCTTACCACAATTCCAACTCATAGCATTCACTTCATTTCCAAGTTCATTATCTTGAGAATTAGTAAGCACATTCCAATAATAATCTTTAGGAATTCACCAGCTAAAATCCATGAAATTGGAATCCCTTATGCAGGTTAAACTCAATAAGAAAAATTCACCACAAATTCAAGCAAAAGCAAAACAAAATAAAAGAAATTTCTAGATTAATAGTAGTAAACTTTCTTAATATTACCAATATTGCTCGACAATGGTGCCAAAAACTTAGTTATGCTATTTCTAATCGAGTTTTAAATAGATTAATTCATATTATCTTTTTCCTATAATCTAGTCAACGCTAGGCAAGTGTACCTATCGCATGTAGTAAAAGAATGAAATATAGGGTCGTATTCCTCAAGGATCTTGGCAAGTACTATTACTCACATTTTTCCTATTATCTAGCCTATAAAATTTAGTTAATAATAGTTTTAAACTACTAATTATACTACAAATCAACTACCTATTACTACTAAAGTCATGAACATACTTTGATTAAACAAAATATCACAACTGAGTAATTTAAACCTTGATTCGCCTGTGACTTAACATATACTACAATATTATTATTTGTTATGCCTTTCTTAATGGCGAGATTCCATCAAACAGGTTAATATCTCTCTCGAGACTAATGACCCTAATCCTAGCTTTGTCGAATTGGAATCTCTTTCTTGTTAACAGCCAACTAAAATTGCATTAGAAACATGAACCTAAGGCAAATTCTATATAGATAAAGAAGATTTCACAACCCAATCTCTAGGCATCGTGACTAACCTCTCTCTATAGCCTAGATCTATTCCAAAGGTAGAATTCTCAATCATTTCTTATGGAAATTTGGTATAATTTTAAGTTGTGCACTACCTATAATTAAAATGCTTAAATACACTATAGAGATTATTGAAATCACAACAAATTGACAATCAATCCATGTACGTGCATGTTAAACATGGCTACATAAGCCTTAACTACTACTCATGTATGATGTAAGGAAACAAAATAATGACTAATATAAAACATAAAGAAAACATGAGAGAGAACTCCCTTTTCACAATGCAATTGTTTGAACTCTTCAACAAACGATTACAACAACCTATCTCCTCTTCCTTCTCTCTCAAGAATCTCTAAGGAGTACAAACAACACTTACAATATAGACGAAAACTATCAAAAGGTAAAGTTACAAACAAAAACTTTGTTATACTAGTTCAGTGTGTACAAAATGATTCAGATCTCCTAATGTGATGTTTAGATCTTGTATTTGTTGTTTCCAAGTGACTAGACATGAATGGCATCTTTTCCTCATCTCAATTGGTCTTCACATCTCTTCAAGAAACTGTTATTTTTAGATCTTACCCCTATAATAAATTTTGTATATCATGATAAAATTATTTTTGACAATTAAAATTTTATCACAAATATTACCTTAGTATGATGAAATGAGAATATGTCATCTCAAACCAAAAAAAGTGTTAAGTCTGCGATAAAAAGAAGTATTTGTCAAAATATTTATCACGACATATGAAACTAGTAGAAATTTAGTGACAAAAAGGGTTTTGTCATAAATTTTTCTCACCTTCTTTAGTACCAATATATGACATGTTGTGACAAAAACATTCTATCACTAAGTTTTATTGTTACTACATATAATTATATATGATTTTTTACTACTAATTTTTTCATAATAAATATTATTTATCGTTACAAAATAAATTTGTCATTAGAGTTAATTTTATTTTAGCAATAGTGACAATGTATATTTGTTATTATATATTTTTATAATTATTGTTTTATTATAACAAAATGTTATCACAATGAAATTAAGTTTGTCACTTTAAAACCCTTTTTATGAATAAGAAGAATAAGAAACTTTTAAGTACACAATAGCATTTTAACTTCAAATAGCAAAAAGAAAAAGAAATCAATGTCTACATGACAAATTAAAGTGAAATAAATCTAACGATTTGACTATAAATCACATCAATGGTAAAATATTTATTAAAGAAGCTGTTAAATAAAATTATATTCTAAAAAGATATTTTGTTGAAAGACAAAAACCCTATAATTGGTTATAATCAAAATAGTTCAAATTCAAACTATTAATTTATAATTTTTTTCAGACTTTATATTAATATCTTCTATTCATTTAAGTTTATTATCCGATAATGTTATTTTGTTACTTTTATATTGTTATTTTTTTCATATTCTCCAAGTGTTTTTTCTATATTTCATTTTCTATAATATGTAATTTATTTTTTATTAAAATTTAATTAGATCTGCTAATAATTTAACTTTTCAAAATTATCTATTACAAAGGGGAAAAAAAAGATAAAACCATCTATTAACATGTATCTCTAGTTAACAATTTGTAAAATCGAGTCACAATTCATATTTATATAATATTTCCTAATTAAATTTCATAATATTCATTTTTAATAGCACTTATAATTCTTTTCCTTTAATTCATCCGAAATTGAAGTTGTAGTGAGTTAGATAGTATCTATATAATTAAGGCCTTAAAAAAAATTAATGCTCTCACCTTAATAATGCAAAAAAATTAAAATTAATCACAGAGAATGACCAATAGAGTTGATTTGATTACAACAGCATAAGTAGCAAATATATTATCATATTCTCATATACTTTAATGTGATAAAGAACGAACTTTTAAGGGATGGAAATGATCCACCTACATTCCTTTCTTGAATTTGTTACAAACATATAGTCTTCCTCTTCCATTTAGAAAAAAATAAAATCATAAACAAAATTTTAAAGGAGGGAACTCATTAATGTTTTTCCTTTTTTTTCAACCTTCTTCTTAAAGGAAAATTGATTAAATAATAGAAAGGCAAAGGTCAATGTAATCTCATTATTTTTTTTCCCTTTTTTTGTGTTTCTTCTTGGAGGGAAATAAGGCAATAGCTTTATTATATTAATAATTCAAATTACAAAATTCGGATAGTTGAACAAGTAATAAAGAGTTTTTATGTAAACCCCTAAAATTTTCGGTTAATTTTAAGTTTGATCTTAGAATAAAAAAGTCAACTGAAACCTTAAATGTCAACAAAAGTATAGTACAAGCCCTGGATTTTAGATCCGACATTCCCGTTTTCTTTAGCCCTAGAAAACGAAGTTGAAATGATTAGTGATAATAATTCGTAATAGCTTTAGGTTATATAAAAATATCACATTTGCGAAATCCAAGTGTCCTTCGAACTCAATCGAGATCAGTTCTTGAAAATCTTGTCCCGAAGCCCGGAATAATAAAAATTTCCGATAACACCAATAGAACTGATTTAATATAAGAATTTCAAAAATATCAGTTTCATAGTTTTTTGATAATTAAAAATATTAGATATTGTAATTATACGCGTATTTTCTTACTACAAGTACTCAAATTGTCATGTCTACTTTACATTACATTATTTACTACTATTCTACACTATTCATCTATCTCTACTTTTTCTTACAACCTATTCTTACAAAGCATACCTCTATTTCTTATAATTTTCATTTCCAATATAACTTCACATCTTTCATATCTTACTTTTCATTAACAAAAATACAAAAAAAAAAAATTCACTCTCTTACACTCATGTAGCGCCGGCCATGCCTTTCTCCCTCCTCTATTTGTTTTATTTTTTATTTATTTAATTAACACAAATTTCCTCCTATATTTTCCTATAAATACGCCTTCTTCCTTCCACTTCTTTCACACCTTCCATACACTAAAATTACTCTCTTAAAAATTCTACAAGAGTTCTCTCACAAATTTCTCTCAAAATTAGTCTTGATAGGTAATTCTTCTTTAGAGTTCCTTCATGTTCATTTACTTAGTATGAGCTTAGTGTGTGTTTTTAAACCATGAAGGTTAAAGAAAGCAACAATAAGTTCATACTTTATTTTTGTTCATGAATCTAATTTCTTTTATGTTGCTTTTATGTATATAATTATCTAAATATATCTATGTAGCTATATATATCTTTTAGAGCATACAATCTCATTTGTTTTGCAATTTATTTACTTTCCTTACAATTTATTTACTACCTTGCAATTTATTTACTTTTATGTTGTTTTTAAGACTAGTCTTTCTAGTCTTAGACTTGTCGTCATCAAGTCAAAACATTTTCTTTTTCTTTTTGGGACTAGTCTATTCTTAGTCCTGGGATACCTTGATGAAGCTAAGGTTCCAATACTTGATTTATTTCTTTACTAGCTTATTTCTTTAATTATTATGTTTTCTTATGCTTTCATTATTTTATGATTCATATTCATGCATAAACATAATGATTTTTGTCTCAATAAGATAAATGAGGAAAAGTTTTCTTAAATAGAGAATTTTCTCTAAAACTAAGAGTTGGAAGTAATTTTCATAAAGACTAAATATTTTTATCTTAACAAACTTTTCTAAGAAATCTAGAGGAGTTCATAGGAATTTTCTTATACACACACGGGAAGGAATTCTTGAGTAAAATAAAAGTTTTACTAAGGTCCACTTCCTTATCAATACTAGTTTGACAAACAAGAAATTCCTTCCATGAAAATAAAATGATCTTAAGAAACAAGGAAATTATTTCTACAAATATAAAGTGGTTATTATTTTCAAGAAGTATTAGAAACTAAGCTTAGAAAATAAAAATCATTCCTTGGAAATTTAAAAGACTAAGGAAATGAACAATTACTCATTTAAAATAACTTGAAATATTCTCTAGCAAAATAAGAGGAATTTTCAAAAGTTTCACCTTTCTTTAGAAGACTCTACTTTTACTAAAATTCATGGTTTGAGACAACTTCATTAATTTCATACATTTGATATGAGTTAATAAAAATATGTATATACATTTCAATGGTTTTACAAACTATTATAATATCTATCTTTTGATATGAGCTTTGAGAAAAAGAAAGAATAAAAGTTTTGTGAAAATTCGTGGTGAATCTGATCAGCACTATTTCGAGCCAAACGATTTAGTTTGATGAAAATAATTTTAGAATTGGATATATCTTTTCGAATAGATAGAAAACGTTATATTATATGCGCGATTCCGAGTTAAAATGATCAAGTTATGGCCATTTTAAGATAGAATTTCTCTCTATATGAATTTTAACGATCTTATAACATAGTTCCTTATTAGTACCATAAAATCAAAAAGAAATACTCATTTTGGGTATTCTTCTTGATTAGGTAATCTCGAGGAGGATTGTTCATATCCCGAAGATTACTACAATTAAGTGGAAATCCCGAACGACTCATCCATTTCAAGAAAGGAGTCATCATGGCCGAATGAGTTTACTCCCCGTTATTTTTCATACTTATGATTGTGCTTGTAAATTTAGTTACATTAGAATTTAGGCAAAATCAAATGGAAGTTGTATGATAATATGTTGAAATAATATTAAGTATATTGAAACATGATTTGTTTGTAATAAAGTTACATGTACTTTAATATCCCGAGGTGTTTGAAATTGGTTGCTCCCTTGAAAGAATTTAAATATAACTACTAGACTTTAATTAAGAAATTATGCATGCACTCCATATGTTGAGTCACATTTCATTCACTACTATACAATTGGTGGGACAAGTGTATAATAGTGGTGGTAAGCATAATTGGTATATCATGTAAGTGGCGAGTAGGAGCTGGTAAGAACTACATAAATTGGTGGCTAATAGGAGCCTGTAATAACTATAAGTTTTTTATGGCGTATAGGAGCTGGTAAGATCTATAAAAGTGTTTCAAAAGTCATGGCTGTAATTGACCAGAATACTAACCCCGAATGAATGGCGTAATTCATTCAACATATGATTCCCAGAAAGTCATATGTCTTTTATACTCATGTGGTTGTTGCATTCCATTTGCTTGACTAATAAACTTGGTTGATAATTTACTTTGAGTATGAGTTTTTGGGATTTACTCACTAAGCCCATAAGCTTACGCTCCTATAGGTATTTGCATTCTCAGGAATACCTATTTTTGTACTCAAGGTCTCCTCATATCCACGTAAGTACTCTTTTGAAGCTTTTGGAGGAAATCTACTTAAAGATTTATATTAGAATTCCTTTGAAATCTTTAATGTAATATTTAAATATTGTAAAGACTATTTCGATCTTTAGGTTTTAGCGGGGGTATGCCCCTAAGAAATCATGTAATAGACCTTTGGTTATTAATGCTATAACATATTTTATTTTTAGATTCTTGTATGTTCATTCTTACTTGCTTAGACTATACTTCCCAAAAGCGTCTCCTATTACCGTGCTAGATGCCTTATATATAATACTAAGGCTTTCACATGACTAAGGCAGTCATTCTTGAGTCTTGATATTATATGTGACCGCCTGCCACGTTTAGGGTACCTTCGAGGTGTGACAGTTTAAGTTGGTATCAGAGCCACAAGTTTAAGGAAATAAAGATAATAGGAATGAATCTAGAATAGAAAAAGATAAATATGTTTATTAAGAAAAGACTTAGATAAGTGGATAAGCTTAGAAATTCTCAAAAAGGAAAAATTAATGACCTCTCCTGTCTTTTATAGCTTACTCTTGGAGAAGTTAGAGCTTAGGCCCAACGCTTGAATTTAAGAAGTGATGAAACCCTTGTGGACTACCGGTTGAAAGTAAGGAGCCTATGTGAGGAGTTTGCCCTAGTTGGACGACCTAGGTCCGCTCGAGAGATGTATAAAATGTAGAGAAGAGGACTCCGTGACTCTATATGGGATCATGTGATAGATGGGTTAAGGTACGATGCCATAAGATGTACAAATTGGACTGACTTGGAAGTCATTTATGGTATGGAACGGCTTATGTGCCACACAACCACACCCCTATGCTCCAAGAAGCTACATTCATTTTCGAAACGACGGACATCCAGTTTTCCCCGATTTTTGAACTTGGAATTCCATCGGCCCGTTATATGTCTATGCCTATGATGAGCTAGCAGATCACACCGATTGGGCACGAGCGGATGGAGAGTTCTACTTCTTTTGGTACGGAGTTTATCGAAATTTGTGGCCACACCCTGATGAACCACCTCCACCACCATCACCGAAAGGAGAAATGCATGAACAAGTCAATTGGGGGGAAGATATGAATCATGGAATGGACAACAGAGAGCGCCAGCAAATCACGGATGGGACGAGGATGTTTCCAACCATTAGGAAGTTAGTCAAGATTTCGGATGGCATGTTGAACCAACCCCAAATGGGAACATCTCGAATCGAAGTCGATCTCACACTCCCCTAATAAGAGACCTAACTGAGGATGAAGTGATGGAAGTATCTGATGGAGAGCATGCATCGCAGATGGAGTGTGATCAAGGGGAGCCAAGCACGTCTAGGAATCAACCCTCCCGCAAAGGAAAAAGAACGACGGTCTGAAGCTACTTAAAGCTATTTGTAGCTAAGAGGCCAAGGATGACTTCTAGCCTCAACCACCATGATATAACCCCCTTATCATGAAGAAGGATCGAAGAAGGAAGGAAGGAAGGATCCACCTGAGCAATCCCATGTGTCCAAGAAGAATTTTGTAACCAAATCGACCTAGGATATAGGATCGATTAGTAGTTTAATTTATGTTTTCGGAAAGGTGTTTAAATATTGTTGTATTTTGAATTTCTTTTGCAAGCCTTGATTTCTTTATGTGTGGGATTTCATGCCCTTGGATGTTTTTTTTTTTATTAATGAAGTATTTTAGTTTAAACAAATTTCATCTCTTGAATTAATTGCTTAAACTTCTTTTATATGGTATTTCTCTTTACATGTTTATTTCTTTGAAAATTCCCTCAATTTCCGTAACATAATATATAAGAAACTTAATAATCTAGTATTACGTAAACAATTAAAACAGCCGACCTAGAAGAGGACGATCGAGGGTAAGGCAGGCATTGAATAATCGCCTGAAGAAGTTAACCAACCAGAAGTGCCTCCTGTGGCTTTGCCTCCAAACCCACAAGGCGATCTCCAAGCCACTCTTGGTCAATTAACACAACTTCTTAATGTGTTAGTTAAACAACAGATGAACATGCTACCATCGATACCAGCTCAAGCACCACCCCAGCAGGCACCTCAAGCATTTGTACACAGACCAGCAGCACTTGATGCTTAATCACATACAGTACCCTTGCCGCCTCCGCCACCACCCCGACCATACAGAACTTCACTCCCAGATTTCATCAAAAGTAACCGTTACTTTGACAGAGCTTTTGGGAAACCAGATGAAGCTGAGGATTGGCTCGCACAGATAGAACGATCTTTTGCTGCTTATGAAGTTCCTCATTATCTTCGAATAAGCTATGGTACCTATATGTTAAGGTTCAATGCTTGAGTCTGGTGGGAATCTAACAGTAGGGAATTGCCTCCATCCATCACTTGGGATGTGTTTCGGAATGAGTTTCTGGAAAATTATTTTCCTAGAAGTTTAAAAGGGAGATATAGTGTGGATTTCTTGCACATGCCTCAGAAAGGAAGATCCATAGAACAATACGAGACGGAGTTCAGTCGACTTCTACCGTATGCTCCTGATTCCTATAAGTATAGTGAAGAGCTGAAACGACAAGTGTTCCTGAATGGGTTAGATTAGGACTTGAGGATACAGTTAGAAGAGTTTGACATCCGCACCTTCAGAGAACTAATTGAACCTTCAGAGAACTAGTTGAAAGAGCAAGAATTATTGAAGGGGCCAAGAAAAGGAAAGCTGGGACTTTTGAGAAGAAAGTGTATGTGTTTGGAAGAAAATTTCAACCAGGAACAAGCTCCAATTTCCCTTCTAAGAGGTTTAAACCAATTAGCCACTTTAAGGGAAATTTCAGTGGATAAAAGGATATTTCCAAGACAGCAGTAAGTTGTTGGAAATGCAAAGGAGCGCACTACCTGAAGAGATACCCCCTTCTCTAGAACAAATGTTATTTCTATGGCGAACCAAGCCATAAGATTCCGGATTGCCCAAAGAAAGCTTCTACGACTTGTTTCGTATGCAAGCAAACAGGACATTTTGCCAACGAGTGTCCCTAAAGGAAATCCACAACGAATCGACCTGTTAGATCTTTAGGAGAACTTGCCCCGACAAGGAGTGGGAATGGAAGCGAAAGTCGCTCGACATCGTCTATGCACGGGCTGAGAATTTACAACCTTGAAGGGAAATAGGTTTGTGAAGAAGATGCTGAAGAAGGAGTAGAGTTGGTTACCCTGGACCATGGAGAGGAGTATGACTATAGCTTGGTTACAGGCTAGCCTTAACCTATAAATATCTGCTTGTTTTGATATCTGTTGAGTATAAAGTTATGATGTATGTTGGAAATGATAGATGTCTAGGAAACCTTATAAAGACAATAAGAATAGTAACACATGCGTCTTGAACGCAGGAACCATACAAATAGGGGACCTGACCGCTTATACCCTCTTCGATACCGGTGCAACACATTCCTTTATTACTGCTAGTATAACCTTGAAGATCGGTTTACCTATCACTACAACCACATCAATTTTTCGTATAAAGTTTCCGAGAGTTAAAGCAACGGTTGGTATATGCTCCAATTTTAACCTTACCAGATCCAGAAAAGCCGTATACCGTCCATAGTGATGCGTCAAGGAATGGCTTAGGAAGCATGCTTATGAAAAAAGGGAAGGTAATTGCTTATGCTTCATGACAATTGAGGCCGCATGAACAAAATTACCCAACACATGATCTTGAGTTAGCCGCTATTGTCTTCTCTCTCAAGCTTTGGAGGCACTACCTATATGGACAGAGATGCGAGATTTATACGGACCATAAGAGCCTCAAGTATTTATTTACACAAAAGGAATTGAATATGAGGCAAAGAAGATGGTTGGAGTTGATCAAAGACTATGATCTTGGAATAAACTATTGCCCTAGAAGAGTGAATGCGATAGCAGACGCTTTGAGTCAAAAGAACCATGGAGAAGTTACAGCCATGCTCACAACCCAAAAAGAACTTATAAAGGAATTTGAGAGATTGAGCATCGAATTTGTGGGACAAAGTGTGGAAATGGAAATTTCCCATTTGGTAATGGACCGACTCTGATCGATAGAATCAAGGAATCTCAACAATATGATGAAGTCATACAAAAGTTGAAAAGTGAGATACGAGGACGAAAGTATGATGATTTTGAAATAGATGAGGAGGATGTAGTAAAAATGAAGGGAAGATTATGTATACCGGATGATGAGGAAATGAAAAAGGAAATTATGAGTGAGGCACATAAGTCAGGATATACCATGCACCCTGGTGGTACTAAGATGTACCAAGACCTTAAAAGTCGCTTTTGGTGGAATGGTATGAAAAGGGATATAGCTGAATTCGTAATGAAGTGTCCCATATGCCAATAAGTAAAGATTGAACACCAAAGGCCAGGAGGACTTTTGAAACCACTGACCATACCATAATGGAAATGGGATCAAATTACAATGGATTTCGTATGTGGGTTGCCCCGAACATCAGCTGGATATGATGCCATATGGATAATAGTGGATCGACTTACCAGGTCAGCACACTTCATCCCCATCAACATGACCTACTCAATGGAGAAGTTGGCCCAGCAATATATAAAGGAGATTGGAGACTGCAGAAGTGTATGGGAACTAAGTTACATTTTAGTACAGCGTATCATCCACAACCGAGCGAACTATCCAAACCTTGGAAGACATGTTGAGAGCATGTGTTATGGAATTCAAGGGAAGCTGGGAAGCGCATTTATATCTGGTAGAATTTTCCTACAACAACAGCCATCATTCAACAATTAAGATGCCACCGTATGAAGCTTTGTATGGAAGAAGGTGCAGATCACCTCTATTTTGGGATGATGTGGAAAAGTTAACAATTAGACTAGATCTCATCCAAGATACCTCAGATAAAGTTAGGATTATTCAACAAAGGATGAAAGAGGCTCAGGATAGACAGAAAAGCTGGGCAGATCAAAAACGTCAAATCCTTGAGTTTGTCGTTGGCAATCATGTGTATCTAAAAGTGAATCCGATAAAGAGTATTCATCATGTACGGGCTCGAGGAAAGCTAAGCCTAAGATATATCGAACCTTTCGAGATTCTCGAACGAATAAGGGATTTGGCTTATCGCTTGGCATTACCCCCAAACCTATCGGGAGTACACAATGTCTTCCATGTCTCAGTATTAAGAAAGCATATCCCCGACCTCGATCGGATTGTAGAGCTTGAGCCAGTAAAGCTGAAGGAAAACTTGACTTATGAGGAACACCCAGTTCAAATTCTGGATCAAAAGGTTTAAAAGCTGAGAAACAAAGAAATCCGATATGTCAAGGTGTTATGGAGGAATCATTCGCAAGAAGAGACTACTTGGGAAGCCGAAGATGAGATCCGAAAGAAATATCCAAATCTCTTTGAAGATTCAGGTACGAATTTCAATTTTTGAGGACAAAATTTCTTTAAGGGGGATAGGTTGTAAACCCTCAAAATTTTTGTTAATTTTAAGTTTGATATTAGAATGAAAAAGTCAACTGAAACCCTAAATGTCAATAAAAGTCTAGTACAAACCCTAGATTTTAGATTTGGTATTCTCGTTTTCTTTAGCCTGAGAAAATGAAGTTTGAATGATTAGTGATAATAGTTCATAATAGCTTTAGCTTATATAAAAATATCACATTTGCGAAATCCAAGTGTCCTTCGAACTCAATCGAGATCAAATCTTAGAAATCGTGTCCCGGATCCCGAAATAATAAAAATATTCCGATAATACCAATAGAACTGATTTAATATAAGGATTTCAAAAATATCAGTTTCAAAGTTTTTCGGTAATTAAAAATATTAGATATTACAATTATACGTGTATTTTCTTACTATCGATACTTAAATTATCATGTCTACGTTACATTGCACTATTTCCAACTATTCTACACTATTCGTCTATCTCTACTTTTTCTTACAACCTACTCTTACAAACCATACCTCTATTTCTTATAATTTTTATTTCCAATACAACTTCACATCTTTCATATCTTACTTTTCATTAACAAAAATACAAAAAAAAAAAATAAAATTCACTTCCTCTCTTACACTCATGTAGCGCCGGCCATGCCCCTCTCCCTCCTCTATTTGTTTTATTTTTCATTTATTTAATTAACACAAATTTCCTCCTACATTTTCCTATAAATACGCCCTCTTCCTTCCACTTCTTTCACACCTTCCATACACTAAAATTACTCTCTCAAAAATTCTACAAGAGTTCCCTCGCAAAGTTCTCTCAAAATTAGTCTTGATAAGTAATTCTTCTTTAGAGTTCCTTCATGTTCATTTACTTAGTATGAGCTTAGTGTGTGTTTTCTAAACAATTAAGGTTAAAGAAAGCAACAATAAGTTTATACTTTGTTTTTGTTCATGAATCTAATTTCTTTTATGTTGCTTTTATGTATATATATCTATGTAGCTATGTATATCTTTTAGAGCATACAGGCTCATTTGTTTTGCAATTTATTTACTTTCCTTACAATTTATTTACTACCTTGCAATTCATTTACTTTTATGTTGTTTTTAAGACTAGTCTTTCTAGTCTTAGACTTGTCCTCATCAAGTCAAAATATTTTCTTCTTCTTTTGGGACTAGTCTATTCTTAGTCCCGCGATACCTTGATGAATCTAAGGTTCCAATACTTGATTTATTTCTTTACTAGCTTATTTCTTTAATTATTATGTTTTCTTATGCTTTCATAATTTTATGATTCATATTCATACATGAACATAATGATTTTTGTCTCAATAAGATAAATGAGGAAAAGTTTTCTTAAAATAGAGAATTTTCTCTAAAACTAAGAGTTAGAAGTAATTTTCATAAAGACAAAGGATTTTTATCTTAACAAGCTTTTCTAAGAAATCTAGAGGAGTTCATAGGAATTTTCTTATACACACACGGGAAGGAATTCTTGAGTAAAATAAAAGTTTTACTAAGCTCCACTTCCTTATCAATACTAGTTTGACAAACAAGAAATCCCTTCCATGAAAATAAAATGATCTTAAGAAACAAGAAAATTATTTATACAAATATAAAGTGGTTATTATTTTCAAGAAGTATTAGAAACTAAGCTTAGAAAATAAAAATCATTCCTTGGAAATTTAAAAGACTAAGGAAATGAAAAATTACTCATTTAAAATAACTTGAAATATTCTCTAGCAAAATAAGAGGAATTTTCAAAAGTTTCACCTTTCTTTAGAAGACTCTACTTTTACTAAAATTCATGGTTTGAGACAACTTCATTAATTTCATACATTTGATATGAGTCAATAAATATATATATATATATTATATATAAATTTCAAAGGTTTTACAAACTATTATAATATATATCTTTTGATTTGAGCTTTGATAAAAAGAAGGAATAAAAGTTTTGTGAAAATTTGTGGTGAATCTGATCACCACTATTTCGGAGCCCAAACAACTTATTTGAATGAAAATAATTTTAGAATTGGATAGATCTTTTCGAATAGGTAGAAAACGGCATATTATATGCGCGATTCCGAGTTAAAATTATCAAGTTATGGCCATTTTAAGATAGAATTTTCCTCTATACGAATTTTAACGATCTTATAACATAATTCCTTATTAGTACCATAGAATCAAAAAGAAATACTCATTTTGGATATTTTTCTTGATTAGGTAATCTGGAGGAGGATTTTTCATATCCCGAAGATTACTACGATTAAGTGGAAATCCCAAACGACTCATCCATTTCAAAAAAGGTGTTATCATGGCCAAGTGTGTTTACTCCCCGTTATTTTTCATACTTATAATTGTGCTTGTAAATTTAGTTGCATTAGAATTTAGGCAAAATCAAATGGAAGTAGTATGATAATTTGTTGAAATAATATAAAGAATATCGAAACATGATTTGTTTGTAATAAAGTTACATGTACTTTAATATCCTGAGGTGTTTGAAATTGGTTGCTCACCTAGAGGAAGTTAAATATAACTACTAGACTTTAATTAAGAAATTATGCATGCACTCCATATGTTGAGTCACATTTCATTCACTATTATAAAATTGGTGGGCAAGTATATAATAGTAGTTGTAGGCATAACCGGTATATCATGTAAGTAGCGAGTAGGAGCCGGTAAGAATTGCATAAATTGATGGCTAGTAGGAGCATGTAATAACTACAAGTTTTTGATGGCGTATAGGAGTCGGTAAGATCTATAAAAGTGTTTTAAAAGTCGTGGCTGTAATTGGCCTGGATACCTAACCCCGAATGAAGGACGTAATTCATTCAACTTATGGTTCCAGAAAGTCATATGTCTTGTATGCTCATGTGGTTGTTGCATTCCATTTGCTTGACTAATAAACTTGGTTGATAATTTACTATGAGTATGAATTTTTGGGATTTACTCACTAAGCCCATAAGCTTACGCCCTATAGGTATTTGCATTCTCAGGAACACCTATTTTTGTACCCAAGGTCTCCTCATATCCCGTAAGTACTCTTTTGAAGCTTTTGGAGGAAATCTAATTGAAGATTTAGATTAAAATTCCTTTTAAATCTTTAATGTAGTATTTAAATATTGTAAAGACTATTTCGAGCTTTGGGTTTTAGCAGGGGTATGCCCCTAAGAAATCATGTAATAGACCTTTGGTTATTAATGCTATAACATATTTTATTTTTGGATTCTTATATGTTCATTCTTACTTGCTTAGACAATGCTTCCCAAAAGCGTCTCCTAATACCGTGCTAGATGCCTCACATATAATACTAAGGCTTTCACATGATTAAGGCAATCATTCTTGAGTCTTAATATTATATGTGGCGGGCTGCCACGTTTAGGGTACGCTTCGGGGCGTGACATTTTACCCATTTTGCTTTGTTTTATTTTTTCATATTTGCAAGAGCTTTTTCTATATTTAATTTTATGTAATTTATTATTATTATTCTTAAATTTTAATTAGATTTGCTAACAATATAATTTTACAAAATTATTTATTGTAAAGGGAAAAAAAGGAATTGAAATCATTTGTTAACATATATCCTTTCGCTAACAACAATTTGTAAGATTGAATAACAGTTTATATTTTTATAATATTTCCTAAATTTCGTAATTTTTATTTTAAATAGCTCTTATAATTATTTTCCTTTTGTTCATAACAAATTAAAGTTGTAGTGAGTTGGAGGGTATCGGTATAATTGAAGGCCTTAAAAAAATATAGTTAATGCACCCACCTTAACAATGGAAAAAAAAAAGTAAAATTAATCATGGAGAATGACCAATAATACTGACTTGAATAATTGTATAAATTTCAAAGAAGCTAATATTCCTATTTTCTTTATTGTGATAAAGGACCTAATTTTAAGGAAGGGAAATCATTCTACCTTCTTTCTTGTTTAATATAGTTACTAACATATTTATAATAGTCCTTATAAGACACACAATTTTAAATGAGGAAAATGATCCTTTATACAGTTTTAAGTGAGGAAAATTATCCTGCCCACTTAGGGATGCAACCGGGGCGGGTTGTTATAGGGTACCCGCCTGCCCGCCCCACTAAAAACCCTATAGAGTCAGACCCTATAAGGTTTAGGGTCGGGTTTTGGGTTGTACTCATAACCCATTGGGAAAACCCAACCCGATTTAATTAAAAAAATTAAAAATTTTAGTTTAAGGAATTTACTTATTCATTAGTTGAATGATGCTTTTCATATAATCATTTTGTTATTTATGTATTGAGTCACATGATAGGATATAAATTATATTTATAATTAATAATCACTGACCAATTATCCAAAGAAAATCAATTTCCATGTGCAACCTTTCCCACTTTTTCAAAATTCATTTCTTTCCCATGCAACACAACAAAGTATAAAAATTAATTTTCTCAGAAAAATAGATATTATATATATATAATGACAAATAAATCAAGAATATATAGATCGTCGTGTAGTGTCATCATTTTATTATTATTATTATTTTGAGTTGGATGGATTATATATATATATATATAGATACATGTAAGTCTTCTAATAATTTTGGGCAATGACATGTCTTGAGTTACTGACTTTACCTTATATATTCAGTTTTCATGTTTAATAATTTTTTACCTGTCTTTAACATTTTCTAATTTTTTTTAAATAAAAATTAGGATCTTTATCAACTCTATTGAAATTTTTTCCCTCCTCAACATGCCTCACTACGATAATAATTTAATGAAATAATAAAATGATGCATTTAATTATATAATAGATTAAACGGGTCGGGTTCGGGTCGGGATCCTAAAAATTGGGTCGGGTTTGGGACAGAATGACCCGACCCGAACCCGACCCATTTACATCCCTATGCCTACTTTTTGTTCAAAATCTTAAGGGAGGGAACTTATTAGTTTTTTTCCCCCTTTTTTTTTTTTTTTTTTTTTTTTTTTTTTTTTTTTTTTGCTTCTTCTTGATGGGAAATTGATTAAATAATAAAAGGGCAAGAGTCACTCCTTTACTATATTAATAATTCCTCTTTTCTTAATGACCTTATTTCTACAATCTTAAATTTTCATTTACATGTCCATCAACAAAACTATAGAGTTGTTGAAATTATCAAATGTAAGTATATTTTCTTAATCTATCAATTTCTTTTATTTATTTTTTATCTAGTTGTTCTATAATTTTGGTATGCTTAGGTGAAATAAAATTTTATCTGTAAGATTGTTTTATAGTATTTTTCTTTAATGAGGTTGTTTATAACAATTAGTCAAACTCAATTCTTTATAATCATCATTTCTTTTTATATATATACACATGTGTTTCATTATCAAAATTTTATTAGTGATAACACCTCTTTATTATTGTTTGTTTAGTATTTTTCTAACTTAATTTAATTGGAAATGTACCTTTTAGCATGGCAATCAGTAAGAGAAAGAGAATTACTCAAGCAAGTATTCCAACTCCATTGCCACCAATAGATCAAATTTGTGTAGTATTCTTTTGATATTTATTTTAATTTGTTTTCTCTTTGATTATTTCAAACATTTTGTGCAATAATGAACATTTTTTTCCTCTTAAATTGATGTATATATTATGGTAGTTTGTTTTTTTCTTATCATTGAATCTTTAAGGAAAATAAAAAAAAAAAGCAAAAGAAAAATAGATGGGGACGAAAATGCAAGAGAAAATGTAGAGGTTGATGATGATGAGGCAATTCAAATGAAACTTTACTTTGATAAGCATCACAAGAGGATGGCACATGGACCCACCCACGAGCATAACAAAACTATGTAAGTAATTGCATTCCAAATATTAAATTTCTTTTACAATTATACTATAATTATACCTAAATTAATTTTTACATTTACAACATCAAATTGATTTTGTTTAGTATCATAAATCCTATTTTGCTTGGATCATGATAATAATTATTCTTTTTCCTTTAATTAATATTTTAGGTGGAAGAATTTGCATCAAGGAAGATAGGTGATAAGCTTGAAGAAATGAATCATGGAAGTTTCAATATGTTTGAAAATATGGATAGATAATGAATAATCCATTAGATGGGGTTGAACTCTTTTATCTTTTAATACTCATTAGTAATATTGATTTTTTTTTCCTATAGAATATTGTTCACTTGCTCCAATTTTGGATTATTTAATAACTTTTTGTAATTTTGTCAAAATATCATTTTCTTCTAAAGTGAAAGAAGTCATATGCACCGTAACTAATATTGAATCTTTATTTGGTTTATGATAATGAAGAAAATAATGTATTTTAATTCATCAAAATGTAAAACTATATGATACCTAAATTTAAATCATACGTGAATATTAATAATAAAAAATTCAAAAAATAATCATGACAAATTTTTCTTTTTAGAACTAAAATTTTGACAAAAGAGAAATATCACGCCTTTTAATTAATGATAACAGTAAAATAATGAGAAAAAGTTAAACTCATAAAATAAATATTTTGATAAATTAATTTTGTTAATAAAAAGATTTCATCACCAAAATATTTCATCATAATATTTACTTTTGTGACAAATATAGTTTTTCATTATTATTATTTTGACAAACAATATTGACATGGTAAACCATATATGACATTATTATTTTTGTCATAACAAAAAAATTATTGAAATTTGTCACCTTATTACATATGTGATAGAATAAGTTCTTCTCTATAATTAAAAAAAAAATGATGAATGAAATTTAGTCAATACAAATAATATTACAAAAACATTTGTCACTAGTACTCCAATGACAATTTTTTTTTTTTTGTTGCGATTCAAACTTTGTCATTATAAAACATCTTATATACTTATATTTTTTTAATCTATTGTGACAAAAACAAACTTATTATGATGAAATGAAAAATTGTTAGAACAAATTATTTTGTCACTCTATCTCTTTTTGAGACAAAATGTCATCATCACAATAGGCATCATCATATTGAGACAAAGAATGTTTTTGTCATAGTATATTTATTACGACAAGTTTATTGTGACTAAGATTCATTTGTCACAATAGATATTTTGTGACAAATTTGACATTTATAGTGACAATTTAATTTGTCAAAATAGGCCATATTTCTTGTAGTATAACCACCTTCATCACGGTCGTGACTCGAGCGGTGATAAGCCTAAAAATGAAATCAGCATAGATCACCATCCCTATCACGACCGTGATGAGGGCGGTGATGAGAAAAACAACTAAATCAACGTAGTCACCATCTCTTGTACCACTAGTGATGGGGATGGTCATGGCGATCACCCCCTTCGTCACAAGCATGATGAAGGTGGTGACGGAGATCACCATCCTCATAACGGGCATGATAAGGCTAGTCATATTGATCGCCACCTACGTCATAGGCGTGATGAGGATGGTGATAAGCCATTTTTAACTCCAAATGATCTTTCTTCACCTAAGTGTTGAGAATTTTCCCTTAGTCACTTGAAATGAACATATTTAAGCATTAAGTATTAGATTCCTCAACTTTAAGTATATTCAAAGCAAAATTAAACATAATTTATCTCCAATTTAATAGAGTAAATGACGCCTATCATTTCATGTTAATGGAAATTCGTAGGTCATGAGTATTATGATGTAAATTGACAAATGGAGTCATAAGATTAGTAGAAATGATGTCAAGAATCTAAGAAAATATGTTATTACTCAAAGAACTTAAGCAAGAAATGGTGTGAAAGATACCAACAAACTGTATATCATTTGCTACCATTCTATCTTTGGATCATTTGCCTTTTATCATCATTATCATCTCCTGATATACACTCTCTATAAGTTATTTACTTAAACACAAATGGATCACACTAGTATAAATTTCACTAGGATAGGCAACAATATGTTCAATTATTGTTTCTAACAGTAGACTTTGAATGGCACATTGAATTGAAAATTTAGTGGTTAAAACAAGAGTTACAATATTGCCTTTAAGAAATCTTTCCCCTTTTGTACCAACCAGGGTATCCTACTATCTAAAAACAACTCTCTATAGTGTGTCCTTTGTTTTAACAATGTTTACAAAATAACTTCCTGTAAACATTGTTTTTATATCTTGTGTCTTGTTGATTTATGATCTATTTAATGCAAAGGTTAAAGAATTCCAATTAAAAAATAGATGTGAATTAGCTAGTTTTATACTTCTTAACTTATACTAAATATATAAAAGGCCTTATGACAGTTGATAAAGGATCTAGTGAGAAAATTTGATTGTGTACACCTTTAAACACCTCATCTAAACCCATTGAAAATTGCATCTATCTACTTTTTGGTTCAAATGCTAACCTTTTCTCTCAAAGCACAAGTATAGTAATCCATTCTACAATAAGTACACATCGCATAAGCATGTAGTTCTTGCAAGCTATCCTAAGATCTCTTAAGTTTATGGTGACACACTTTGATTTTTTTTTTTTTTAACTTTCAATTACTAATTTCATGTTGTTTTTGAAAAAGCAAAGGTCTATTTATAACACCACATTTCGTTGTCATTTATATCCACAGTTCAAAGGAATACTATGTTTTTATCCAAAGTATAAAGGTAGAGTGTGTGTATATAAAATTTTAAGATAAATCTAATGCCATCAAGTTTAAACAACTTCGTACCATATAATCACATCTTATCCATTTGATCAAATCATGAGAACTATCTTTAGATTTAACAATTGATCCATTGATATACCTTAATTTGAGCTTAGCACCTATTCTCATAAGATCATAAGAACTATCATTAATTCTAACTCCATACTTGCCCTTATGTACCTCTAGTAAGTTGCCTTTTATACTTGTGAGTAGAAAGACAAAACTTGTACTTGAAAAAGATAAAAGGATGAGCTAAAGCCCAATAAAGTACTACCATAAGCACAAACACATGAGCATGCACAAATAATTCACATATAAGCCTAAATCTAAGGCAACAAACAATCCATTGTTATCTTTATCTTTAAGTCTAACAATCATCATAGGAAGAACTTAGTATCTTGATATCACAAATGTCATTACTCTATATGTGTGTGTGTGTGTGTGTGTATAAACATACATGATGTTATGTTTTCTCTAATATCCATGAGTCCAATATTAAATCTACCCCTTATTATCTCTAGGTTAGACTCTATAGGGGATAGGGACACATAATGATCATCAACGTGTCGTGTTAACATCACTAGTACCCTCGGTGCATCAACCACAACCAATCACACACAATAAACAAGTTTAGAGTAAGATGTACAATTAGTCAAGTTATTGGACTATCCTGACAAACACAAGCTCACACAAGATAATATATGTACATGGATTGTTGACAACTTACTCCAATTGCTAGAATACTCTAACTTAGATTACAACATACAAAAAGTATTAAGACTCATTTACACTTCTCAACTCATTTTTTTATAACATTCCTTAGAATGCTCACTTTTACTCTACCGTTGATGTAGATATTTGTTAGAAGACATTTGCTCATATATTTTAAAGGTAAATTGGAATAAAATAAAACAAATAGCAATTAACTTGTAATAACAAGGTCTTATATTTTTAAAGTAGTAATAAGTCTTAAAGAAGTAAGTTGAACAAGTATCAAGTATTTTTAAGAAGGATAAATCGAGTTTAAAAAAAAAAAATTTTGTGTTGTGCACAAGTTTTCAATGCAAGTTGTGTTCAAAATCAAAATATAATTATCTTTATATACAAGTAGTGTAGGAAGTGTAAAACATAACATAATTATCATCATGCACAACCGATCATGCTTAAACTAAATAAAACATGAGAATAAAATTGTGATCTAGGGTTCATAGTGAACCTATGATTAAAACTATCTTTCTATTTTTGATATAAGAAGATTATGAATAGACCATTTGGAAATAGCATTATTACTTATGCACGTGTTTGTAAAAATTGCAAATTTACTCGTATGTTTCTACGAGCATATTAATCAATAAGTCGCTTTTGAGTTAAAACATATACAAAATCATTTTGTGTAGACACGCGGTGAAATCGCGAGTTTACTTATATGATTTTATGAGTTAAAAATTACATGATTCTATACAATTTTATTTGATTATACTTGATTTGGATGTAATGAATTATCAAAACTAAGGAAAAACAACTCTATGTCCACATCTTAAAACAAATTCATCAAATTATTAATGAAATTACACCATATTTTCTTCTTTAACTTAAAGAGAATATGCTACTAACTTCACTATTAAAGATCTCTTATTCGATGATTAATAATTATTTAAGAAAGAAGATATAATTCAAGAGAAAGGGACAAGAAAATATATAAATATACATTATGGAGGAAGTTGTTGCGCTTATGGATATGGAGAATAATAATCGTAAGATTGAGATGACTTGATATTCATGACAATATTTCAAATAATGATGATGATGATGGTGTTTGCAAAGAAGGTGATTAATGATTTATTTTTAGCTTTCT
The DNA here is from genome assembly GCA_024138025.1 of Combretum micranthum. Classification (NCBI taxonomy): domain Eukaryota; kingdom Viridiplantae; phylum Streptophyta; class Magnoliopsida; order Myrtales; family Combretaceae; genus Combretum; species Combretum micranthum. The sequence goes on from JAMXBD010000785.1 coordinate 441,037, forward strand.
ATGTTGTTGTTGTAGTAGTAGTAGCAATAATAATAATGTGTTGTAACTAACTTGATATCAGTAGTAATACGTATATTCTTGTTTTATGGTGTAGATAACAATTTATGCTTAATTATTTATATTATAACTTATATTGTGATTAAAATTTTTATTGAATTCCTTTATTTCCATAATGTATTTCAAGTTTCTTATGAAAAAATATTAGCACATCTATAGTATTTCAACTAAGGATGAGTGGATTCAGGGTGAGTAAGGTATGAAATCGCACTCATACCCAACTTTGTAAGGTATATGATGCGAAGTTTTATAATCGAAACCTACCCTATAATACATTGTACCATGTACTTTGTAAAACTCATAGGGTGCAGGGTACTTTATGGAACTTGTGAGAATTTTCTTTCTTTTTTTAAATTTCAAGTTATAATATGCAAAACTACCTTATTTTTATATATTCATTAAAAATAATTCATCTAAATAAATTTTAAAAATAATTTTTTTAATATCATAAGTTTTACAATATTCATAGGTTATTTATGTGTTAAAGTTAAAATTTGTAACAAATACCTATATAAACTAATTACATGATTTCAATAAAATTGTAAAACAATAGATGAATTCTAAAATAAAAAAAAATTCAGAGGAAATTCCAAAATAATTAGCTGCATAAGATATATTACACTCTATATAAATTAGATATTCAAGTATATATTATTGAAATTAAGAATAAAAGTTATAAGTACTTTCATAATAGAATTTTATAAGTTTTTTTAATGTAGATGAGAATATCAAATAAAAGCAATTGTAAAATAAAAAAAATAGAGTATTATTATTTATTTTATTATTTATTTATATTATAATTTTATTAATAGAGTATATGTTTTATGATAGGTACAAGTATTGGAACCTGTATAATCTATGCAACAAAGTATGAGTTTTAGGGTGAGGACGAGGTATGAAGACCACATACTCGTATCCTATCTTGTAAAAGCAAGTTCCAAAAAAACTATATCCCTACCTTATCTTGTGATCCTCAATCCTTACGTGGACCCTTTCAGTCAAGCAAAGTATGAATGAGTACCATGTATGACAGGATTATCCATTCACTTCTAATTTCAACACTATTGTGTACAGCTTATAGAAACTTGCATTTTCACACTTTGATTTTATATTATGATTCTACTAACCTTCTAAAGATTCTAGGTAGGATTAGAATTTGATAACCTTTCTTTTTCATATCATGATTTAGTCATATCAATGTTAATTCACATATATAATTAATAAAGATATGCGTCGCATTTGCTTACTTTAAGTGATCGAGAACTTTAGATAAATACAAGTTTATATTTACTTTATTCCATTCCTAATATACTCAGACTAAATGACATATTGAAATGGATCCCTAGGTTAAATCCAATTTAAAAATTGTATTAGAGTTATCATCCCAATTTGTTTTTTTTTTTTTTTTTATTAGTAAGACATGTATATTGACAACCCTTATAAATCCTCTTTAGAGAACATCAATTGGACTCTTGCATATGATTCCATCATTACATACACATAAATATATTTACAATAAATAGATAGATATACAATCTTTTATATTGGTTTATTACCTTAAGATTGATGGAATATATGGAGAATTTTTTGGTTTCATTCATTCTATTTAATGCACAATATATTCATATAATATAGAATATAGAATGAATTTGTTACTTCAATATTAAAACCGGATCTAAGATTGCAATTATCATTTTATTTCTTATTACATTCTATTCTCTTTTGAATGCAAAATGTTGGATAGAGATGATATAATGTTGGCAAAAGCAATCTATTGCGATTATGGAAAAAAAATACAAAGAAAGGTTTTTTTATTTTTTTTATTAAATCTTTACAAACTTTGTACATTGATATTTACAGCTGATTCTCCTTATTACCATTTATCTATTTCTTATTTTACACGATATAGAATATTGACTAAAAGAAATTACAATGATAATCACTAAAATTAATCTTTAACAACTAGTTGATGGACCTAGATTCATTGACTAATTAATTACTCATATTAGTCTAAGATTTGCATCTTTTTCCTTTTTTACTTTCATTCTTATCACTCCCCCTCAAATTTGGGTTCAAATAATTTGATTAAGCCCAATATGCATAAGATCTTTTGAAAATTTCCTTTGTCCAGTGCCTTGTGAATATGTCAACTAACTGATCTTGACTTCGTGCGAATGGAGTATCAATTTCTCTAGCTTAAACTTTTTCTTATATAAAGTGGCAATCTACCTCAATGTGCTTGGTTCTTTTATAAAACACTGAATTTGATGCAATATGTCTAGCAGGTTGATTGTCATAGTACATCTACATTAGTCCCTTGCTTGAAATTTTCATATTGCACAGCAGTTGCTTAATCCACACAAGTTCATTGGCAATTGATGCCATTGCTTTTTACTCTGCTTTTGATCTTGCAATAGCATTTTGCTATTTACTTTTCCATGTTACAAGATTTCCATATACAAAGGTACAATATCCTATGGTTGATTTTCTATCATAACTACCAGCTCAATCTGCATCAGAATAACCAATAATGGAGCTAGGGTCATTCTTTCTCATCCAGATCCCTTGACCAAGAGACCCTTGAGATACCTATGTATTTGGTCAATAGCATCAAGATACTAGTCTTAGAGGCATGCATAAACTAGCTTACAGCACTAATAGCAAAAGCTATGACTGGTCTAGTGACGGTAAGATAGATCGATTTCCCAACTAGTCTTTGGAATTGTCTTATGTCTTTTAAGGGTTTACCACTCTTGGAACCAACCTTGTAATTGGTCTCCATTGGGATATTGGCAATTTTTATACCGAGTTTACATGTCTCCTTTAGAAGGTCAAAGATGTACTTTCTTTGATAGAGAAACAAACCTTTACTTGAATGGGCAATCTCAATACGTAGAAAATACTTGAGTTTACTTAGGTCTTTGATGTCAAACTTTTCTTTTAAGTATTGTTTGAAATTACTAATTTCTTCAAGATTATTACTAGTGATGATAATACTATCCATGTAGACAAGAACAATGGTTGTAAAACTTTTTGTGTACTTGACAAACACAGAAGATTCAACAATACTTTTAGCAAAATCATGAAGTAAAAGAGAATGACTGAGTCTGGAATACCATACACGGGGAGATTGGTTAAGCCTAAAAATTGATTTATTTAATCTATAAACAAGATTGTTGCTAGTTTATTTTTTATGAGTGGAGGGCAAATTCATATAAACCTCTTCTTCTAGGGTGCCTTGAAGAAAAAAATTCTTAACATCCATTTGAAACTGACTCCATCCTAGCAACAAAATAGAATTCTAGTAGTATTCATTTTAGCTATAAGTACAAGGCCTCATGGTAATCAATACCATAGGTTTGAGTAAAGCCGTTTACAACCAGTCTAAATCTGTACCTTTCTATGGTACCATTACTATTATATTTGATCTTATACACCCATTTACATCATACAAGTTTTTTACCCTCATGTAAGGGAACAATAGTCCATGTATTGTTTCTCTTAAGGGCCTTAAGTTCTTCTTTCATTGCTTTACACCAAATAGGGTTATCTTTGACTTCTTGAAAGGGAGTTGGTTCATTTTGTTCGGAAATTGTACTTAACAAAGCTATGTACTAAGATGAGACATACCATAAGACACAAATTCTTGAATGGGGTAGGTTAACTGATAGGTTACAAATCTCTCAACCTGGTAGACGGTTGAGTGACATGTGTAGATCTTTTCAATCTATCATCAGTTAGAGCCTTAATTTCTCGCCGTGAGTTCTATTATCCTCCTTTAGTATTACTTGAACTTTCTTCATCTTAAGTTTTGTCATTGTCTTCAAACAAGGTTAGTTATGGAAGAGTAATATTACTAGGGGTAGCATCAAAATTTTTATAAAAGGGCTCATTTTCGAAGAAGATACAAAGTTTATGATCAATAGAATTGTAGCATTTTTATATCTTTTTTTTTTTTTTTGGAGGAATATCATATGAAAATAGCTTTTATGGCATTCCTATCTAATTTGTGTTGTCTCTTGATGTGTACAAAGCAAGTATAGCCAAATACCCATAAGTGGTATAAATTCACCTTTTGTAGGCTTAAATTTTCTACGAGGCTTTTATCCTTAAGATTATAACTAGGCAATCTATTGATTAAATAGGTAACAGTAAGGATGTCTTTTACTAAAAGACTTTTCAAACATTGGTTTGAAAAAGAAGGATCCCTTTTTGCTTTAAAAACTTCATAAAATTTTTATTAATATATTCTATGCCATTATTAAACCTACATTTAAGTAGACATAGCCAAGTAGTACGACAGTAGTCATCAATACTAACAAAGTATTTAAAACCATTATAAGACTCAATTGGAGCAAGTCCATAAACATCAAAATGAATTAAATTGAAGGGATTCTCAGTTTTATTTGTAGATAGTTGAAAAGGTAATCTAGTTTGCTTAATAAAACGACATATATCATGGTTACTAGAATCTAAACTAGGTAAAAAAAATGATTTGCTTAAAAATTTATCAGAAAGGTGATCAATTCTCCAATGCCACAACTTATTATCTTCAACAGACTAGGTGTTAACACTAAGCACCTTTTTAGATAGGTCAAGAAGATAAAGACCATTTTCTAACTTTCCCTCACCAATCTTCTTCCCATCATTCAGTCCAAAAAATCACACTTTAGGAAAAAATAATATTGCAATTTAATTCTTTAATTTTGTTACAGATAAATTAGAATGAAGGCAGTAAGTACAAAATGTAAAATATTTTTTGAGATAAAACCAATAGTTCAGTGCTATATTGGAACCTTTACCCCATAGCAGTGGTTATAGTTTTTTTTTTTTTATTTTTTAACCTTGTCTTTCAAAATTTCATGATGTCCATTCATATGGTGGTGGTCCTAGAATCAATAATCCACACATTATTGTCATAGGTTTTAGTGACAAAATTTGAGACCATACTTGATCTACTTTTACTTGAATTACCTGGGTCAATTTGACTAGTGGTTAGTCCCTGATTATTTCTTAGATTCTAGTTTAGCTTCTGTAGATTGTTTTCAATCTAGGTTAACTATCCATTCTATCTGCTTTGGTTCAAATGGCTCAAGCCAGAGTTAGGAGTTGACTCAGCCTCCTTCAAGCTCTTTTATGCACTTAGGGCTTTTCACTTTCCTCCTTTTGATTCACCCATTTCTCCTCTTTCCTTCGATGGCTAGAGGTATAGGCATAGAAACCATTAACCGTTCCTCATGTGCCTGACCTTCTGATAATGGTCATATTGAGTGGATGCTTGTTTTTCTCACCCATTTCAAGAGTTTTCTTGGCTCTAGTTTCATGGTTCTTCACCTTGTCTGCTCTTGTTGTACCATAGCGACTATGTTAGAGAAATAGGGGAGATCAAGACTGAGGAGGATTTGTGTGCAAACTGGACCAAAGCTCAAATCCACCCCAATAAGGAATTAGTAAATTTTGTTTTGCTCGGCTCTATCTTGAATTGTTTTCAAAGCAATTGTTTGTGGGAGATAGATTGAAAGCTCATCCTACTTCGATTTTAACGAGCTAAGATACATAATTGCTTTGTCTCCTTGTTCAGTCTTGAAATTTTTTGCTTTAGTTGAAAAATGTGGACATAGCTTCTTTATCGCTCGAATAGATCTTGAGTTGATTGTTAAATTTTGGCTAATGAGCTTGAGAACACCAATAGTTCTGCTATTTGTGGTTCCATAGAATTTAGCAACCATGACATCACAAGATGATCGTTGGTTTGCCATTATTCGATTTTTAAATGTTCTAGGTTTTTTGGATCTTGTTCTAGTTTCCTTTTTGTTCTAGTAACATAACCAAGTTTGGCTTTGCCACTGAGAGAAAGAGTAGCAACTTGAGCCCATGATAGACAATTCCTGCCATTGAGAAGGGTTGAGGTCAACTTCAATGCGGGGTTTGCCTCACCGGAGTGCGATTGGGGACCCCTTAATGGTTTTGCCATGCTTTATTTTCTCGAATTAGATTTTGAGTGTTTTTTTTTTTACTTGAATAAAGCACCCTACTCTGGTATCATATTGCGATTTTGAGAAAAAAGACAAAGAAAGGTATTTTATTTTTTTCTTATTAAATCTTTACAAATTATGTACATTGATATTTATAGCTAATTATCCTTATTACAATTTTGCTATTTCTTATTTTACATGATATAGAATATTGACTAAAAACAGAAATGACAATGATAATTATTAAAATTAATTTTTAACGGTTAGTTGATGAACCTGAAATCATTGACTACTTAATAACTCGTATTAGGTTGAGATTTCCACTAGTTTCTTTTTTTTTCTTTTTTCCATTTTCATTCTTATCAAAGTCAATAATACACAGCAGCATGCTCGAAACTGTACGAAATTATTGCACTTAACCGAGGTTGCATAATTCATTACTTCAATACAACTATGGCTTAACTATGTCGGTTTGCATTCCAAATCTCCAGTAATATCCAATCAATTTGAATTTTCAAACTTGACAAGGGACCGAAATTGGTACAATAATACCCAATCAATCAAATTACTGCTCAGGAGCAAGTTTAAGGGGAACGGGACTGATGGGTATTTCCCAGCAAAATTCTGCATATATATTTAAGGTAAGTGGGAAATATGGAACCCCAATTTTACTGAAAATTTTAATTTATTATCTAAATTAAATAATTGAATATTTAATTAAAATTTTTATGATATTTTTACTACTTCTTTCTTATTATGTGATCTGTTTGTTAATATAAAGGAAGAGCATATCGTTAGATTTTTTATAAATATCCGTAATACTGTCTAATACTATTCAATAGGGGTGTTCACAGTTCGGTTAACCGGTCCGTGGCCCTATTTTTTTATCCTAACCATAATAATCGGATTTTCAAGATCCTGATCCTAAACTGATCCATTATGAATGGTTAACCGCCTTAACGGTTAACCTTTTTTTTTTTTCGGTTTTCGGTTTTTAACCGTTTGATATAATGTTTATGCAAATTTTGCAATTAACCATACTTTTCAATACGTCCATAAAAATAATTAGATTATTTTTTTTTGTATAATTATATTAAAAACTATAAATTAAGAATGTAAAACATGTAAAATAGTTGTTAATATATATCGGTGTTATCAAGATAATCATCATAATAGCCTTTTACTCATGTGTTCTTGTCAACCTTGATCAATTAAGCTCAATACAAAATCTCAATCAAATACCATCATTCTAATTTTTAAACATATATGCATTTGTTTCTTTTTATCTGAATCATTCACTTTAACATAATTCATATTGATAACACTAAAAAAAATAATTATATGGGTATATTATAAATATATATATTTATAATTACAGATCGGTTAACCGAATCCATCGGTTTCTAGAATCTAAAAACCGAAACCGAAACCGAAAAAAATTAAAAATGCTAATCCTAAACCGAAACCGATGGATCGGTTAATTGTTTTTTTCGGATTGGTTTCTCGGTTTTGGTTCGTTTATCCTAAACATTCGGTTTTTTTGCACACCCCTACTATTCAGTTGCTTTTTCTACGTCTGAAAATAAAGCAAACGATGTTAGTTACATAATAAAAATAGTCATAAGAATATTTATATGTTAAATTTATCATTTGAAAATTTAAGTACCAAATTATTTTTTTATACAAAGTTCATGTATGATTTTAACTTTTTTTTTTCCATTTTTTTAGTTTAGTTACTTAAAAAAAAAAAAAAAAAGAAATATTAGAAACGTGATGTTTTATTTAATATCTTGTAATATCACTTATTTCGAGAGAGAGAGAGAGGGGAGAGAGAGAGTGAATTATCAATCTAAATATTAAAACTTTTTCCCTTACTATAAATACCGAATCCAGGCTATCATGATTCCAGCATCTTTCTTCTCTCTATCATATTTATCATCCACTCAAATAGCTCTCATCAAATTGCCATTACTCCATGGCTCTCCCTGAAACTCAGGACACCATCCTGCTGGATGCCTGGGATTCAAAGATGATGGAAAGATTATATTCTTATAATGTTGAAATTAGATGGTTATCTAGATTTCTTATATGCTGTATCTACTATCCCGAACTACACATTCCACCGGTGTATCCTATTGTTGTGATAAACGCCTTACATATGGTGTTGAAGCTTTTGCATGACTTCAAGAAGTCATTCTTAAGTTTTAATACCATATGTGATAGACTGTCATGTCTAAGGTACCCTTTGGAGCGTGACACATGCTTTGCACTGCAGAATCACATAAATAAATCAATTACTCCCTCGAGTTAATCAATTCCTAATTTCACATAAGATAATGGAGACCTCTCCCCCACTAACGCCATATGAAATCCCATTGAAAACAAGATTCATTAATAAAGATCAAATATTTATGCAGAAAATCAATGTTTCCTTACCTTAGGCGAAATATGCAATCTTTCTGTTCATGGAGATCTATCCTATTAGATAAAACATATTTCTATCTTACAAGAATCATACAAACAATCAACTTTGGCCATAAATCAATTTAAAGACAATTTAAACATATGAATAGATACAAAGGCACAAACTTTCATTCATCAAAAGAAAATCTAAATCACATATTCGGGTTTAGGGTTTCATAAGACTAAGGGTATATAGATCTACTCCTCCATAGATTCAGTAATACAACACAAAGATTTGGAAAAGTAATCTATAAATATGATTTAAACAATGAAAACCTGGTTCTTGAAGTTTTGTAATCTTCAATAAGTGCTGATAATTTCTCCTTGAAAGTTCTTCTTCTTCTTTTTTTTAATCTCTATTAGGGTTTTTTAAAAGTGTTTGGGACGAAACTCTTTTCAAATGAATGGTTACATGGTCTATTTATAGGAGTTTGGAGAAGTTAGAGCATCACAAGGAGTGCGCCACGACCTGCACGGTCATGCTCGTGGGAGTGCACTCTATAATTGTGTTAAAAACTTTGCTGATCAATTCCATTCCTCCAACACTACTTGTACACTCCTAGGGCAATAGATAGGGCACTTTTAGAGCAATTTTTTGATCACTTTTTGACCCTGTGTCTCAACATGTGCATAGCCATGTGGTAGGTTGTGTACTTTTGAAAACCAAACATTTGCATTGTTTGTTGATTTTTCCTTAGTTTAAACTCGAATCATCCTCAAATCTTTGAATTACATTTCTTAAACCCTGAAATCACACAAGAAGCAATTAAGTATCCTTTTCTTGATTATTCCTCATAAAATTCATTGAAAATCATATCCATTAAGTGCTAGAAATAAGGATCTTTTAACAGTTATCAATGTACAAAGCAAGTATAGCCAAATACCCATAAGTGATATAAATTCACCTTTTATAGGCTTAAAATTTCTTTGGGGCTTTTATCCTTAAGATTAGAACTAGACAATCTGTTGATTAAATAGGTAACGATAAGGATATCTTCTGACCAAAAGACTTTTCAAACAGTGGTTTGAAAAAGAAGGATCCCTTTTTGCTTTAAAAACTTCGTAAAATTTTTATTAATATATTCTATGCCATTATCAAACCTAAAGCTTTTGATTTTGGCCCTAAATTGATTTTCAACAAAGTTTAAAAATTCTTGAAATTTAGAAAAAAAAAAATCAATTTTACATTTAAGTAGACTTAGCCAAATAGTACGACAGTAGTCATCAATACTAACAAAGTACTTAAAACCATTATAAGACTCAATTAAGGCAAGTCTGCAAAAATCAAAATGAGTCAGATTGAAGGGATTCTCAGTTTTATTTGTAGATAGTCAAAAAGGTAATCTAGTTTTCTTAATAAAACGACATATATCCTGGTTACTGGAATCTAAACTAGGTAAATAAAATGATTTGCTTAAAACTTTATCAGAAGGGTGATCAATTCTCCAATGCACAACTAATTTTCATCAACAGACTAGGTGTTAAGACTAAGCGCCTTTTTTGATAGGTTAGGAAGATAAAGACCATTTTCTAACTTTCCCTCACCAATCTACTTCCTAGTCATTCGGTCAGGAAAAATCACACTTTGAGGTGAGAAAATAACATTACAATTTAATTCTTTAGTAATTTTGTTGACAGATAAAAGGTTAGAAGTGAAGGTAGGTAAGTACAAAATGTTAGAAATATTTTTTGAGAAAAAACCAGTAGTGCCAGTGCTATGAGTTAGAACCTTTACCTCATTTGCAGTAGTTACAGGTTGTTTATTTTTTCACCTTGTCTTTGGAAATTTTCATGATGTCCATTCATATGGTTGGTGGTCGTAGAATCAATAATCCACACATTATTGTCATAGGTTTTAGTGAAAAAATTTGAGACCATACTTGATGTACTTTTACTTGAATTACTTGGGTCGATTTGACTACTGGTTAGTCCCTGATTATTTCTTAAAATTTGGTTTAGCTTCTATAGAATGTTTTCAATCTAGATCAACTATCCATTCCACCCACTTCGATTCAAATGGCCTGAGCCAGAGTTTGGAGTTGACTCCGCCTCGTTTGAGCTCTTTTATGCACTTAGGGGTTTTGTCTTTCCTTTTTAATTCACCGATTTCTCCTCTTTCTTCGATGGCCAGAGGTGTAGGTGGAGAAACCATCAACAGTTCCTCGTGTGCCTGACCTTCTGACAATGGTCACATTGAGTGGATGCTTGTTTTTCTCATCAATTTCTAGAGTTTTCTTGGCTCTAGTTTCATAGTTCTTCACCTTGTCTCCTCTTGTTGTACCATAGCAACTATGCTAGAGAAAGGGCGGAGATCAAGACTGAGGAGGGTTTGTGTACAAACTGGATCAAAGCTCGAATCCACCCCTATAAGGAATTAGTAAATTTTGTTTTGCTCATCTCTATCTTGAATTGTTTTCAAATCAATTGTTTATGGGAGATAGATTGAAAGCTCATCCTACTTCGATTTCAATGAGCTAAGATACTCAATAATTGCTTTGTCTCCTTGCTTGGTTCTTAAAATTTCTTGCTTGAGTTGAAAAATGTGGGCATAGTTTCTCTATCGCTTGAATAAATCTTGAGTTGATTGTTAAATTTCGGCTGATGAGCTTGAGAACACAAATAGTTCTGCTATTTGTGGTTCCATAGAATTTAGCAACCATGACATCACAAGATGATCGTTGGTTTGCCATTACTTGATTTTTGAATGTTCTAGGTTTTTTGGATTTTGTTCTGGTTATTTTTGTTCCGGTGACATAATTAAGTTTGGCTTTGCCACTGAGAGAAAGTAGCAGCTTGAGCCCATGATAGGCAATTCTTGCCATTGAGAAGGGTAGAGGTCAATTTCAATATGGGGTTTGCCACACCAAAGTGCGATTGGTGAACCTAAAATCGTGGACTAATTAATAACTCCACATTGAAGTTGATAAACCTAAAATCGTTGACTAATTAATAACTCGTACTAGGTGGAGATTTGCACCAGTTTCTTTTTTTTTTTCCACTTTCATTCTTATCACAATCAATAATACACAGCAGCATGCTCGAAACTGTACGAAATTATTGCACTTGCCCGAGGTTGCATAATTCATTTCTTCAGTACAACTGTAGCTTAACTATGTCGGTTTGCATTCCAATTCTCCAGTAATATCCAATCAATTTGAATTTTCAAACTTGACAAGGGACCGAAATTGGTACAATAATATCCAATCAATCAAATTACTGCTTACGAGCAAGCTTAAGGGGAACGGGACTGATGGGTATTTCCCAGCAAAATTGCAGCATATATATTTAAGGTAAGTGGGAAATATGGAACCGCAATTTTACTGAAAATTTTAATTTATTATCTAAATTAAATAATTGAATATTTAATTAAAATTTTTATGATATTTTTACTACTTTTTTACTATTATGTGATCTTTTTGTTGATATAAAGGAAAAGCATATCATTAGATTTTTATAAATATCCCTAATATCATCTAATACTGTTTAGGTGCTTCTTCTACGTTTGGAAATAAAGCAAATGATATTAGTGATATAGTATCATAAAAATATTGATATATCAAATTTATCATTTAAAAATTTAAGTATCAAATTCTTTTTTTTATACAAAGTTGATGTATGATTTTAACTTTTTTTTTTTCCATTTTTTTAGGTTTAGTTCACACTTTAAAAAAAAACAAAAAAGAAAAAAGAAATATGTAGAAACGTGATGTTTTATTTAATATCTTGTAATATCACTTATTTCGAGAGAGAGAGAGAGGGGGCGAGAGAGAGAGTGAGTTATCAATCTAAATATTAAAACTTTTTCCCTACTATAAATACCGAATCCAGGCTATCATGATTCCAGCATCTTTCTTCTCTCTATCATATTTATCATCCACTCAAATAGCTCTCATCAAATTGCCATTACTCCATGGCTCTCCCTGAAACTCAGGACACCATCCTGCTGGATGCCTGGGATTACAAGGCCCGTCCTGCGGACCGGACCAAAACTGGCGGTTGGATCAGTGCTGCCATGATTTTAGGTGTCTATACATATCATTCCGTATATCTATATATATATTTTTTTTTTAATTATATATGTTTTTAATTTTGCTATATATATGTGTGTGTGTGTATAACTTTTGGTCCTATGTTCTAATAATTTTTTTAGTTATTAAATGAAATCCTATCTTACATGGTTCTAACTTCTATGCTTGGTTTATCTTATAAAATTTTGTTAATAAAATGGCTAACTGGAGATTGGTGTTTTATTTTTATAGGTGGTGAAGCATGTGAGAGGCTGACAACCCTTGGCATAGCTGTTAACTTGGTGACCTATATGACGGGGACCATGCACATAGGAAATGCTAGTGCTGCCAATACCGTCACCAATTTCATGGGCACCTCTTTCATGCTTTGTCTCTTAGGCGGTTTTGTCGCCGACACCTTTCTTGGCAGGTCGGTTCTATCATCATTCCTCAACAAAAATATCTTTCAGCTATACTCAGGCCTAGACATGGTCTGATTCTGGTAGTGGAACCATCATCTGATTTTTGAAATTAAAGAATCGGAATCGTTTATTATTTTGATCGGATTTTATGAAATTGTCGATTTTTTATTTCAGTTTTAGAACAGTAGAACCGTTTTTTTTAAGTAAAAATAAATAAGTAAATAAATAAATTTTAGTTTTTAATAAAATAAATTTTAAACTTAAAGTAATTATTGAATCTAAAAATATAGGTTATTTAATCAAATTCTTTAAAAATTTATTTATAATATGCATTTATTTGCATACATACACATCCAATATCAATTGTAGTTAGTAATATGAGATTATAAAATACTCTAAAACATAAAAAGAAAATTATAATGCCATAAATAATTTTACACTATTAGGGAAATGGATTTTGCTTTTAGGAAAAGTTTATTTAAACTAATTATATATGATTTTAAGTTATATTTATTTGTATTGTTGATAATAACATATTAAATATTGCGAATAAGTAATAAATTTTATTATTGATATAAAATAGTTTAAAGATTAATAATTATATATTTAATATTATATTTTTTTCTTTAGTTTTTTTTTCAATGAAACTAGTTGTGACAGTCGGTTCTACTGGTTTTAGGCGAAGAATCACTCAGAAATCGAAAAATCAACGGTTCTTTAGCCGGTTGTAGAACGGCTAACCGATCCAATTTTAGTTTTAGAATTGTCAATAACGACTCTGATTTGGTTCCAAATCTAGAACCGAAATATATTTACATCTACACCTACACAAAATTTCATGCTTATATTAATTTTTTTAATAACTTTAATTTATATCTAGCTATATACTCAATATATCAATTATTATATTTATTTTAATAAACAAATAAATTATCATAGAGCACACATTAACCTCCAATCATCATTATTATCTACCCTGTATTCTAATGTATGTGCAATTTATATTTTCACAGGTATCGCACAATTGCCATATTTGCTGCCGTACAAGCAACAGTAAGTGCTTTCCCTTGATTACTCCTTGACGTTTGTACAATTTATATAGGGCCTTTATTAATTTTTTTACTTTCGATTGAAATGGGTCCTTTTTTAAAGAGTATCCCTTTACACTAGTTAGTGTCGAGAGAAAAATAAATATAAAGAAATACATGAAAAAATTTTCTTTTTTAACCATTAACAGGTGTCCCCTCCCCATTAGGATCAGCAAATTAATAATTGAAAACTCATTCATATTGCTGGTTGAACCATTTGGAATTACGTTCAAGATAACATGATTTGGTATCTTTTTAGCCGTTGTGAGTACTTTTTTCCTTTTTTCTACTTAAAAGTGAAATAATAAATAGCGTACATAACATGTACTTTATTTTAAAATTTTTGCTCTTTTCCTTTCTCATTTTATTTTATTTTATTTTAATCTCTAGGGTGTTACGATATTAACCATATCAACTATAGTCCCGAGTCTACGTCCACCAAAATGCACCCCCGGCAGTGGGACCACGTGCATACCAGCTTCGACCACACAGCTAACGGTCCTCAACTTAGCCCTCTACACGATAGCCCTTGGAACCGGGGGTCTAAAATCGAGCGTGTCGGGTTTCGGTTCAGACCAATTCGATGAATCCAATAAGAAAGAGAAGGCTCAAATGGTAAATTTCTTCAATTGGTTCTTTTTCTTCATAAGTATAGGGTCACTGGCGGCAGTGACCATACTTGTGTATGTTGAAGACAACGTGGGTCGCGCATGGGGTTATGGTATATGTGCATTGGCAATCGTAGTAGCTTTGATGGTGTTTTTGGCCGGTACGAGGAGGTATAGGTTTAAGGAATTGGTGGGGAGTCCATTGACACAAATCGCAGCGGTTTTCGTTGTTGCTTGGCGGAAGAGAAATTTGGAATTGCCTTCCGATCATTCACTTTTGTTTAATGTGGATGATATTGTTAATGAAAGCGCTAAGCAGAAAAGGAAGCAGCAATTGCCTCATAGCAAGCAGTTCCGGTATGTCTTCTTACTAGGTTTTTCCATTTTAACCTTATAATTCCTCAAATCATGACTTGATAGGTAACATTTCGACACCGTTTTTTAGGTTAAGAATCTTGTTTTTGTTTAGCTTTTTGGATACCCTGTTAAGAATTTTAGAAAGCAGGCTCTTTTATAATATTTTATACTCTATTTTATGTAAAACTAAAGGTGTTGCCGGTAAAAGGAAACAAAGCGCACACGTGTCATACAATAAAATAAACCTCTATGTTTGTCGGTGCAGCAAGAAAATGAAAACAAAAGAACAAAAATACTATTTTCTGCATGATGATACAAAATCTTGTTTTATCTGCACACTTTTCTTTGTTGCACAACTTTTAAACAACTAAAAGAGAATATAACATTCAAATATTTTATATATATATATATATATATATAAGTTCCTTAATTATAATAATAATATATTGACAATGAAATTGTATACTTATGGAGGAGGGAGTTAGTCATAAAGTCACAGCTCATAAATCACAATAAATAGCTCTTTTGTTTCACTTTGCATGTTTGTTCGTAATTTAGAAGATGGCAATTTTAACAAGATGACAAGCTTGTGTAGGAAAAAATATTGAATAGATATTACACATTATGTATAACTATTAATTATATTTTAATACATAAAAAAAGATAATGATAATTGCTTAGATAATTTATAGATATGATTATAATATTAGCAAATATAATTAATATTTACTAATATTAATTGTAAGGTGTGTTACAGCAAATCATTGGTTATAATGAATGCTTTGCTTTGGTTTTTACTAAGCTGCTTTTACCTCCTCGGTCAAAGGCCAACCAAACTCTGTCCACTTGGCTTTTGGTTAAAAAAAAGGACAAAAATAGGCCCCCCACAAAGATGATCCCTTCGAATTAATGTTTCTTTGAGAATAAAGTTGGAGGAATTCAACTACCACGCGACGTCCTCCATGAACTTTACATTCATTGGGTGCGTGGTGGCTGTTTTGTCCCAGTAAATGTGAACTCATGGTAATTCAACGTCTAAACCACTGGCTGGGGCCGGGTATAATGGACTCTTTTAACCTTTCAAATTTAATTATCTTTTCATAATTATATGGATTTGTTTAGTCCGTGGTCATTTTAATATTATATTTTTATTATATTTAAATAGATATTTAACAAAAAAATATATAAGTAATGAAAAACTGATAAATATGATACAGATGAGTTACAACAGATAAGATACAAATGTAAAACATATAAAAATCTAATAATTCAAATAGACGTAACTCTATTATCATTTACAATATATATATATATATATTTAAATTTTTAAAGTTATTTCCTTGATGATTTTTTTAAATATTATGTTCGATCTCACTATTCAATTTCCTATTTTCTTAAATATAAATTTTTAATGAGTGAATGGAATGTAACAATTGCTTTTTGTTGCCTTAAAATTACATTTATATTGCCCACCGATTCTGGATGAAACAACTAATTGTTATTTTTTTTTGTATTGAGTGATAATTAAGCTTTTTATTTTATGATAATGCATTTTTTAATAACATCCTTAGGGTACATGTTCATTTTAAGAAAAATATTTTGTTAATAAAAAATAATCTACCAGTTGGAAATGTAACTTAAATACTGTTTATTTTAAGAAAATATTGTATTAATAAAAACTATTCTACATTAAAATTATTTTTCTGAAAATAACATGTTTATATATATTTTGGTTTTATTTGAAAAAATATGTTGAAAAGACGTTTCCGATATTTGACACGAATGGTATGTAAAACGTAATATAGTGTGTAAATGAAATATTATTTATCAAACGGAGTCATTTGCAAAATAAATAATAATAATAATAATAATATAATAATAAATAAACAAAACAAAAAAACTTCCCAGTTGAAGAAAATAAAGGAAAATGTTTGTTCTTGTAAGGAAATAATATTTTCCATGTAAAAGGACGTTTTCAATACAATAAATGAATGAAATAGAAAAAACGTTTTCCGAAAAGTATTTTTCTTAAAATAAATATGGTTTTGGAATTAAAAAGTGCATGTGTTTGTTTTATACTAGATCGGAATAATTATAAGATATGAGGTGGACCAGATCTGAAACATAGAACAATTAAGTAAACGAGATTGGTGTATTATTGGCTTAAAGAACAAAGAACTAATTTAATTTGAATCATAGACCTCTAATAATTTCATATAATATGATATCTTCCTCATAGATTACAAGAATGGCAGGATAGAATATGGGTTGTTGGTGAATAATGAATATGCTGTTTCGGTTTCCTAAAAGAATCCTAGAAATCACGGCCACTGTCTCCAAATCAAAATTCACGTTGCTTCTTGTCTTCAACACCTGCATCTCATCTTTCCCAGCTACAATTTGATCAACAACCCTTATCCAAAAATATATATATTATTTGTCTGTCCAGTTCTTATTTAATTCCATAGTAGTGATTTTTAGTTTAATAATTTGTGACACCACATCATAATCTACTAAATATTTAAATTCAATCATTCCATGTTCCACTCTAGGCACATGTTCCATAAAACATGACATAACACAAACAGCTCTTTAAATGTACAAGAATGGATGATTGATTACTCAAAAACAATGTGGTATGTCCCATTAATAATATTGTCCTATGATTATTTTCTATGTATTAGAAACTATAATTGATTCTTGATGGATTTTCTTTATGCAGTTTCTTGGACAAAGCAGCAATCAAGGGCCCTGACATGCCCGCTAAATTGACTGTTGTGAATAAATGGAACTTATCAACCCTATCCGATGTTGAAGAAGTAAAAATGGTGATTAGGATGTTGCCAATTTGGGCCACCACCATAATGTTTTGGACCGTCTATGCACAAATGACCACGTTCTCAGTCTCACAAGCCACCACCATGGACTGCCATATTGGAAAATCATTCCAAATCCCACCCGCATCACTAACTGTTTTTTTCGTAGGCAGCATTCTCTTGACGGTTCCAGTTTATGACAAAATTATAGGCCCCATTGCAAGAAAATTACTTAAAAATCCGCACGGTCTAACCCCATTGCAACGAATCGGGATTGGTCTAGTCTTCACAATATGTGCAATGGTGATTGCAGCATTAACCGAGATTAAGCGTCTACATGTTGCTCACTCTCATGGATTAACAAATGATCCCACAGCTCAAGTGCCATTAACTGTGTTCTGGTTAGTACCACAATTTTTTTTCGTTGGTTCGGGTGAAGCATTCACTATATTGGGCAGCTTGATTTTTTCTTAAGGGAATGCCCTAAGGGAATGAAGACAATGAGCACAGGGTTATTTTTAAGCACACTTTCATTGGGATTTTTTGTTAGCTCACTATTGGTGACTCTAGTGCATAAATTGACTGGGGACAATAAGCCATGGCTAGCTAATAATCTCAACCAAGGGAGATTATATGACTTCTACTGGCTACTGGCAATTCTAAGTGCAATCAACTTTTTTGTCTTTGTGTTATGTGCTAAATGGTATGTGTATAAGGATAAAAGGTTGGCTGAAGAAGGATTTGAACTTGAAGAAATGGAAGATAGTTGCCATGTATAGAAAGTTGCTGCCAAGGACTTTCTATTTAGTCTCAAGGCAAGTAATTTCATAGGTTGGTAACTAGGCTGAGTATTTTTCTTTAGTGTTTTTTTTTTTTTTCCTTACTTAATTTTTTTCCTTATGTAAAAAGAGTGTGCAAAAGAAGATGCCGGCATCAAATCAATCCATGATAATATATGACAAGAAAAGAATGAAGATGATCAAATAACACGTTGTTTTTAGTTTGATAGAATTATATATTCTTAATTTACTTTAAATAATGATTATCTCGGTATTTGTGCTTTATTGTGATACATTATCCATTGAAACCTAAATATTTCCAATTGTTTGGAGAACATTTACATCAACTTCTATAATCGGTCTTTACAACATTTGCATCAACTTCTATAATCGGTCTTTGTTTCTCTTCCCATTTGCTATCAAATAAATAGCACTTAGACAAAAGAACTGCATTCATAGGTTCCAAAAATCTCTTTCTTTTGTGGCTTAGTCCTTCATACTTGTAATTACAAAGCAAACCAATGTGAAAATATTAAAATTTAAGACTTTGTTATAAAGAAAGCAGTTAATCATTTGGGGTCAATCTTTAATCTAGGAATATAGATTTAGTCTTAACTTTACTCTTCCGCTTGTCCAATTCTTGGGTCCTTGTATTATTATCAAGCTATGACTTGTATATCATTGCACTATTTTTCGAAATGTGGTCCTTAGGTCATTCATTTCTTTACATTCCTACCATAATTGGTCATTGTGGCTTTGTTTATTTGCCTAGTTGAATAGACTTAGATTACTCCCAATTTAATTTAGGGTAAATGTCTCATTTGGTATTTGGATTGATCAATTTGAATAATTAATTACCTAAAGTTTAAAACTTAATTTTCTATCTATAGACTTTTTGAGTTTATTTATGGTACCTAGATAATGTGGATAATTGCAAAAATAAATAAAGTTCATGTAGCTAATTGAAACATTTGATAAAGTTCAAGTAATTAATTGCAATAATAGACAAAGTTTAGGTAATAAATGGACACTTTTAAACTTTAAGTACTTAATCCAACAAATTAATAAAATTTTGATATTAAATGTGACATTCACCCTTTAATTTATAATTATGAATCAATTTAGCATTCTATTGATTTAATGATTCATCGAATTAGGATCAAATAGCTTATTCACTATTGAAGATATCTTTAAAAAATTATCATGAAACTCATTGTCTTTCTCTCCCATTAATTTGTCTTAAAAAAAGACAGTAAAATACATATTTATTTATGACTTTTTATCGCCTCTCTTTTCATGACATCATCCCACGTTAACATATTGTAGTGCTAAAAAATATTAATGGTGGAGGTAAGATTTTGTGGGAGAGGAGAAAAATTTGTAAGTCTAAATTTCAAAAATAACATAGACCAAAAAAGAACTAAAATCAGCATAATTTTTTTTTTTGAAATTGAAAATTCTAAAGATAGTTTTAATTTTTTTAAAGTTAGGTATGGTTTCAAGGTGTTGCCCCTTACCTTTTCTATTATACAGTAAACTTAAAACATTCATTTTTAAAATGTATTTATACATATATACTTATATTCGTGTGGGTATGCCATTATATGAGTTGCTTTTCTCTGCTATGCGCTAGCTTGCTTGTAATAGGTATTGGGATATACCAAACCAACTCACAAAAGAGATTTTTAAAAAATAAAAAAATCATTCTCAAAAAATATCCTAAACTTTGATAATTTTTCAATTTACTACATGTATTTTGAAATTGTCAATTTCATTACCCAATTAGATTTTTAAGGTCATTTATACTATCTATGCTAACTTTATATTATATAGTTTGTCTAATTTGACTTTTCTAGCTTTACTGCTATTTGTTTCAAGCAGCTATTTCGATAAGGATATTTGATTTAGAATATATGATTTTTTTTCCCTATAATCATGGACAGCTACTTGTGCTAACTCTATCATGTAAGACATTGTTTACAATATATATATATATATAAATATATATCCAAAATACAATATCATCATTAAAATAATTATTTAGCATACATGATAGTTTGTAATTGGGTCGGAAAAAACCAACTAGATAAATAATTTTAGATAGAGTCAATAGAGGCAGTACGTTTATCTTAAAAAATAATCCAATTAAGCACTGAAATTTAAAATTTCAAAATTCATTTAATTAATTTGAATAATCAATCAAAATTTATGTAGCAAATTCAATATTGTCCTATCTCATAAGGTTGATGTCATTTTCACAAAGTGAGTCACATTTTAGGTGAAAGTTCCCTTTACACAATAGACCATGAATATAGCAACTGCCTAGTCATTAAAATTTCCTTTCTCCTTACGGATTACACATAGAGAAGAAAAATAAAATATAAAAATTAATAATGGTGTTGAACTTTTGCATTATATGTGAAAGCAAATATTTCCTTGCAATATTCCATTTATTAAGTTTAAGGAAAGAAAAGGTAGAAAAAGTGAAATTGTCTTTTGAAAGATTTTTTTTTTTTTTTTTTTTAATATTATGTCTGCACAATCACTTCCTTCAGTTGGTTGTTAAGTTGTTGTTCTTTCCTGCTATTTCTTTGAGCTTTGTAAAGCAACATTGCACTAGCTAGATCCCGACACATCTTAAGTGGCCAATATTTCTTTCTCTCTTTCTCTCAAGATAATCCCACGAGTCACGACATAGAAAGGTTCGTGAATCATGATAGTGTCCTAGAACATGGATTGATTGTTGATGTAAAACATGTGGATGTATGTGCCAGGCTGCATGATTGCAACTTCCCAACCAAAAAGAACTGCGAACCATGGTTTCATGAGGCGATGTTTTCATATCTTATCCTCCATGCGGTGGTAGCAAAACATTTGTCCAATTCAACAAAGTTGATGTTAACTGGCGATTTTTTTCCTCTCTTTTACAATATTTAGGGTAATGGTATGATGACTACGACATTATACTTGTTTAAAATTATAATTAGTAAACGTGATATAATTGAAGGGATAAAGATAGGCTAAGTATCTGTATTTTTAATTTAGTACTTCTATTAAATAATATTTGATGGACGTTCATTTTGATGAACGGTAGAAACTTGATAAAAAATTGCTAAAATCTAAAAATACAGTACTAAACGACCATCAAAATGAACGTTCATTTGATGGACGTTCATTTTGCTCAACCATTGTCTTATCATGTAAATAAACGACCATCAAATATTATTTGATAAACACACTGATCGCACATTACAGATACTAATTTGCCAAAATCTAAACATGACACAACAAATTGCCAAAAATTTAAAGTATAAGCACTTGATCCGCCATTATCCCTATAATAGATGTAACACCCTAACTTGATGGTATTACAACCTGCTATGCGTCCTTAACGTAAATGGATACTCTAAGGCTATGAAACACCAATCCATAAATATATAAATTATATATCCTCAATACTCACATATAAAAGGTACCTATTTTTAAACATCATATAAAAATCTTCAACAACATAGTTGGAATAAATCAAAGCCAACATAACTCAAAGTTAAAACGATAGAAATAAAAACCTAAAAAGCTTTCTAAATCCATAAAAGAAATATATAAAGCTTTATGTGGTCTTCTAAAAGCTATCTTTAATCCTAAGCATGTCAAGGAGTCAAAAGGATAATCAAGTCCACTAACGTCCTCTTCATCATCTACATAAATGTCATATCTAGAAAAATCAAACAAAACTGGGTCTTCACCTTTTCCTGAAAAAGATACAAGAATGAGCAAATATTGCCCAGTACACTAAACCACAAACACAAGCACATGAACACACATTATACATAATCACATGTAACCTATTCTAATGCATCAAATACATATTATTATCTTTTTAATAGCCAGCAAATAACACAGTTTAGAACCATCTACAGTTCAGTTCTAAACCTGGAGTTACTCATGACTCTATAAAAATACACAGTATAGAAAATAGATAATATATATACATATATTGGTATTGGATACTCCTTACACACTCAGTGCCATCATAGCATAACTCCAAAACTACTTGAATCATTTCTATGTGTAACTCTACTAAGGACAACTACACACATAGATCATCAGGTCACTAGTGTTAGTATCCTAGTCTATCTGGTCTTTAGTAACAACAGCCAAGCACAAGCAGAAATCAAATTCGATTAGAAGCCAAATAGAATTAAATTAAATTATCAATTCTAAGCTTACAAGCATATACACAAGTAAGGAATGGTTGTACCTGAATAATTTTCTAGGACTAGGAACTCTAATTCACTAAAATTCTGATCACATAAACAAAAAAGATTTCAATACATATTTTCCATAAAACAAACCTAATTCAAACATCACCTAAAACCCTAATCTCGACGGTATCATAAATCCACACTTGCCCTTCATTAAAACACAAAAATTCTCCAAAAGAACAAGCCTCCTCAACAACCCTTTCAAACCTTGGAATTCCATTCAATACCAATCAGACTAAAAATCAACAAAAAATCATTTATATATAATCATAAAAGTTAAGAACATACAAACTGATCTAAAATTGATTCTCATCCTTCTTGATTATCTAAAATCCAAATCTCCAAGGAAACTAGGGTTTTCTTTAATTTCTCCTTCAAAACCAGTAGAAATCCTAAAGAATTTGATAGATCCTTTAAATCCTAAAGAAAAGAAAGAGGTTCAATTACGTTGATCTAGACTTCTAAATCTCCTTGAATGCTAGGATCACACACAGAGAGGATTTTCTAGGTCTAGCAGTGTTCTTGAGAAGGTAACATAAGGATATGATTTAAAGAAAATCGTAGAAACTCCTCATCTCCCAAACAAGATATGTTAGCAGCTTTTGAACAAAGGCTAACGGCATAAATTCCAAAGCTAGTAGCCTTCCCTTCTCGGATCAAATTTCTTCAATTCCAACGCTGCCTTCAACATTGGTGGAGCCATAGTACATACGTAGGCGGTGTAGGATTATAGGCCGGTGGCATACTTGCCAACTTACACTTTCGAAATTCCATCTTAAATTATATCTCTGCCATTTGAGAAAACAAATAACTTTATATTAGGATAGACCATAAAACCCTCTTATAATATATCAAATGACGCTTCTACCCTTCTTTATAAATTATTTATCCATATATTATATCTCTTCCCTCCTTAAAGAAACTTTCCTCCTCGAAAGTTACTTGGATCTTAGTAACTCCTTAAATTCCTTTTTTCCAACTCCATATTTCATATTTCCATCTACTTTTTGGCATTTAGTTGTTTTCTACTCAATCACTGATTTCTCATACCGTGTTCTACTTTCAAAACCCCTTTCCTTGCTTTCTCAATGATTAAATCTATCAACCATAACCTAATTCAGTCAATGTCTCAGTAACTCACACTTTTATTGTGTAAATTTGGCACACTTCATCCATATCTACATGATATACTTCAAGATTATCATTCAAACTTTTTGGCAATGTTTGTTATAAACTTTGCATCTGTTTATCATCTTTTCTATGGAAAAACTTCCTTGCACAAAATCTCTAATTCAATTCCTCGATATTTAGATTCCTAATGCACTTTAGCTCTATAATTATCACTTGTACAACTTTATCCATTTTGTCAATAATAGATGATTATTCTTCACCTGGTTTTACATTCTGCCACTTCTATTTATTCTATTTCTCAACAAAAAGATCTTCCTTTATTTTAATACTTATATCACTTTAACTCATAAGCTAACCATCATATCCTCCAAAACAACTATATGATGCACTGTAGAAAAATCAGTCCAACTCTATACCACTATTTGATCATCATACCTTACCTCTGCTTATCACCATTTCCATTAAAACTTACCTAACACATATTCACTTTATAATTCTTCAATTAACAACTATAAAAGCTGAAATCATGGAACTTAACATTTTTCATTCCTAACACTAAAGATCAAACCTTACATTAGTCTATTATTTCCTGTGATGATAATATCTACATTTTTGCTAGTTTAATCTAGTTTTGTCACCATTGTTAAACACCATAGATAATCCACAACTTTCATTTAGTCATTGTGCTATTCCAATTGTCTTATATCTTCATATAGATTTTCTTCAGAATCATCCCAAAATTCATTATCATAGATTAGTGTAGATGTCATCATTGTTCATCATTCATAGATTTCTCATATCTTACAACTCACTAAGATCATATTTCCTTCTTGCAATGGCTATTCCACATGCATATTCATATCTTCATAGGATTTAACTATTCTCTAATTTATACTGGTTATCTTAATACTTTTCATCTATTCTTCAGCATGATCTTTCTCATTTATCTTCATGTCTACAATACTATATCTGCCAGGCTAACAATCTATTTGTCAATCATCTATGAGGATTTCATGCCTCTTAACTACAACACTAATTCCTTCTGGTCAACTCTAGTCATTCATCTTTTTACTCTTAAACTTCTGTTTGTCCAGCTCCTTTATATTTTCATCTTATCTCAATAACATTATTTATCTTTCTCTTATTTCATTATCCATATTTTCTAACCCTTCATCATCATAATGATATATGTTATCTTCAATTTTACTGATTTTCACCTTAACTACGCTTTCAACCACAATATAAGGATTTTCTCCACTCTTACTCAAATTTTCAATTTAGAAATTTGATTCTTCTCCACTTTCTTTGCAGATGGTATGATGCACTTCAAGCTTATATGTAAACTAATCCCCATGGGTATTTTAAACTCCAATTCCAAAAGTATGTTTATATACCAACATTCCAACATACATTCAACACACTCACTACATACAGATTCAATGATCCAGAGATTCATAAAAAAATTGCACCAATATCAAAGATTATTATAGAGAGCTTACCTGTCATACCCCAATGATACCATAGTAGTAGTAAACAAGCTATACTTGAATACTATCACTAGTTTACCTTCAAAGAATGACATATTATCAAACAATAGGCTCTTTTAGTTGCTTTGATAAGGAATGACAAATACATGTAAGTCATAAATTAGTAAATAACTATCATCTTTGTGCTTGAATATTATAAACCATACTGTCTTTCTAAAAGTCGCTAAACACATAACTAATAATTTAAATAATAACTAACTTAGACTAAAAACAAAAGCAAATAACTTATCCCATAATCTTCCATGAACTTTCAATCTTGAAGCTCTTACCGGAGCTAAACTTCTGGAAGTGACCAGCCATGGCCTAAGTATAAACCTGAAAGGACTGTTGGAGTATGAGCAAAACCAAGGGCTCAATAAATAATCAGAACTTACCATATATCAAACAAGGTATTAACAATCATATGAAATGCATCAATTAAGCATATGCACAAATACAAGCTTGGATAACCCATAATCTAAAGCAGAATGAAGATTTATGCCTTCTGCCTGGGATTGAAGGAACACAATACTATAGCCTACCTACCCATGAGAGACTAAACATACATGAAAGCAATAATACTCACTTTAATTATCACTTTGAATTTATCATATCTTTAACACTCATTTTCTGTTTTAACTTTAGAAACTCCACTAAGTGTTAGTCATTTCAAGTAATACCATAAGCAACGTCCTTCATTTACCATTTAGTTCTTATGGTATCATTAGAACAAAGGTAATCTTGCAAATAACTAATAGCTTTCTTGCCTAGATAAACTAAGCATTACCAGAGATCTAAAACACTAACACGTCGTAGGTTACCACTTACTCAAACGCTGCTTATGAAAATCATGCAATCCATATTCATTTCATTTATGGTACCTGTAGTTTTAATCAGGTTTGGTTTATGGTGATCAAGCATCTCACAAGCAACCACCATACTTTATAAGCAGTACAATCATACATAATTCTATTATTGATATCATTAGAGTAACTTAGCAATCAACAATTCATACAGCAAACAATTCCCATAAACCCATACATCATATTCATGTTATTATCTTTCATTAAAGATAAACTAAGCTACAAGCACACACAACATAAGAAGACTGAGTTACTCACCTGCTCATACTGGCTAGTCGTAATAATCAATTGGGAAATCTTCTATAGTTTCAATATCACTTATTGAGATGGATAAAATATTCCTCAATAAAACATAAATTATAGAACTAAACTCCTATAAGTGTCTAAGTACCCTATATTGGTATTGGGTTTTCTTTCTATTGCTATATTGGTCCTTTAATTATCCTATGATAATCAATTATTATTTAATATTTATTTTCATTTCGCTTTTCTTGATCTTGTTAGATATTTATATATTTTTATCAGGTATTTGAAAAATTAGTATTTAGTAGGCTTATATTTTTATAATTATTATTATTGCTATTATATCATTCCTTATCTAACCCATTATAGTAACTCGTATTTATTTACTATTATTTAGTGTCATTATGTTTCTCTTTATCTACTTCATGTAATGTTCTTGTTATGTATAGGTATCACAGTATTCAAAATTTTAGTTTGTTTAAATTTCCATTCTTATGTATAAAATAAATATTTTATAATTATTATAGTTTATTTTCATTTATAAAGTATACTAATATTAACAATAATGATAATAGTATTAGTAATAATAATAATGATAATAATAAAGTAATATGCTAGTAATACTAATATTACTTTTCATAATAACTATATTAAAATAGTAGTAATCTTAATGACGATGACGACGATGACAAGAACAACAGCAACAACAACAACACAACAAGAATAATAATAATAATAATAATAATAAAAAATAATATAATAGTGGTAATATCATTAATAGTAATATTCATAATAATATTATTGATTATAATGATAATAATAACAATATAATTGATAATAATAATTATTATTATAATAATAGTATCATTAATAATATTACTAATACTAATATTGGTGGTGATGATGATGATGATGATGATGATAATATCATTATTGATAATAATAATAGTAGTAGTAATAATAATAATAATATTAATGTTGATATCATTAACAATAATAACATTAACAACAACAACAACAACAACAACAACAACAACAACAATAATAATAATAATAATAATTTTGGAACTAAATCATATTTTTTATAATTTTATCTAATTAATTATTACATATTTTTTCTAAATAAGGCCGAGAGGAACATAGCTTGGTACACGGCCGTGTATTAGCCGTGTTCTTCTGGGAATAGGGAACTTGTGAAAATTATTGCCGAGAGGCACATGGGAGAGGTCCATGCCCGTATTCATCCCGTGCTCATTTGGAAATCCGACTTTTTGTGCACATTGATCCATTTTTTTTTTCTTTGGAGCAAGAAGCCAAGAAAAGGATAAGTAGCACATAGGAAACATCACATGACAACAATCTAAATGCCAATTCTCACTACAACATTTGGAAATATACGAAAGAAAGCATAGTCATTGCAGTAAGGCCATGGTCATAGTTCTACATCATGCAAGGAAAACAAAAGTGCTTAAAGCTCTCGTTAGCTATCATTATCAGAATCAATTAAAGATCTTTGGTCGCATGAAATCACCCCATCAATCTCTGTTACTACAATCTATTGAAGCTGAAGCTAGTGTCTTGTTGCGTCCAATGTCAGTACCTAATTTGCTAGCATAAGCTATTCTATGAGGCTGATCCATCAGGCATTCCCTCAAATAGTAGTCCAGCAAACCTTGTTTCACCACACATGTTGTACATGTCTATCAAAGTATTACACACATAAACATCGGATAAACACCCCAAAGAACTAACTCTGATGATGCAGCCATGATCAATACAGGCATTTAGAACACTGACATATACAGAGGCAAGCATGGGAAATATGCTATCAACACCTGAGAAATAACTGAGATGTACAAGGGCTAAGTTAAATGGAATATGTGCTATCTGAGTATATTTGATTCAACTAGAATTAGTATTAACCTTCAACACGTCTGCTAGCAGCTTTAGCTTATTCCAATAGCTATTTGTTTCAAAGTGATGATTAATACAATAATTAAAGCAATTGTCACATGGTAACATAGGATATGTATAAGCAGAAGACCAAAACCATACAAGTCACAAAGAGGCAACATCAAGAATTCAGGTGCATGATTACAAGACATATGGCCATAATGCATACAAGTTTTGATGGGAGCATAACCATGTGAAGAGGCAGAGCTATGGGAACACCAATAACGATGGTTCAAAAACTAATCTAATCCGCGAACTAGAATTTGAGACGCTGAGAAATCACAACAACAAGAATACACTACCATTACAGGTTAGATGAATTATCAATTACAAAGATTAACATTTGGTTTAAAAAAAAGAAGAAGAAGAAAAAAAAATGTCAAGGCAAAAGGGGATACAGAATTATTGGTCAATCATAGAAAATACATGAAGCTATATTATGGGAAGCCACAAAGACCAACATGTGAAAAGAAAACATGGAATATAGGATTTCGCCAGTAGCAAGCATAAGAGAGAGAAGAAGGCTGCACAACCTGGTTCCTAGCTCAAACATGCATTCTTGAAATTTGTTTAGCAACAACACACTGATCTTAATTCGTCGGAGGCTTGAATGTGGGGGACAAGAAGAATACGATGATAAAAAAAAAGGAAGAAGTTAAAATATAATAAAAGACGGGAATTTGGTCGAGGCTAAAGGGTGGAGAGAACGAGAGTAATTGAGGAAAAAAAAAAAAAAAAAAGGAAGAAACATAGACTTGCTGAAGAAGGAAGAAATGAGTAACATGCCAGTCTGTGTTGTATGAATAAGCAGTAAGGGACGAGGAAAATGCTAGTGTACCATGGCTTGTACTAGCGGTTACCATGTTGTGACACATGGTTTGGTCATGTCCTCTAGTGCATAAATGGAGGGCGAAGGTACCATGAATATGCTGATAAGGGTGTTGGTCTATATGACAAAACTAACAGTTCGTTCACTTCGTTGAATGAATAAGATTGTAATGAAATTTCTATTACGAAGGAATGGAATAGAGCTGTAATAAAATTTTTCTTTATTAATTTTTTACTTAAATGGCGATATTTGAAAAAAAGACTGTTCTAGTATTGAATTAGTATTCATAAGTTTGAATGAAGAATGACTATTCAATATTTTATGTAATAGGGATTCATTATAAAATCTCTATTCAGTGAACTAAACGGTGTAGTAGCTATTCGTAAGGAATAAGACTGTAATGAAATTGTAATTACAGCGAAGTGAATAAGCAGTAAAAGTATTGGGTGAAATTTTAAATAAGTATACAGAAGTAATAAGGAATGAATAAATCAATGAATGATAATGGTGTAAGTAATTTTGGATTGAGCTCAATAAGTCACCCGTTAAGATTTATACGAGGGACATAATATGAAATCTGAGAGGGATTCATTAACGGTATTTGATGGTTAAAGAAAATGCCGAAGATATATTTTATATGTCGACCTCGGAGAGGAGACCATATTGAAATAAAGCACTAGGAAGATTTCAATTTGAGATACAGTGGACCAATGTTTGATAATATATATGTATGTATTTAATGGGATATGAATATGGCGCATAGTGGATGTGCGCTTTTAAGCTATGAACACATATTTGTCGATCATCACATTATATGATGAAAAGCAAAAAGAAAATAAGAAGTGTATGTCAAGCAAAATATGCCCGGCTGCATATTGGACAAGCGGGGCATATTTTTTGTTTTGGATGGACAAATGAATGCCATTATTCTATTGAGAGGGCACTGTAACCTAACTGTGTGTTATATATTAACTACAATGACTCTCTTTTGGTCTTCTTACATGAAGTTACTAAATAGGACCATGGGCCGGCACATAATCTAATGCTGCTAAATGGATTCCTATCATACACAGTGATTTATATGTCCTCCCAAAGCTTTGTCGATCTGTCCTGCGACACATTCACGATTTTGCATGCTTCAAAAGCCTAATGCAATTACTTCAGCCTTCTAAAGCTAAATGTTTCTTTTTTACAACTTACTTGTTTATTCTTGGCTATTTTATTACTATGATAAAGGTCAATAAACACGTGAGGCGTTATATGTGCTATATATGGATGCCAAACAATTTCATGAGGCTAATGTCATTCATATAAACACAAGGAGACACACACAACTAAAGCAGTGTAGCAAGATCGTGCACTATAATACTACTTTATGTAATAAAGTGGGTTGTGGTACTAGTGTTTGGCTTTTACTCAATGTTTCATCTACAACAAATGAAGTCTTCAACTCTATAAGAGCACTTGGCAACATCATGAGCCGAGTATTGATCAAGTTATGCATTAATGCAACTAATGCCTAAAATACTTGAACTCCGTCCAAAGAATTTTGCTCAAGGGGCTAAAATGTAAATGTATAAATTTGATTACAAAGGTCTTGAGCCTAATTTTTAGGTTGGATTTAACTCTTTAGGCTAATGTGATAGGACTTAAAGAGTTAGGCCTCAATTGAGATGATCATGGGAGAATTGGCAAGGAAATCTTGGAGTAAGGCTCGTTGGAATTGGCCTGCCCAATTCTAATCCTTCTCATAATGGCTCACACACATTACAAATGAAGGCCTCAATGGGTCTGGGTCCATTAGGGAGCCCATATTCATATCTACTACGAAAGGGACTTATCATAACCGTTGGTCGTCTATCTCAACTGACAAGCGATATTGACAGCTAGATTCTCTATAAATATCCTTGGTCCCTACCTCATTTAGATGAGCAAAATCTTGAACAAACATCGTCGTGCTGTTGGATTTTCATTTTTTGTGAATCAATTACTTGACTCACTCAAGAACGCACACGACATTGGTGGTATCTAGTGAGGTTGATGCTTTCTAACTCCCTTGCATGTTATATGTGTGTTAGAGCCTATTGAGATTACCTACTCCTCCTCCTTATACGACTCTCTCTTGATCATCCTTACATGTGTTATTTCCCTAGGTCATGTGTAGTACGATAATCACGCGGCACGCACGTAATTGTCTTGATCGAATCGTAACCTCCATGGAATCAAAACAAATCCCATTTGGAAGTTAAGAAAAGTAAAAATTTCAAACACTTGAACATTTCTTTCATGCTTACATGAAAATTTCCTTCTCAATTTATAACTTCCCAACACAATTCTTTCCTTTGACTATATATTAAAACTAAACACATTAACGATTAAATTAATCATATGGAATACAATCTAAAATTCAATATAAAGAAAGTGAAACTTATGGAATATATAAATTTAATATTAATTCACACCATATGCACAACATTAATATTTTAGAATAAAACAATAAAATAATGCATAAATAGTTATGGAAATACTTGGACGACTAGAAAAAAGGAAATATGCAACTAGAGTGATAAATTATAAATATCTTTTCTAAACTAATATGCTAAATGATTTTAATTTTGTTTTTTGAAAAACATATTATTAAGTATGTGAAGTTGAAAAGATTCTTACTTGTTTAAATAAATTAGATAATAACTAAAAATGCACTATGGGTGATTAATTGAGTATAAAAACTAATTTAGCTTTTGATCTTCAGATTTTACGAATCATTGGCATGATTATGGGTGCGATTCCAAGAATCACAGATGTGACTACGCCCTTAGAGCCCTCAGACCTTCTCTTTATAACAAGTCACAAGCATGATCATGCCCTTAGTGGCCTCTGATCTTCATTTCATCATAAATCACAGGTGTGATTGTGGCCTTAGTAGCCTCTAATCCTCTTTTCGATAAGAATCATGGGCTAAATTCTCACTATCATCTCCCTTGTTTCCTCCATGCTGAGTCATGGGTTAGATCACAACCATGATTAGTCCTCTACCTTCATTTTCTTCATATTTCTCTTCTAATTTCCTACAAATCTAGTCATGACCATTTGTATGATACATTGCATAACCATATAAAAAATCATACTCGTCTTCTTAAGATTGATTCAACAAAATTCTTAAAGCTAAATTTTGTAATTCCTTAACTTAGGTTCTCGTAATAGAACCTACTGGAAGTTGATTCCTATCAAGTAGTGAATCGATTATAGGCAAGCATTAGAGGCTCGGTACATGTGGTTGACATATTCATGGCTTGTACATGGTGGGGCACATGGTTCAAGGGGGCGGGGAGGAAGTATGTAGAAAAGTGCTCGTGCCAAAGTTTAAGTTATGAATATGCTTTCGCTTTTGTTGTATAGGAAATGTCCTTTTTTGGTCTTCACCACTTCTATAAAACCTTGTGTGCCATTCTGGTGTTATTGTGTGTTGATAGGTTTTTTTGAGATTTAGACATCCTAAGTACAAAGTTGATGTGAAGGAATGTGGTCTGTTTCATTGATGGATTACTGTTTTGCCAAAGAAACTTGACAACTTTATATAAATTCCATTATGGCACTCAGATGTTAGGCATTTATATTAATTTGGCAACTTCTTATTCTTTTTTTTTCACTAATCTTTTTTTTGCTACCAATTTTTCATATTCAGAGTGCACAATCAGTAAAAGCAAGGAAATAATAGAATATCCATATTTGATTTTACTTGCTTTAAATATTTTCATGAATAATTTTCTAGCTTTTTGCACAAAGTTATGTAGGCTATTTATTATTGATAACTTGAATTTACTCTATTCTATTCAAGTGGATTTGTGCTTGTTTTGTTTATTTAATTAGTAAAATCCTCATGAAATAAACATTTATTTGTTTCAATTGTTGTTTTTAGTTCATTTGTGTTAAAAAGAAGCATTGAAGAAGATTTGATTAGGAAATGGAACTAAAACAACAAATGAAGAAATCACAAAAGTAATTGCACTTGTGGTTTAACCCTATGATCCCTAGTTACACACGTGATCTATGCCTATGGTTGATTGAGAAGAAAAAAATTAAGCGAAGGCAATGATTCAATCACAATGTGAATGGTGCCCATGATTACACCCATGATTCTCACAATGACTAGATGCAACCATGGATGACATGCTCTTTAGATTCCATTGCGATTTTAATCTTTCCGGCAATTACACCTGCAAATGACCGTCGATGCTCGCTCGAAAATTTGTAGATGGAATGTGCAAAGAGTTGTTTTAGTGAATAAATTGTTCCTTTTAGCACATGTGAATGGTAATTGAAAGCTGAAATCATTTCTTTGGCTCATGCATATGGAAATGGAAAGCTAGAAAAAGGTGTTTTGATAAATAAATCATCCCTTTTGGCACATACGGATGTCAAAATATTACATTTTTGTATATTGTATTCTTTTTACCAATTGTATTGTCCATGTTATTGGACATCCACAATTGGAGGTGGAAATTTGGCAAAATCAAAGCAAAGATATTGTGTGTTATCAGACATTTACACACAGAAGAATATATGTTTCACAGGTTGACTTACAAACATAAAAATCAATGATAATTCTCATAGATATAACTTCCCATGATATAATTTTGCAAATAAAACATATAGTAGCAAAAAAATATATGTCTTGCAAAGAGCATTTATTTGATAAATTCCTGATATAATTTCACAACTATTACACTTGCTTTAGTCCTTTTTCCTGCATTAATAGGATTATGCTCTAGTCAACAAGCATAAATCTACAAGTTCTCCACTTAAGAGGAAAGAAAAAAAAAACATATATTTACATTATGTCTAAAATGGTGAAGATCTAGGGTGTGCTTTGCAAAAGACATCATCAAAAAATAGTTGAGTCTTTCAAAATGAACCCTCAAGTTCCATGTGAACCTTTAAAATGCAAATTTCAACAAACTACTATCTATTCAATTCATCCACATTAGGCACTGGCTATTCCCACAACCTACAAAAACAATTATAGTAAACATCCAAGAAATTAAAAAAACTCTCCATAGCTTCGTTGTCTCCTATTGAATGCTCTTTAACTCATCTTGAAAGTTTTTTTATTGATTCCTTCTCCTTTGCTTGGTTGTCTCTAGTTCATACTCAAGCCTATTAACTTGTTACAATGCCTTTTTACCAATTTCCAAACCATAGGTTCATGTTAGTGGATTTATCTGCTTGAATAATTGTGGCCATCTCCAATCTACATAGTTAAAATACCACATACAATTACTATTTATTCGGGAAAGAAGTATCTGTGGTCAATGTAGCAAAAATAACACATACCCAATATTTTAGACATCCATGTTATGGAGAAGATAATGGCTTCGAATCTGATTTTGTGTTGCTCAAGGGTCACCAATAGCAATTGAAGGGTTAGGGTTTTGTTGAGAGAGGAGAGTTGGATATCGATTGTAAAGGTGTTGCTTTCGATGACATAGATTCCTTAAATGGTGAGATTATGTAGTAGAAGTGGGATTTTTAGAAGTGATTTAGGGGCTAGGGTTTTCTTGTGATAGACTGATGGTGGTCCTCTAATGTTGCACTGTTCGAGGGGGAAGAAGGTAAAGTAGAGTCTTTACTTTTATATTTTAATTATGCACGTGTGTCATGTGTGGGTGTTTAATAGTTTATGTAAAGAACATGACAGGGTATAGCTTAGGTAAGTTAATTGCCAAAAAGAGTTTCATAGGCCAATTATTTGCAAAAATGCAATAACACAAGTAATTTTTCATATTTTACCCTAATAAGAAAAAGAAGATTAGCTAAACACCTATTCTCTGTGGTTGTGTTTTTCCTTTTACTTGTGTAAGTGTGCATTCTTTTCTCTCTCTCCTTTTTTTTCTTTTTGGGTTTCGTGGACTCTGAGGGAATGCGCTGAGGTTTAAGTGTTTTTTTTTTTTTTTTTTTTTTTGCCCTTAAAAGATTGAGGTTTAAGTGATTTGAGGAGATGCTGGACTGAGGCCCGCCCTTTTAACCATTGATCTGGACGCCACTTTCTTCTAGTTGACATTGGGCTTCCTGTGTGGTAGTCTCTTTCTAAACTCTGTGTGCCTAGTGACATGTAGTACTGCAAAAATACTTTTTCTCCTAAAGGAGGATCTAAAACTAATTCAACCTATTAAAAGACAACATTAATTTTTTTATGTAATTTTTAAATTTAATTTTGGGCTTGAGATAATCGCATATATTATATAAATATTAAGAGACATGTACACTTAACATCTTAAAATAGAACAAACCATTATTTAAAATTATTAATAAGAACACTTCGTACTTATTCGCTTCACTATAACAGTAGCTCCATTACAATTTTATTCCTTAAGAAAAATTATTACGGTATGTAATTGACTGTAATAGCTATCGTATTAGGAATTCTTCTTACGAAAAATATTGAATTGAATTTTATTATTCATACCCATGAGTAACAATTTAATACTGGAATAATTTTGAAAAAATTCTTTTAAATAAAAAATTGATAAATAAAAATTCTATCTCAACTCAATTCTATTTATTAGGAATAACAATTTTGTTATAATTTTATTCATTCAATGAAGGTGAATTATGCCCTTTTATGGATTGACATTGAGCATAGTTTGCCGAAAAGTCTCCTAGCCTTGTTGGTTCTCCTTGGATAACATAGATGCATAATTTTCACAATTGTTAGGCATCTTTCCCTACAGGCATAATCATTATTTATTGTGAGATCCTATATAAATTTATTAATTTGTCAATTAAGATACGAGAGTAGAACCATGTGGACTATAATTTTCTAATTTTCATCTTTTTACTATATTCTACGTTTCAATAAATTCCATACAATTGTACTTGACAACCATTTTCCTTAGCCGTTTATTTATATATGTATTTTTTTTTTTTTTTTTTGTCGTTGTGTCGATTGATTATCTAGAATTTTATTTTGTCTACCGGGATTGACTCCACTACTCTTGAGGCTCTAAACCCTTGGCATGAGTTGCAGTCGACAATTGAAAACTATTTCCACATAAATGATTTATGATTTTGATTTTGGGCTAACACGACATTGACAGAGCTAATCGCAATTATTGTCATTCAGAAATATTTTGTGGTTTTGATAGTTTCATGTATATCCTGCACCCTAATTATAGTATTCTTATCTTAAGCGCATATCTGTGTATCTTTTTTAGTTGACGAAGCAACTGGCCCCACTAATTTAAGTCCTTTCTTCATTCCCTCTGTTTTGAAAAGTCCTCTCCTCCTTATTTTTCTTCCATCTCGGGTCTTCATTAACAGTGTTTGGCAACTGAAGTGATGCGTGGAAAGTGGACAAAAGTGGTGGAAAAAAAGAAGTGGAAATGTTTTCTCGTTTTCTTTCCAGTATTGGGAGAAAATTTTTGTGAGGTAAGAATGGTTATTTCCATCCACTTTCGTTTCTTTCCACTCTCACCATACATATACAGTGAAAATGTTTCTCTTCACTGCCATCCACTTCCACTGTTTTCCACGTTATTAAATACAGCGTAACTGAGTGTCTAGTGGACACTTTTGCATTTTGGTCTAGTTCATGAGGATCCAAACAATTCTCAATCTGGTACGGATGGATTAATCCAGAGGGGAAGGGAAATAATATTTTTTTTCACTTTTGGAACCTGTCAACATTTTCTTTTCACTTTATATTTTCCTTCTTGTTACTCATCTAATATTCTAACACACAGCCCATTTCTTTCCCTTTATCATTACCTCGTATCATTTAAACATACTCGTTGCCTATGCTATCACCTAAGATGTATTGTTTCCGTAATATAATGATATATAGTTTTAATTCCTATATAAATTTTTCTTAATTTGAACATAATTTTTGATAAAGAAACTCTAGTGACTATTGGTTTTATCAACTAGAGTGAGATTTTTTAAGAGCAATTCGAAATAAATCAAGCCAGATCAAACTACATCAAAACTGTTAAAATTAATTCAGTTTATCAAATGCAATTCATTTTATCAAGGATATGAATCAAATTATTAATCCACACTTCCATTTTAGCTCCACCCTTAAACCAAACCAAACCATGAATACTCACAATTGGTTTGATCCTTCCACTCTTTATATTTCTTAAGTATATATTTAATTATACCTTATAATCACTTTTACAATCTCTCCATAGATTAGAGAAATAATTAAAAAAAATTATGAAATTTTTACCTCAAAAGATTAAGCAAGACTCAACAGTAAGGTTACTAATGCAATAGAACTAGAACCACTGCAAATATTCATCATGTTACTCCTCCAAGATAATGTGTAGAGCGGTAGGCATCTAACATCAGCCAAAACTATATTATATATGTATATATAGTAGTAAAGTGTTTGAATAAGTTCAGCAGCATCAGAAGTAGTTAACAGGGAAGAGATGGCAACAAAGAAAAATTGGAATGCGAGAATAGGTGTTCTTGCATCAAAGGTGCTTCTACACAAAATTTACTTTGCATTAATGCGAGTAAACTCGCATAAATCTGCATTAGAATTGATATTTTTTAGAATGTTATTACACAACAGCATGCCACTGTTTACATGAACAATACATATATATATATATATATATATTTCTTTTTTTTCACCTTGCAAACCGCGACTCATTTTTCTATACTATTCTTTTATTTCTAACTCCTACAGTTAAATACACTGGTAAAACATCAAAATAATGGTAAGCCAACAGGCTTAGATTGGTTAAAGGAAAATTGCCTGCAAGGGATTGTTACACTAAATCTCCACCCTTAGCAAGGGAAAAAAGAAAAGAATAGGGAAAATTAAGCTACAATCTGTTCTACAGCGAAAGATCAGTCCTTCCCTGGTGACACCATATGCTCATATAGCCTTAGTTGAAATGTGCTAAATTCTGTGCAAATGTCCAATTTATGACACAAGCTAGCCTCAACAGGTCATCTTGCTATTTTACTACAGGCACCTGTGATATCAGATTTCTCTGCAATGAAACAGATATTCTTCAGCAAATAAACAGAGTTGAAACAAAGGTGATTGTTCTCTGGGTTTATGACCAATTTAAAATCTTAGCTTCATTCCACTAAACCAAAAAAGTGCATAATTAGCATAAAAAACCCAAAATGACAATTTGATGAAAAAGGCTATCGTATGCATTATGAGAGCCTCGCCATAAGCATATAATACAACCTAATTGTCCATGACAAAAGGCCAGGGATGCAAATGTGAAAAATAGAAATCCTGTTCTCCATCATTGATATTTTCTCTTTCTGGTTCTCTTCCTGGTGATATCGTCCATAACTCATACATTTATCCCATGAAAGTTAAAATAAACTTGATTCATAGATAAAATGAGTGGCAAATTGTTGGATTCATTCTTTGCACAGTAAGCCATAAGAAAAAATCAAACAAAAAATTTTGATTATACTGTTCTGGAATGGCGTTCCATACATTTCTCCTACCCACATAGTTTTTCACCACCAAGAAAATCATCATATGAAATTTGTCCTTTACCAAACATCATGCACAATGAGACAGATAAAGCAGGAAATGAATTGGAATGCACAAACCTACTAAAACAGTTGAGTATTATTTTCAAGGACAAGCTGTATCTACCTCCAACAAAATCTCAATCTTGATCACCAGATGCAAGAATGTTTTCAGCAACCTCCCCAAAGATATCAGGGCATGCATCCCATTTACCACTTTCTCGTGCTTCCCAGTATCCACCTATATAGCGGAATGATCCATTTTCACATTCTCTTTGGAACCATCTTGGCCTCCACCCATCTTCTTGTAATTTTCTTGACTGAATACAATCCGTTACATTTAGTTTAATAGCAAAATCAAATGAAGAATATGTAATGAGTTGCTTGAATTTACTCAAACAGGTTTAGTCTATAGCAAAATTCAATCCAATGGCTAAGAAATTAAGCCAACAATCTAAATATGAAGTCTTTGTACCACCATCAGCAATCAAGGGTAGAAACAACTTTACTAATCCTCTCAATTTTTGCCCTTTCTCTATCACCTTTTAATCTTAAAAGAGAGGCCTTTCTTCAATCCAAACAGACTATTCAAATGAGGCAATACGGTACAATAGAGCACAACAGCTTTTATCGATTGAGCAATGAGCTTTTAAGTACACTAAGACTAAGCTAATAGCAGTCAAAACTGCAGCAATCAATCTCCAAAGCTTTGCCTTTTTGTAGATGATTGCTGAGAATATGCTGATACTTACCATTCTCTGTCGCTGCTCCAATCTCTGCTTCTCTGCATTTGCCTTTTCATATTCTCCATTTTCAAGATGTCGTTGGTCAGGTCTGAGTCTAGAATCCGTGGGTGGAAGCTTCTCCTTCAGCCATTACCGAAGACCAACAATCAGAAAGACTATGAAGACATATTTTAAGAGTATCAAATATAACAAGTCCCATGAGGGGAAAAAAATTATTAATTAATGAATCAAAAATAAAAACAAAAAAAAAAAAGAAAAAGAAAAAAGAAACAACTATTTAGACATTAAATTACCTGTAAACCGGGCGTTAGCTCGTTTAGAGTAATTGCAAATGAAGTCAAATTGTACCGTGTGAGATTAGGAGGCGGCTTATTACTTTTCCACAATAAGGTGGCATTAGAAGAAACACTATCTTTAGATTTGACGGTCCGATCTCCTTCAACATAGTACACTGACTCATCCCACTTCCCAAAAATTGTTGCATATTTTTGTCCACTTGAATCCTCAACGAATCCATGAACCTACTCATGTTTTGAAAAAGATTACTAGCTGAGAGTTATTTCCAAAAGCTTGCAAAATGTATGGACACTATCTTATCTTGTCAATTCAGAAATTCAAAATGGAATCTCATAAGTGACAATAATTACATTTTTCAGTAGCCAACTGCAAATAGCATTATTATTCGTCGCAGAAACTCAAAATTTTTGCTATAAATCAATCTTAATAGTAACCTGGTGGGGATTTCGTTCAAGAATTGAATGCTCTTTGAACTTTACTTTGCATGAATATTGGCGATTACCACGTATGTCCATAGTACCATGGTGGTCACAGTACACTTTTCCAATGATAAGATTGTAAATAGTGGTGGTGACCTGAGGAAACCCAACATTTAAATTTCAGGGCAAAGCAGATGACGAACTATGTTGTCAAGGAAAAAGAAAGCCACATCCAGTGACCTCCAACTAAAACAGTGCAGACCTTACTCCACTGAAAAATCTCTCCATCATCGAACTCCAGGGTAAGAGTTCCGACAGGATCTAGCTGAATTGACTGTCCCCAAAATTTTGTCCTTAAATTGCTGTCAGCCCATAATTTCCATCCTCTACCTTCACAGTGGCAAGCAATGAGTGTTGGGTGATGGCTAACCTGTATCATAATCATAATAGATTAATAAAGTAAAACATGACAAAAGGTTGACACGATTAGTCAAAAATCTTCATTATCCAATCTTCGTTGGTTTTAAGATTTCAGGATATCCAAATCTCTTCATGGTTAATCTTACGGTTGATGGGTGACCTAATTATTGCCTTCTCAATTTCTTGCTTATCCATATCCCCTTGCCTTTCATCTCTCCAGCCAAAATCCTACTCCATAAG
Organism: Combretum micranthum; assembly: GCA_024138025.1. Taxonomy (NCBI): domain Eukaryota; kingdom Viridiplantae; phylum Streptophyta; class Magnoliopsida; order Myrtales; family Combretaceae; genus Combretum; species Combretum micranthum. The sequence continues at coordinate 482,051 of JAMXBD010000785.1, forward strand.
TATCTCATCCTATATACCACCAACAGTGATTATAAACGATCCCTTTACTAATGTTTTTCAATCTCTTGTTTCCTTTCTATAGGATTGTCATATTCATGATGTTCATATACCAGAGTTAAAAGATAGCTCACCTTCTCAGAAAAGAAACGAACTCCCTTCTCAGGATAGTCGGCCTCATAAGTTTCCCCCAGCAAAGGGTTGAAAGGTTTGCAATGTCGACCTTTAGTGGATGCGTAACCGGAAACGGCAAAAGCAGCAACATTCAGAGCCCTTAAAAGACTGTTACCCTGTCGATATAGCACAAATCAGCAAACAATGTTAAAATAAACCGCAACAACATGAAAACTTTAGCTTCAAAATTTTCTAATATTTTTTTCTAGATGACAAAAAGAGATCGAGGAGACAAAGAAAAGCAAATCCTTCTGAGGATATATATAAAATATATTCAACATTATCAAGGGAATAAAGACAGAATAAGGAAAATAAACTTCACAAATTATCTAAAGAATCCTAAACATACATCACGGGCATATCTACTAGGCAGAGAAAGAATAAAGCAAGGATAAAGGTAGAACGAAAAAGATAAAAATCAAACATTATGCTTGATCGCACCATTTTCCCATGCTCATATGCTTGATCCAATAGGTAAGAATACTCAAAATCCTCAAAAGATTTTTGCAGAGTTGAAATAGGCTCATTGAAGAAAACAGGAAGACAGACGCGTGTGAGGTCCTTCCCCACGTTGTCTTTGATCATAGACCAAAGACTAACACCCTTTTCTTTCTCTACTGGAGTAGGAAGCTTAGTGCGTCTGACAAAATCTAAACTTTTAGAACTGTTTTCTTTCTCAGATTGCATCTTTTCTGCATTATTGCATCTCTTATTAACAGCCTTGTAATTATCTGCATGATCCACAACTCTCCCTATACTTCCACAATCAGCTCCGGGTTCAACAAAATGCTCTTCTGTGTCATAGAAGGAAGCTTCATCTTCATCTGAGACCTCTTCAGGTTCTTGTTTTTCAATGTCGTCAGATGATTCAGTAGTACTGCATTCTGGAAAGCAAACAAACCAAGATTAGGTACAAGAATGGGGAAAAAACACATAATTGTGAAAGCAATTTCGGTAAATTTCCTTGAAAAATCTTCTGTAAAATCCAATATTGGAAATGCAATTCTGGTTTCTAATTAATAGAAGATAATTAGGTTCCACATTTTCTTACGGGGCTTATTAGTTCTTCCTTCACAGATTCCATCAACAGTTAATTTATTGTATTAAACAAACTCTTGAGTACCACTATCGTTATCTCTAATTGAAACAAAGTACCATAGTAATTCTGTATCTTATTCTTATCCATACCCGATCTAAATTTTACTTCACAAAGAAGTCCGGACAGAAAGTTAGTGCAAAATGCTGTATGTTACGCATTTCTCTCAATGCTAACTGTTTCTTCTTTCAAATATGGGAGTGTAAAAAATTTGCACTACACGAGTGAAAGTTAACTAGGTCTGGTTAGTTGTTACATACGGAGCAAGTATCTCTAACTTTGCCTTTGCTTATCTAGGCAATGTATGCTCAGATTTATAATGCAACAAATGTGGCTGATATGAAACAAAAGTCCCCGACCAAATTTTAATATAGACCAGAACTACTGCATGACTAATGTATTCTTTTGGTTAAACGCCAGGAATACCCAATCATCACATATCTCCTACATGATCATACAATCCTTACGCAAAAGAAAGAAGAGGAAAGAAAAAGAAAAAAATCGCCATCTTTGTCAATAAGAAAGGGAAAAGTTACTGATTGCACATGCCACTGTATTTTCCAGGAACTATAGCTGAAAATGCATGCTTTGTCAATAAGAAATCGCCATCTTGTAATCCTGAGGCATCAGCTTCAGCATTAGCTGCCTGCAAACAAAAAGAAATAATACGCAATGTCATGACTTGACAAGATAACCAAGGAATATATAAATATACCGTATACCATCTAAATTATAAATGAGGAAAATTGACCATTTGTTTTTCCACTTTCCTACTAAAAGCAGGTGATAAATCGTTTATATATAGATTCCAATGGAATATTTAGTACAAAGATTACGTATCAGCAAAATTCACATTGAACTTTAAATTAGGGCATCTTTCCTAATTATAAGAGAAGCCAAAAGAACAAGGAAAAAAAAAAAAAAAAAGGATGTGCAGCTAGAAGTATCAAGAACATACGACGACATTACGAGAAACGACAATCTTAAATGATTTGTTCCCCCCTACTTGCCAGACCATGGAAGATCCAGTAACTGCCTAAAGCTAAAGGTCGCTCGCTTAAGAAAAGTATAGAGCCATAGCCCATGTATCGAGTACACAATTTCTATAGCACCTGTAGATCCAATTAATATGATCAAACATATTACAATATGTTATACCTCAAGTTGCCTCAATATGTCCTGCAAATTAGATCTTTCTTCACAAAGAACATTAATCTGTCCTTGTATCTCAGAAAACTCAGAGAGCATAATCTGCTCACAATCCTTCACAATATTCTCGTGGATTCCTTCTTGTATTAATCGATTTTTGAGCTTTTCGGTGGATATGGATAAATTGTGCGGAAGCAGAGTGAAACTATCATTCAGTGATCTTGATGGAAAGAGGCTTCGAGTTGAAACCAGAGCTTGTATCCAGGCTACACGATCTTTTTTGGAATCAGTTCTTAAGTGAAGCGTTTTTGTCGCAGTAAATATATAGAACCGCCTTTCATCAGACTTGCTCTCTCTAAATGATGAAATCTGCAAGGTCTCAAATAGCAATTATCTCAGAACTTGTACGGCAGGAGATAAATGGATTAACAGACAGTATCGCACCTTAACCATTTTTTAAAGCAAAAGAAGGCCATAGAATGTGACTTTTGAACATAAATTGATTAAACGGAAACATCAAGAGAAAGAACTGACTAAAACACAGCCCACTCACATTCAGATCACCAAACAGCTGTGGAAGAAACGGAAGAGCCTACTTGGTCAATCCTACCAAACCCACTTCTTAATTTACCAATTTCGAGTCCTTTGCATATGACTGTGGAGACACAGTGTCAAAACAAGTAATTGGATTTGGGAATAAGTTAAGTATGGAGATCTGAAGATAACTTGGAGAGAAAGAATATCTAACTAAGCTTAATAATATCCTTTGCCTTAACAAATTCAAAACTGAATGGCGATGGTTGAGACATTTGAATCATTCAATGGGACATAGACACATAAACACAACCCGAACAGCTGGTCCACAGGGCCCCCTTAGTTTTTTATTGTATTTAAGCAAAAAAAAAAAAAAAAAGGAAATTTACTCTCTCGAAGTAAATTTCCTACAACAATGATGACAATAGAAAAAACCTAATACCCAAAAATAGTACCAGACAAAACGTTGAAGATAAGAAAAGGAACCCCACCTTCCGATGCCTGCGATGTCTATTTTTTCCCACTTTTTGCATTTAAATATATCCATCAGCTCCATTTCACCATTTAATTATAAAAGTTACTGAATCCGAGCTCAAAACAAAACCCAAAAAGAAAATTATTCGCAAAAAGCAGAAACCAGGTTCTTTTAATGTTTTCCCATCACTGCTAGAGGACGGGACGTGATAACTAAGAGGAAACAAGACAAGGGTTAAAAAATATCCGAGTGCTGCACTGAAGAATGTAACATAAAGAGGTTTTAAGAGTCTGAATGAAAACAACTCATCAAATAAGAAATACTATTTCTTTTTATTTAGCTTTTTCCTTTTGATGTGACCCTAGTTTAAATCCTTAACCTCCAATCACTCGATAAAAAGTTTTATTTGTACACCTGTGATGTGACCCACTAAGAATTAACAACCAGTTAAATCTGCGTAAAAAAAGGAAGTTGCATAGTAAAAAGGAAAAAATTAAATTAAATATATAAAATGTGTTATCAGAAAATTAAAGCCTCTGAAAAACCCATGGTTTATTGACGTAAACACATACTATTATTTCTCGGATATCAATGCGACTTCCATCCCTGTACTCAAATCACGATTAGTACGGATTTGGTGAAAAATAGGAGGTTAGTTTTTGAACCCGTTTTGCCTTTAGTGGAAAGTCCTTCCATATTTATATAATCAGCACGCATGAATTTCTAACAAAAAAAATATAATAATAATAATTATCATTGATGGATTTTACCAGTTAAAGCATAACAATTCGAACAAATCACAAACCATATAATCCGCATTGCTCATTAATCATATCAAATCGAAATCACATGTATTTAAAAAAAAAAATTACAACAACAACAACAAAAGAAGAACAGCTTGGTCAAAGTAAAGACTCTGAAAGGAAAAATCCAATTACTTTCTACTAGCTTTCCTATAACTAACCGGAAAAAGTGAATAGTTTTTACATAACTTACTAGCAATATATTGTATTTATGTATGCGTGCATGTATGTACATCACTATTTCAAACGCGTATTTATCAAATAGAATTTTGGCTTGATTTTGACAGCTGGTATTGTGCTTTAGTTGAACATGTTTAATAAGAAAACTTATGAATTTCTGTGCAATTATCTATTTCAAAAAAATGTGATTAAGTTGATTAAATCACACATTTCAATGCTAATCACACTCATTGGCAATATTAAATTTTATATTCCCTATAAAAATAATCAATTCTTGTAAAAAACAGTTAGAAAAAAGCGAAATTTGGAGGGAAAAAAAAAACCTTCAAGTAGAGAACTACAAAAACAAGTAAATTCAAGCACGTGTACTGTGCTTATCCCAATCACATTACATGCATTTAGTAAAAATCAAATCACTATAAAGCAAATAATAATAATAATAAAATTCAAATCAATTTAAGCAAGTTATATGGTGTGTACATATGTGTATATATGTGTGTATGTACATGTATATGTAGATGTATGTATATAAGTTATATACCTTTAGCTGTACAATGCCAAGAGTTTTTTGCTGCTTTCCTCTACTAGTAGTGCTATTACTATTATGCAATCTCGACATTTTAATCTTATTTGCCGCCGACAGTCTCCGATCAACCTGACGTCATCATCCGGAACTAAAACCTCCATACTTTCCGACCGCCTCCGTATCTTCGAATACGAAAGCACTCCATTCCTCAACAAGAACCACCGCGATCTCCATCCTTTACCGTAATTCGTCCACTTGTAGAGAACTCCGGCAACCGAGGACTCAGATCCCACCGCCATGGCATTGCTCTCAGATCCACCAGAGAAGGCAGACGCAGGGAGGCTCCGTACTCGATGGAGCGATCCGGCGGAAGCCTCCGGCGATGTGTTGCCGATTCCTCCAAAACTCTCGAGATTGATACAGCAGAGCGGATGCATTTCCTTGACTCGCATTGTGAGGAAGTTAGTTGTGGTATATATCTCTCGGTGATCAATCGGAAAGTCGTCGGAGAAATCGGTTTTCTGTCGCCGGAGAAATCAGTTTTCCGACGACATGGCAATGTCGTGGTTTCCTGTATTAGTAGGTAAGGGAGAGAGAGAGAGAGAGAGAGAGAGAGAGAGAAGTGTTAAGTTTGCTTGATGTCTTAGCAAAGGTCCTGTCTCTGTTCTGGTCAGAGAAGGAGTTATAAATAAATGAAACGGTTTCATTAGCGGGCAGTGGTACTTATTAATTTTATTTTAACAAAAAAAGTAACTTTTTAAAACCTTTATAATTAATATAAAAGAGTTTAGGGAATGTAGTCTAGATTACGAAAATAAATTTGTTAAACTAATATCCAAATTAATAACATATAAGTAACAGTAATTATTATATATTTAAATAACTAATTTATATTAGAATTGTATCATTAGTCTCAAAATCTAATTCCATCTGAATTCTTCTGACCTAACCCCATCTACAGGGCCTTAAATTCCATTGTAGTCCCATAGTGTCCAGGTGTTGGAAATGGAATGGTTATGGAGTAAAGGAAAGGAAGAGCATTTTTAAAAGTTTACTTAAAAATTATGTTTTAGTATTATTTAAAATACCGCTCCAATCAATTAGAAGATGAATCAAATTAGTTTATAAACTAATCAAGTTTAGATTGATGTCTATTTGATTTCGATTTAAGAATAATTAAATCAAGTTTAAACTCAAACTATTTTGAATAGTTTATCGAATCGAATACAAATTTTATGTGTTTAACTTGATTAACTTGTGAATCTAACCGAGCTTCATTAAGCTTTAGCTTAGTGTAAATATTAATTAAATTCGAATTAAGTTTTTGTATTAATATTTCTTAATTAAAATTAAAAATATATTTTAAAATAAATCTAGTTAAATTTTAAATTATATAGTTTTACTTTGATTTGAGCTTGAGCTTAGAAATTTTAGACTGAGCGTGATACTGTACTGTCTTCATTGAACTCATTTGCGCACCTACACCTGCTAATGGGATTGGAAATGAAAAATTTACATCAGTGCAATTAGATAATTTATATTGCTTATTTTTTGTATAATTGAAATATTAAAAACGCACTGTAATAGTAAAGTTTGTTTGGTAAATTCAGCTTATAAAAATTTTTCAAGGATAATATTATAGTTAAAATAATTCAAATGGACATAAAAATATCTTCAAAGTCTTTATGTTATTCAATCTTTGAAAAACGGGTTTCTTACATTAAAGGAAAAAAAGTGTTTCTTACAACAAAATCTTCATCAGAACATTTCAACTTTTAAATAATTTCAATCTCCTTAAATGCAACTCTGCTGAAAATCCGACCCATAAGGCCATGTGTCATCAAAGTAATGCATACATAATAAAGACATCAAAAAGGCCCAAATGAAAATTCAAGATAAATTTTAGCCTAAATTGCATACACCTCACATAAAAACTTTTATAATTGCATAGATTCTCATCTTTTCAAAAGTTGGTATTTATATCCTTAAAAAGCTCTCGTAGTGAATGATATGAATATTTAGTTGTTAATATACTGATGTGTTATTACATACTATATATTTTAATTGAAAAAATTTTAAAAGATATTTTTTAATGCAAAAAATTAAAGAGAATATGATGAAAGGTTAAAAATATTTAAAATATTATGAAAATAAAAAAGGGAAAATAAAATTTTAAATTAAAAAAGAAGAAGAAGAAGAGCTAAAATACTAATAGGAAGCTTTGAAAATTAAAAAGATGAAAAATGTGATGAATTGTCTAAAAGTATTTAGAAGTATTTAAAAAAAATGGAAAATGGAATAAAGAAACCGATTCAAATTCTCAATCTGTCTAGCATGTTTTTACTTACAAGTATGTTGCCAACAAATTTGTCAAGTGAGTGCTTTGGCTTATCCTCTATAATAGGAATGATGATAACCACTGACAATGATAATCTTTCCATGGTAATATTTTAAGTTGCAATGGATTGCTACCATAACTTGTAAAATATAATCAAATCTAATTTGTTTTCCTATTAGCTTGTTACGAGTTACAACCGTGAGCTTCTTCATTTTCTTTTATTTAAATTCCATTTTCCATTTTTAATATTTTCATAATCTTTTAAATATTTTTAGCATTTCAATTTTTTAACTTAAGAAAATATTTTCCAATTAAAATATATTGTACTTAAAAACATATGCACAATGATCACTAAATATCCACATCATTTGCCGCATCTGCTTTTCTGAGTATATAAGTACTGACTTTTGAAAAAAAACTAGGGATTCAAACAATTATTAAAGTTTTTAGGGAAGATACATGCAATTTACCCTAAATTTTAAAAGTCCTAGATAAATTTTTAAGGTGTGATACTACCATCTTGGTTCATTGATATTTATAAAAAAAAAAATATTAAATATTTATTATTATTGAATAGTTTTATTAGATATTGAGATACTATCTTCTACTTTTAGTTAAGATTTATTTGAAACATATAAAATATCATTATGTCAAATTAAAACCCAAAATAATGATGAAATTTTCTTTAGAGATCTCAATACCACATTATTATGGTTCTATGTAAACCACTGAACTTCAATAAAAATTTATTGATTTTTGTAATGCAACTTATTTGGTGAGCATAATTTAGTAGGTAGCTATTTTTTGTACCTTTTTTTTTTTTTTTTTTTTACCAAAAGCTATCTTTTATATCAAAGTTTTCAATTTACTTAATAAAAGAATCGAAATTAATTATTCCTTTAAGTAATATCAAGGTTGTTAAGAGACATTTCAGTTTTTGTTCAATTGATGTTTTGATACCCTTAAATATAAGGTGATGGAAGTGTAATAGCTTGGGGTTTATAAGAACTCTACGTTAAATGTACTCAATGGATAACACTGCCAGAATAAATGATCTCTTGGGAAGCAATTTCGACAAAAGATAAAACTATATGGCATTTCGCCATAGTGAACAAAACATCGATTGGCAGAGTTTTGGATCATTACAAGGGACATCAAAGTAGTTTACTAAATAGAAATTAGGGGAACTAAGGGTAGTACTAGGCAAAATGTCTCAAAATGGGGATACCTTTTGACCCTATATGTGTCGAACCTGTGCGTTCACTATAGTTTTGATGAGACAATTTGTTGCACAATTAACTATTTAATTATGTTAAACTACATTTAACAGTCAAACAACCAAGGATGAATAATAAGCTAGAATATATATGTGTTTTTTGTATAAATTATTCTTTAGAGATCATGCAAGATTTAGCAAGAAAAATTGTTGAGCAAAGCTTTGGTAGCGAGTCAAGCAAGAGCTTGACAAGTTCATTCAGTAGGGCACAACAAGCTCTAGGCTCAAAGATCTAGATACACAACTTTAGTCACAGGTCACATTGAGGGCTTGATGTGTCAATTAGTCAGGGAGCTCAAAGTCTAAGGCTTAACAAGATCAAAGAACACAGTCTCAATCGAGGCTTAAATCTAAGGTGCAACAAGTTCAAGGTGTGACAAGTCTAAAGGCACTACAGTTTAAATATGAAACAGATGTGCATAATAGAGTCGTTACGCACATTGAATGCTTGATGACTTAAAGACATTATCTCTAATGGATATTTGAAATTTTGAAGATTATAAATACATATTCTTTTAGAAATCCAAGGGAGGAAAATGGAGAAAAAGAAAGAACTATGAAGTGGCAAATCTTTTTAAGAGTTTTTATTTGTAAACATACAAATAAGAGAAATCTCTTATTATCTTTATGCTCTTGTTTATTAATTTGCAAAAGAGAGAGAAAAACATTTAAGTGATATGTTCTTGAGCATCTTATATGAGTGAAGAAAATATTTTATTTCTTGTATGTTATAAAGCAATGTATTACTCAGCTTAAGCTTGTGTGTTGTGAATCAATAAAGTAGTTGTGAAGTCCTCGGTTAGACGCATTTGTGGATTGTGAAGAGTAAGTAACGGGCCCAACTTCACATTAAATTTGGGCTCAAATTTTTTATCCCTATCTTTTACATTTCTCTTTATAATCTATTATTACTATATCCGTTGTTTTTAAGTTTAATTTGATCTAATTGCATAAAAATTAATTGTTTGTGCATTTTAGGGCAAATGCTCAATTCACTCCCTGCTCCCCTCTTGAGTATTTTTTATAGCGTTTTTAATATAGAGCACCTCTAGAGTCCTTCTTGTATGGTATAGTTCTAGACTTGTGTAACAAAACTAACGAGGACATCAGTTCTGTAAGTGAGGGAAGATGTGACACTCTTCAAATATAAGGTGCTGAAACTCTAATCGTCGAGACATTTTTTTTTAACGTAATGGCTTAGAGTTTACTAGAACTCTAAAGTTAAACATACTTAGTAAAAGGCATTCCGAGGGTTGGTGACTTCTTAGGAAACAACTAGCACCAAAGGCAAAACTATGCAAGATTTCGCCAAAGAAGAAAATACATCGATGGACGAAAATCTGAGTTGCTATAGGTTTTGTCAGATTTGGACTAGAAGATTAACCCGGACATGCTAAAGAGTGAGGGTCAAGCAATGGAACCAGGTACAATTAGGGATTGATATAAGGTAAATAAAAAGTAAAAATATAATACATATTTTAATAATGAAATACAAATGTATATGATATCACTCAATTAAATCCATATAACTATTAAATCAATACAAGGTATATACCTTAAAATGAGAAGAAAGCATGATATACTATTTATATTTTATAAATTTATATTATAGTATGAATATATTTATGGGTATATAACTTTCCAAGATATAAATTACTATCTTTTCAGAGAAAAAGTAATTATGTTAATAATAAACTCAAGTATGCATTTTTTATGTCATACTAATTTCTTTATACTCAATAATTTCGCTAAATAACCAATATCCTTATAAAGAAGAGACTTTTACACTAACATAGTGGTTATGACTTCCTTTTTATTTTGTTATTCTTTGTATAGTTGCAAAATGTAATATCTTATTTTGATAATCCAAGGCCAATGAGAAATATAAGAGGCAATAATGATGTGAGAAATAAAATGAAGGAAAAATTTAATACAAAAATTCTATTCATTTTTTTTTAATTATACTTTGACTCCTTTAACTCGACTAGGTTGACTAGGTCATGGTCTAACTGCTCAGGTTGATCGAGTCAATTCGGATCAATGTAAATCCAAGTTAAATTACACATCTAGTTCACTATAAGAAAAACTAGGTTTTAGAGACAAAATTTTATCCCCCAAAACAAATTTTCATTACAAAAGCTATCATCGCTGATTTTATTTGTACAAATATAATTTGTTTTACTCATTTTCTGCTGCAGAATTTCTATCTCTAATTAAAGATAAGTTTTTTTATAGTGGTTCTTGCATAGTTTACTCAGCATGTCAGGGTTCACATAGTGTCTTGAGTGTATATCAATGATCAAGTTTTCTCTTTTATAGTTTGATTTACTTCAGGTAATTGTTATCTTGATAAATCATTAATATTCTTATTGAGTCGTTTTTTTTTTCTTTTCATTTCTTTATATTTGTAAGAATGTTGTAAAATTGGATTGTAAGATAGAACGTTATAAAAAAAAAAAAAAAACAAAAGTGATGATTAGAGGTTGGAAAGTCCACAGAGCAAGTAATTACAGAAATTTTAGTGGAGGTTATAACAATTATAAAGTAGTAGAAGAAATCATGACACCTACAGTTGATGACAATATTCAAATTTCTACAGAATAGGAATAACCTATTAATGAAATACAGTAAAAGCTATTGATAAGGAAACCAATAGTGAACATGTTGAAAATCTAAATGAAAATCTCTTGGGATAAAATTTAAGGGTTTTGCAGCTCATGAAAAATTTATAAATCTAAGAGTTTTAAAAATTTGGGCGTAACTAGGCAAAATGTTGAGAACGAGATACCAATTATAGCAACAAAAGTATTACCCAATGAAACAACATTCGAAGAATATTGTTACAAGTGAAGGAGAATTAATAAACCATCCAAATGCAATATTACCAAAAAAATATTAATTTTATTGATGAGGTGCATAATGTATGGATGGAACTCAAGTTCATTGTAAAATTACATATGAGGATTTGCTGTTATTTGTATGAATTTTTATTTTGTACTTAATATTTTATTCGAATGGTAAATGCAAGATTTAAGGTCGAATATTCTCAAAGAAAGGGGATTGACATATCATGACAATGAAATAAAAAACTCTAGACGGAGAATTTGATGCTATGACAATTTTACCGTATTTTTTAGTCTAGAAGAGCCACCAACTTGAGGTCATTCATATTTTCCCAAAGATTTGTTTAAGCATCTATCATTATTTAATTAGTTTTATTAAATATAGTGAGATAATATTTTAGTAAGGTTAATTTAAAACATACAAATAGTGTTTATTTGATATTCAATAACTAACATTTTTTTTTCGGTGAGCCACAAAGACTATTACAACTCGATTACATAAGGCCATTACAACATGCTAACGTGAAGAATTAAACTTGATATCTCAAAGATAAGGACCTAGACTAGATATCATTAGATTATAAGACCATTAGCTCAATAAATAACTTTAGCAATAACATAATGTACTTGAGAGATCTTGATATCTCATTGCTTGGGCTCTTTATGAACTATTAAATTGAGATTTTGATACCCTTTAAATATGAGGTGGTGGAAGTGTAATTGCTTGGAGTTTATAAGAACTCTAACGTCAAACGTACTCAATGGATAACACTACCTGAATAAATGACCTCATAAGAAGCAATTGCCACAAAAGATAAAAACTACCCGGCATTTCACCAAAGCGAACAATACATCGATTGGTAGAGTTTCGAATCATTACAGGTGGTATTAAAGTAGTCTACTAGCCAAAAATTGGGGGAACTAAGTATAGTACCAAGCAAAATGTCTCAAAATAGGGATACCTTTTAACCTTATAAGTGCCGAACCCGTGCTTCAATGTGGATTTTAATGAGACAATTGGTTGCACAATTAACTATTTAATTGTGTTAAACTACATTTAACAATCAAACATTTAGGGATGAACAATAAACTAGAATATATATATGTTTTTTGTATATATTATTCTCTAGAGATTGTGTAGGATTTAACAAGAAAAATTATTGAGCAAAGCTTTGGTAGCAGGTCAAGTCGAGGGCTCGACAAGTTCATTCACTAGGGCACAACAAGCTATAAGCTTGAAGAGATCAAGATGCACAACTTTGGTCATAGGTCACATCGAGGGCTCGACATGTCAATTAGTTAGGCCGTGACAAGCTCAACGTCTAAGGCTCGACAAGATCAAAGAAGCACAGTCTCAATTGATGGTCAAATCTAAGGCACGACAAGTTTAGAAGTGACAAGTATTAAGGCACGACAGTTTGAATCCAAGGCTCGAAAAATCACAGACTTGGTCTAAGATTAAGATTAAGGCGCGATGAATTTGTGGCATGACAAGTCTAAAGGCGCAATAGTTTAAATATGGAGCCGATGTGGTATAAAAGAGCCGTTACGTGCATTTAATGCTTGGCAACTTAAAGACATTGTCTCTAATGAATATTTAAACTTTTGAAGATCATAAATACATATTCATTTGGAGATCCAAGAGAGGATAATGGTGAAAGAGAAATCTCCCATTATCTTTGTACTTTTCTTCATTAATTTGCAAAGAGAGAGAAAAATGTTTAAGTGATCTGATCTTGAGCATCTTGTGAGTGAAGGAAATATTTTTATTTCCTGTGTGATGTAAAATAGTGTATTGCTGAGCTTGAGCTTGTGTGTTGTGAATCAGTAAAGTGTTGTGAAGTCCTCGGTTGGAGGCATTCGTGGATTGTGGAAAGTAAGAAAAGAGTTGAATTTCATGTTAAATTTGGGCTTAAATTTTCTATCCCATCTCTTTTACATTTCTCTTTATAATTTGTTATTACTCTATTCGTTGTTTTTTTAAGTTTAATTTGATCTGATTGCATAAAAATCAATTGTTTGTGCATTTTAGGGAAAATACTCAATTCACACAAACCCCCCCCCCTCACCCCCCCCCCCGCCCTCCCCCCTCCCCCCCCCCCTGAGTATTTCTATTGTGTTTTTAATATGGAGAACCTCTAGGGTCCTTCTTGCATGGTATGGTCTAGTTCTAAACTTGTGTAATGAAATTAACGAGGACATCAGTTCTGTAAGTGGGGAAATATGTGATACTATTCAAATATAAGATATTAAAACTCTAATCATCGAGACAACTTTTAATATAATGTCTTAGAGTTCATTAGAACTCTAAAGTTAAGCATACTTAGTAAAGAATACTCCTAAGATTTATGACCTCTTAGGAAACAACTGGCACCAAATACAAAACCTTGCAGATAAAATACATTGATGGGTGGAGTTCTGAGTCATTATAGGTGTTGTCAGATTTGGACTAGAAGATTAACTCGGACATACTAGGGAGATATAAGGTAAATAAAAAGTAAAGAAATAATACATATTTTAATTGTGAAATACAAATGTATATAATATCACTCAATTAAATCCATATAACTATTAAATCAATACAAGGTATATAGCTTAAAATGAGAATAAAGCATGATATAATATTTATATTTTATAAATTTATAATATAGTATGAATATATTTATGTGTATATAACTTTCTAAGATATAAATTACTATGTTTTCAAAGAAAAAGTAAATATCTTAATAATAAACTCAAGTATGCATTTTTATGTTATACTAATTTCTTTGTACTCAACAATTTTGCTAAATAACCAAATCTTTATAAAGGAGAGACTTTTACACTAATATAGTGGTTATGACTTAAGGCCAATGAGAAAAATAGGAGGCAATAATGAGACAAGAAATAAAATGAAAGAAAAATTTAACACGAAAATTCTATTAAAATTTTTTAATTATACTTTGACCCTTTAACTCGACTAGGTTGACTAGGTCATGGTCAAACTCTTTAGATCGATTGGGTTAATTCGGTTCAATGCAAATCTAAGTTAAATTACACATCTAGTTCACTACAAGAATACTATGTTTTAGAGGCAAAATTCTTTCCTTAAAAATAAATTTCTATTGTAAAAACTATCATCGCTAATTCTATTTGTAGAAATATAATTTGTTTTACTCATTTTCCACTGCATAATTTTTGTCTCTAAAGATCAATTGTCTTGTAGTAATTCTCAGATAGTTTACATAGCATGTCAAGGTTCGCATAGCATCTTGGGTTTGTATTAATGATCAAGTTTTCTCTTTTATAGTTTGACTTACTTCAGGTAATTATTATCTTGATAAATCATTAATATTCTTATCGAGTCTTTTTTTTTCTTTTCATTTCTTTATATTTGTAAAAATATTGTAAAATTGGATTGTAAGATAGAACATTATAAAAAAAAAAAAATGAGGATTAGGAGGTTGAAAAGTCACCAAAGTAAGTAATTGTAGAAATTTTAGTGGAGGTTATAACAATTATAGAGTAAGTAGTAGAAGAAAGCATGACATTAACGAAAATATTCAAATTTCTACAGATTAGGAATAACCTATTAATGAAATACAGTGAAAGCTATTGATAAGGAAACCAATAGTGAACATGTTGAAAATCTAACTAAAAATTTCTACGGATAAAATTTAAGGGTTTTGCAGGTCATGAAAAATTTGTAAATCTAAAAGTTTTAAAAATTTGTGTATTATTAGGCAAAATATCGAGAGCGAGATACCAATTGTAGAAACAAAATTGCATTAACCAATGAAACAACATTTGAAGAATATTTTTAAAAGTGAAGGAGAACTAATAAATTATCCAAATCCAATATTGCAAAAAAAAAAAAAAAAATAAATAAATCAATTTTATTTATGAGGTTCATAATGTATAAATGGGACTTAAGTTCATTGTAAAATTACATATGAGTATTCGTTATTATTTGTATGAATTTTTATTTTGTACCTTAATCTTTTATTCAAATTGTAAATGCATGATTTAAGGTCGGATATTCTCAAAGAAAGGAAATATGATGTATCATGACAACGAAATCAAAAAGCTCTAGACGAAGAATTTGATGCTATGACAATTTTACCATATTTTTTAATCTAGAAGAGCCACCGACTTGAGATCATTCATATTTTCCCAAAGATTTGTTTAAGCATCTATCATTATTTAATTAGTTTTGTTAAATATAGTGAGATATTATTTTAGTAAGGTTTATTTAAAACATACAAATAGTGTTTATTTGATATTCAATAACTAACTTTTTTTTTCCTTTCGGTGAGCCACAAGGACTATTACAACTCCGTCACATAAGACTATTACAACATGCTAACATGAGGAATTAAACTCAAAACCTCAAAGATAAGGACTTGGACTAGATACCATTAGACTATAAGACCATTGGCTCAATAAATAACTTTAGCAATAACATAATGTACTTGAGAGATCTCAATATCTTGTTGCTTGGGCTCTTTATGAACTATTAAACTCAACAAAATTTATCCTTCTTATATTGTTTTTCCATATAGTAAGTTCATTTCTTTATTTAATTAAATGGGTTGTAGTTTTCTATACCAAACTTCTTGAATTTGCTTTGACACATAGTGTGGAGGTTGACTCATCAAATTTATCTAAGGTTCATTAAATAATTAACTCTCTAAAGCCACATTAAATTATATCTCTAATTTTAGGTTGGTTTTCTTCATAACTTAAATGTGAAAGGTCCCAACCATCCTTGAGGTGCAATTTATGGCCTAAACCTAAAGACTTGTTAAGTCTTATAATATGTCAACATAAACTAAAAGAAAATATGTAAAGTATCTGAAGATATTATAACGAATATTCAAACTCGATTTGTATAGCTTTTGTTAAAAGAGTTTTTTGCTTAGCAATATTTCTTTTTTTGTTTTTTTTTTCCTTTCTTCATTTTTTTGTCCCATATCACTAGTGTAACAATATAAGTCAAATAAAAATAGTAAGATAATCCTTTTGTATCCCTTACTTTATAATATCTTACTTGATTATAGAGCTATATAAGTAGGTCAGTACATATAGGTTAGCCTGTTTAGGCTACTTGAAAAATCGATTAGGATTGGATTCTTCAACTTATTAAAACGCAAGTCAAATGAACTTGATTGAATGTTTCAACTTGTTAAAAACTAAGAAAATTGAACTTGATTAATTCATTCTACTAGTTAAAACAAATTGACCCATTATGAATTGATTAGCCTACAAACCCAAAGAAATTAAAAGAAGTATAGTGGAAATAACAGAGCAAATATGCATATCATGTCCATGACACTTACAAAAAAAAAAAAAAAAAAAACAATTGAAAAATGTAAATTGGTTTCATTGTCTACATTATATACTTGAGCAAGTCAAAATCTATAAGACTAACAATACCCATGGTAAAGGAAGCGCATAAATACATAAAGAAGAGAGAATCACTCAAAAGAAAAGAAGAGGAAAATAAAAGGTACTCATTGAGAGAATTTAGAATTTGGGAGGCAATGAGTAGGAAGAGTCCTATGAAGGATTTATGTAATGTTTGGTACGCAAGAATGATTTCGAATGGATTAGATTGGAATAAGTTTGGGAATGATAAATCCATTCCTATGTTTGGGAGATTACATGGAATGGAATGTCTAAAAGTGTAATTATCGGGAATGCTCTTAGTAATAAATGTAAAATATTAATACATGATAGAATAAAAAAGTAACTACACCCATATAATTAAGAAGAGTTGAATGGAATCATGATTTCACCTTCTCAAAGGTGGAATTGAATTCCTCTTCAAAGCCAGAATCATTGATTCCAAGGAATCGCAATACCGGCTTCTAAAAATGCTTCCAAAACTGGAAAAGGGAATAGAAGTCAGAATCGCTATTCCATTCTGTTGAGGATTCTCTGCTTTAATATAAGGCATACCATAAATGCATTCTTTGACCCTCAATTAAATGCATCCTTTGACCAATCATTTATAGGAATTTGAATGACTGATTCTTTCATTTATTTCGTAATCAATATTTATGTGTATTTATTCTCTTATACCATCTGTAAACATAAATATATATATATATATATATATATAAAAGGCTCTCACCATAAAAATTGTGTGTTGGTTTCAAAACACATTCATGGTATCAGAGCATGATTAGGATTAACATCCCTCGATCCCCAAATGGCCTCTGATTCTTCTCCCACCCTCCTTCCCTTCGACACCATGATTCACATGGTCACAGTCAAACTCTCCTCCTCTAACTACCTGTTATGGAAGAGCCAACTTCTTCCTCTTCTTAAAAGCCAAGGTCTACTGGGTCATGTGGATGGTACCCTTGAGCCGCCACCTCCATTTGATCCTTCTACCTCTTTGACACCAAATGCCAAATACTTGGCATGGAAAGCCACCGATCAATGTCTCCTAAGCCTTCTCCTCTTCTCTCTCACAGAGGAAGCCATGGCTGAAGCCGTCGGCCTCTCTACATCCCACGAGGTCTGGAACGCTCTCGAAAATACCTTCAGCCACCGCTCCAAAGCCCGAGAAATACGCTTCAAAGATGACCTCCAATTGATGAAGCGCGGCAATCGTCCAGTCACTGCCTATGCCCGTGCCTTCAAGACCGTTTGCGATCAACTTCATGCCATTGGTTGCCCTGTTGATGAAACTGATAAAGTTCATTGGTTTCTTTGTGGTCTCGGACCCGATTTCTCCAGTTTCTCTACTGTCCAGATGGCATAAATGCCTCTTCCTTGCATCCCGAATCTTGTATCCAAGGCTGAGAGTTTTGAACTCTTTCAAAAATCTCTTGAGACTTCGGCACCTTCAGTTGTAGCATTCATCGCTCATCGAGGATCTTCTCAACGCGGGGGTGGTCGCTCTCACTTTAGACGTAGAAATAGCCGTGCCTAACCCACTTAAGGCTATCATCCGCCACGATGCCACATCTATCGCTTGGAAGGCTACTATGCTGATCGGTGTAGGCAACGCTACGATCGGCATCAACATGACCAATCAGCACAACTTGCTGAATCCTTCATCGCTTTATGCCCTGTGTCTGGAAGTGACGCTTCCAACTGGTTCTTGGACACAGGAGTTTCGTCCCATATGACTCCAGTTTTCTCCACTTTGGACTAATCCACTAACTGCACGGGTAAGGATTGTGTGATTGTCGGAAATGGTGCGTCTCTACCCATTACCCACACTGGTCAAATTTCTCCTTCCCCAAATCTTTATCTGTTGGATTTTAGTTGTCCCTCACCTCACAAAAAATCTTTTGTCCATTAGTAAATCAACTCATGATTTTTCGTTATTCGTTACTTTTACTAATAATTTTTTTACTGTTCAGAATCGTCAAACGGGATGGATGGTGGCAACGGTAAACGAGATGGAGGCTTATATGTGCTAGAGCGTAGACATTCCGCTTTTATTTATGTCCTTAAAAATAAATCTCTTCATGCTTCATATGAATTATGGCATGCTCGCCTTGGACATGTAAACCATTCTATTATTTCCTTTTTAAATAAAAAAGGACAGCTTCATCTTACTTCTTTATCACCATCTCTTACATTATGTGATACACGCCAACTTGCAAAAAATCATCGTTTGCCTTATTCTCGTAATGAACGTCGATCGTCTAATATTTGAGATCTTATTCGTTGTGATAATGGGGTCCTTCACCCGTACAATCAAATTTGGGTTTTGCCTACTATGTTTTATTTATTGATGATTATTCTCGTTTCACTTGACTTTATCCATTAAAATTCAAATCTGACTTTTATGATACTTTTATCCAATTTCAAAAATTTGTGGAAAATCAACATTCTACTCATATAAAATATTTTGAAGTGACGGTGGTGCAGAATTTACTAGCAATTGCTTTAAAACTCATCTTCATACTTTTGGCATTCATCATCAACTTTCCTGTCCATATACTCCCGCCCAAAACGATCGCGTAGAAAGAAAATACCATCATGTGACTGAAACCGGTTTGGCCCTACTTTTCCACTCTCACACTCCCCCTCGCTTTTGGGTTGACACTTTTAGCACTGAGGCCTACATCATCAACCGTTTGCCAACACCACTTCTTAGAGGAAAGTCTCCCTTTGAGCTTCTATACGGTTCTTCTCTGAATTATGAAAATTTTCATCCATTTGGTTGTCATGTTTATCCTTGTTTACGTGATTATATGTCTAACAAATTTCCCCCCCGTAGTATTCCTTGCAGTTTTATGAGTTACAACCCCTCTTATAAAGGGTTCTGTTGTCTTGACCCCACCACCTCTAGGATCTATTTCACTCGACTTGCTCAATTTGATGAGACTCACTTTCCCTTCCTCAATACCTCCCAGGCTCAATCCATATCGTCCCTTCACTTTTCAAATTTTCTGAAACCAAGTCTTCTCCCTACAAACACGCTTCCATCTTTATCTGCGCCCTATCCCCAGCACATTACACAATCCGGATCTAACTCGTATGGTCTTTGTATTGATCCAGTAGATGAGTCTTTGCACTCAAATAATTCTCTTGTAGGTCCATCTTTGCCACCCTCAGCTCCTAGCTCCGATTCTCTTAAGCTCCCCACTGAGCTACCTATTCTTGCTCCTACTGCGGCTACTTCGATGGCCTCTCATCCCATGATTACACGAGCCAAAGCTAGTATTTTCAAACCTCACCACCTAGCAAATCTTACTCTCTTGGGCTCCTTTAGTCTTCTCTCTACCCTCCTTGCATCTACTGAGCCCAAAGGATTCAAATCTGCTGCTAAGAATCCTGCTTGGCTCACTGCTATGGATGAAGAAGTTCAAGCCTTGCAAAATAATCGTACTTGGATTTTGGTCCCTCGACCTGCCAACACCAACATTGTGGGCTCTAATTGGGTGTTTCGAACCAAATACTTATCTGATGGATCCATTAAGCGCCTTAAAGCCCGCTTTGTTGCCAAAGGCTATACACAGGTACCTGGTCTCGACTACACTGATACTTTTAGCTCGGTTATCAAGGCTACTACTGTTCGTATTGTACTCTCTCTTGCTGTGACCAACAAATGGCCTCTCCGCCAACTTGATGTGAAGAATGCGTTTCTTAATGGTCATCTTACTGAACCTATATTTATGGAATAGCCTCCTGGGTATATTGACCCTTGCTTTCCCAATTATGTTTGTCAGTTGAAGAAAGCCTTTTATGGTCTCAAACAAGCTCTTCGTGCCTAGTTTCAACGACTTAGCTCTTTTCTTATTCAACTTGGTTTTTATTCCAGCCGTGCCGACACATCACTTTTTGTCTTTCACAAGCAGTCTGACATTATTTATTTGCTCTTTTATGTTGATGACATCATTATTACGGGCAATAACTCTTCTCTTCTTGATAGATTTATTCGTAAGCTTCATTCTGAGTTTGCTACTAAGGATTTGGGTTCTCTTAGTTACTTTCTTGGTCTAGAAGTTATATCCACCACTGATGGTCTATTTATCAGTCAGCTTAAATATGCAGGGGATATTCTCACATGAGCTCAGTTACTTGACAGTAAGCCTGTTTACACCCCCATGGTTGTCTCTCAGCACCTGTCTTCTGACGGTTCTGTTTTCGGATCCCACTTTTTACCGCTCTCTAGTTGGTGCTCCTTAGTATTTAACTATCACGCGACCCAATATTGCTTACGCCGTAAACCTTGTCAGTCAATTTCTGCACTCTCCAACTGAAGACCATTTTCTTGCTGTGAAATGCATTCTTCGCTATATTAAGGGCATACTGCATTTTAGCCTCACTTTTAGTCCATCTGCTGCTCCTAGTGCTTTAGTTGCTTGCTCTGATGTCGACTGGGCAGGATGTCCTGACACTCGTCGCTCTACTTCTGGTTATTCTATTTCCCTTGGCAACAACTTGGTTTCTTGGAATGCCAAGAAGAAACCTACTGTTTCTCGTTCAAGCTGTGAGTCTAAGTATCGTGCCCTTGCTCTCACTGCCGTTAACTTCTTTGGCTCACGCATCTTCTTCGTAACCTTAGAATTTCTCTTTCACAGCAGCCTGTTCTTCTCTGTGATAACAAAAGTGCAATTTTTATGAGTTCTAACCCCATCTCTCACTAGCGAGCCAAGCATGTCGCGTTAGACTACCATTTTCTTCGTGAAACTTATTATTGATGGTAAACTTCGCACTCAGTATGTGCCCTTTCACTTACAGGTTGCCGATATCTTCACCAAAAGTATACCTCTGCCTCTTTTTCAATTTTTCTGCTCAAATCTTCACGTCTGCTTAAATCCGACGCTTAGCTTGTGGGGTGGTGTTGAGGATTCTCTGCCTTAATCTAAGGCATACCATAAATGCATTCTTTGACCCTTAATTAAATACACCCTTTGACCAATCATTTATAGGAGTTTGAATGGATGATTCATTCATTTATTTTGTAATCAATATTTATGTGTATTTATTCTCTTATACCATCTCTAAACATAAATATATATATGAAAGGCTCTCACCACAAAAATTATGTGGTGTTTAAAAAAAAAAAATTAACATTCCATCCCATTCCTACGTAGCAAACGTGCCATTATATTCTATTCATATCAATGTCATGTTTAATCATAGGGGATATATGGTCATTAACACCAAAATTGGCTAAGATTTTTTAATTTACAAAGAAAGCGTTATTACCTTTTCATTGTATATAATTTTATTGAAAATAAATATATATATATATAATATTTGTAGTTAGTAGGTTAGATTTTTAACTTATTTCACATACTTACATAGACTGTGTTAGGTTAACAACTTAAAACCTAATTATTAAACGGTCACATGGTTGGCCCATTTAACTCATAGTTAAAGTTAGTTTGGTCGAGTTAGCTCGTTTAATGCACTCTACACATCCTTTATTAAGGTATTAAAAGTCAAAAGGTGGATATTCAATATAATTCTCCAAAACCTTCTCCAATGGAAAGGTCTATGTTCGACATCTTTATACTTTTTAATCCTAAATCCTATACTCTAAGGTATAGTCGGTTCTAAGATATCACATAACACCACCTCGCAGAAAGTATTAAATAATAATTATAATGAATAAACCATATTGTAATTCTAATTGTAAAATTTAATTCATATTAAGAGTGAACAAGTACATATTAGGTTAAGTGTGAAGTTCCACTTGTACTTTACCCTATAAGGTGCAAGTCCCCAAATTTTAAACCCAAATTTTATCTTGCATTACTATGGAACCTTCTTATTAACTATGTCTTATAAAACCTAAAAGGTATAGGATGGCTTATTGGAACTTGCAGATGTTTTTATCTTTCTATAAATTTCAAGTTTGTACAATGTTAGAAACGTTGTGTGGTGTGTGTATGTGTGTACAAGTTGTCCATATGAAAAATCTGTGGAGCCTATATGAGAATACTAGTGAATCTATAGTGAAACTTATGATATTATAAAAAGTTATTTCATTATTTCAAATTTATATGATATATATTTATATATAGTAAATTACATTAAAAAATATCAACATTTAAGGATAAATTTATTTAGGACAACAATACTACAAGTGATTAAAAAGATGAATCAATATTTGGGAGATAAATTCATTTAAGGTATTAACCTTTCAAGTAATTAAAAAGAAGAAAAAACATTTTGCAAAGTAAATAAAATAAGGTATTAATAATTAACCATCAACAAAAATTAGAAAAAATTAATTGAAAATTGATTCATATAATGATACCTTAATTAAACCTTTTAAAACATTGATATCTTATTGAATTCATATTGTAAAAGGTTAATTCTTATTTTAACAATTTGAAATGTCAATACCTTAAATGAACTTACTTTCAAATATTAATATTTTATGATGTAATTTACCCTACACACACACATATATATACTATAAAACCTCTAGAGTAGGGGAAGGAGAAAGGGAAATAAAAGGAAATAGTAAAGTGCAGGAGAGAGGCATTTAGTTAGGGTCAGCAATTACTATTTATCAAATGAGAAAGAGCAAGAGGAGAAAAATGACACTGTAACTACAAAAGAAATGGGAAAGAAATGAAAAAGGAAAGAAAAATTCTAAAAGGTGGCCTTAAGTTTAGTGTTTAGAGTTTTAAATCTATGGACTTAGGTTCCTTTTTTTTAATTTCTAAAACATTTATCATCGAAAAACGTATAATTATTATTGATTTTACATTTACAAATATTATCTAATAATTTTTTTATCAAGTGGTGTTGATGACCTCTTTTGTCTAAAGCTCAAACCAAAGCTACCACAAAATAATGCTAATAGTTGAATAAACAATACATAACTAGTGAAAAAGGATGAATAAATAAAGTCTATCCATTGTAGCACCTTTGCAACCTCTCCCTCTTGAGAGTTGACAGCATCCATGTTAAACCTTTCGTGGTTAGAGGGTTTCAACACAAAGAGTAAGCTTAGGGATTGCACAAGAGATCCAATAGAAGTCAATTTTCCTTATAGCTCCCTTATATCTTTGGCCATCATATTATTCAAAGGACAAGCACCAAAGTAAAAATACCTTCCATACTCTCTAAGTGCCTTTGCTTTGATTATGATCTCTTAACCTTATAACCTTATACTCATATGAACATTATAGTTCCCATGCTAGGACTATCTTTTGCACCACAACCCCTACCGCACCCCACACACACACCACCCCCCCACCACCACCACAGCTTAAATGCATTCCTTTTTCAAAGTCTCAAGTATATAAAAGATTTATTATTGAGACTTATATTCACCATGGAGGATCATACAATAATATGTAGGTATTGAATACCTTAAAATTTGTACCATATATATATATATATATTAGAATAGTGATCCATAGCGTGTACGAGATATAATGCTCTTTTACTTGTAAGTTATTCTATAAAAGTAGGTTTTAGAAATTTAGTCTTTGAACTTATCCAAAGACCCTCATTACTCATTTGAAACGTGGTTAAGTAAGATATGGATAAATATGTCATACAATAGAGTTACGAACCCATCCTAACATTCTACCTAAATGGAAAAGAAATAAACATAAAGATAACTCAAAACAAAGATATATGATATAGCATATCGACCATAAGATTGATATAATAATTTGTGTGTAGAAGTGTGGAGTTAAAATATATATTTACCCTTGATTGAGGTAAGAGTATGCAGTTATTAATCCTACTAAATCTTGTATAAAATTGACTCTTATGAGCTATTATAGGAATATTAGCAAGTTCAAGTATTCTAAAATTTACCATGGAATTTTAACATTATAAAAATATAATATAAAAATTTTATAAGTTTTACAAAGAACTCTTATAATCTATAGATTCTACTTTGGCCAAAAAAAAAAAAATCTATAGATTCTACAATGTATGATTTTTAAGATGGTTTTGAAATGTCATATGTGATAAATTTCAGTTCTAAAATTGTGACATTATACATAAATAATAATATACATATATGTCTTTTATATCCTATCAATCATATATCTTCACACCTCTAATAAGTAGAAATAGAAATCCTTTTTCATTTTCATCAAAAATGGGTTTGAATTGCTTGGTTTTGGTTCATAAAACATACAAATCTTTAAAAAAAAATAATAATTATTGAACCTGATCTGATGGGTCTTAGATCCATTAGCAATGAGAAACCACCCGGTACTCAAAACCTATCTCGTCCCATTTGCGCGTCTAGGCAATAGGTGGTCCACTAGTTAAGTAGTTGTAGGTAGATTGGCGCTTGTGTTTTACGACCTTTTTTTTTCCTATCCCTCTATTTGTGCGATTTAATATTTTAATGAAAAAGTAGAAATATTTTAAACAAAATATAAAGATATTCTTTTATAATTATGTAGTTATTTGAATATGTCAAAGCTTAATTACTATGTAAATTTTGCCCTCTTTAAAAAACTAGATATTTATAAAAAAAAATTAAAAATAAAAAAAATGCAATATGGACCTATTATACACCCTTTGAAACTTCCATACATTTTTTTTTTTAATTCTTGGAAATTTTGAAAGTTATTTTGAATGGTCTTCTGTTTATCAATTTTCTCTTCCTTTAATGTTGCAAAAGGTCCCTTCATGCCCAAGTAATTAATGATATAAAACAGTAAAATGGTTTGCCCTTAAATCTTTTTGAAATTACTACATGCTAAAATTAGGTATAAAAAATTCTAGCTAAAGAAACCTCAAATTCTTAAGATCTGTCCTTAATTTTTTTGAGTGGAGGAATTGGCTTTCTGGTTCAGAAATTGGGAAATTTTTGGTACTGGCAATTGTGTTTTGCACCCCTAGAGAACCTACTATTTTCCATTCAGATTTCCATAAAGTTAATGGTTGCATACACATGGTTTATGTGGTTATAATAATTGTGTAGAATTGTCGGATGAATGGACAAGGTAAGAATTTCAACCAACACACCCAATCTTGTATGTATGGTTTTAAAGATTTGAAATTTGGTAAATTACGTCGGAAGGTCCAACGTTTGAAGATAAATTTATATGAAATCTCAATATTTCGAAAACATCAAAGAAGGTTCAAATATTTAGAAAAGTAGGTTGAGATCTTCATTGATACGTGTTAATAGAAAAATTTTTAATTAAAACTTAAAAAATCCTTTTTCTACGGTCTTAATTGACATGTATTAATAAAAAAATATTTAATTGAAACTCATAAGGCACTTTTCCAAACGCATATATTCTATTGTAATTTACCCTATTTTGATTGTATTATACCTTTTTAGATCAATCTAAGACATATATATTATTTATTATATTTTTCCAAATATAAATTATAATAAATAATATAATTCATATTTTAATGAAAACATAAATGTTAACAAAATGTAATTTGGACTTAAAATTAGTGATTTGAGATCCAACTGATTGGTGGAGTGTAAAACTAGCACCACATGTTATAAGTAGTGTTGTCAAATCAGATTAATCGATTGATTGAACCTAACCAAGTTTTGAAATAGTGTGGTTCGACCCTAATTCAAATTGGTTTTATCTATAAATCCTTGACCTTTTTATGATGTTCTGACCAAATCCCTGATTAGATCTTATAACATTGGTTATATTAGTTGATATCATTATAATATTATTTTTAAACTGAATTGATACTAAACTGATATTGATGAAAAACTGAATAAACCAAACTAATACTAAACCGATACAAATATAATACCAATAAATCACAATGCTGATCTGATACAAATCCGACACCAAAACTAAGCTATACCTAAGGTCCAGTTAAGGGTATTCTACATATATCAAAAAAATAATCATATATATTAAAATTCAAACCTATAAAATACACAATACATACCATAACTTATAACTCTACCATGTGACTAGAGCTTCTACAACTTTTGCATTGAATTCTACCAAGTAACATCAAATATCGATTGTGTCAAACCTATTCAATCATAAAGGACACGTTAAATTTCTAGGATCACACAAATTCTTTGATTGAACCCTAGCTGGATTCATGAAGATAAGTCGAGGAAAACGAGGAGATTGCACAGAAAAGTTGTGGTGAAGTTTCGCTGAGCTGTAAGAGTACGGGGCCGAGGGAACAGAGACGATGACTTTGGACTTAAAACGAGTGGAAAACAGTAAAAGGTAATTAATGTTATTTAAATCATAATCATGAATATTAGCTACCAAACTTTTTTTTTTCTTTCGCTTGTTTTATTACTTCTTCTACTTTATGGTAATTAATAGCTGTTACTTCCTTCAGTTTTATTACTATTAATGCATCTATTTATAGATTCAATGATACCAATTTTTCAACCGACATGAGTGCCATTTTAAACTTTATTTCTCTTCCCTCTTTTGGATAAGTATATTTAATGTGAGCTTTGCCGTAAATGGAAAACTTCATGCATAAATTTTTGTATTGTACTGCTCGTTAAGTGCTGCGATATGCCCTTTAAAATAAAAAGGAAAAAGAAAGTTGTCAAAGTCATTACTTGTATATATTTCTTGTTTTGACTGTATTCCAAAGGAAATAATAATCTTTTTAGTGAATATCTTTTCATGTTCTTTTTATTTTGTCTTTGATACTACAATGATAATTATTGAAACACCTAAAAAAAATTAATAAGACTAAATTTGTGTGTGTGTATATATAATATGTAAAAGAGAAATTGCAAAACTACCTTCTAAACTTTAGGATAGTGTGGATCGATCCCTCATACTTTGAAAGCATGTTTTTTAAACTTCTAATCTATAAACAATTAGTACGTTAAGGATATTTTGTACTTTTCCGATATAATCAGTATAAATCCATACAAATATTGTACAAAAAGTACATCCATAAACATACATATATTATACTTTTTGAACATAAAAGTTCAAAATGTCCTTAACTTGCTTATAGATTATAAGGTAAAAAAAACAAGCTTTCAAATTATGGGAGTCAATTCACATTATCTTTAAAGTTTATAGGGTATTTTTTCAATTTACGCTATATTAAATTTATAAACTTAACTCATAATGGGAAAATAAAATGTAGTAGACAACACTTAAAAAGTCAATTATAATAGGATCTAAGCACACTAAAAACCAACCATAAGATATTATAATTTATATTTATTTATGATCTACTTAAAATATTAATAAATTATTAATCCTTCAACTTTTAATCAACACTAATGCTTTATTTAATCTCAGTTTACAAAAATAAATGCTCCAATTCATGAAAGATAAAGAAGGAAGCTTGACTGAAGTTATATACTTGGACAACTTTATTATTCTATATCAAGTATAAAAGAACTAATGATATGAGTCTATTTGAATTATTGAATTTTTATATATATCTAACATTTATCTGTAACTTATCGATATCATATTTGTATTATATATATATTATATACATTTGATCTATTTATAAGTAAAACTATTAGTTTTTCATTAATATCTATTTTTTGACGAATATCAATTTGAAAAATGATAAAAATATAATAAAACAAACAGACCTGTTTCTACGATCTATCTTTTAAGGTATAGGCTTTGAGGTGATTCTTCACTTCTTATATGCTATGGTGTAAGTTTTGGTTCCAAAATTTGGAAGCTGATCACCCAAAAAAGTAAGGTGCAAGTAAATCCTAATACCTATCTATCATTTATCTGCCAGCCCCTAACATGTAGCATAATTATTTAATAGGCTTCACAATCCACTCAATTGAATTACTTATCTTTAAGCTTTTATCTTCAAATGACTCTAGATAATAGTCAAGACAAGGAGAGCATTGTTTTTGAGCTTGACTACACTTGGAGGAAAAAAATTAAATAATTGACTAGTTGGGATACCATTTGAGTTCGGGTTGAAAACTTTACTGCTACATGGAGTAATGATTCAAAAGCCAATGTTTATGACATAGACATATACAATTTAATTAAAATATCCCACTGTGCTTTCCCTTTAATATATGTATATATATAATATGTATATATGCTAAAGTTTAAAAATGCCACAACCTTTTCGTTTCTCTCCATTGGGCCTTTTGAGGTTGTATAATGGGAGCAAAAAATCAAAGCATAATCTGTGATAATAAGTTTACCGTAGATATTGTCATTCATTAAGTTTTTACTTGTTTATATATGTACCATAATATATTTTTTATAAAACAATGCTTTTTTTCCTTCCTGCTGCTTGTTTATATTTGATTATATTCACCATAATATGTTAAGTTCAAAAATGATTTTTTTTTTTCCTTTTATGTGCATATTTGCTCAAAATAGAAATTTAATTTTGAGGTCAACTCGCTTGAACAGAAACTGTACCTTAACGTGGGCGTCATGTTCATAGAACTTTTCATCTCCAACTTTCATGGATGATTAAAAGTTCATTAGTTTTAAGTGCATGGTTGTAAACAGCTCATGGACAAGTCTTCCTCTACTTTGTGGTTGACACATAACCTAACTTCATATGGACAAAAACTAGAGAATAGGTGACTTGCCCCCAACTTCTTAAAAGACTGTTTTTCGTTGGAGCCTAATTGTGCTGTTATGTGGAATCATATGACACTTTATCTAATCATAGAATTAGATGGGTTTTAAGTAACTGAACCCTTTAGGGGAAAAGTTCTTTTGCGTTTTCTTTTTCTTTTTATTTTATATTTATTAATATCATGTATTCACAAATTTCGAGTAACAAAATCTAAAATTGTAATACCAAGTCAAATAGGATTCCATTTCTACTGTCTCGGATCGAGAAAGTAAAAAAAAAAAGTCAATTACACAAGTGAGCCTATTTCCAACCATTTGATTGAGAAACTAATAACAAAGATTAATTTAAGGTAAATTCCAAAAAGTATTAATATTAATGAGTAAATTCATTTAAGATATCAATATTTTAAATAACTAAAAAAAAAATTAACATTTTGTGAGAATCAACAAGTTATTAGCATTTGATAAATTTTATTTAAAATATTAACATTTGAATAGCTTTTTTACTAATTTTCCTTAATTCTTTTAACGGATGTATCGATTAACCCACTCTTCAAAATTTGATTTTTTAACAACCCTAAACATTTATACGCAACTATCCTCTCTCATAACTTACATGAGACTCACTGATATGGGACACCACATCTCTCCCCTTTAGACACAAATGCCCTTGTGTAAAATCCGACAATTGGGTCCAATTCTTCCCAACCTTATTAGTATGTGATCAATTTGTTCTAACCACCCTTTACCTATAGGTTATTCAAAAAGCATGTTGGAAGTCACACCCCATTAACTGTCCCCACCCTCCTCAAACCATTTTCTCGGAATCAGCTTCTATATTAGTTCATATTTAAATTATCTTCCTATTGGGAAGGGATTTCATTTTACTATTTGTAATTCCCTAAGTAAATGTGGTCATAAGCCTTTTCTCAACTACTTAACGAAAATTTTTTTAACTAGTTTTAGCTTGATATTTTCTACTTTGACTTTTTATACATGTTCTCTTATAATAATTATCCATAACTTCAATTACATGTAATATCACACAATTAATGGTTTCCTTCTTTCAAAGATGAGTTTTCCAGGCCTTTTAAAAATTTTTCTTTAATCAAAACCCAAAGCAAAATTAGCTCATGAAATTAGAGCATGGAAATAATTTCACTTAAAATACTAACGTACTAGATTAGGAATATATGTATATATGAACCAATTTACCTTTACACTAGGCCATGGCTTAATTATGAGTAAGATTACACCAATAAAAGAACAAAGAATGAGCATTTCTTTGATCCTAAAGGAGAATTGTAATTCCTCGTTTATTAGTAATATGAAGTTTATCAAAAAACTATATAAAAAACCAAAAGTATAAATAACTTTATAAGAAATGGGTAATTATTCTATTTCACCTTTATTAAGTCAACCAACCATGATGCAAAATATTCAAATATTATTGTAATAATATAAATTGTTGCAATTAATGGAAGCATTTTCACATGATTAAGATAAAAATTGATATATATGGTTAGTAAATTTAGTTAATCATCATAGATTTAGTAATGGAAAATGAGAAAGATGATTTCCGTTTTCCAAGATAGAACATTATTCTCCATTCATAATTTTTGTGTTCATTAACTACTATCACCACTAGCTACCTCTACCTTCATCACTTTCTACCATCACTTATTATTATAAATCACTAGTAAATGCAATTCCTTGAGACTACTATGCCCAAGGATTTGATCAAGACATACTAGAGGTGAAGAGTTGATAGGTAAAACTGAATTGAATAAGAGGTTAAACCATAATTGAACCGATCCGTTTTCAAGTAGGCATCAAGTTTATCTAGGTTGAATTAGACTAGTCATCCTAAGTCTAACAACATTGATAATAATATTTGGCAACAAAAATCTTTAATTATAACAAATATTGGAAAAGGTTTAAAGAATAGCTCAAAGAAAAGAGTACACCCTAAATCAAATTTATTATCATTCTTATTCTAAATGTGGTATGTCGTAAGAGTGAGAATACAAAAATTCAACCCCATCTCTTGATATGTTGATATCTTAATAAGCAGAAAAGAGAAAATCTATCTCGGAAAAATAAAAAATTTTTAAAGTCTACATTTATCTTTATCCCTAATATGGTCTCAATGTCTAGTTAATTAAAAAGAAAAAAAAAATGAATTCCATCTCATGCAATAGGAGCATAGCAACCACAACCATAATGTTTGAAAAGCTTATATATACCTATATTCATTTAGAGTTTTCGTGAAAATTGTGCACTAGGACCATATGATAGGTCTTTTTAAGCAAACATTTATTAAATGAGCTATAGATGCCTAAATTGTATTTAGATAAATCAAAATTAAGGCATAATTAAAGCTTCCCCAACTACATTTCTAACTAGTTGTTTATAATTGCTAGTCAATATCATGTAGTATCAGCATTGGTATGAATGTAAAGATGCAATAAGATATCATCATGATAGGCTAACACAAATTACTATGTAGTCAACATTTTACTTTTTTTCTAAGTACAATGAAACAATACTCGATAAAGAAACCAATATAGATTGTTTTAGGATATGTAGTAGGCTAAGTGATCATGAGAAAGAAAGGGATAAAAGTCCAAAATGCTAGCTCATGAATGAAATTAAAGTTTAAATCTTGCATTATGTGAGTGTGTGTGAAAGAAAAAGGGGGGGGGGGGGGGGGGGGGGGGGGGGGGGGGGGGGGGGGGGGGGGGGGGGGGGGGGGGGATCTATAATGTTCTAAAATCATGTTCATCAATCTTTCTTCTCTTGACCTTATATCTCTACACTACTAAAACCCATAGACACTTGCTCTTTTATTCATAATGTATTTCTCCCTTTACTCAAAATTGCTCTTTTCCTCTCGCTTACAATCTCTGGTTTATTCATTATGTATCTTTCATTTACCATGAAGGCTTCTTACTTTTCTTTTCTTTTCTTTTCTTTTTTTTTTTTTTTAATTTTAGTAAGATCCTTTGCTAAGAGTTTCTATGACACTCTCTCCTACAAACTTTCTCGTTTTCACTATATTCGGGGTTGGAAATATCTAATATGTCATAATAACATAAACATGAACTTGAGTCAATTAAGAATATGGATTATGTAGAAAAGATATGAAATGAACATAAATCAAGAGACTTATTATATACTTCTTGTTAAGTGAAGATAGTTACATAGACTTTGGTCATTAATATAGCTTTGGATATGATCACTAGTTTAAGGATGGAAGTGATGGTTGTCATTCACTAACTTTTTTTCTTTTGAACCCTTTAATAGTTTATGTTATTTATCATAATTGAATTTGATATTTCGATCAATTAATAGTCCATAGAAGTTTTAAATTATTAAACCATCCTTATAGGATAAGTTGGAAACTTTTAGCATATTGACCTTTTTTCCTCTTTATGGAATCATGAACAGTCTTAGTGACTTTTCTAGATGTATGTTCTAGGGAGTCTTGCACATTCTTACCAACAATTTGACACGCTTTTAATTAAATTCCGATTGCTGTGGTACCATCTTGTAAACTTTGTAATATAGACTCTGCTTTTATGGTACAATATTTACCCCTTTTGGTTTTGACTACATCAACACTAACGTGATACACATACAAATGCTACCATGTAATCACTACATTTGTATATTAAAAATTTTATTTAAATACTATAATTATACATTCATATTGATTGATTAAAATAATGAAAATCAAAATACATTCAAGAAAAATGAATAAGCATAAAAAAATGTTGAATTTTTCTTTCTGGAAAGTGGCATACGAACCTTTTAAATATATATATATATATATGTATATATATAATATGGTAAATTACATAATGAAAGAATTGACTTGTATTTTAATATTAATTGTTGAAGTTGATTAATGGACATGTGTCACATTATAATTAGTTCGAATAAATTAATTTGATATAATAATATAATTAAAGAAATTAATTAAAATAATTAAACAATTTGCACAAAGATTAAAAAGAAGATGAAGTGGGAAAAAAAAAAAAAAGAAATATCAGTAGAAAACTACTTAGAGGTTTTATAAGCACCCTATGTCAATGGATGATCAACCACCCAAAGTGAGGGTTGAGTGACCCACTTAATGTAATCACTTACCACCCCCTTATTGGTCCTATGATCCACATACAATAGAGGGCGTCTACTTATCACCACAAACGCATAAAGTAGTGGGAGGCCACACACCGCTCTTAAAATTAAAAAGAAATGAAAAATATTATGAAAAACCAAGCAAGTCAAAGTTAGATTGTGCAATAGAGGAATCTTCCTATGATAATAATGTTTGGGTAGCGGCTTATCAACTTGTGTGGATCACACTACCCACTTATGATGGTAGGTCACATTCTATGACATTAGTTTTATAATTCACCAACTACCCCAAGGCTTGAAGGTAGCCAATAGCTACCTTCTAGGAATTATGTTAAAGTAACACGTGCATTTATTTGTTAGCTAGCTGGCATATAGGGTGTTTGCTGTTTTTATATTTTCTTTGTAGTTGTACAGCTGTAGTCCTTGTAGTATGTATATAAGACAGAAAACAGAACAGAAACAAGTTACTCTCTGTATATTTCATTTAAGCGAAAGTACTCTTTCTTTCACAAATACATTTTTCTTTCTTCTTTCTTCGATGATGATGATCTCTTCTCACATGGTATCAGAGCAGGTTATTTGCTCTATTTCTGATCAGTTTCTGTAAGTTTCCTTACTGATTTCTTGCTATTTCTTTGGATTGATATGGCAAACTTAGAGATAATAATCGAAGTGATTTTGATCCGCTGTTTTTATCTGCTTCGGATAGCCCTAATATGACATTAGGAAGTATTCTTTTCAATGGATCTAACTTTGTTGCATGGAAACGATCAATTAGAATGGCCTTAGGAGCAAAATCTAAACTAGGTTTTCTTGATGGATCGATTGTTAAACCTAGTGATAATGTGGCTGATCTTCAGAAATGGAATAGATATGATTATATGGTTCGATGTTGGATCCTTAGTTCTATGAATAGTGATTTGTCACAGAATTTTCTCTATTGTGATTCTTCTAAGGAACTTTGGGAACAAATAGTGGAACGGTACAGTCAGTCTAATGGACCTTTGATTTACCAATTGCAACAAGAAATTAGTTACTTGAAACAGGGAAATATGTCTATAGGACAGTATTATAATCGTCTTAAAAAGGCTTGGGATGAATTGCAAGCAATGAATGTTTATCCATCATGTATTTGTGGTCGGCTTGAGTATTGTACCTGCAATTTGAGAGAAAGAATGGTTGATTTCGAATCTCAGTTGAAACTCATGCAATTTCTAATGGGTTTGAGTGATTCTTATGAACATGTTCGTAATCAAATTCTATCAATGGAACCATTACCTTCTGTAAACCATGCTTCTTACCTAGTTCAACAAATTGGAAAACAAAGACAAGTGACGATGTTGATGGATTCGGATAGTATTGGTCTTGTTGCTATGAAGGATGGTGCCAAATCTTTTCAAGACAGGAAGAAAATGAAGGGAAAATTGTATTGTAAACATTGTAGAAATGAAAGTCATACAATAGAGAATTGCTTCCAGATTGTAGGATATCCGGAGTGTTATAAAGGAAAAAGGATTAAGGGCACTAGAGGTGCATATTTTTCAGCTTCAAATAACGGGGAAATGTCCTCTATGGAGACACCTTTGGAGCAGACTTATGTTCCTTCTATGGTTAATTCTGGTGCTGCAGGTACTAACATTCATGTTATGCGAGAACTTTGCCAGGAGATGTTGAAGATGCTGAAACAAAATGATGTTAAAGCTGAGTCAAATGTTTCAGCTTCAACAGTAATAAATGAGCTTTCGAATTTGAGCATGTCAGGTACATCTTTTCTGTCCAAAACTTGTTTTATTGCTGTGAATGATAAAATTGGTTTATGGATAGTTGATAGTGGAGCTACGGATCACATGACACCACACATACAACTTCTTTCACATCAAATAACCTTAGATAAACCTATATCTGTTAAACTACCTGATGGAATCATGAAATTTGTGACTACCGTAGGAAAAGTACAAGTCACTCCACATTTGTTTTTACAAGATGTCTTCTATATACCTGATTTTACTCACAATTTGATGTCTGTGAGTCAAATTCTTAAACACTCTAACCTAACCGTGACACTAAACCATGATACTTGCCTTTTTCAGGACCCGACAACTAATACAGTTGTAGCAAAGGCAAAGGAAGCTTTTGGATTGTATTTGCTTAAGTCTGATAACAATGAAATGATTTCTTCTTGTACTAAGAAGACCTTCAATTCCTATAGTAATTCTTGTGCTGATGTATCTCATGTTTCTTGTTCATGTAATAATGAAACTTTTGTTCATTTGCTTCATGTCGGTTGGGTCATACCTCTATGTCCAAACTTAAACACTTACCTCAATGTAAAGGTCTTACTTTTCCAGATTTTATGTGTGATATCTGTTCACAAGCAAAAATGCATCGGTTGCCTTTTGAAAGAAGTGCTAATAGGTCTAAATTTGCTTTCCATTTATTACACATTGATCTTTGGGGCCCTTATAAGATTCAATCTATTGATGGATCTTATTACTTCCTTACTATCATTGATGATTTTAGTCATGCACTTGGACACATTTTTGAATAACAAATTTCTGGTCTCAGAAACTTTAAACAAATTTTTAGATATGTTCACAACCATTTTAGCATTACACCTAAGTTTGTTCGAACAGATAACGGTATGGAATTTCTTTCGCATGTCACACAGTCCTTGTTTTCTAATCTTGGCATTGTTCATCAACGAAGTACAATTTATACTCCCCAACAAAATGGACGAGTAGAATGAAAACATAGACACTTGTTGGATACTTCAAGGGCTTTACGTTTACATGCTAATCTTCCAAAATCTTTTTGGGGTGAATGTGTCTTAACTGCTACCTATCTCATTAATAGGATGCCAATGTCTGTTTTAGATTGGAAAACACCTTATGAGGTTCTTTTTGGAAGTAAACCGATTACACTCATTTAAGAATAATGGGTGTTTATGTTATTCAGCTGTTCCTTCATCAAAGAGGGATAAACTTGATCCTCGGGGTTCAAAGTGTTTGTTTCTTGGTTATGTTCAAGGACAAAAGGCATATAAACTTTTTGATCTTCAAAACTCACAAATAATTGTGAGTCGTGATGTATATTTTTATGAGCACCTTTTTCCTTTTAAAGATTCTTCACTATGTTCTCCTCATAATAATTCTCATACACTTTCTCCTTCTGTTCATTCTCCTGTTCCTTTTACTACTAATGATTCTGATACACCTCATGAAACTATTTCTCCTTCCTGTCCTCATATATCTGAGGATGTTAATCCCTTATCTATCAGTGATGGTTTACGAAGGTCTCTTAGACAAAAGAAGTTACCTCTGTGGTTAAAAGACTATGTACATACAATGCATGATCCATCCAATGCTAATGCTAGCACTAGTTCAGCCATTAACACCTCCTCCTATCCTTTATTCCCGCATTCATCTTTTGCATCATACCCTCATGATTTTGTGCATTCAGTAGCTCACGTTCTTACTGTTCATGAACCAAATTCTTATTCACAAGCTATAAAACATAAGGAATGGATTGATGCTATGAATTTAGAATTGGAAGCTTTAGCGAAAAATCAGACATGGGAATTAACATGTTTACCTGAAGGAAAGCGTGCAATTGGTTGTAAATGGGTTTATAAAATTAAATTTAAACCCGATGGTAGTGTTGATCGTTATAAGGCACGTTTGGTTGCTAAAGGATATACTCAAGTTGAAGGAGAAGACTATCATGACACCTTTTCTCCCATAGCTAAGTTGGAAACTGTACGTATAATCCTTGCTCTTGCTAGTTCCAAAGGATGGCCAATTCATCAAATAGATATCAATAATGCCTTTCTTCATGGGCATATTGATGAGGAGATCTACATGAAACCTCCACCAGGTTATGTTTCAGCTGGTTCTAACCAAGTGTGTCGTCTAAAGAAGTCACTTTATGGGCTAAAGCAAGCCTCTTCAGTGGAACACTGAATTGACTACTTTTCTCTTGAAACTTGGTTTTCATCAATCTCTAAATGACTATTCTCTTTTTATCAAGGGTGATTCTACTGATATTATGATTGCTCTTGTATATGTTGATGATATTTTGTTGACAGGAACAAATTTGGCTGCCATTTCTGATCTGAAACAACATCTTCATAATGCTTTTACTATTAAAGATATGGGGAAGCTAGATTCTTTTTGGGTCTTGAGCTGTGTCGTACACCTGTGGGATTCTTGTTCATCAGCACAAGTATATTATGGACTTACTTCAAGATGTTGGTTGTCCGGTTGTAAACCCACTTCAATTCCGTTTGCATCAGTGTAAACTGGACAATGTTTCTGTGAATTGTTATCTGATCCAAGTTCATATAGAAGAGTAATTGGTCGGTTATTATATCTTAACTTGACTCACCAGATATTGCATTTTATGTTCATAAGTTGAGCTAGTTTATGAATTCTCCTCGTACAACACATCATGATGCTATGATTCATTTATTGCGTTATCTTAAACATAATATTTCCTTGGGTCTTTCTTTTCCATCTGCTTCTGTTTTGGATTTGAAAGTCTATTCGGATGCTGATTGGGCTTCATGTCTACTCGATAGGAAATCAGTTTCAGGTTTTTGCATTTTATTTGGTGGTGCTCCTATTTCTTGGAAGTCTAAGAAGTAAGTTACAGTAGCCACTTCCACAGCTGAATCAGAATACCGTAGCCTGGCCTTTGCTACTAAAGAGCTTTTGTGGGTGCTCCATATTCTTAAGGATTTTTTGTTGATGTTCCTTTACCTATTCCTATATGCTGTGACAACAAATCTGCTCTTATGATAGCGGCAAACCCATGTCAACATAGTCGCACAAAACATATTGAAGTCGATATTCATTTTATGCGTGACTATATATCAAAAGGAATTGTGTGTACTCAACATGTGTCTTCTGCTCGTCAACTTGCAGACGTCCTTACTAAGCCTATGACTGAAGCTGCTTTAATTCATTTCAGGTCCAAGTTAGGGCTTGCATCTACACCAACTTGAGGGGGGCATGTTAAAGTAACACGTGTATTTATTTGTTAGCTAGCTGGCATATAGGGTGTTTGCTATTTTTATATTTTCTTTGTAGCTGTACAGCTGTAGTCCTTGTAGTATGTATATAAGACAGAAAACAGAACAGAAACAAGTTACTCTCTGTATATTTCATTTGAGCGAAAGTACTCTTTCTTTCACGACTACATTTTTCTTTCTTCTTTCTTCGATGATGATGATCTCTTCTCAAAAATTACACGACCACCTCGATGATTGATGGCCACCCCTTATCCTTAAGGTGGCTAACATGTTGTTTACTTCTTTTAGTCTTTTTTTAATGATTTTGTAAGTTTTTGTTTATTTGTGCAATAGTTTAATTACCAATAATATGATAACACATTTCCTTATTTATTATTAACATAAAATTAATAAACATAGGTCCATTTTCTGTCCAAAAAAGATATATATATATATATATATAGAGAGAGAGAGAGAGAGGTGAGCTCTTTGTAAAACAATGTATATATAGGTTATACTTTTTTTTCCTTAATCTACGTTATACATACATATAATAAAGCAAAAATGAAATAAAAAATGTAAATAAATAACAAAAAGACAAGAAAGGATCACCCTTTTTGGTGGATTACTTAACCCTCACACATGGTTGATGCCTATTGCTTGCCCATACATGGTTGGAAATGACCTAGGATAGAATGCTTGATTATATGAAATCTACTATTAAAGTGGGTTGTAGGACTAATCTAAGTCTATAAACAAGTCAATTCAAGATGAGACATAATGTCAAACTTAAACATGACTCGAATGAGAAGTTTGAGGCTAGCTAGGCTCGAACTCAATCAAGCTTCACTTTTTGAGTTGGAACTTGACTCATATTAATACTTGATGACTTGAACTCAACATATAGGCTCATTTCTTCCTATATATTTCTATAAGACTAGAATAGAAGTTTGGATTTGGGAATCATAAGGTTTTTATTTGACTTAATTTTAAATATAATAAATATAGACCATTGGATATGAAAAGGGAAAAATAAAACACGATACGAAAATATAATGAAAAGCACAATTTTTATAATTTTTTTTGTAAAAATATAAAAAGCTCGAATAGGTTTACAAGCTGCTTATATCAAGTATTTTTAAAGAAAAAATATTGAACTTGGTATATACTCAAATAACTTGAACTTGAACTTGAACTTGAACTTGAACTCAAACTCAAATCAATTACTGTCGAGTCAAATTCAACCTAAACTAACCCTTGATGGTTTTTTTATCAATTTATTATAATATATATATAAAGGTACAAGTGCTATTTATTAAAGGAAAAAACAATATTTTTTGTTGTTACAATTTTTTTGAATCAATTTTAATTTCTTTATTATTTTTACTAGATAATATTATGTATAGTTATAATATTTAAATAAAATCGATGTGGCAATAATATATTAGCATTGGCACTACAAAGGGCTGTAAATGAGCCAAGATATTATGAGTTATTCAAACTCATTTAATAGATATGGCATATTGAGTTTAAAATGAAGCTCATTTATTTAAATGAGTCGAATCCAACTTTTTCTTCAGGCTTATGAACAAGCTTGCCAATAGTTTACGAGTCAGGCTCATTGGAAACCTATGAATCCTTAATGAGCTCATGCTCGGACTCATACTTTTAAAACTCGATAAAAGCTCAACTTGGATTAACATCGTTGATTTTGTTAAACGGGTCAAGTTCAAACCTTCAAAAACTTAGCTTGACTTAGTGTAATTTGGCTTATTTAGAGCATTAGTACCACATCATCAACATCAATGTTGGCAAAATAGGGGCATGTGTTGTGTCTTTTAAAAAATTGAAGTTCACATTCTACAAAGTTTATAGAATGAGGAATGTACTTTATCTTAAATAAATATTTTAGTTTTTTTTCTCTCTTTTTTTTAACCGGGTTTTAAAATATTCCATCGATAATCTAGATTTTCTTACGACATTAAACATGTCCTCTTGTATTTGCAATTTTGTCATCATGCATCTCCAACTCTCGAAAGTCGTATTTTGATCATAGCATTAAAACATTTGTTCATGAATGTAGATTCGAATTGAAATTTTATATCCGAGGATGCCATTTTCCCTTTGCCTATATAATTACAAGAAGTGTACCTTTGTCAAGTTTCTTACCGAGGGAGAATGGGAAATCGCTTAATGAGGAACATGAGTGCATGGCCCATTTGTAAAATATCTCTCCATGTATGCTTGGTAAATAGGAAAAGAAGGGAGAATATTATGAAATTTAGAGCCACATAAAAGCTCCACTAAACAAAACAACGTCGGAGCGAGGGTCCGTAGTTGGTGGTGGAAGCATTCACTGACACGTGCTTGGGACATTTGAAACAATGAGAATATAAGTGACTAAACATGATATCATCTCTACCCTCAGGCTCGTCTTTTATTACTCGAGCATTTCATTTTTCTATTTGTTTTTTATTTACACTCTCAACCTAGGAGGAATCCCTCCTTGTTTTTTAAACTCATTTTGCCATATCCCATGTAAATAGTTTACATTTCTCAAGACATTAATGAAGCATTACTACTTATATATTTATTTATTTATTCTAAACATCTTTAGTGAAACTTACTATTTACATATGACAATGTATTATAGATTTTATCACGGGTATTTCTCAAACAATTTTTAGTGAAGAAAGGATTTTCTTATTGTGGGTAGATCTAAAATATTGTATTTAAACAACAAAATTTAATTTGGTGGCAAAATAAGTAGTCTATTTAATACTTACTCAAACATTTTTATGATTAATTTTACAACATTTTTAATACCATTTAGAATATTATTTATCCTAATACCTTCTAGCTAATAAGATACATCTTCTATGTAAGAAAATAGAACAAACAAAGGGTATTCTTGGGAGAATGAAGATAGCCAAAAAAAAAAAATGATTAGGTATTACATTGACTATTTTAAAATTTAAATATCAAATTAAATTTTTGTGTAAAATTCAAATATCAAATTTCACATTTTCCCTTTTATTTTCTACTATTACTAACTCATTTTTATTAAAAAGCAAATACATCCAGATGTTCCTTTTTCCTTTTTCCTTAACAAGTGCTCTAGCAGCATCATTAACATTTTTTTATTAAATATTTCAAGAGCATATTTAAATAGGAATTTAATGACAAATATCATCATACACTTGCCATCCTCATTTCATTTTTTTAAAATATAATTATCCGTATTGTGTACTGTATGATTAATGCATTAAAATCCGTAAATCTTTCAATTAATTATGCTTAATAGAAGTGTCCTTAAAAGATCCATTAACAAAAACCCATTTCTAAAATTTAAAGATGCTTTCGTTTTCCTTGCATTTGACATCCCAAAAAGCAGCTCACGATGACAATGAATTAGGGAGGCTTTATGGTATCATATTGCGTTCCGACCGTGCGTTTTAACTCATAAAAAATTGTCATGGACCATAACTCAAGGATCCAACTTTTGATATCTAAAATTTTAAAACATACACATATTTCGAGAAAATAGAGGTAAAAGGTTTTGTTAGATATGGGTACACTTTCCTTCATCTTATATAAATTAAGATTTCCAACAAGACGTGGAATTGCGATTAAACTACAGAATTAGACATATAATAACCCAAAGTTTACTAATTTAGTGAATGATTAATTTTGAGATAAAAGGTTTTGCTAGATATGGGTGCACTTTCCTTTATCTTATATAAATTAAGATTTCCAACAAGACGTGTAATTGCAATTAAACTGCAGAATTAGACACATAATAACCCAAGCTTTTGCTAATTTAGTGAATGATTAATTTCCTAAAACGAAAAAGTAAAAGAAATATGTATATGTATCTTGACATGGAATCAAGACAAAGCAATTGAATACGCAAAGTCATTCCAAAAGACGAAAGGCTACAATTAATAAAGAATAAATATTATCAATAGAATGTTGTGATTCAGTAATCTATGTAATTGTGGTATAATAGGACTAGTGGATTAAATATAACCAAAATGACAATTATATTTTAAAAAAATTTACTGTCAAATAAAAAATAATTCCAAAAATAAACAATTTAAATATTATATTGAACTTGTCATTGGAGTAGTTTTGAACTAATCTATTTAGGAGACAAGTTAACATAAAAATAAGTTCATTATAGTTACACTAAACTTGTCTCTTCAAAATATGAGTTTAATTGGTTTAATTTTGAGATAATTTTTTATCTAGTGATATTTTTATAATTTCTTATTAAATTATTATTATTTTCCCTATCCCAAAATGAGATCCACGTTAAAATTTGAATGAACGCAAGAGTTCATCAAAAAAAAAAAAAAATGAAAATTGTCTTGAAAGTTAGAGAAACCATTTTTTTCTTGGTTTGTACTTTAGCACAGTACCATTTATGATTTATCTAAGCAAAAATATCTTGATAAGGTCACTAAGTTCTGATCCCCGTGATCCCCACGGCGTATGGGAAACTTCTTTGGAAATGACTTCACTACTTCTTTCGAGAAACATTAAACTTTATATGCAGCTTTTACAGTTCACAGCTCCTTTACTTTAGGGAGACAAAACCCCGAAGTATTTTTCTTTACTTATTTTATTT
The DNA here is from genome assembly GCA_024138025.1 of Combretum micranthum. Taxonomy (NCBI): domain Eukaryota; kingdom Viridiplantae; phylum Streptophyta; class Magnoliopsida; order Myrtales; family Combretaceae; genus Combretum; species Combretum micranthum. Next base: position 525,168 of record JAMXBD010000785.1, read on the forward strand.
TATTTATATATTTAATTATTTATTACATTAATGCAATATTTATTTGGAGATAGGCTATTTCATTCTCCTATTACGTAATAGCTAAAAGCTGGGTTTATTTGCATGTAGGACGCTAAACCGCTGTTGCATGGTAAATCTTTATTATGGAAAATGCTAAATTACAATTAATCCCTAGTCTAATAATTATTACTTTGTTATTTACACCTCCTATCCCTTCTTGTCCTCAATCCTTATAACAAAACTAGCGAGCAAGGCGTCCGACTTCTGTGTAATATTTAATGGTTTTTTTATTTTTTAAAATTTTTCATTTTTTAATTATATTATTCGTTTATTCTTTTTTATATAGATAAGTTGCTATTATGAAACCTATCATCTCACCCAATTACTCTCAAAACCCAAACTAACCACCATCATCACCTTTCATGACTCCACTGAATCGATACGTTCTTACTGCCACTTTGTGACGAAATAATCTGCCACTGCCCATACTAATCGTGCAAGCAAATTTGACCAACTACCACAACTAACTCTCTCTCTCTCTTCATGCAACCCAACTCGATATGGTGGAGGTTCGATAGAGGTCATAGGTGCTAGGATTTAATGGCAACTAAGGTTTCTAAAGGAGATAATGAGAAAGGAGATAGGGTTTATAATGTTGTACATTTATAGTATTTAATTGTTTCATCCATATATGAATGTGGGGATAATGTTACATTTGATATCTAAATTACATAAAATTTGAAATGGCTAATTTTAATGCTGAATTTAACTTTTTAAAAGTTTGCAAAACAACCTATATTAACTTCATCTAAATCTGTCTGCTTGATTTTCTTTACACTAATTATGGACTCTCAAATAGTTATTTTAATAAATATACTCTATACATGTTAGCAACAGAAACGAGATCTTACAAGACGAAGTCAACACAAGTTGGCAATCCATAATTTTTAATAAAATACATTCTGTGTGTAATATCTTCACGAAAAGAAAATTCCTTGAAACATGTGCTATTCATAATTTGTTAGAAATTCAACGACTCAATATAAAATTACCATTGGTGTGAGTGACTTCCAAAAATCTAAATCAGTACCAAAATCGACAATATGAACATATATGATCAATTAAATAATTAACTAAACTTTAAGTACCAATTGTAAAATTACTTTTATAATTTATTACAAGTGAAAGAAATAAGAATGTTTTAAAACCTTAAAACTTAGGACTTAACAACTTCACCACATATCCATATTAATAGGAATAATATCACGAATGGTACCTAAACTTTGATATAATATGCAATTAGATACCTAATGAAATCGATCAATTTAGTACGTAAACTTTAAAATCAATCAACTTAGTATCTTAAAACCTTTGAAATTGGTTAATTTAGTTCTTGAAAGAACTTGATGAAGGTACTGTTGGCATGGACGAAAAGTTCTTTCAAGTACTAAATTGATTAATTATAAAATTCAAATACTAAATTAATCATTTTCAAAGTTCAAGTACTAAATTAATAAATTTCAAAGTTCAGATACTTAATTGTTTAAGTACCATTCATAACAATAACCTTATTGAATATGTGTATGTAAGGCTTAGAACAAAACCATCATCCACAAATGTCTAATAACATGACTTCAATAACTCAATAAATAGTGAACACATTGTTAGATCACAATCAATCCTTTACACCATAAAACATATTAGGTCTTTAAAATATAAACCATTTTAACATAGAGCTCTAATCTAGACACCAACATACTCCAATCCACAGCACAATCTCTACCACTCACATAGAGTGGTTTTTTGCCTACATCATCATAAGGATCTTTATCAAACATAGAACCAATAGTGAAAAAAGTAAAACTTTAAATGATAAGTAACAATACTGAGGACAACAACCACTAGAAACTACACACATATGCTATGCTAATACACATATATGCATAAAATTGATGCACCACACATTAATTAAAATATCATATTTAGGTGTTGCAAGTACTATAGTCATTGCATGTTAAGTCTTAGAGTAACTTGAACTTTCCAACTATCATATATAATAAATATATAATTATGAAGTCCTAAAGTCACTCATCTTAAGATCATTATGGGCACCAACCATCATTGCAACTAATCTATGACAACTATCGATAATGGTGCCTTACACCACATTAAAACTATTATCTGTGTTCTTTTTAATGACTAATTGTATCATAGGGGAAAACTAGCTTACAATTGGTTGTTTTGACACCCAATTATATAATAAATTACCTTAAATGACTGATTCTATAGGATGTTTTAGTTACCTCATTTTAACAACCACTTCTAATACCCAAATACTTCTAGTATTTCTATCATAGATCTTACAACAAATAGGTTTAGAGCTTTCGACAATTTTAGCTCAGTTACAATACTAACCAACATGCGTAGGTAGCATAAAACAACAACTATGTATTTCAAATGTACTCACCAACTAAAAGCAATCTTGATAGAATTTCATTAAACATATAATATGTAGTCCATCAATAATGTAGTCTCTATGTATACTTATTTTCTTAAAGTTGAAGACTCATTATACTAAGATTGAATTATCATCTTCTTATTACTCACCTTATAAGTATTTTCTTAGAGTTTAAGACTCACTGTGTGAAGATCATATTTCCCATATTCTTACTCAATTTTTTCACTAAAGACATATAAGACAAACTTACACAAGTCCACAGTTAACTACCCTAAGCACTTGGTTGACTGTTATACCGTCTAAATGAACCATTCCATTTGCTTTATTAAATACTCCACTTACTAGGTTAACCACCTTAATTTCTAGTTTAACCACTCTATAAAATCACCATAAACCTACATTACCTCTTTAAGATTATTAATTCAAAACTTAACCCAAAAGCATCATAATGCCTAATATGAATATGTCAAAATTGTTTGATATATTATCTTTAAATGCACTAGACCATAAAATGCATGTAACTAGTAATTTCATATTTGATTCTATTGAGAATTTATAACATAAGCCAAAGTTAAAATCATAAAAATAGATTAAATCCAAGTACTTTTTAAGTAAAATGAAACAGGAGTGGATTAGCTAATTTTAAGGAACATGGTGCAAGAATTGGATAGTTTCACAAGGTTCATTGTAAAGCAATATCTAAGAGCAATTTTCTTCTAAAACCAATTTTTATTAGAGTTCTCAAAAAGAAAACATCAGAAAGGAAGAATTTATGGATTTACTTATCAACTTATTTCTATTCTTCAAAACAATTTAAAAAATCACCATTTGAATTACACCATAAGAATTTCTGGTTAGTTTATTATTAATTTCACATTTATAACTAAAAATGAATTGAGAAATTGATTGGATTTAGAGTAGATGATGCATTTTTACTCTATACAAGCTTGAGATTTGGTGCTTGGAAGAGAAAGGGAGGGAGGAGGGAAAGAGGGAGAGAGAGAGAGAGAGAGAGAGAGCAAAGGCAGTGATTATTAAGGAAACAAGGAGGAAAGCAACAATTAAGGTTCCATAATGGGAGGATCACATATCAGGATGGTGAATGAGTAGAAGAAGAGTTCAAATTTTCTATAAGACATTTTTTGTGTTTGTAACTGTAAGATGAGAAAAATACTTTTTATTAAAAGGAAAATTCCAGTTGCATATTTATATTCATGGCCTTGATTTCAACATAGATTTATGGAGTATTTCTTATATAATATCAATTTTTTAGTTCATTTCATTCCTTGCTAAATAGAAATTTAATTTCACCTTATTCTAATTTAAATCATGAAAAGCTTAGGATTTATGTAAGAGTATTGTGTAGAGTCTAAAGGGGAATTATATCTTAATAACTAAAAATTACAATATTTATAAGGGTTTTTTAAGTGATACCATAAGAAGTAGCCCATTATATTCACGAAAAATTCCATGATTATTATTTATATCCACTAAACATTTGACTTAACGAAAATGCAAAAAGAAAAGATACCCATTAATATTAATATTCCTTGAGAGTTAAAAAAAGAAAGAAAGAAAACAAAAAAATATCATGTAGATACAAAGGAAAAAAAAAAGAAGAAATCATTGGGTATCTTAATGAATCTTTATATATATTTATGAGATTTTTAATAAAATATTTTAACATATAAACCTACTTATTTATTTTGAATACAAACCAATAAAACATTAATAAATTTTTATAAAGTTAGGACTCCTTTTACATGAAGTCCAAACACTTGCAATGTAGTTACATTCATCTAATTTTCATATTTTTCCTTTATTCAAATCATGTAGGATCTTTCCATGAATATGGATTTAGATAAACCCTAATAATATGAATTATCAATAAATAAAATGTAAATTTTTAGTAAATAAAATCTTGGAAATTTAAAGATTCATACAATTATGTTAAAATTTGAAATTATAGAATTTATAATTTAAGGGGCTAAGCATTTTACAGAATTAGAACACCTAAGGACATAATTGATCAAGCTAAAAAAAAAAAAAAAAGGTCCACGAATGATGAAGCCGAGCTAAATTTTGACCTAAAAGATAACTTAGCTAGAAGCTTCATCTACTCCATAAGAATCCAAGTTAACTAGCCTTGGAAATGAGAGAGACCAACCATCCTAAACTAGGTGGTTGACCGCCTAGAATCTTAATCAAGTGACTCTTAGTTGGTTAAGCATCTGATCCTTATAATCCTATATTGACTGCTCTTTAGTCTTGGGTTGATCGAATGATCATAAAAGACCTTTTAAGTGATTTAATAGACATTTAATCATGAATATAAGTGGAACATAACCTTAAAAACTTATATATCTCATATAGATTAGATATTTGTCAATATTATTGATTGGATTTTAGGTGTTGAGCATATTCTCTAGTATTATGTGAATTTTTGCTATGTGGTTCGAGAGTGTGATTGAGTAGATGCGAATAGGGTAACAAATATCAAAACTTAGTAAGACATATTTTGTTTATGTTTGCATAAATTGATCAATAGATCATGGCTTTGGTTGATTGTATAAAAGTGTGAGTAGATGACATGCTTTGACTTGGTATATATGTGATAACATATGATAGTCTTCACCTCAATCATACTTTAGGTTAGTAAGTGAAGGACTTTGATTTAGTTACATTGGCAAAAATGGTATTTGAATTGTTCCAAACGTTTGATGGGCATATTTGTGTTGTGAATCACTTAATCGTCATATATGCAAACTTTTTATACTTATTATTTAGTCAAAATCAGAGTGCTAGAATAGATAAAATCATATAGAAGCGTAAACTTGTAGAATCATACTAATAAAACTCAATTTTACCAAAGTTTACACTTAAAATGATTTTACATTCATTAATAGTAAGAGGAGTGTCATAAAATCATAGACTTGTAGAATCATTCGAGTTGATTTTGATTTGAATGGCCATACATATATATACTATATAAATTTGTGTTGCATTAGTAATTTATAGTTTGTATGTGATATGACATAGATTTTTCGTATGCACTAGTTACGTGATTGGTTTCACATCTTACCCTTTAGGACTAATTACTTTTTTTTCACTATTTTTTCAATAAAGATGAATTTCATTTACTAGAAAGAAATTTATTGATTATTATAGAATGATACGAAAATAAAAATGAAGAGTTAAGGTACCAAGATCTTACTATAACAGACATATATTGTACATTTAAAGTGTTCCATATAGAGGATACAATCATTTCTCTTAAGAGACCATACCCATTTCATTGAAGAGTATATTAAATTTGATATAGGTTATAACTTAATCTTATATAGAGTGAAAATATTAAGAAAAGAAAAAAAATAATAGATACATGAAATAGAAAAACATGCTGATTCAAAATGCTACTGATAAAACAATATTATCTTGACCTCCACAATCTTTAAATCACAGAAAAATTTGTAGACGCGACTTGTGGTTGATGGAAATATAAAAATATAGATAGATAGAAATTGTATATTACACTGGATATTATATTAATGATGTTGGTTTGCGGATATTGATATCAATATTGGTGAATTCACGTATTTAGAAGGTGAACATTAGATGTGATAGGGGCAGCCACTTCGCTATGGTAGCATTTGTTTTCATTTTAGGAATCCTATTTCAAATGGTGATATTTCTAATGATCTATATGATGGTGTGGATTTGGCTTTTACTTTGGGTGAAGGTACAAACATTAGTTATGTTTGCTCCATTTGATATGAAACAAATTATTATGACGATTTGTTAGTTAATTTATCATAGAAATACAATACTTAGTCCTGTTAGTGCAAATATTTTTCCAGATAAACGTTAATATTTTCTTGTGTATTTGATATATTTGTTTGTCTGGCATTGGAGATTTTTTTTTCCCCATTAACAGATACCTAAGACTTATTTTGTAGTTTCAGGAGATTAACCCATGATATGTTGTTTGGTTTACATTGTTTGATCTATATCGATATCTTATTTATATATGTATCTTATATATCTTATTTGTATCTAATCTTGGGACTTGTGGATTGTCTGATTTTTATCTGCATCTTATTTGTATATAATCTGTATATGTAATTTATTTGTATCTTATCTGTATCTGATTTATTTTATCTATTTATAAGTAAAAATATCTTCTTTTCATTTGCATTTGTTTCTTGATAAACTTTTATTTGAAAATGACAAAAATAAAATGCTAAAACGACTAGAAAATAAAATGAAACAGATAGACCCATAACGTACAAACTAAAGGGTATATGGATTGATTACTAAGGATATATAAGATATATATGGCCACCCATAACTACTTGGAGATTAATTTTTAAAATTAATTTACTCAACAAGGAATTGAATCCAGTATGTAGCGATTCCATGATCAGCTTTATGCACAACGATGAATGAATCTTAAATATTTTCCAGGTGCAATTAAATCGACAGGTTTTCTAAACATTGTAGAGAAAAATCTCCTTCATTTGTCAAATTTAGACTCTGGCATTCTTGATTAATACTGAGCCACATTTGTTAGCACGTTCATACGATGTCTTTATCCTATCAAGTGACTAGTGAGTCTCCAAGCAAACTGGTGGGTATATATGCATTCAATAAGATTTCTTCCTAAACAATTTTTTTTTAATTTATATCGTATGTTCCATGACCGGAAAAAGAAGAGATAGACGTCGTACAATGATTCCTAATCAGAGGATAGATTTTTAAAAAATGATAAGACATATATTCACCCTATTAACAGCCAAGTCGAATGTTACAAACTATAACTTTATCAAATGCAATGACTTTATTTGTGATGTAAGTTATCCCTACTTTCTCTTAGCGAGAATCACGAATTTGCATCCTTTTGATTTTATTCCCACGATTTTTAAATTAATGCATGGTTGAAATTACTTAAATTTTTAAAGTATTTTGTGTATCATTATCTCATCATCATTTTCCTTATAATCCCAATCATTAATTATACCCGAAAACAACATTTTTAGTTTGACAACCAAACATAAAAATGTATTCATTATTGTGAAATTTAAACCATCCCAATCTATTTCATTCCATTTCAAATAGTTTAAAGAGTTTCGAGAAATATTAGACAAGGACAACCTTTACATGTTTTATTTTAAAAAGGTTATGCCTCATCTTAAATAATTTATAGAATTTCAAGGAATATTAGATAAATTTTTTATATTTAATTTGTTTATACGTGGAATGAATAACTCTAACACCCAAATATATACACACACGCGCGCACATATAAGATAAAGTCTACATGAATTATAGGAAGGTATTGATTTATAAGGGTAACATAATAAATATCAGGTAAACAATAATTGAATCTTTTGGAACAAAATGGTTGAAGATTTTCATTAGATACCTATTGGTTTTGCTATAAATTGCTTTTGTTTGGGATCTTTATGAATAATATCAGAGTTAACCCCTTACTTATAGATGAATGATTCATGGATGAACCAAAGTAGAAAGCTAGTAGATGTGTTTCAAGGAGAACAGAAGCATTGTTGTGGTGTGACTTGCGACACACTTTTAGGATGGCTTATAGGTAGAGATTAGTAAGAATAAGCATTAGAGTATTTACGAATACTACCACACAATTGTAATCTATCGTGAAGTTTAAGTCCACTTATTTAAAATAAATAAGGATAATATAAAAAATGGTAATTAAAATTTTACAAAAAGTTCAATCACGTACCTAAAGTTTAGTTTTAAATAATTTGGTACTTGAAATAAGTTTTTGTACATTTTTCCTACTGAAGTTTGATTTTGATAATTTTGGTATCTAAAACACGTTTTTATGTATATTTTTTCTACTTGAATAAGTCCAATTAGGTACTAAAAATATACATGAAAACTTTCTTCAGCTACAAAAAATGTCAAAACCAAACTTCAATTGCCTGATTGAATTTTTTGTGAAAGTTCAAGTACTAAATTATTCAAAATCAAACTTAAGTACTTATTAAACTTTTTACGAAAATTCAGATACCATTTTTAATATTGACCCAAATAAATAATACCAATAGATAAGGACAGGGTTTCCCAAATGTAAGAACATCCAATGAAAAATGAAACATAACAATCTACCCACTTTGAAGCGATTAAGGCTCGAACACAATCATTCTACCTCATCGACGCCCGTCGGAAGGTTAGGTCAATAATATTACTTTGACGACCTGAGAGGCCACAACGGAACGAAGAATATTTTATGCTTTATGGTTTTCATTTTTTGTAATTGGCAAATGGGTTTTGGTCATGAGTGTATGGAGAGCTAAAATATTATATTTTGTTATTCTTATTAATTAAATTTATTAGATCAGATATAAAGCACTCTAAAATTTGTATCTTGTATATGATATAGCATAGATTCCAAGTTAAGAATGGAGATTTAGTATCTTGTATCCTAGAGAAGACTATGGAAGACTAGAACAAGAACTTCTCTTGTGTTCATTAATACATGCTTGAATCCTTTAAAACCATGGAGAATGCAGTGAATTCGAAGTTTTAGCTATCTACTCAACTTAATTATATTTATTTAGAGTTATGATGGGATCTAACAAATAACACAAACAATGGCAAAGCCAAAAAATGATAAAGCACACAAGATTTACGTGTGAAACCCAAATCGAGAAAACACGGGTAGAGGAGAGAGAATTCACTATATGTCGATAGTGGAGTACAAAAGAGAGAGAATAATAAATACAAATCAAACTCTCTCATTTTCTTACCCCATACAAATCCTAACAAAAACATATTATGTGTATATTCATTTATTATACAAATACAAAAATTATGACTCTTAAATGTATAATGAATAATAAATGTATAATTAAATATTCATTCATTATAAATTTGACTATGAGAAACGGCTACTGAAAACGACTCACAAAATCCAACAATATTCACCTTGACACGGATTCAAGAGCTTCGACATAAAAATAAAACATTCTTCGCCTCTTCCACAAAACCCATAAGGGCTCAATCGACACAGAACATTCTCCACATCTTCCAACAAAATCTGGTGCTGCGATCCAAGAACGGAATATCAAACTTAACAGTTACTACTGTAGCAAAAAAAAAAAATAAATAAATAAATAAAAATAAAAATAAAAATAAACCTAAACCTTGGCTCTGATACCACTTATTATGATGGGATTTAATAAATAACATAAACAATGGCAAAACAAAAAAAAAAAATGATAAAGCATACACAAGATTTATGTGGAAATCCCAAATCGGAAAAAACCACGGGCAGAGGAGAGAGAATTCACAATATGTCAATAATGGAGTACAAAAGAGAGAGAGAGTAACAAAATATAAATCAAAACTCTCATTTTCTCACTCTCATACAAACCCCAACAAAAACACATATTTATATGTGTATACGGCTAGCCCAACAAAGGCAAAAATTATGACTCTTAAAATGTATAATGAATGAATAATAAATGTATAGTTAAATATTTATTCATTATACAAATACCAAAATTATGATTCTGAATGAATATGAAATACCCCAAACCTTCACATATATTAGAAATTGGGTTTAGATAGATTTGAATAAACTAAATTAATCATAGGATATAAATAGACAAGTTGATAAAGTTAGATTAGTAATTAATCAAATGAAATTTGAGATTTGAAATCTAAATTCTCTAAACAAGTCATTGAAATGTTTAGAGGATTCCTAAACTCTTGATTCTTAGCCTAAACAGTAATTCCTAAATCTTAGTAAAATTTGAGTTCATTTGCTTATCTTAAAATATCAGTTCTTAGACCCGAACTCAAATTAAATATCTTTTATCTAAAATAAATTCTCAAATTAAGTTCTTATTGCAAGCTCTTAATTTCTAACATATTGGTTCCGAAACAAACTTTTAAATACTCTTGAAACTATATATATTTGACCTAATAGTTCTAAACATTTACCTAAATCCTAAAATATCCTAAATAAACCTATCCTCTCCTTTTACTTTTTCCTCCTCCTGCCATTCCTTTTCTTTTGACTATTTACGTTTTCTTTCTCTTCTCTTCTTTTCTTTTCTTCTTCTTCTTCTTCTTCTTCTTCTTCTTTCTCTCTCAAAATTCAATACATGAGTCTCAATTTCAAGAAGACAAATCAATTAGAAGTAGCTCCAACAAAAAGAAAGAAGAGAAGTCTCATGTATTCCAAAAGCTAAGTTTTTTAGTTCAATTCATATTTGTTTTATTTGTTGTTTGCTTATCTAATTGATGAATTGATGTTGAATGGAGTTGGAAGTGCTGTTTACATTTGTATATGTTGGATTAATGTTGTTAGGAGTTGAGTTGTGATGACGAAGATGATGAATAGTGAAGTTGAGTTTTGTGGAAGTGGTTGGAGTTGTTTGATGTAGTTAAATGAGTGTAAAAGTGTTGTTTAGACTTAATATGGGTAGTATATAGCTTTTATGAAGTTTTGATTAAAATAGAATGTGTAAAAGTTTAATAAAATGAAGTTTGAAAAACAAGAAAATTCATAACTCAGGGGAAACTATGAATCACGGGTGTGATTCAAGCCTTGGTAGGCTCGGGTTGGAGAAATTTCATGAATTATGGGTGTGATTTTGAGAGGAAAAAGCTCTGTTTTGGGAAGTTTTCATGAATCATGGTCGTGATCCATCCCTTGGTAGCCTCGGGTTAGTCAAAAAATTTGAAACTCAAAAATCACGGTCGTGATTCTTAACTCAAAAACCATTTTATGACAGCTTTCCAAAAATCACGGCCGTGACTCACATTTTTCCTGATGCAATACTATTTCGTATTTTAATCATAACTTTTTCATACGACCTCCGATTGAGGTGATTCAAGTTGCATTGGAAAGCTTATAAAGAGATCTACAACTTTTATGTTTTGAGTTTTTACAAATTCCAAAAGTATCGATGCTCAAATTTGACTTTTTTTCTAGCTGTTATATTTTTATAAACAAAGTTCAAAAGTTGTTTTTGTTTGTGAAATGTGTTTTTGCTTAGGAAATTGATCTTTTTGAGATAAAATGAGATAGATAAGTGATATTTGGTGTGTTATATGAGTTAATTGATGTAATTAAAAATGAGTTTAGTAGATTTGTAGATTTAATTAATAATTTGGATTAAATATGGAAGTTAGCTATAAAAATGAACTTAGTTGATAATTCTAGGTTCAACTTGGCTAAATGAACTTGAATGAGTTAAAATGAATTAGATTGATATAGTTTAATCACTTTGGCCTAGTAAATGAATTAAATGACTAATTCCAATCAATTTGGTTAAGGTTAAGCTAAAATGGGTTAATAGCTAATAATTAGCTTAGATGAATGAATTAGGATGATCTTTGAATAATATGGGGAATATGTTGTTTCAAATGTGTGTTTACTTGGAAAATGAATGTTTTTGGTTTATGAATTCTTTGTTAATGCTTTTGTAATAAAACACTATAAATAAAGAGAAAAGAAATTGTTTGACAGACAAAGGAGAACTGTCCATATTTTGATGGGGCGATCTTCGCAGCCATAGTGGGGTTCCTATTTAGTGTCTGATCAAATAGGGTTTAATAAAATGAGTTTGAGATGAATGGATAAATATCTTAAGTTCTTATATGATTTTGATGAAGTGGATGTTTAGTTTAGTTTCTCATACGAGTTCTTTCCTTAACAGAGTGGATATCTGATTAATCTTCCGAAATTCCTTCCAAGGCTATGTTTGGATTTCATATTCAAGGTACGCAGTAAGTTGTGTGATGATTGATAGGATAGGCATCCTAAATAGATTAAGAATTTAAAGACGGCTTAATAATTGATGAGTATTGGTTGTGCTTTACGTCGTTAAATCTGAAACCGGGGAGCGACAGCCTTGTCATGATGCAATGGCATGGTAGTTTAGGCACTTAGCCCAATCTTTTGTCATGATGCAATGACTCAAATCCATGATGCAATGGTTCACCATGATGCAATGGTGGTTTCTTTTATTGGCTAAGTGGGTAGCTAATAGGGTTAACTGTATTGGTATATTCTTTACTTAGGCTCGGGAGGAAATAATATGTTTTAGTTCACGGGTATGAGACCATTGAACTAATTGATGTTATAGATCGGGATAAGTGGAGTATATAAAGAAGTGTGAACCCTAGATGATGCTATTAATATTCTTTATTGGTTAGATATAGGAGATATAGATATCCGGTCTATCTATGTCAACCCCCTGAGCAGCTGCTGTTACTCAGGATCCCCAGATTCCCAAGGCTTGATTCGGAGTATGAGTGCTCCTATGATAGTTGTTTATTTACTTTAAAGAAAAGATAATAATCTATGGCTGTGCATTGCATATAGTTTAAGTCGTGTGCCACTCCATGTGTGATTGTGTTACTGTATACTGGGCTCCGGCTCATTATTGTTGTTGTTATTCTTTTTACAGGTATTGTTGTTGATGATGATGATGATGAGATGATGACTTGATGATGATGTGGTGGTTGTTGATGTTGTTGTTCTCATTATTGTTGTTGATGTTGATGATGATGAGGATGGCGATGGTAATGATGATTGATGTGATGGTGTTTGTCCCGGGTTTTGGCAATTTTGAAGATATGGAGAATGAGTGAAGTGTGATAGGATCGAGATATTACTTGTATTTTGTTTCTTCTTCTATTTTGTTTTGTAAGAGGACTGGATGTATTTATAAATTATTTTCTTTTAAGGGCTTGTTAATGCCCAATTGATTGTAAATGATTATCTACCCCTAAGAGTAGATTATAAAGTATTTTTATAAAGTTAGTTTCTTAGAAAATTGGTTTGCTCTGTAGGGAGTAGAAGTTTATAAGTTATTTTATAAAATTTGATTTTCCGTTGCTGAATCCAGTTATTTAGAAATCTAACTAAACGATTTCATAAATTCTAAAATTGGTTTAGTAATGTTCAACATAAACACCTTCTTTTAAGACAACCTTACGTATAATTCGTAAGAGTTATACGTGGTTGGAGATTTGGTGTACTTAGTTTGAGAATTGAGCATGTCGAGTCTTTACAGAATAATAAATATATAATCAAATATTCATTCATTATACATTTAACTAAAAGAAAAACGGCTACTGAAAATGGCTCACAAACTCCAACATTTAGGATAATATCATGAATGGTATTTAAACTTTGTCAAAATATACAATTAGGTACCTCAATTTTAAAGTTGATCGATTTAGTACTTGGAATTTGAAATTAATTAATTTAATATTTGAAAATCTTTGAAATTGATCAATTTAGTAGTTAAAAGAACTTCATGAAGGTATTGTAAGCATAGACAAAAAGTTCTTTCAAGTAGAAAATTGAATTTAGCTAAATATAGAAATTAAGTATTAAATGAACTTAGTTAATGAATCTAAATTCAATTTGACTTAGTGAACCTTAATGAACTAAAATGAATTAGATTGATTAAGTATAATCAACTTGGTTAAGTTAAACTAAGATAGGTTTAATGACTTATAATTAGTTTAGATTAATGAGTTAGGTTAAACCATAGACAGTAAAGGGAGTATGTTGTCTTAAATGTATGCTTGCTAAGAAAAAATGATTTTTTCATATAAGTTGGAAATTTATTTTAAAACTTACATGAATGATAAGGAACAAAGATGTTTTCATAATGAATGAATTATAAGCAAAGGAAAATAACTAATTTGACAGACAATGGAGAACTGTTTGTATCTTGGCAAGGCGATTTTTGCAGCCATGACGGTTTTACTTAGTGACTGATTAAGTAAGTTTATAAAATAAGTTTTTGTTATAAATTAACAATAATTTAGTTACTTATATAATGTATTTCTTGAGCAAATATATGGATAGTTGACCTATCCTCTAAGATGACTCTTAATCTACCCTCTATCTCTCATTGGAATTCAGATAATATAAGGTACGTAGTGACTTGTGTGTTGTTTATTAGCTAGGCATTTCTAATGAACTAATACTTAAAGACGACTTGATTAATGAGTATCGCTTATGCTTTTGTTGTATAACTTGGTCTAAGGGGCAACAACTTGGTCCAAGGAGCGACAATCCTTTCCGGAGCTGGGTGTGATAGTTAGGCGCTCAAGCCAACCCCTACCATGATGCAATAATAGTTCATAGGTGACTCGACAGGCAGCTAATAAGGAAAATGGTAATCGACGTAACGTTTACTTAAGTTTGGAGTAAAGTAACATGATTTAGTTTACGTTTATAGAATCAGTTGAACTAAAAGATGTTACAGACTGAGATAAGTAAAGCTGTGTAATTGCTGTGAACCCTAGATAAGGCTATAGTTTTTAGTGATTTGTACAGGGGATATAGATACTCAAAATGCCTATATCAACTTTCTGAGTAGTTACTATTAATCAAGACCTCTAAATTCTCAAAAGCTTGTTTCAGAATATGAGTGCTTTGGTGTTGCTTATTTCACTTTAATTTAAAGATAATAAACCATTGATTACTGCATTGCATTAGTATAAGCTTTTGTGTCATCCTATGTGTGTTTGTGTTACTATGTACTATGCTTCGGCTTATTATTCTTTCCTTTCAGGTGATGATTTTTTGATGATGATGATGATGTTTTGATTGATGATGATTGATTCGGGTGAATGTGATGACTTGAGAAGAGTTTGTTGAAGAGTGAAACGGATTAGGATCGTTAGATGTATTTTATTGTTTTTATTTTATTATATTTTTTGAAGTTGTAACTCTTTAAGGGCTTGGTAGAGCCCACATGTTTTGTAATAAGCTTTTAAGTTTGTTTTACCTACAAGAAAGGCATATGAGATACATGATGGTATGATTTGTTTTAAAGTTGGACTACTAAAAAGAGTAACTCATAGTTTTGTTTATGAGAAATGTTTTTGTAAAATTTGTTTTATCACTACTAAATCTAGTTGTTTCGACAATTTAACAAAACAATTTCAATAATTAAAAACGGCTAGCAAATGTTCACGATAAACATACCTTTTAAAGAAGTATGTGCATATAATACTTAGGTATTATACGTGACAACTATACACACTTAGATCCAGCTCTTTGGGGCATGACAGGATGAAATGGATCAATTTCAAAGTTAAGTATTTTATCAAGTACTCATAAATAATTAATTGATTAATTTCAAGGTTCAGATATCTAATATTAATCCTAATTACTTTATACCATGCATAAATATGTAGTAAATAGATGCTCCTTTTAATGTCATGACTATTATAGAAATAACGGATGGAACATATGTAAAGCCTTTCGAAATACTATTTATAAGGTATAGAACATAATTTTACATTACACAATAGGAATATTGCAGGTGTCGGTGTAAGTTATTTTCGCTAGTTACCTTTAATATACCGTACTTGACATTATTTTATAAACACGAGCTGGGCACCGAACCGCCACACAAGGGGCTCACAAATCGATCCCGCTTCATGTGGCAGTTTAAAAATCCGTCTCTGGATTTTAACGAGTGCATATATTATGTCACCAGACAGATTTTTCAAACATAAATAAATAAATATGGTGTCCGACTTTCGTAGAATTTGGAAGGAACCTGGTGGAATGTCTCTGTGATTCACTTGTCAGACTGAATTACAGCTTTTAAGAATTTGAAATTTTAACGTTTGGGGAAAAAATAACAAAAGGGTACTACAACATTTCTCAAGTAGCAATATAAATGAAAGATCATTTGTTATATTTTATTTATAGACAAGTATAAATGCACTCTCTATTCTTTTTCAAAACTACTCTCTATTATACAATTTACTGTCTATCGTGCTATGTAATCCACTCTCAATTTGGCTCTTTGGGTTTTTCCTAACGATATATTTTGCTTTCTGTAGACGTAATTGAGAATAAAGGTGTACTAGATTTTTTTTTATTTCTTAATATGGTGTCTTCTCTATTATTATGATTTCTGGTTTGACAAAATTATTATTATTTCTTAAGGATTAATTATAAAAACATGTTTGTGTTTCAGCGAATTTACAAAAGCATAAGTGTGTTAATTTTTTGATAAATAAGCGATTCGAGTTTTATAAAAGTATTAATATAATTAATTACTGTTAGAGGGATATGTGTTAGAGTCTTATTGAACAAGAAAAATTAATTTAATAAAAAATATTACTGAATAAAATAATATATTAAAATTATTTTCTAAAAAAATGAGAAAATAGAAAAAAATGTAAAATTAATTTTTATGATTAATAAAATATTGATATGTATCATTCTAAAATTATTAAATAATATTTACAATTTTATAAAAAACTGGGGTCACATATTTGTCTAAAAAATTAATACAGATTATATGTTTACAAATTAACCAAAACTCAGATCATACTTTTGTAATTAACCATTTTTGTAACGAAGTAAACTTTCATATATGTAGTAATTCGTTTTTATCGTGTTCGTTTAGTTTAAGTAAAACAGGGGATGCTCTGGCAAATGTATGGGAAAAGCCTTGGTAATGGATCCTTAGACTACCTACAGAGTATATAAGCAGTATGGTTTTTATTACTTGAACAGGGATAGAGTGGCGAATTCAATGGACTACCCTGGACCACCCTATACCAAGTTTGAGCACATAACGGTTGCTTTTGACCACTCTCCAAAAAATTTTTGAGCAAAACCCATCGGGACTTGAATGTTCTTTATTAGAGTTGCCTGAGGAGGCACGTTCTGAATAAGAGTCACAAGACAAAGAAGAAGGCTAACACTTTGACAAAGCTCTAGCCAGTAGGAAGCTACAAAAATCACTAAAATACAAAATTTTTAATCAACATTTTTGTAAAATTACAAGTCCAATCAAAAGATGTAAAAGTACTGCAACCACAGTTGTTAAAATTGCGAGTTAGATATATAATTCTACGAATTTATTATTTTATATGTTTTTTTAAATTAAAATGAACACATAAATGTTTAGATACAGATTTTATATAGAATTATCAATTTCGGTGTATGATTTTACTCATTTATGATTTTACCGGTTTTGCACGATTTTATATGATTCTACCGATTCTATCAATTTCAATTAATAGTCAAATTGCGATTTTGACAATTACAACTACTGCATGGCAAGTTACACATAGAAATGAAGACGATGGCAACACGCGTTTGGGGCACCAAGTTAAGTACAGACTAGGAAAAGAGCAGTTATAGATTTATTAGTCTAGTACTTCTAATTTTTCTAGATTATTTCATTATCAAGGAGAAATAAAAGTTGAAGTATCCAAATCTATAGGAGGCAAGCACTCATTCTATGATACTAGTGGGTATTATGACTTTATAGGATACGAGTAAATTTGTTTAAAATGTAAGCCCACCATATTTTAGGAAAATTATGTGAAGAACACCATATTCAAAGGATTGGAAAAAAAAAATTCAATGAGTGTCATAAGACGATTGAGTGGGTGAGTAACGGATAAGTACTAATATATTTTAAATAACTAATAGAAACAGTATATAGATTTCATAAGACTATCCATATAAAAAAAATTTATCAATAGAGAGTTATATGCAAATACCATTCCAAGTGGTATATCACACACCGTAAATCTTTTCTTCAAGGATTGTGAGAGCATTTTAATAAGTTTGATGTGCATTCATATATGCTCACATCTGTTTGACAATTGAATAGGCAAATGATACAGAAACTTGTACATGTGAATCCCTTATAAATAAAAGATCATTTTTACTTATAAAATTTAATATACTACACACATCACCAATAAACATTTTTAGAATTATTAGCATTATTTTAGATAAATATGCATTGGCTAAAAAGATTTCCTCAATTGATTAAGTTTCAAAACATAGTGATGTACAATTGCAAACTATATACCAACCTACATTGAAGCGAACCTTTTTTATTTTTTTCAATCCGTTGCACTTG
The DNA here is from genome assembly GCA_024138025.1 of Combretum micranthum. NCBI lineage: Eukaryota > Viridiplantae > Streptophyta > Magnoliopsida > Myrtales > Combretaceae > Combretum > Combretum micranthum. The sequence goes on from JAMXBD010000785.1 coordinate 543,546, forward strand.
TCGCATAATGAATTTGCATGTTAAGAGAAATATAATTGATTATATGTTGAAGCAACAAACTGCTCATTAATAAGATGCAACAAAAATTTTGTGTGAAGCTCTAAACTTAAGGACATTTACAACTAGCTACATGTTGATATAAGACATGGATATCCACAGACTATAACCTGCTAATATCCACAATAAATGCTATTAATACCATCAACACATACATATATTAGCGTACTTTATGCCAACAGTCATACCATAAATACTCCATAAACAACCACACATGAAATCCTACATGACATTAACATAGGATGGCTAATGGAGTTCATCTAAACACCAGCTACATCAAATTAGCAATCAAGTCTATGCCCTATCATACTATTCAACTACATAAGTAAATATATAATATAAACATAGTAGGAGTTTATGTTTCCACAAGATTTAATAAGCTAACACTAATAATTTGTTTGATAGTCCTTGCCACTAGTGTCCTCCTCATAGTTAAAAACAATGTCATATTCGGACAAATCAATGGCCATAGGAGTTTCAACTATACCAAAAAAGAGATGAGGTGAGCTAAAGCCAAGAACAATATATTAACAAACACATGCTTGTGTACAAGCAATGACAAAATCACATGCATCATATAATGCAGTAAGCAGCCATTTAATTATCTATAACATTTAGCCTAACATCTAATAAAGAGATAACTCAATACCTCGAAGCACTCATAAATATATATATATTGGTTATTAGATACTTTCCAATAACCAGACACATCCTACAACTACTCGAATCATTTCCATACATGACTGCACATGAGATACCATCATACATGGATCATCGAGATGTTGCGATAATAGCATGGATACTCTCCAACTATTACTAGCAACTATACACAAGCAACAAACATGTCATTAATGTCGAATAGTTATTTAGTTTGTTTTAATTTCTATTCTAAATATGCACAGGCACACACATAGTATACACGTACCTAGATCATTGACTCAAGTTAATCAAACTACTAGAGTAATCTAACTTGAATTACAACATATAACAAATATTTAGGCTTGTTTTCATTTCTAAACTCATTCATATATAATATTCCCTAGGATCCTCACTCTTATTCTACAGTTGATGTAGATATTTGTATATATATATATTATATTAAAGGTTTAAATTGTAATAAAAGTAAGAAAAATAGTAATTACTTGGTAACAACAAAGATCTTACGTTTTTTAAGAGGTAACATGTCTTAAATAATTAAGTTCAACAAGTTTCAAGTGTTTTTGAAAAGGATAAATCATGTTTTGAAAAAGCTAGGGTAAGTTTTATCGATGATACTTGAACATTTTGGTTTGTAACAATTTGATATCTAAAAAAATTTTGTACAAATATGGTACTTGAACTTTTTAAAAGTTTCACCAAATGTACCTTTGGACGAAATCCATTCATTTTTTTGCTAAAAAAGCTAACGTGGTAGAAAAATAATTAAAAAATTATTTTTTCATCCATGTTAGCAATTTTTTTTTGCTTTCTCTCTCTCACCTCATTCTCCCTTATTACTCAATTTCTCTCTCTCTCTCTCTCTCACCTCAACGCAAATACCACCATCACCACTACCATCATTGTGACACCGTCGCCACCCACAACTATGCTATCTTCACGTTTATCCTCTCGTTGTATGGACTGAAACTAAACTCCACCTTCATGCCTCCTGATATCGACTCCTTCAGTTGTACTAATGGCAAGTACATTAATGATGATGACTATAAGTACCTTTCTTCTTCACTCTCCGATATTATACTTTTTTGCCTGTATTGAAATAGTATCGGAGGTGGACTCAGGATAAATGGGACTCAAAAGGGTCAAACTCAAGGTTAGAGTTGGAGGAAGAGTCGGTGATGGTTCAGGTTTGGTGGTTTTGTCAGGGTTGGATGTAGCTGTGGGATGAATGGCAGGCGCAGCTTAAGCATGTGGGGTTTGTATTAAAGGAGTGGAGGGAAGGATACGAGTAGAGTGTGGTGGCCATGAGTGAGGTGAGCTCTGAAGTGAGCTCTCTTCTCACTAGTTTTGCTTTATAGTGCTATTTTATCGTCATTTTTGTGATAGATAAGGTTTTATGTTTTCTCAATGTATTTGGTTTTCTTTTGTGGACATTGGCATTGGTGTTAGAGGAGTTAGCAACAATGTCACAGTGATGGTGGTGGCGTTGGTGGTGGCAATGGTAATGTTTGTGTTAGGGTAAGAGAGAGAGAGAGAGAGAGAGAGAGAGAGAAGAATGAGGGAGGGGGGAGTGAAAATAAAAATAAATAAAATTGCTGATGTGGACCAAAAAATAATCATTTAATCATTTTTTCTGCCAAGTTAGCATTTTTAATAGAAAAATGGACAGATTTCATCTAAAGTTACCTTTGATGCAACTTTTAAAATGTTGAGGTTTTGTCTTGGTACAAATTTTTTTTTAGATACCAAAAACTACAAACCAAAAAGTTTAAGTACCATCGATGAAACTTACCCAAAAGGCTGTATTGTACAAAACCTTTAACACAAGCTATACAAAGAGATCGTGTAGAAAGTTGTTTGGAAGCAGAAAGTATTTTGCAATGTGCATAAAATTCAACACAAATAATGCAGGGAGGTTGTGTAGAAAGCTGATTGAAGACAGAAAGTATTTTTCAATGTAAACAACTTTCAACAGAAGCCTTGCCAAAAAGTCGTGTAAAAAGAAAAATATAATTACCATTGTACACAACCTCCAATGCAAGCAATATAGGAAGTCGTAAAGAAAACAAAAATGGGGTAACTTGCACGGAATTTAAAATTCCATTCTTTTCCTTGTTACAAACATGAAAATTTAATTAAACTCAAACCCAACCTCTTTTATATGCTTGTTCGCCCATTTCCATTAACATTGCAAAATAAGGTCATAACTTTTGTGAAAATTCTCATTATCATACAACAAAGTCTATTAATTCTTTACATTCACAAAATTCATTTCCTTCCCCATTAGTGATTCCACAAAATATCCCAAATGAATGTTGTTCTCTCGTCTAAAACTTAAGAATAACACCAATGTGTTAAGATCTTTGCTTCTAAGAGTTCTTTTGTCAGAAAAGTATTAGGAAACACAAAGGTGATTTCACTTACAGTATTTCACTCCTAGAAATTTCAAGAATTCTTATTGTTGATTGAGACAAAAGACGAATTTTCTGCAAAAAAAATAAAAATAAAATAAAATAAAATAAATGAGAGAATGCAATAAGTGAAAGAGACAATTATTCCTATAGATTTAATACGTTGGTAACCAACGAAGGTGCAAATTTACCCTATTTAATTATACTAATTTACTACCTTGCCCCATAATTTATTGTTTTATTATTTCTTTATTTATTCCTCTTTTTCTTTCATTTTAGGTAATTTCTTTTTGTATAGATAATGAAATGTGAGTAAAACCATATAAAAGGGACATGAAATAATTATGGAGTTTTACATACAAAGTTTTGAACAGAATGGTAGATTACAAAATTCCATTGTGTGATTTATCTCTAGTCCATATCTCAAATATACCATTACATCTAAATGATTGGGAAAGACATATAAGGATTTTGCAAATACTTGAAAATTTTCATGGTTGTATAAAATCGTATGTGAATTTACAACCCAAGCATGTATTTATCTATTCTATAAGCTATAAATGTATTCATAAATATTATATTTATGGCGCAATATCATATTACAAGTATGTGTATTGAAATGAAGTGACTAGAATATGGTTAGCTAATGATAGGGAATTACCAAACATTCATCTTGTTGTAATGACTTTAGATCCTCGTTCAAAGTAGAAGTGCTTACTACATTTTTAATTTATATTCTTAGTCCATTGATAAAATTTATGATATAGGAAATGCTTATGAAAATGATTTATCGCCACAATTCATGAAGTGACCTAGCTCGCGAATGATGTTATTTTCTCAATTTTTGTTTACATATGATGGTTTTCGATCATTTCCTTACCTCGCATTACTACATAAAGGAGCTTATTTAGTGGACCCTCCTTAGATGGATCTTTGACTTTGAGATTGAAAATTTGTAGGGGTAGATAGGAAGCGGGTCCTATATGGTACTCGACAATTATTCAGTCATTGCTTTTAAGTTCGATGGTGATGTATGTGTTTGTGACTTCAACATCATGGTATGTATAGAGACATATAAAGATATCCGACAAGTTTTAACAGCTTCAATGTTAAGGGTTTTCATTGAGAAAACATTTTGTACGGTTGGACTATTTGGACTACCAGAAGACCAATCTATCAACTATGTCTATTGAAGTGCACGCTTGTGTTACAGGTAAAAAACGATGAATAGGAAAAGGGAACTATGTGGCACATTTAGCTCACAAGATGACTGTTTTAGTGATTTAAATATATTAAATGAAAACACATGTGGGTCAAATCTTAGATGTATACAAGGAAGGTAGAAATGATGAAAATTTATTGCTTCTGTCAATTTAAATTACATGTAACCATTAGGTAATTCCACATCTAGATATTGTTTTATTCCTCATGTGGGTCAAATCTTGGATGTATATAAGTAAGGTAGGAATGGCAACAAATTACTTCTTTTATCAACTAGATTATGTGTAACCCTTAGGTAATTCCACAACTTTATAATTTTTTTTTAATTTTTTTTTCAACACTTTATGTAAAGGTATTAGTACTACCATCTTTAATTTTTTGCACAGGCTATACCTTTTTTTTTTCTTTTTTATTTTAAGGGGAGTAATACTCCTTTATTTACTTTCATTCTTAATCAGCAAGTCACATGTACAATAAGTAAGGTTGTATATCTCCCTCTTATTTTTAAGAACCTATCAATTTATATTAATAAAATTACATTGTAAGTCCTATCCCTATATATTAGGACTTGCCAATAAAATAAATGAACTAGTAAAGATTTGTCAATACATGGTCTAACTAAAATACATGTTGGACATTATTGGGGGTTAAGAAACAAATCCAAGCAATAGATGATCTAAATGTGGAATTATGGGCATTATATTAGGGTTTAGAATACAGTTGGAGAATAGGAATAAAGCCATAAAAATCAAAATGGATTCTATGGCTGTAGCTTAAATGATCACTGAAAACTCATTTATAAAAAATCAATATTATAGTGTTCTCTTCTTTTGTAAGGTAATTTTTCATTGGTTTGAGGATGCAATCATCATGCAATCTTGTTGGAGATGAATGTAATGGCGGATGTTTTGGCTAAGAGTAGTAAAGACATGGCTTGGAAGGAGGAAGCTATACCTTTTGTATCCTCCTAAAACTTTAGTTTGTAGGAATTTTTGCCCCAGTTCGAGGGAAAATGTAAGTAGTGAAGTAAGGTGTAAGAAACAAACCTTATGTGGCATCAAGCAAAGAGTCAAGTACCCATGTGGTTGAAAATGTCACTCTTTTGTAAGTTTAGTTCTTATAAATGAATAAGTGGTTTTAATTACCAAAAGAAAAAATTACATATTCATGATATCGAGTTTGATGAGTATGACACAATGATGAAACAAAATATATAATGTTGGAAAAGGGAAAATGGAAAATTGGCTAATTTTGTGGTCGAAACCACCAAAACCATATGTTTGCAATTAGAATTGGAATGAGGGCAGGTAAGCTCCAATGCCTCCTATGGAAACACTGCAATCCAATGGGTCTAAAAGGGTTGAGCTAGGGATTTTCATGCATGGTGGTCAAAAAGAAATAGTTTTCGATTACCTAACAAATTTATTTCTATTAAAAAATTGCATGTTTAATCTTGATTTGAGTTGTGCTCTTGGAAAACTTTTAAGAGTTATAAGCTGTAATTTTGATTGGCGGCAATAAGCTGCAATGCAAGTGGTTGCAGAGATTATAATTAGTTTAATGTATTGAGTTTAACTTAACAAAATAAAATAAGAGGAAAATTGAGCCAAGTATCATTGTATCCATTAGGATTAGCTGTACGAGACAGCAGAGAAAGAGCTAGAGAGAGGACAACAGACTTAAAAGCATGTCCTGTTGTTAATTCAATTAGTTGGGGCAACCAATCACATCAAAGTCACTAACTCCCAAAGATAATCGTGTCTGTTCTTTGTGAGACCGTGACCTGTTTGAGATATCTCCTAACCATGTGTCTGTATTATCTTAGTGTCATTACCTTAACCATTTCCACCAGCGCTACTACATCTGACACGGTCCATATCACCCGTCCCTTCAAAATTGCTTAATTTAATTTCGTCCATTAACAAGTATGTTTTGGGACATTTGTTAAACATTTATACAAATTACAAAAATAAAAAAATAATAAGAGAGATAGAATTTTTGGCAAAATAAATAATTAAGTACTTATATTTTGGAATTAATTAATTTAGTATCTGAATATTAAAAATTAATCAATTTAATACCTAAAAAATGTTTTCATGTACATTAATAGTGCATCCATTATATTAATTAGAAAGTCACGTAGGATGATGGTCTTAGCCAATTCGAGTTAGGTACTATTGGTATGCATGAAAAGTTATTTTTAATACTAAATTAACCAATTTTAAAATTCAAATACCTAATTGCATATCTTGCCAAAATTCAGGTTTTATTCGTGATATATATCTAAAAACAAAGAAAAATTTTCTAAAATATCATATTGTACTTTTTTGAAAATTATAATATTTTTTTATGAAAAGTAATATAGAAGTTATAAAATTGATCGATTTTACTTGTTTCTAATTACAATGTGGACACTAATCAATAAGAGATTAAAATTTGTTGTCTCTATCTTATCTCCATAACTAAAAATTTGTTATATGTTTATAAAGTGATAATAATTATTACTTTATATTAACTTTTTTTTTATTTTTTAAATTTATTTAAAACGTGATAAATATTTGTATGCTGGTACAATCATAACCACGTTATTCATCCCCTCGATAAGCTTCTTGAAGGATTGAGTCGTGGCTTATCCGCATACTTGTAAAGTTGTTGATGTAAGAAGACAAAATATATTAAATCTCACTTCAGCAACTTAAATAAACATGTTGTCCATCCTAACTTTAAGTACATCTCAATCTTTCATTTTATTACCTTTTTTCTTTAAACACAATTTGCCAAGATTTGGCATGGCTTATATTGTTTGTTTTATGCAACATTTGTTTCATATTGTTACGAAGCCATAAATATAGAGAGGGGGGGCATTATTATGGGATCATTTGAGGCGACACTAGTGGGAAGGCACATGGTCATGTGAGAATTGAGAGAAAAGTGCCTTAAGTGATGTAAAAGTTCTTTTATGTGACTTTATGATCTTTTAAAGTGTCTATTGATTAGTCAAAGATAACATGTCTTGTCAAATTTATAATATCTTGACTTCTACAAAGAAACTTATGTGGGTGTTTACATGTCATATTTTGCACTTTAAGATTGAATTAATAGTCATTGAAGTCCTCTCCAAAGGAGGGATGCCAAACTACTATGAAAAACTGTTTTTTTTTTTTTTAAATAAATTAAAAATTGATTTTAAAAGTAAAATTGCTAATAATATGATAAGTGCTATGTTGCCTCGTTAAGTATCAAAAATGAAAAAAAAAAAACCATTACTCTTTTAGATTAAATATTTAGTATGTCTATTTTTTACTACTTAATTATTATGCATTAAATTTTATTAGGACTTATATCCCTTCATTTTTATTTTTACAGTTTTCATCTATTTACAAATTTAAATTTAATTGCCAAAGTTTAGTACGGTAAAAACCTGCTTACAAGAAAAATTTTGAACATACTAAAGCATTGTAATTCAAATTGATATAGTCCATTGACCGTGTAATGTAATCTTTTATTGACCTCTAATTCAAGTTAGTCTACTGTAAATGAGGCCAGAAGGTTGGAATGCAAATATATACCATTTGGCCAAAAATATTATTATTAACTTAATTATAAAAAAAATTAGTCTAAAAAATTATTAATTGTTTCAAACACAATTAGAAGAAATCTGAACTGTTCACTAATGTAATGACATCCATTCTATTATAACTAAAAAAAAACCATAGAGTCTTCACACACACATATATTTGTACTTTTATTTGTATCTTCTATTTTTATTCGGATCTGATAACTCACTTTTAAAATATGTGCATCACATCACTAATTACGTTTTTAATTTAAAAAAAAAAAGCCTTTTGGTTGTTGCTCGGTAACATTTTATTGGTTGCTGATTCATTAAAATTTCAGTGCTGTTTTATCATTGGTTTGAAATAAGGTGTTTAGTGAAAAGGAATACTAAAGTGGTAGTGAAAAAACACAAATATAAAATATAGAGCAGACGCATATAAAATATAGATAAAATCTGTATAAAATATGTATAAGATAGAGATTAAAAACCAAACACAAACTAAAGGCTTCACTTCAAAACTTAGAGAAGAAGGATTGTAATTTCTAAAGTGATAGAATAAAATAGAAAATCAAAGAAGTATGGAAAATCATATAGGATCTGCTTGATTTTATTTATTTATTAATTTTGAAAGACCTTAAAATCAGCATTGCTAAGAACAATTGATTTATTAAATAAATTGTAAAGGTATTTGTGAAATCATATTTGAATGGAGAAAATAGAGAATGATAACAATAACTTTTGTGAAAGGTCATAGAAACTAGACATCACATGCACAGAACGTCGTCTAACAACATAAGTTGCCTACTATAAATAAAAGCAATTAATAGTCCACAGAAAGATCAATTTGCATGCTGTACTGAGACAAGGAATAACACAATCTCGACATTTGGTCAGAATAACCCTAACATTTGCTAAATACTATATAAAGCTAATAAAATAATTATAATAATATTAGTAATGACTTAGGAGAATAACCTATTTTTGTAACATGTGGTCTATGCATGGACAACGCAGCTCCGACCTTTACTTTTTCCGTAAAGAGATACCCAAAATGTCCTTTGTTTTGACATAAGCATTATTACGTTTCTTGGAGGTAAGAAACCCCTTTACAATATTGTTAAACAGAATCAATTAAAAAGCTTGTTGAAAAGTATACTAAAATTATGAGTAAAAGATAGGTGAACTTTGCCTATCTATATCAGGTAGACTTTTCATTAAGAATTTATTATATGAAAAAATAGTATCACATATGGGATGATTGTGGTACCGTATTTTTTATAGTAAACCTTTAATGGAGGATTTTAGCAAAGATAAGTAATTCAAAAGTAAAGATTGAATAAAATAACTTGAAATTTTAAATGAAGTTAATGCCGTTCTAAAAATAGATCCTTCATTCTAAATTTTAGTTGTTTCACATTCGATTAGTATCATTTGGTGCCCAAATTGCACTTGCCCCGAAAACAACGGAAAACAAATGAGCTGTAAATCTGGAATTGGGTACATAATAAGTCAATTTAATGATAAGAAATTAAAAGAAAAAAAAAAAAAAACGGGGGACAGGAAGGCAAAGAATACTTAAAGTAAAAAATTCGAAAGTAATAAATTGTAAATGAACTCAAAACGAAGAGTGAAGGGGTATTTGACATTTAAACCAGACACCTAAAATTTGAGCGGTCTTTTCCTTTCAGAGATTACTTTGTTTTATCACGATCCAGTGACGATCTAAAAAAGACGTAGGGAGAATTATGTTTTATTTAGAACTCTATGTGTTAATTATTCTAGCATAGCGTGAACAAACAATAAATAGCACCCTTCAAGATCAATATGCAAGGAATTTAATATCAAACAAGGTTCACTTAATATAAAGATAAAAACAATCAACAGAAAAAAAAATGATAAATCACAATAATTAGGTTACAATTAATAAGCCAAAGAGTTTCAATTAAACACTTTATTAGATAGTGTTTTATTACATTGAAAATAATACATGAGGGTCTCATTCAAATGGTCTCTTAATACTGTTAAAATGGCACTTAAAACTTTCACTTTATGCTAAAAAGGGGTAAGTTACTTGAGAGCCTCTAGTAGGGTCTCTTGTAGCTTTGTTAGAAACTAGGGACAGAGTCATTTTGATGCCTTTGATGGCTCATCTAAATGCTTAATGTTCAATCACACATTACTTATCTTATAGGTCATCAAACAAACTGATAGACGCTAGTCAACTTGGCACACAAGAAGCTTATTGGACCTACTTCACCTACCCATTCAATCTCAGGGGTACAATAGCTAATTGGCTTAGCATACTAGCTCAAGTCAGATTTAGAAAAAATTTTACTTGGCCTAACTTGCCAACCAATTGATTCCTTCCTAGCTAGTCTAACTCACCATGACAGAGGTTCCCTTATTCAACTAAGGCTTAGGTAAAGACTCAACATAATTTAATTTGCTACAAAGTCCTCTCCTAGCTCAAACTTAGTGAAGACCTTGTATAGCCCAATTCGCCACAATGGGCTTTATCTAACTCGAGTTTAGTAAAGGCCTAGCACGGTCTAATTAGCTAAAATAAGCCTCTTCTAGCTTCGGCTCATCAAAGACATAATTGATCTAAATCACCATGAGGGGCTTTTCACATCTCAGGCTTAGTGAAGACCTCACATGATCTAACTCATCATAATGGCACTTTTCTCAACTCAGCATAAGTTCAATAAGACTTAGTATTTTCTAATTTAGAATAATGACCATCTTTAATAGTTTTTATTTAAAATTTAACAAAGGCCAAGTTAGCCCAACTTGCTAATTCATCAAATACACCTTAGGCATATTACCCTAGGGGCCTAACACTAACCTAGCTCTAGAACTATCCTTACCTAGTAGCTTAACTCTCACTTTAGGAAAGGCTCGATTGAAAGATGAACATAGCTACATGACCAAAGTAGCCCACCTAAACCAAGAAAACTAACTTAACATCTAATGAAGGCTCTATATAACCTAGTTTTTACTCTTTTATAAGATATTCCACGATTCAAACACTACCACTGTCTGGCAAACATTATCACACATCATTGAAGCATCTTGCGAAGAATTTGAATACCCTTAAACAAATCAGCTACCTTCTAACTAGACCTTTCCAATAAGAATCAAATTTCTAAACTATATATTGAAACTCTATCTGCCTATGGATGCACGAAGGCCTAAACAAAGTTGTCACTTCTTGTTGACTAGCTACCAACAAGACTGGGGAGTGATGCTTATGGGGCAAATCATCAATCCTAAAATTAGCCCATTGAAACTCTACAAGACACTCCCCTTACTATCCTATAGGAACTAGAGATTTAGAAAGATGTATTCCATGAAGCATTGAACCATATCATCTTATAACTACATCTATAGCATGCAAATTCTACACATGGAACAAACCCTTCTTGGTAACCAAGATGACCTTACTCTCTCATACAATCATCATATTGTTACTATATTCTCGTTACTCTTAAATCTTCCATTGATTCAAGCATCAAAGTTCTTAGGTTGGGGCCACCCCTAGAGCTCCATCACCTTTAAACTTGCATACCTAACTTGTTTAAGCCTACTTTAACCATAATGTTAAAGGATCCATTAGACCAAGCGCAACAAACTCTACTGAGAATACAATACAAACAAACTTAGATTGAGATATATGCTTTCAACCAATTCATTAACTTCTTAGTAATCAAAGAAGTAACCTATCAAAATAAAAAAAAGGGGTTTAAAAACAAAAAGGAGAGTTGCATAATATATATATATATAATTAATATTTTAAAATATAAATAGATAGAACTTATCTCTTAAATAAGTTTTTAATTATTGCATTGAACTATGGAATATGGAGAACACAAAGTTTTAATTTGTGAATTACTGGTATTGAATTTTAAGCTTTGTTAACTAAAATTATACTTATGTTCTTGATTTGTTGGTTTTATTGTTATTTAATTTGTTGATTTGCAATTATTGAATATAATTATATTATTTCACTTGTTAATTTAAAATTTTTAAATGTAACTATGAAATAAAATGGTTTATGTCTTTATGGTTATAATTGAAAATTTGGTTAACTGTAACTTTTTGTTAACCATTATGTTAAATGGTTAAAAACTGGGAAAAAAACTGAAAAAATGATTAACTATTGAGATGGTTAACTATTAATAATGAACCGGTTTCAAATTAAGATATTAAAAACCAATCATTTCAATTCAGTTTAAAAGAAGAGATGATAGATTGGTTAACCGAACTATGATCATCCCTACTTTGAACTCACATTTACTACTTGCGCAGGCTTACTTTACCCATAGTGTTAAAGGATCCATCAAACCAAGGGCAAGAGTCTCTATGAGAATACAATACCAACAAACCTAAATTGAGATATTTGTTCATGTCCAACCAATTTATTAACTTCTTAATAGTCAAGAGAGTAGCCTATCAAACTAAAAAGGGTATAAAAGCAAAAGGAGATGGGGATAGTTATAAAAAACCAAACATCAATTGTATTTTCTAATTTCTTCTCGCATGATGTGCAAGAAATGGCATTCATGGAACCTATTGACTTATATGCCGCCAGCTTTGGGATTTATGTCGTTAGCCTTGAGGCCAACATTGTTTTCATCATCAATTTGGAAATGATTTCCGAGAGCATAGGTGGTTAAAGCCTAGCTTAAAGCCGTTGACCTTCACTGTGTAAGTTACCGATGTACTAAGGAAAGTCGCCAACAGAGGCTAAAATTGGCTGATGGATTTAGGCTACTAGCCTTTCTATTTAGCTTATAACATGTATATGTGTGTGTGTGTGTGTGTGTTGATTTTTAAGGTTTTTTGAGAAATTTTGAGTTTTTAGATCTGCGAGATCATTTGTACACATCCTTTGTAATTCCTTCTTCAACACTAGTGGATTCCTCTCTCCTTTGCTTGTGGCTTTTCCCCATTTAGGTTTTTCATCTAAAATTCTATGTGTTCTTTACTTTTCTATTTTTTTTTCAATTATTTGTCTTATTCAATCATAAGAAGTGGTATCAGAGCCCAAGGTTCTGGGTTTTTTGTTTCTTCTACAATGGTGATAGTAAAGTACAATATTCCGTTGTTCGATCAAAGTACAATATTTTCTCTATGGCAAGTCAAGATGAGAGTGGTGTTAGCACAAATGGATTTGGATGATGCATTTTAGGGTTTGACAAGATGCCAGCATCTTAGTCACCAGAAGAACAATTACATAAGGGTCGTAAAGCCCTTTCTCAAATTTATCTTCATTTATCAAATCAAATTTTATAGGATGTGTTGAAGGAGAAGATAGTTGCAGGGTTATAGTTGAAATTGGAGTAGCTATGTGTGACAAAGAGTTTGACCAGTAAATTACATTTGAAACAACATCTATAATCACACAAGTTAACTAAAGGTAGGTCTCTAGAAGATCACTTGACCATTTTTAAAGAAAGTGTTTCCAATTTGAAAACTTTAGAGGTTAAGTATGATGAAGAGGATTTGGCTTTAATTCCATTGTGTTCGCTATCTCCTTCATATTCGAATTTTAGAGACACGATCTTGTATAGTCGTGATTCTCTTATAATGGAAGAGATGTATGATGCTTGGTGTCTTTTGAGAAGATGAAACACTTGATTATTGGATCCAAGCCTCAAGTAGAGGGTCTTGTTTCTTGTGGTAGGAGTCAAGAACACGGTTTTAGAAATAATGTAAGGGAAAGGTCAAAGGCTTTAAATCGAGATAAGGACTATATGTATTGCAAGAAGAAAGGACAAATTACATCAGAATGCTATAACTTACAGAATGAATAAGAAAGCTACTCATAATTAGAAGGGGAAACAACTAGAAAAATCTACTGAAGCTGATGTTACTAAAGACTACAATGCTGGTGATCTTCTTGTTGCTTCTAATGATGATCCTCAAACCAATGAGGACTGGATTTTAGAATTTGGTTGTACTTTTCATATGTGTCACAATCGAGACTGTTTTTTCCACATATGAAAAGGTTTCCAAAAGTGTTGTCCTTTTAGAAAACAATGCTTCTTATAGGGATGCAGGAATTAGCACTATAAAAAATAAAGATGTTTGATGGTGTTGTCAGGACTCTTGGTGATGTGAGAGATATTCCTGACTTGAAGAGAAACTTAATTCTTTTGGTATTCTTAATACTAAAGGGTACAAATATACTGGCGAAGGTGGACTACTGAAGATCAGTGAAGAATCTCTTGTGATGATGAAGATGATGAAAAAGACTGCTAACTTATATGTTTTATAAGGTTCTGTTATTGCATGTGATGTAGCCATCACTTTTTCTTCCCTATAAGATGAGAATGCTATTAGACTTTGGCATATGCGTTTAGGGCATAGGAGTGAAGCTGGTATGGCTGGACTGACTAGAAGAGGACTGCTTGATGGGTAAAGCATCAACAAGTTGAAGTTCTATGAACACTGCGTATTTGATAAGTAGAAAAGAGTCATATTCACCACAGGTACTTACAACACCAAAGGTATTTTGGATTATATCCATTCTAATCTATGGGGACTGTCTAGAGTACCTTCAAGTGAAGGCGCTATCTATATGCTGACCATCATTAATGATTTCTCCATAAGAGTATGGGTACTTTTCCTGAAACAGAAGAATGATGTTTTATCCACATTCAATGAGTAGAAGACGATGATTAAGAAACAAACTAGAAAGTAGGTAAAGCGTCTTCGCATAGATAATGGTCTTGAATTATGTTCTAATGATTTCAATGTTTTGTATAAGTCAGAGGGAATTATTAGACATCTAATAGTTCCTGGTACACTTTAATAAAATGGGGTAGCAAAACGGATGAATAGAACCATTATAGAGAAAGTTAGGTGTATGTTGTCTAATGCTCAATTAACGAAGTCATTCAGAGCTGAACTAACTTCTATAGCATGTTATTTAATTAACACGTCTTCATCTATAGCTATTGAGAAGAAGACTCTATTAGAGGTATGGTCTGGTACTCCAACTGATAATTTAGAGTTGAAAGTTTTTTTGTTGTCCTGGCTATGCTCATGTAGATAATGTGAAGCTTGAAGTGCATATTTCTTGGTTTTAAACCTGGAGTCAAGGCATATAAATCATGGTGTCCTGATTTGAAGAAAGTCATTGTTAATAAGGATGTGATTTTTTATGAAGCATCTATGTTATTTGACTTGTCTTCTATAACTTCATCTGATAAAGTACAACAGAAATCAAGCATGCATGTGGAGTTTCAGATTGATTCAAGGTCTACATCACAGTCTACTTCTCAGCCTAGAGCACAAACATAGGATAGATCTGTCTCTACACGATCACAACAGCAGTATTCCATTGCTAAAGATAGACTCAGGAAAGAAATTGACCTCTTTAGAGATATGCAGAGGCAGATCTTATAGCTTATGCTGTTAATGTAGTAGAGGAGATTTATTCTAATCAAGAGCCATCTATTTACTTAGAAGTTGTGAATTTTAATGATTCTAGTAAGTGGATGATTGCAATGCAGAAGGAGATGGAATCCCTTTATAAGAATGGAACTTGGGATTTAGTGAAACTTCCTAAAGGGAAGAAGACTATTCATTGCAAATGGGTGTTCAAGAGAAAAGAAGGAACACCAGGAGTTGAAGAGTCTAGATATAGAGCAAGACTTGTTGCAAAAGGTTATATTCAGATACTAGGTATTGATTTCAATGATGTATTTTCTCCTATTGTAGAACACAGCTCTATTAGAGCATTAATTGGTATTGTTGCTTTACATAATCTTGAGCTTGAACAGCTGGATGTGAAGACAGCTTTATTATATGGAGAGCTTGATGAAGACATTTACATGCAATAGCTAGAGGGCTTTATGGTCTCAGGAAAGAAGGATTATGTTTGCATGTTGAAGAAATCATTTTATGGTTTAAAGCAATCACCCAGACAGTGGTATAAAAGGTTTGACTCATTCATTACTTCTCATGATTTAAGAAAAAGTAATTTTAAGTGTTGTGTGTATTTTAAGAAATGTAAAGATGGGTCTTTTGTTTATCTACTCTTATATGTTGATGACATGTTTTTTGCAACCAATGATAGAGGAGAGATTGAGAAGGTTAAAAATCATTTGAGCAGAGATTTTGAAATGAAAGACGTGGGAGTAGCAAAGAAGATACTTGGGATGGAAATCATGAGGGATAGAAAAGAAGATACGTTGCACTTCAGTCAGAAGGCATACTTTGAGAAGATTCTGTATAGGTTTAATATGATGAATGTTAAGCCTATTAGTACACTTTTAACAGCACAATTCAAATTGTCATATGTTTTATATCTATAGTCAGATGATTGAGTTAAATATATGAAAGAGTTCGATATTCTAGTGCTATAGGATCTCTTATGTATGATATGGTTTGTACACGTCAAGATTTATCATATGTTGTGAGTAATATTAGTAGGTATATAGAAAATCTTGGTAAAGAACACTAGAGAGTAGTTCAGTAGATTTTAGATACTTAAGAGGTATTACTAATCTTTATCTATAGTTTAGTAGAACTAGAGATGGAATTATTGGTTTTGTGGATTCTAATTTTGCTGGAGATTTGGATAAGAGAAGATCTCTCACAGGTTATATTTTTATACTTAGTGGTTGTGCTATTAGTCGGAAAGCCACTTTGCAAGCTACAATTGCTTTATCCACAACTGAAGTTGAATACATGGCCATTAGAGAAGCTCCTAAGGAAGCTATTTGGTTAAAAGTGTTATTTGGAAAAATCAGTGATAGCTTGAAGATTGTAATAGTCTTCTGTGACAGTCATAGTGCAATCTGCCTTACCAAGGATCAAATGTATCATGAGAGGACGAAGTACATTGATGTTGGTATCATTTCGTTCGTGTGTTATTGCTGATGGCGATACTCTTGTAGTAAGGTTAGTACTCAAGATAACCCTATTGATATGATGAAAAAAATACTTCCTCTAGCCAAGTTTAAACACTATCTAGACTTGGTTGGTTTTAAACTTGGTTGGTGTTGATTGTTGATTGATCTCCTTTAGGGTTTGTGGAAGAAGAGGAGAATGATTTGTTCTATGTGTTGAATATTGGATTTTGTTGATTTTGCTTCTAATTTATGTCAAGGTGGAGTTTGTTAATGTGTATGACTTAAATTCATGTACATCGCTAGCTCTGGACCTATACTGCCAGCCCTGGATTTACGCCGTTGGACTTGGAGTCGACCTTATTTTCATCATCAATTCAAAAATAATTTTCGAGAGCAAGGGTTGTTGAAGGTCGGCTCAAAGCTACTGGCCTTCATTGTGTACACTACTGGTGTACTAAGGAAAGCCACTGGCCTTTTGATTGGCGTTGAGGCTAAAATTGGTTGGCGTCCGCCGACCTTTCTATCCAGCTTACGACATATATATGTGTGTGTGTGTTGTTTTTTAGGGTTTTTTGTGAAGTTCTGAGTTTTTAGATCTACAAAATCATTTGTACACATCCTTTATAATTCCTTCTTCAACACTAGAGGATTACTCTCGCATGTGACAGTGGTTTTTTCCGATTTAGGTTTTTCATGTAAAATTTTATGTGCTCTTTACTTTTCTGTTTTGTTTTTTGCCATTGTTTGTCTTATTCAATCATAATAGAACCAATAATATTCAATAAGGTTAACTCCATAGTTCATGCCACATCTGAACAACCTAATTTTACAAAATTCAAACTACCGGAATTGCAGTGCTTAAAGAGATCACAACTTCTTCTTCTTCTCCTCCCCCTCCCCCCTCTCTTTGAAATCATATAGATATATGGTTGAAATCCGTCAATTCTTTTGTTGAAGCTTCTAATTTTCTACCTTTAGAGGGATACATGGAATATATTAGTTTAATAAGCATGTTTATTTTTCATTTTAGAGTGAGAAGTTCTTCTCATGAAAAGGAACTGAAAGTATCGAAAGTGCTTTTAAGACAATATCATATGCTTCAAAGATGGTAAATGTGCAGATTGCAAGAACTTGAAAGAAATTGAAGAGAGACAAGCTACACTTGAGACTATGTGAATAACGTAGTGCATATTCAACAAGTTGTGAATGCACAATAACTGGAGTTGTTTAAACCGATGGATACACTTTCATTGGGGTTGTTCAAGCCATTTGTGATAGCTATTAGGTTTTAATAAAGTGCTATTTTATTAAGGTATTGTATTGGCTTTAAGATGTTTATACTAGAAGTGCGCACGGATCGGTTTGGTTTAGTTTTTCCTAAAACAAAACCAAATCATAATTTTATGGTTTGGTTTTTTTCCATCCCAAACCAAACCATTAATAATGGTTTGGTTCGAATTAGAAATTTTTTTAATCATTAAATAATGGTTTTGTTCAATTTGGATTACAGATTATTTGTTCTAGTTTTTTTTTTTACATTTGTGTAGATACTTAAATATTTATATTATTTTACAAAGTTTTTATTATAAACTACGATAAAATACTTTATGAATTCATCATACTTTTAATTTATAGTTCTATGTAAAATCAATTATCCACCAATAAAATACATTCACCAATTAATACATAGTAAGTCATAATTTATTATTTTAAATAAAACCATTAAATCAATTATCTACCAATGAATTTAGCTAAAATAAAAAAATTCATCTATCAACAAAATTTATCAACAAATAAAATTATCTACTAATAAAATATATTAAATAATTAATACATAATAAGAGATTATAACTGAATAAATAAATTCATGCTTTATAAAGTTAAAAGCTGTTAAAAAAACAATGTTAATCATCAATAAAAAAATACATATCATGAGCCTATAAATTTTTTTTATGACGAATGAGTTGATTTTGATCAATATTCGGCAAATAATAAATATTAAATGAAATCATATAAACATATAGTAAAATATTATTATATTTTTCTAAAACGGTTTGGTTCGATTTTACGGATTGATTTGGTTTACCTTCCAAACCAAACCATAAATTTATGGATTTGTTCGGATTGAAAAATTTTTAAACCAAACCATTAAAAGAACCATATTTTTAGTTTGGATTAGTTTGGTTCCGTTGGTTTTTTTTTTTTTTTTTTTTTTTTACCTACCCCTAGTTTATATAGCTCTTCTACTAGATAAGATAACAAGTTTGGATAGAAAGATTTCATGAAGGGGGTGATTAATGCAAGATCATTTATCACATTATGTTTGTTATAAAACAAAAGACATGGTCAAACAATAATAGCAAGTGTAAAAGTAAAGAACACATACAGATTTTACGTGGAAACTCTTTTGGGAAAAACCACGGGCAGAGGCGAGAGAAGAATCACACTATGTCAAAATAAGAGTACCAGGATTTGAGAGGATACAAATGAAAAGCTCTCAAAACTCTCCAATGAAATTTTTGTGTATATGATATGTTGTATATAGAAACCCTAAAAACAACACATATATATATGTGTGATAAGGATAATTGACATAATGACCTAAATTATGACACTTAATTATGTAATCAATGAATAATAAATACCTGAATTATGATCGTTAAATGTATAATGAATGAATAATAACTATATAGTCAAGTATTTATTCATTAACATTTAACTATGAGAGTCGGTTACAAAAATCGGGTCACAAACTCCAACAATCTCCACCTTGACACAAATTCTGGAGTAATAAACACAAAATTCAGAATCAAATAGTAGAAACTCCAATCTTCAACTTTGAAACCAAAAAGCATTCTCTAAACTTTGATAAACACTCTCTTCCACAAATTCCATAAAGGAAACAATCAGCAACTGACACTTAGCAAGTTTAAGCAATGCTCAAACTTTGCTATTGGAAGTGTCTTTATTAGCATATCTGCAGGGTTGTCATGAGTACTCACTTTGTTCATAGTGATATCTCATCGAGCAACTATATCACGTACAAAGTGATATCGAACGTCGATGTGTTTTGTTTTGTCATGGAACATTTGATTCTTAGTCAAAGTACTGTAGATATCTTCAAATCACTAAGCTCAACAAACAACCCTTTTAATCATATAGCCTCTTTAATTGCCTTTGTAATAGCCATGTATTCAACCTCTATAGTGGATAGAGCAACAGTAGCCTGTAAGGTGGCTTTCTAACTAATAGCACATCCACAAAGAGAGAAAACATACCCAGTAATATATCTTCTTTTGTCTAAGTCCCTAGAGAAATTAGAATCAACAAACAGGATGACCCCTTTCTAGTTCTCCCAAAATGTAGACAAACATTCGTAGTTCCTCTTAAGTATCTAAAGATCCACTGAACTGCTTTCCAGTATTCCTTGCCAAGATTCGCCATATGCCTGCTGACAATACTTACAACATATGCCAAATTTGGACACGTACATATCATAGTATACATAAGAGACCCTATTGCACTAAAGTAAGGGACCTTTGACATATAATCAATTTCATCTTCTGACTATAGAGACTGGGTAGACGACAGTCTGAAATGACCTGCTAAAGGGGTACTTACAAGTTTAACACTCATTATATTGAACATGGAAAGCATCTTCTCAATATATCATTTCTAACTCTGATGTAATACACTTGCTTTTCTATCTCTTGAAATTTCCATACCAAGAATTTTCTTGGCTGCACCCAAGTCTTTCATCTCAAATTCCCTGTTCAACTGTGCTTTAACCCTGTCAATCTCTCCTCTATCCTTAGCCGCTATGAACATATCATTCACATATAGTAGTAGATACAGAAACGACCCATCATCACAGTGCTTGAAATATACACAGCTATCATAGTTACTTCTCTTGAAATCATGTAAGTCATAAAGGAATAAAACCTTTTATACCACTGTCGTGGTGATTGCTTCAACCCATAAAGGGATTTCTTTAATCTGCATACATGGTCTTCTTTTCCTAAGACTCCAAAACTATCTGGTTGATGCATATAAATATTTTCCTTTCGTTCTCCATGCAAAAAGGCAGTCTTCACATCAAACTGCTCAAGCTCTAAATCCTCCATAACAACAATACCAAGTAGCGCTCGAATCGAACTGTGTTTTACAATAGGAGAAAACACGTCAGTAAAATCAATACCTGGCATTTAACTGTAGCTTTTCGCAGCAAGTCTTGCTTTGAATCTGGGTTCATCACTAGTTGTGGCTCGTTCCTTTTTCTTGAAAACCTGCTTGTAACGAACGACCTTCTTGCCCTTGGGAAGTTTCACTAACTCCTATGTTCTATTCTTTTGGAGGAATTCCATCTCTTCTTGCATGACGATCATCCACTTACTAGAATCATCACAACTAATTGCTTCTGTGTAAGTGGATAGTTCCAAATTTGAATCAACATCATCTGCCACATTCAGTGTATATGCTACTAGATCTACTTCGTCATACCTCTAGGAGGCCTTATCTCTCTTATGGGCCTGTCTTTAGTAATAGAATACTGTGCATGTTGATGTGTAGTAACAGGTTGAGGAGTAAACTTTAGTGTAGAATCTGCATTAATATCAAACTCTACCTGCACACTTGGTTTTTGCTGGATTTTATCAGAATTAACAGTAGGATATAAATCATGTAACATAGCAGATTCATCAAATATAACATTCCTACTAACAATAACTTTCTTCAATTCAGCACACCATAATTTATATCCTTTAACCCTAGTCTTGAAACCAAGAAACACACAATTCAGCGATCTAGGCTCAAGTTTATCATTATTTACATGAGCATATGTAGAGCATCCGAAAATTTTCAATTCAGAATAATTTGCAGGGGTTCCAGACCATACTTCATGTGGAGTCTTCTTCTTAATGGAAGTTGACGGAGATCTATTAATCAACCAAAAAACTGTGAAGGCAGCTTCTGCTCGGAAAGACTTCGGTAACTTAGAATTGGAGAGCATACATCTCACCTTCTCCATGATGGTTTTATTCATACATTCTGCTACCACGTTCTGCTGGGGGTACTAAGAACTATGAGATGTCTCACAATTCCCTCTAATTAGCACAAGTCATTAAACTCACTAGAGCAGAATTCCAAGCCATCATCAGTACGAAGCCGTTTTACTTGTTTTCTGGTTTGTTTCTTAATCATCGTCTTCCACACTTTAAACATAGATAAGGCATCATTTTTCTGCTTCAAGAAATATATCCAAACTTTTCTGGAAAAATCATCTATGATGGTCATTATGTAACTGGCACCTCTACTGGAGGGCACTCTAAAAGGACCCCAAAGGTCAAAATGAATATAATCAATAGTGCCCTTTGTATTATGAGTACCTATGGTGAATCTGACCCTTTGCTACTTCCTAAAAATGCAGTGTTCACAAAACTTTAATTGCTGATGCCTTGCTTATCAAGAAGTCCTTTCTTGCTCAATTCATTCATACCAGCTTCACTCATATGCCCAAGGCGCATATGTCATAGCCTTGTAGCATCTTCATCTGACAAAGAGGAACTAACAGCTACATCACCTATCATAGTAGAACCCTGCAAAGAATATAAATTAGCAGTCTTTCTGTGTCTTTTCATCACCACAAGTGAACCCTTACTTATCTTTAGAACTTCATCTTCACCCGTATACTTATACCCCTTTAAATCAAGCGTACTAAAAGAAATCAAAATTCTCTTCAGATCAGGAATATGTTTCATATCCCCAAGAATCTTGACCACATCATCAAACATTTTTATTTTGATTGTTCCAATACCTGCAACTTTACAAGATGTGTTATTACCCATCAAAACAACACCTGTAGAAACCGTTTCATATATTGAAAACCAGTCTCGATTGGGACACATATGAAAGGTACATCCACAATCAATAATCCACTCTTTACTGGCTTGTGAATCACTTTCAGAAGCAACAAGAAGATCACCATCACTATGATCTTTAATAACATCGGCTTCATCCATTTTCTCTGGTTGATTTTGCTTTTGATTCTCACAAGTCTTCTTATTTTTATTTTGCAATTTATAACACTTTGCCTTTATGTGGCCTTTCTTTTTGCAATAGTTATAGGTTTTAAATCTATTTGATGATTTTGATCTACCTCTAAAACTCCCACTAGTTTTTCGATTTTGACTCCTACCACGTGCTACTAAACTTTCAGATGAAGACTCAATTTTAATCACAAGATGTTTCATCTTCTCAAAAGAACTTAAACCAACATACACTTCATCAATAGACAGAGTATCATGACTATAAAGAAGAGTATCTCTAAAGGTCGAATATGAAGGAGGCAAAGAACATAATAGGATTAAACCTAAATCCTCTTCATCATACATAACTTCTAGAGTTTCTAAATCAGAAACAATTTCTTGAAGGTCATTAAGTGATCTTCTATAGACGTACCTTCTTCCAAACTATGAGAGTATAATCTCTGTTTCAAGTGTAACTTACTAGCCAAGCTCTTCGTCATACATAGTTGCTTCAATTTCGACCATAATGCAACAACGATTTTCTCCTTAAGCACGTCCTGCAGAATTTGATTCGATAAATGAAGATGGATCTGCTAAAGGGCTTTCTGATCTTTTCATTGGTTTTCTTCCGGTGACCAAGATGCGGGCATCTTGTCAAACCCTAAAAGTGCATCATCAAGATCCATTTGTGCAAGAACCACTCTCATCTTGACCTGCCATAACGAGAATCTGGTGTTACGATCCAAAGAGGAATATCGTACTTTATGATTGCCATTATCAAAACCTACGCTCTGATACCAGCTTATTATAAAACAAAAGACATAATCAAACGATAATAGTAAGCGTAAAAGTAAAGAGCACACACAGATTTTACGTAGAAACCTTTTCGAGAAAAACCACGGACAAAGGCAAGAGAGAAATCACACTATATCAAAATAGGAGTACAATAATTTGAGAGAATATGAAATGAAAAGCTCTCAAACTCTCAAAGGAAATTTTTGTATATCTAGTATGGTATATATAGAAACCCTAGAAACAACACACACACATATATATGTGTGTATAAGGATAACCGACATAACGGCCTAAACTATGACACTTAATTATATAATGAATGAATAAAAAAGGTTTGAATTATGATTGTTAAATGTATAATGAATGAATAATAAATGTATAGCCAAATATTCATTCATTAACATTTAACTATGAGAGTTGGTTACAAAAATCGGATCACAAACTCCAACAATGTTGTATTTATAGTTTTTAGTATTTAAAATCACTTTTTAAATCTACATAATTCTTAGTCTTTTAAAATTAAATCAATATTATTATTATTGTTAAAACCCTATCACTAAACAGTCCTTATAAAAGGTTATATGTTGCAAGGACTTGGTCATTGTGGGAAGAATCTTATAGTATGATAGAGAGGCTTTGAGTGCCCAGGCCCGTCATATGTCACTTTTTTGTAAAGAGTCGGTCCCTATGATAGATATTCGACATAAATGTCAGTGATTTAGCATAGGACTTGCTCATTGCAACAACTTGATTCAGGCAAGGACCCTTTCTCTACAATAACTATAAATTACAACCAGTTTTACGGTAACCACTTGTGACAATTTGGTTCCTTACATATAGCCATCGTGGGGAATATTTACCTTGTTGTAGAGATTTCCAATATGCGCAAAAGTCCTTTTTCACTTCCCTTTTCTTTTTTTTTTTTTTCCTAGTAACAATATTCCTACTTAGATCATTTATTTCTTCTCTTATTTCTCTCTCTACACTCTCATTTATCATTATTGTATTAGACCCATTTGTGCTGTCTAATTTCCATCATCTATATCTGTAATTGATCCGCATTTGTATCTTGTGTTAAATTTGTTTATGAATAAAAATATTTGCTTTTCTTCTATATCTATTTTTTGTCAAACAATTTAATTTAAAATGATGACTAACCGTTGGCTTACCAACAAACCAAACAGAGCATTAAATTACTAGCTTTTTTTTTTGTCCTCTATTCACGTAAAACAATTGGATACATATAATATGTATATCCTATATACTACATATAAGAAACACTTGTAATACATTTTGGCAGAGCAACCATGATTCATGATTAAACGAGACATCTCATGAATTTGTAAGATCATGCGTCATAATAACCTTAGACGGTGATAATTATTTTCTTTTACCTTTATTTTTTTTTCCAAAGAGTAAGACGGTTGGATTACCAAAGTTTGAATTTCATGGACCCAACGAAACCCTCAACAAACTAATAATTGTTCATAATCTTTGACTAAGATATTTAAAACAGTACTCAAGCTGTGACTACACAAGTACGTTTCATTAATTCACGTTTGTGGGATTGCAATTTCTTTTCATACAAATTTAAAACGAATGAGAAAAATAAGTTTATAATTCGTGGAATTGAACAAGCAAGTAGATATTAAGACTATTCCTCATCACAAACAGACATGCATGTGGCTGTCTTATGACCCACATTGACAATTAGAGAGACAATACGTGTGGTAAATAATCGTGTTCTAGAGCTAGACGCAACAAACACAACAAATTATTATTGAACTTCACCAATAGAGAAATAGTACACCGGAAATATATATATATATATATATATATATTCATATATTGTAATAAATAAAAGGGGAGAACATACAAGAAGATGGAGAATTTAGGGCTACAATTTTAAAGACCTAGGATTCTTTCAGATTTAGCAAGATGTAAAGTTTCATCATCGCATCATTATTTTAGTTTTTCCTATTTTTTTGTATTGTTCAGGCCCAATTTAAAGCATGTATGGGTATCTTTCAAAATAAGATTAAAGGTTATGAAAGTGTAAATAAATACTCCCATCATACAAATAGTAAATATCTAACAAACGTCCTTGATTACATTTAATTTATATAAAAAGGAAAAAGAAATAAAATAAAATATAGTATCCTTTTTCAATGAGAAAAGATGCCTTTTCCTTGATGATTCCCTTACGTACTATTGTCTTTACTGTTATAAGTACATAAGCTTTTACTTCTTCTTCTTCTTCTTCTTCTTATTCTTATTATTATTATTACTATTATATTATTCACCAGTTAATTATATTTATGAGAAGATAGGAGTAAACAATTTATCCAGAGTAAAACAATTTATCCAAAATACCTTGTTTGAAAAACTCAACAAATAAGATCAGTTTTTAAATGCTACA
Organism: Combretum micranthum; assembly: GCA_024138025.1. Taxonomy (NCBI): domain Eukaryota; kingdom Viridiplantae; phylum Streptophyta; class Magnoliopsida; order Myrtales; family Combretaceae; genus Combretum; species Combretum micranthum. Next base: position 569,552 of record JAMXBD010000785.1, read on the forward strand.
GTGTAATAGATAAAAGAAAAATTTACAAATTACCCCTAAACCTTTACCAAGATGCACATTTGCCACTCAAGTTTCAAAATGAGTCTTTTAACTCCTTAAACTTTCAAAAATTAATACAATTAAAGATTGTTGACATTTTCTATGAATTTGAAGGGATAAATCTACACATAGCTAACAGTTTAAGAAGTGAATCCACGCATAGGTAAAAAGATAAATGAGGTATTTTCAACTGCTTCATTTTGATTCAATGAAAAATGTTAAGTGTCTTCAACTATACTAATTTTTTAAAACATAAGGGGTCAAAAGCTCATTTTGAAAGTTTAGAGGCAAAATCTGCACCTAAACAAAAATTTAGGGGATAACATATGCAATTTTCCCGTTATATAAAAATATAGAATAGTTCAAAATAAAGTGTAAAATAAAGTACAATCATTAAAACCCCAAAGTGTAATAGTTTTCCAACTTTTGTTAAATTAAAATTCTGCTATAGCATGGAAATCGGGTATATTTTTTTGAATAATATAGTAAAGGAAACAACTAAAGCATGTTGCTTTGTCTCAGTAATATAACTAATTTTGCCAGGACCGGTCCCATCAACTATTTAATAGCTAACAATATCTAATCAATCGTAGTATTAAAATAGTTAATAATATTCAAATTACTATATTTATTTTAGTGGTTATATGATTAACTGGATGGTCCTCTGGTTGAATCGTGGAATCTCCTATCGACCAAATTATAGAAGCTCCTCACAAGATAGCCATCTATCCAAAGTCGCATGGGTAGAAGGTTTTTTTTTTAGTGACTTTATTACATATTTATTATTGTTGTATAAAGGATATGCATATATTATATATATATATATATTTAAGAACTAAATAATTAAAGTCATTAGACAACTATACAATATAAAGCTAGCAGAGCCATTTATCTTTACATCAAAGGATTGTCTCATTTAGTTTTTATTTTTTTTTCTTTTATGAATATGGATTCGATTTCTTTATTTATACAAGTTAAAAGTCAGATTGTATAAGAAATCAAACTCCATAAAATCCATTAAAATTCATTGTTTTTACTACCTTTTATTCTTCAAATACTATGTTTTTCTGCATATTCCATTTCCACTCGTCATGTTTTACCAAATAATATATTGATCACCAAATTCAAGGGATAGTGAATACTTAATAATTAATACTTATAATTGGTAGTTACACACAATGTATATATATATGTGTGTGTGATGTGTATTATCCATTCAATAATTAATTTCCCTTATAGTTAGCTTTTATTATAATGCCAAGAATTTGTGGGTAAACTTATTCAAAACTTCCTACTACCCAAAGGGGGTAAAGGAAATGGGAAAATAATATGGTTAAGCTGAGAAGATTTTAAGATTTTTCAAAGACATAAATTAATTTGATGATCAGCGACATGATGCCTACTCTACTAATTTAAGTTATTAAAGATTGTGGTTCTGTGGATTGTATCCGTCGACCATATCAAGCCTTCATTGGAATTTTCTTTGAAAATTAAATAATTTTAAAATAAAAATGTGACGAAATGTACTGCTTGCAAGAGTCTATGATATGATATGGAAGTGAGTTGGCGTGGTCGGGATTAAGTAAGCAATAATAAAATTTAAAAAATGTCTCATGATTGCACAATAGAATCGGAACAATTTGAAATCTTTCAAAAACGGGTATATAGGAAAACGTATTAATATGCATATAGCTAAAAGTCTGTTCCATTATTAGTGAACTACTTAACTTAACTCAGGGCCTTCTTTCCGAGAAAGGCATTTGCCGAAATCATCGGAGCACCAACCATCCATCAGAAATGAAGATCGATGGCTAATGTTTTCACAATTTTTTTTCTCACTGGAAAACTACACAATTAGTTAAAAAAGTATAGATGATATTCTATTGATGGCAATCGGAAGAAGAATGTGAGGTAGGTATAGTTTCCCAAAGGAGAGGTTTTTTTTTTTTTTTTTTTTTTTTTTCGATGATTACAATGAGTAAGGTAGATTTCGAACCTGATATCACTCTCAGGAGAGACAACAACTAGTATTAGTAAGCTATAAATCTATTAATAAGAAAAGTTATTACTATAGATGATTTATTAATCTAATTAATTATAAAAATGATATAGTTAATATTGAAAAATGATATTGATTTACTTTTTTTCTATAATTCTTAACAAATAATCTAAAACACCCACTAAAGGAACAGTATTTATCATAGAAGGAAAACTTCCAGATGGGAAACAGCTCAATAGAGCACTAGCAAGAGGTCCCTTAGCGCTATTCCTGTCCACTCCCCATGGAGCAAAAGTTTCTCACGCCCATGACCCCTCCTATCATTTCATTTGAATTACAAATCATGTATATTCTATATCTATCATCATTATTCATCACCACACTGCCCATGTGATTACCCATGCCACACATCATCCCTAACACGATCAATTAGGGTTTGATGGTGATACAATACACACACTTTTGTTCTGCACATATAAAAGATTAGATATTTCGTGTCATTATGGTCAATGCATTTGGCCCATCTCTCACGTGGATGTTTTATGAAATATTCATATGGTACATTCAAAGTATATGTTAATACTTGACTCTTGTGTAATTAAAGCGTCTTATCCATCAATCTTTTCCATTGAGATTTCTTAAAACTTTTGTCAACATAGTATATTCAAAAGATTTGACTTGCTTTAGTTCATGTCTTATCATCATAAATCTCATTAGTATTTTTCCATAACATAAATAATTTCAAGCCATCTGATAAAGCCTATGAAATGATTACATACGGAGACATATTTTCCCTCATTGATATGACAACTAAAGTATTTGGGGTAAATACAAATCATTGGAAAATCATTACAGACAATATTTAAAATTATTAATTTATTGATTCAATATATATATATATAAGGAAGAAGAAATGCAATTAAACTTATTTGCATTTATTATGCGTGTTGATATAATATATATACATATATATATATATATATTTAAATATGAAATTTAGTATCTAACTTTATTTAATTATTCAATTTAGTACATAAATCTTTAAAAAGACAGTTCACTGTTAGATTAAACCTCTATAAATATTTATTAATACATATACTATCTTTGTTTTGTCCATAAGTTTGGACATATAAACTAACCAGCATGTGCTATGTGACAAATAAATATACTTTTTAATAAGAATAATTTATACTATGTCTCGTCAAACAAGAAAAAAAAAAAGGAATAATATCCACCAGATTAATCTTTAGGACATATATTGAAGATCAAATTTTGAATTCCATGGATTTAGATGTATCTCCTTTGACTCACATCTTCTTTTAGAAGACTTTTATGGTCTCGTTGTTATTTTTAATGGGACTGGTCCCGTTATAATCTAAACCATCCATTCCATAACAAGCAATGTCAACCTTCAATCTTAGAAAAAAAAATCTATTTTGTGTATAATCGGATCTTTTCCTCCCCTTTTCACCTTTTAATCAAAAACAATATATTTTTTTTTCTCTCCCTGTTTTCTTCTTTTCTCTTCCTCCATGCTTTTTTACTCTTCTAAATCAAAATTATCCTTTCTTCTTTACCCTTCCTCCGTCCTTCACAGCACACATGTTTTTCTCTTCATTCTTACAAATTGTCATCACTATCCCACATTTTGATATCTTTTTCCTTCACAACACACATATTTTTCTCTTCATTCTTAGAGATATCACCTACTTAGCATTACAATTTCGAGAGAGAAAAGAAGAGAGCGATCATCATCAAGCAGGAAGTCAATAAATTTGGATAACATTGTGATAACAAATGCTGTGTTTTCTCTTACGAACAAACTTGTTTGTTGTGTTTTTATGGGCATATGGATGATATCCTTGACTTGTCCTAGTCTTAATCTCAAGTAAATCAATAACTTCTCTTTTGTTAAGGTGCTTCATCTCATAAACACATTTCATTTTAATGATTTTTACATGCATTCAATATTCACTATTTCTAAGATGTGTTGTGATTATCTAATCTTTAATCATCAAACAACTTTAAGGAATGGTAAGATTCTTGAAAGATCCTTTGCATTACATGAATGTCTTGTTGTATGAAGATAAATAGTTGTGAAATGACAATTGGAAATGGCAATTGGAAATGGCAATAGTTCATATGATCATGGATATGTCTAGGTTGTTTATAACTGAACGATTCATTGTGTTAGTTTCATTTAATTATGGATAGTAAGATAGGATGCTTTATGAATTGAACTATGAGCTAGACAGAGATTTAATTGATGATAACTAATGGGGCTCCACTTGGCCAAGGGCATATGCTTGGGGCAGAGGTTAGACTAGTAGGTAGTTTGTGTATTTGGTTGTTTTTTATTGTAAACTTCATAGTAAATTTGCGGGTTTCTGTGGCTAAAAGCTGGCTTCAATATATTTAGCTTGTTATTTACATGAATAAAACAATTTGAAATGATTTATTCAAACATGAGAAGTTTTAGAGAGCTTAAATCATACCTTAGAGACTATTAACTTTCTCAATCTTAGCTTTTCCCCCTACCTATGTGGTCACTCTTTTTCTCAAGGCTTAACTTCTAGGACCCCTTCATGAAGATGAGGGGTTAGCACTGAGTTGTATGCAGACAAGCAAAAACGATCTTTCTTTTTTCATCATTAACTCAGGGAACCTAAGGAATTCTTAAGTCCCATCTCTCCTTGCCAAATCATGAGAGGAGTTGACCTACCCCATAGGCCTTTCAACAGTAATTTTGGCATCTTTTAGTGTCAAACCTAGACATTGGCACGGTTTGGGTCGGTTCCAGACTTGAACCGGAACCGGAACCGCCAGAGTTGGGGCAGTTCACGGTTCCAAGGAACCACCGGTTTAGGCGGTTCCAGTTCCGGTTCGAGTCCGAAACCGATTTTTTTTTTGGGAAAAAAAAAAAAAATAATATAAAAGGGATTAATTAAAAGTCAGTTGAAGAATAAGAGGGATTATGGTTGGTGGCACTTAAAAAGTGCCGCTAGTTAAATTAGTATGTAAATAAAATAAGAGATGGAAAAATTAGAGAAAAATAATTGAATAAAAAAGTTAATTTATAATTATAAAAAGAAGAAAAAAGACATTGTAAAATGAAAAATAAAATGGCTAGCATTCTCTTTATAATAATAAATAAATATATTATATATCATAAATATGTTAATATCTTTTTTATTAATTTATGTTAATCTCTTCCTAAATAAAATTATATAGACCTTCGATTTTGAAAAAGTTTGCATTTACACTTTGAACATATGTGGACATTAATTTTTGATACATTAATTATGTATGTGTATATTAAATTTGTCTTTAATAATATCATGCGCAGGTTTGTTTTTTGTTTTTTGTTTTTTTTTTTAATTCAAATATTTAGCGGGTTGGAACCGCCGGTTCGAGGTCTGGAATAGCGGTTCCGGACCCGATTGGAACCGCCGGTTCCGCCACGCCTAACCGCTTGGACCCGCCGGTTTCGACGGGTCCTTGGACGGTTCGGAACCGTCATCGACTGGGTGGTTTCCGGATTAGGAACCGCCGATGACAATTCGGGGCAGTTCGCGGTTCGGAACCGCCCCGTGGTGATGTCTAGTCAAACTTGATTTTATAACTAACCCATAGTTGCTCTTTTTCATTACATTGCCTTTTATGAGGCAAGTAAAAGGTTTTCGTAGATTAATTTTCTGAAAAATATTTGGTGCGGCTAAAGATAAGTCAGAAGCATTCATGGTTGATAACTAATATAAATAACTACAATTGATCACCGATGGCCCATAAGCCACTTTGGTTGCCATTGCACTACAACTCTAAAACATACATGGCCAAATTGGTCATAAACAAGCAATATCTAGCATTGCAAAAGATGCCTTTCACTATATCAATCATTGCCACCTCTTAATACCATTGTCAATAATCAATTAAAGTATCTTCCATGGTCATTAGCGTAGGTTTACATCTCCATGCTTTGCTACACCATATCTTCAATTTTAGATAGTTTGCTCGAATATTGTTGTGAACTTAATTAGGCAACTAGGATTTGGCTCAATATGATAGCTGCTCAAATGCTATTACACTTTTTATACCAGTTACAAGAATGAAGATCGCCTTCTCAAAGATTCTGTTCTTTCTTTTCCATCTTTAGTTCACATAGCCTATTTGTACATATAAAGGTTGTTGCTCTACTGACCATACTGCTTTCTTTCCGTATGTTGGAATAGTGGGAGAATAGAAACTTCAATCATTTTAGATAGATGTTTCTGTGTTGTCTTAAAGCTTTTGGTTGACTTGCCAATTTTGGGTCATACATTAAGGTTGTTGAAAGTTATGTGAAGATGGTGTTTTTATCATACGCTTGCTCCTATGTTTGATGCTATGAAAAGTAGGGTGTTGTAATTCTCTTAGTCCTATAGGAAATTTGAAGTACATATGTTCTTATGTAATGCCAATGATGAATTCTTGTCAATTGAGTTGTAAGAGCCCTTTGTGTAGCAAGAATAAGGGGGTTCATTCTGTTGATTTATGTTTCTTTTACTCTTGTATTGTAGTTTCATATTTAAAAATATTTTTTATGGTCAAATGGAAGCTCATAATGGTAGTTTTCATGGATTATTTCTCAAGTAGGCAAGTTTCATGTGCAATTTGCTTTAGTAAATATTAATTATAATTCTACTTTAAGGTTTATGTATTATTTACTAGATATTTAAATCAATACTTTCATGTCCTTTTGAAGGAAAATTATTGATTTTTTTAATATTAAGTCAATATACTTATAAGGTCATCAACATTCTTATAGTTAAGGTTCAACCAAGTCCTTCATTTTTTTTATAAATCTATTTGAGTTTGGTAAGACTATGTTGGACTTCAATCAAGAACAATATGTTCTTAGCGAATTATATAAGTGCTAAACATCTGTGCAGTTGCATCAAGTAAGTCTCTCCATTAGTACTTTCCATAATATGACTATACATGAATGACTTTACTTGGTGTAATATATTGAGACATAATTGACCAGAATTCCCACATACTTTTTTTTTCAATACCTAATTATGCACAAAAACTTTCCAATTAAACCTTGAATTCTTTGCAGTAATCTTATCCCATTATCTCATGCGTTACCATCATGCTTTGTCCATGATGTACCAACTAACATGGTAGCAAATACCTAATCAATCTGCATCTTTTAAGTATGGAAACCGTGCACACCTATCGATTAAAAAAATTTGAAGCCCTGTAAACATTTAGTTAATACCAGGAGAAGTACCTACCAGGAGCAATTCCTACTTACTAAGAAATATGAGGCATAGGCATAAGATGAAGGAAAGATCCAATTGCATAGAGTTTTTATAATATATAATATATATATATATATATATGGGATATATTTTTTGTGAATGAAATGTGTATAGTATATATTATTTTATATGTTATATATGATATATTTGTTTACATATATTATATGTTTTTTACTTTAAACATAAAATAATATATCATATGTTCATATGTATTATATGTTGAATATGAAATATAATTTTGATATTATAGTAACATAAGATGCATTTGTATATGCTTATCATATATTTTATTATATAAGATAAATAAACACATGATATGTTATGGAGAATAGAATATATATATATATATATATTTTTTATGTTGCATTATTTTTTAAATTAGGGTATAAATGTTATATGTTATGTGATATAAAACACTTGTACACGTTCTTACATGTAATTTATGCTATATTTAATTTATATGTTACAATAATATGTAAAATTTTATATGAATAAAATTTGTATAGTATATATTTTTATATGTTATATATGATAGTGTATTATATGTTTTATTTTAAAGAATAAAAGAACATATCATATGTTCATACTTATTACATGTCGAGTATGAAATATAATTTTGATGTTATAGTAACATAGGATGCATTTGTAGTTGTTTATCATATATTTCATCATATAAGATAAATAAACACATGATATGTCATATAGAATATAATCTATTTTATATGTTACATTAATATATTAAATTAGGGTGTAAATGTTATATATTCAATAATATACAAAAATTTTGTATGTTCTTATGTGTTATCAAGGATATATATAATTTATATGTTATGGTGATATGTAAAATCTTTAATGAAGGAAATTTATATAATATATATTTTTCATATATAATTTATATGTATATATAATATATTTGTGTATGCATAGTTAATATTTTATTTTAAAACACAAAAAAAATCATATGTTTATATATATATATATATATGTATCTTATTTGTTATATATGGCATACAATTTAGTTTATAAAACATATAATGTATTTGTATTTGTTCCCATATGTATGTAATATGCATTTTGTAATAACATATAAAATTTGTAGTGCTATTATATGTTATATAAGATATATAGTATATATTTATGTTTTGCATGTCAGAGTATTATATAAAATTTGTATATATTCATATATGTTATGTAGGATGCATATAATTTATATGTTATATTAATAGGTAAAATTTTAATACATATAATTTGTACAGGTTATTTATTTTATTTGTTATACAGGATATAATTATATTTGTATATCCTATATTTCATTATATATCCCATGTTCTAAGGGTATTTTACCATTGTAATTAAAATTCCTTATCACAGGGGCCTTTGCATTGTAGTAGGAGGAGATTTCTCTTTTCAAGGGCCATTTCACCACTGTAAAGGAGAATTCCTCATCGCAGGAGCCTTCGCACTACAGTAAGGGGAGATTCATCCTCATTTCAGGGGCCACTTCACCACAGTATAGAGAAATTACTTGATCTATGAGGCATATCACAATACTAAGGGGGAATTCCTTGATTTAGGAGCCATTTCACTACAGTAGGAGTTAATTCCTCGTTCCAGGGGCATTCTCATCATAATATGAGGAGATTCCCTATCCTTAGGAGCATTTCACCACAATAGGAAAGGATTCCTTATCTCAAGGGCATTTTTCACTATAGCATGGAGGAATTCCTCATTCTATGGTCCTTTTTTCCATAATAAGGGGAATTACTCGTTCTGTGAGCCTTTTCACTATAGTAGGGGGAAATTCCTCATTTTAGTGGCACTTCATCATTGTAAGATAGAATTCCTCGTCATAGGAGCCTTTGTACCATAGTAAGGGGAGATTCCTCGTTTTAAGAATCATTTCACCACAGTAAGGAGAAATTCCTTATTTCAGGGGGCATATCACGACAGTAGAGGGAATTCCTCATTTCAGGAGCCATTCCACCATTTTAGGGGTTAATTCCTTATTCCAAAAGCATTTTCACCACAATAAGGTGAGATTCCTCATTCTAAGGGACATTTTACCATTAAAGGGGGGAATTCCTTGTTGCAAGGGACTTTTTACCACAGTAGGGGGAAATTACTTGTTTCAAGGGCCTGTTCACTATGGTAGAGGGAATTTCCCGTTCTAGAGGCATTTCACCACTGTATGGGGGAATTCATTGTTGTAGGAGTCTTTTTAGCATAGTAGGGTGAGCGTCCTTATTTTAGGGGTCACTCACCATAATAGGGATTGGTTTCTCGTTGCAACGACCTTTTCACCACATTAGAGGGAGATTCCTTGTTTTAAGGGTCATTTCACCATAGTAAAGAGGAATTTCTCTTTTTTAAGGCCCTTTTCACCACAATATAAGAGAATTGCTCATTACTGGGGCTTTTTCACTATAGTAGGGGTGATGAGTCTATTTTACTCTATTACATTCATAGGAATCTAGGCTTTATCTGATATATTTCTAGGTAAATTCCCATGAATCTTATACTTTCATTGCTTAAATGTTGTTTTTCAGCTCCTAGAATCAAAAGAAGAAGAAACAAAGTGATTTAAATTAGATTTAGAGCAAAACAACAACAACTATGCAAAGTAGAACTTAGCCGGGCCCTACAAACGAATCATCGAAGGAAAAACAACAAGGAAAAGCAAGGAATAATGACCCATTGCGCCCTAGATCGAGTACTCGACATGACCTTCGACTTCTATATTAAGGTGATCGAGCCCTAGACTTCATGATACAGCTTCTGTCATGCCATAGTGTTAAGCCCTAAATTCCAACCGTGACTAAAGCTGGATAGAAATTTTGCCTTTGATTAAAAAAGCACAGCTTGGATCAAGCCAACACTTGAGCTCTCAATGAGCTCGATGAATCCTACGGTTGAATCTAGACAAGAACTCGAGCTTTTTAGTAGAAGACCACCGAATGAAACGAGCCTTGACATTTAAGCAACATTCGAGCGCTGTATGTACTATGTGAAAAGTGACCCTATGAGCTGTCACTTAAGATGCGCACATGAAAATAAAGAACAAATTTGGTTATAAAGAATTTGCTACATCAGCGAAAAAAATAGCCATGATTTATGTATCCATCCTATGAAAAAGCATGCACAAGTATGTGGTAAAGATATAGAGTAGCATATGTAAAATATTTCTAACGTAGAATAAATAGAGAATTCTTAGGCAAAAGAACTGTTTCCTCTTGCTACGAAATTTCAAAGTTTTCTAGGTAAATTCATTATAAACCTTACTTGTTTTTCTAAGACTCACTTAATTTGTAATTTCATCTTTAATTCCATATATTTCTTTAGAATTTGTGCTAAATGTTTGTATCCTTGGAGAAATAATCATTTGACTTAGATTTTGTGAATCCAAGATCTGTTTCATATGATTTCAAAGTATTTTAACAAATATCATTGAGTATTTATAATTAGTAGCTAAAACTTAATTTCATAGGTCTAAATGCATGGTATACCTTTTAGATTCATATCTCATTTCAACTAAATAGATTAAGAAATCATTCTTTTGAATAGATTTAGGCTACTAATGGAGTTACTCATAATCATCTTGAGAGAAGGATGGTGAAACTTTTTATCGCTTGTTTTTTTAAAATTCATCAAGTTGGTTTTAAAAGAAAGGATTCTTAAACCTTGTACAGGTCTAAATTGCCAATAACTTGTGAAGAGATTCCGGTAGTTTGATCTAGATCTAGAGTTATTGACCTTAAGAGAGACTTTAACTTATACTAGTGAATTCGACAGTGCAAACATACAAATGTACAATTCTATAAGTTTGTTAAGAAATCACATGACAAGAACTTGGTAAAGCAATCCCTAAGGCTTTTTCTTCTATTAACAAACTTATCTTACAATTTGCTTTGAAAACATGTATATATTCATTAACCCTAGTATAACTTCTATTTCAAATATATTCTATTGAATTTTCTTTATCTGGGTAATAGACAAAGAGTGAGTATATTAGATGCCAACGATCCTTTGAAATACGACCTAATATTTTCGATGCTAGTTTGATAGGTGCATTTGCCTAATGTTGGTAGTTACGATCGAAGTTGAAAAGAACTTATTAATTTTAAAAACTTTTGGAAACTTCGACTTTGTGTTCTTAAATGTTTCTAACTCCACATACTAACAAAAGGGGAAATTCCTTGTTTTGAGGGGCCATTTTATTGTAGTAAGGGGGGATTCCTTGCTGCAGGGGTCTCTTGTCCATAGTAGGGGAAATTCCTCTTTTCAAGTGGCATTTCACCATATTAGAAGAAAATTCCTCATTATAGGGACCACTTCACCACAGTAAGGATTAATTCTTCATTCTAAGGATTTTTTCACTAAATTATTTTTAAATTCCTTATTCTAAGGGTCTTTTCATCACAATAGGGGGTACTTTATCGTTCTAGCAGACATTTCATCACATTAGGCATGAATTCCTCATTTCATTGGTCATTTCACTACGGTAGAGGAAAATTCATTGTTTCTGAGCCTATTTCACTATAGTAGGGGGTAATTGCTCATTCAAGGGGTCATTTCACGAGCCTTTTCACCACAAAAGGTGGTGGAGGGGGTTAAATTCCTCATTTATGGTCCATTTCATCATAATTTGGGGAATTCCTCATGTCATGGCCATTTCACCATAGTATAATTTCCTTGTTCCGACAGCATTTTCACCACATTAAGGGGGAATTTTCATTTCAAGTGCTATTTCACCATAGTAGGGGTGATTCCTCATCCCAAAGGCCATTTCAAATTAGTAAAAGGTAACTCCTCATTCTAGAGGTCATTTCACAATAGTATAGATGACATCCTCATTAAAAAGGCTCTTTCACCATACCAAGGTATTCTTATTTTAAGGGTTGTTTTAAGACAATGTATCGATTTGCCGCTTTATGGGTCTTTTAAGCACATAAAGGCTTAAGTATTTCATTATAGGGTTGTTTCATGACACCGGCACTGAATCCATCTTTGTATGGCCAATTTCACCACAATTAGGCTCAACACATCATCGTCAGGGACTATTTCACAACGAGATGATTAATTCATTGTTCCATGGGCAATTTCATAACATGAGGGTGGAGTTTATCATCATAAGTCTCGTATCATCATAATATGACACAATTCCTCAAATACAAGGCTTATATCACCAAATATACTACATTTTCATCATTTCATGATGCATGCTTCATTATAGGGCTCATGTCACATGACAATCCCCATTTGCTAGGTGTAATGGTTATTTCACCATACAAACTCTATTTTCTTCATGCCAAAGGCTCAATTTAATGTTGCATGGCCCATTTTTTTGCCATAATTTGTCTGTCATTATTATAGAGCTTAATTTCTACGCAAAGAACTTACTTCACCGTATAAGATCTATTCTTACCCTAGCATGCCTTAATTCTATTTTTTTTATGCTTATTTCACAACGTATACCATTTCCATCATAATAAGGCTCATATTCTCCACCTAAAGCTGATATTACCAGATAACTCTTACCAAAATAATGTGAAACTCTATATAATGCTCATTCATAACATGTCTCAATTCCTAGTAATAAGGCACATTTACAATACAACCTCTATTTTCACCAATAAAGGTCTCAATTTCTTACCTTAAGACTCGTTTTACCTTTATACAACTCAAATTCTCATTGTAAGCTCATTCTACCACATAGTTATCATTTTCCCTATAATAGTATTGAGTCCTTACTATAATTCTCATTTCACCATACATATATCATATTCACCAGGGGCATATGCAGGATTTTTATCCTAAGAGGGCTGGTTTTTCCTTTATTAACTCAATGTCGGATTTATCCACATTATAAATTCATTTAATTTTGTAAGTACATTACATATCATGAAATTATTTATACGAAATGTAATAATAAGAAAACAAAAAGATAAAATATAACACATGGAAATAATTACTAAATTCCTTGACATTAAATATTTTCTTTTTCATGTATACACTAAAATACTATATAGAAAGTTAATCTTATTTAGATGTATAAGAATGACCCATTATTCTCATGATAATTATCTATATTTATATGACATTTCTTTTATTGAAGGAAAATTGATTGGAGGACCAAATTCCTTTACCTCGTTGGTCATCTAAATGATTTGTCCTTGTTTACATATATCTACGTACACTAAAAAAAAAAAAAAAAAAAAAAAAAAAACTAGGCTTTAAAGACAAAATTTTATCTCTAAATATAAATTTTCATCATAAAAACCATCGTCGCTAATTTTATTTGTAAAAATATAACTAGTTTTATTGATTTTCCATTGCAGAATTTCTATCTTTAAAAATCAGTTTTTTTTGTAGTGGCATGGCTTTAGTTGCATGATCATTGATTCATGGTGGATTTTCTAATTACCTTTGGAAATTTTTTTCATACTATTTTTTAATTACTAGTTATATTGCTTTTTTTTTTTTTTGTGGTGGTGGTGGGATTGGGGGGGGGGAAAGGGCACGGATGTGATATTTGTCTTATTAGAAATTGAAAAACTAAGATATGCGATATTAAATACATTATACATGTAACAAAATTATGAATGACTTGTGAACATTAAAAAAATTAACTAAATAAAATATTTGAAAAATGTTTTTATAATGTACAATATATTTCATTATTAATATTTTAAAATTATATTTTTCAATAAGAAAAGATAATAAACCATTCAAAATATTAATTAACTAACCTGACACAAAATTTTTTTTGGAAGATTAAGACCCTTACCCTCTCCTAATTCAGTCCATAATATTTAACAACATCTACTAAATTAATCCATAATATTACATGTTAAAAGCTAGACAAATAGTGTAAAATAAAGGAATCATGTTAAAAACATTTAAGAATAATAAAACAATGCAAATGATTTCAATGTTTACTACCTAAAAAGTAAATGAATTCAATGTGCAATGTTAAGAAATACAATATGGAATAGTGATCAGCATATAATAAAAATGGTAAAATCTGAAACTGAAGACATAGGAGTGGGTCCTTCTGGTTCAATCATGTGATAAACTGCAAATAAAAAGCACGCCTTGCTACTATGCTATTTACAAACGTACTAACACAGGGGATTTAAGGTCTATTTATTTTATAACCGTTTCACATTATTATATCATTAATACAACACAAAAATTCTTTGGGGGTCAGGACCCCTTTGTGCCCCCTATAAGTCCATCTCTGAGATTCACAATAACATATCTTGATTACTTGTTGTAAAACTCATTTCACCATACAAGCACCGTTATCATCATAAATGGACTCAATTCTTCGTTGTAAGGTTCAGTTCACCATATCATAGCTAAATTAATCATTATAAGACTCCTTCACAATATTAACACTATTATGGTTGTAATTGTGCTCAGTTCCTTGGTGCATGGTTTATTTCACATAACAAGGATATATTCCTCACAAAAATACTCATTTTACAATAAGGCACCATTGTCAGCATAAAATGAGTTAATGGGTAATTTCAAGGCTCAATTCTAGTATTTGATTATTTAATTTTTAAATATATTTGTAAATAAAAATTGTCCAAATATTTGCACATTTTGATAAATTTTATGCACTTTAATAAGATATGTTAGTTAAGGTAAAGTGTAATATAAAAATAAAATAAATCATAGTAAAAAGCAAAGTTGTCATATATTGATAAACAAGAGGGTAATAATAATAATAATAAATAGTAGATATATTTGAACAAGTAGGAGTCATCTAAGAAGGACATGAGGATGCAACGGATGCCGCCCCTAGGCTATCAGTCTTGGGATATATGCCTCCGGCTTTGCATTCTACACCATCGACATTGGATGCGAGCTTACATTGCTCCAATTTCATCTTTTGAGCTTTAAGCCACCAGCATTATTCTAGGCCGCCAACTTTTATCTTTACACAGCTAGCCTTCATTGCTAGCTTACTATACCGATTTATTTCTAGTTTTCTTTAGGGTTTTCCATGTTGTAGTAGTATATATAGCCTTTAACATTGTCTTTCTTCTCATAACCTAACATATGCTTTTGAAATCCTGAAATCTCCCTTAACCTATAGCTTGCTTCAAGGGGAAATGAAAATCAAAGAATTAGGTAAGTTTGTTTCTTTTCAATTCTTTAGTGATCTAAAAGGGTTATCTTAGCTAAGTATTCTTATTAGTATTGAAGGGAGTGAAGCTTTTGGAGGAGTTTTGGAGATTCTGTTGTTCCATGATCAAAGAAGGAAGGTAGTTATAGTTATTGTTAGTTAAGGGTTTAGATGATCTCAAGAGTATGTTTACCTTGTGAAAACAAGTTTTAAGCGAGTGTTTGCTTGTACTCAGTTGTCTCTGGTGAAGCTAGGTTAACCGCTCCAAACTTTGTATCAGGTACGTCATTACCTTGTTTGATGATTGTGGTTGTTAGGTAGAACATGCAAATGGAATAATTGATAGTTGACTATAACTGCTTATTACTTGTGTTTGGTTGGGTCTAATAGATCGGGAGTGCTATGTTATTAGGATGGCATCCTGAAAAACTGTGTGTGATGTTGTCCCAAGAGGAGTTGTCTACAACAATGATTCTGTTAGTTTAGGAGTTGTAAGAGTACGGTACCTAGGTGTGTGGAGAGTACTCAACACCAATATATATATATATATATCTTATATATAATCATTTTCATGAAGTCATAAGTTGCTTTGGGTTTGGAACTAGTTGCAAATGGTTCTAAACTGTGTTGGTTATCTATTTAATTAAAGATAATAACATGTGATTGTTGCATATGTTACAATGTTGCATGTGGAATTATATGATGTCTGTTCATGTGCATGTGTTTGTGGTTTGGCGTATTAAGCCTTGTGCTCACTCTTTTATTTTTCAGAAACAGGTGATGATCCGATAATTTTTTATCTATATGGTTATGATGTATTCAAAGACTATGGGAAAGACGATAGCGGAGCTGGTTTTCTAATTGACTATTAGATATCTAGAGTGGAAGATAGTTAAATTTGAAAACTTTATGAACTTTTAATTAGTTATTATGACTATTGGAGTTCGGTTATTAGTTTATATGCTTTCTAATGTTTTAAGATTTTTCCGTTCATATGATGTTTTAAAATGTAATGCAAGTTGGCATTTAGTTTAAGCTAACCGAATTATTCAGAAGTTTTTATTATGACATTAATGCTTTAGAAGGATATATGTAAGACATTGAAATCATATTGTGTTTCAATTTGTAGTTTAGTAAAATCATAGCCTTAGTGTGTTCTTTTCTAGTAAGAACACGTGGCAGGCTATTAATGCTCTCAATTTAAGGCATTACATAAAGTATCGAACTCTTTTTTGTCTTATGCACATTTGATGATAATTGCACTATTTTGAAAGATATGCTAATTAATTTATTTCTCTATCAGTCTTACAAGATTATGTAATTGAACATAAAGTTAAAGAATTATATAGTTTAATATATATTTTTTAACGATTAAATATGTAACGAGATTGTATGTTATAAAAACTATTCTTTAATATTGAACGTTAAAGTGGTTGCTACATCTTTGTTTTATTGACATATGATGATAATAGTATACTTGATACGTTAAAAAAAAGTATTCTTAAACTTTGAACATTAAAGTACCTTTTTGATCTTTGTTTATTGATATTTATGATAATAGTGCAATTGAAAGACATATGCCATTTAATTTTATTTTTTCATAAGTTTTAAATAGTTAAGTAATTTGATTTTGAATTGAACACTTCAATTACATATGTTAATAATTTATTTTTTTCCAAATTCTTCATAAATATATAATCTATATAATTATTTTTCTTCAAATTTATTATATTATTAATTTTAATTAGTTTAACATGCATAAGGGAAAAAAATTTCTTCAAATATATTAAAATTTCCCATTAAAAAGACTTTTTATAATGTTAATTTGATATATTGAAATTGGTTTACTCTATTTTATTTTTGTTGGGACATTACATGTGCATAAGTTTTACCTTTTCCACTAGACAGATTTATTTATTATGCATAAACAACTACAAGATAGGAGTTTTTTTCCCGCATCTGTTTCCATCACTTATTATTTTTCCTTTCCCCAATACAATGTCCACAACCAATTTAATTATTCCGTCATCTACTATTCTTTACCAGCTATTGCAGGTAATATAACAACGAGAATGGTCCCGTAAAAACAACGATGGGATTGTAGAATTTTCCCTCTTTTTAATAGTAAATAGCTCAAAAGCTAGATGTAGAGATTCCAACCTGCAAAAATCAATGTATAAACTACATCTTCTTTTTGTTGTTATCAACTGACCTACCCGCTTCATTTTTATAGACATTGTTTCCACACTCAACTGCCACCATACCATTTGTAACCCACCAAACACCACCATATTGTTCTATAAAACACTATGAACAACAAAACCACCTCTAGACACTAATCATTTACTCAATCCACTACAAGTCTTGACATTCATCAACCATTGATACCCACCACCTTTAACATAAACCATCTATTCAAAACCCTTCTTTAATCATGGCTTGAAGCTTTCGTCTCTAAAACCATGATCTCAACCTAAATTCTTTTAATTGGCTCCAAAGTCTACATCATTCTACTATAAACCCACCTTGAAACCCTCTTCCATCTATAATACCCATTGCAACCCAAAAAGCTCCAAACACCAAGAAATTGAAAAGATCAACTTGAAAAATTCAAATTCATCTGAATATGAGATCGAATAAACACTTGTTGTAATCCCCATAATTTTACGTAACCTGATTTTAACAATTACTAAAACTGTAATATAGAATTATATTGAACAAGTAATAAAAATCACTCCAAATTTTTCTCGATTTAAAAATTTTAAGGTGTAAATGAAATTGATTATAATTAGAAAGATTAGAATCGTTACTAATAGATTTTTTTTTTTTCGAAATACAAACTGTAACAAATATGATCTCAAATAATTTATAAACAATGATAAACTAATTGTTAATATAAATTCCTGAGTTCTTTTTACTTAAGCTCAATACTTAAAAACTAAATCCTACGTTTGTTAAATAATGGAATAATAGTGTTCAAACTATTATCAATCTGATAACAATATTAAGTAGCACTAGACAAAAATATGTTGTTATTAACAAATTAATATAAATAACACCTATATAGTAAAACATGATATTTGGCAAAATGATCAATAATCCAATAAGAAATCATATCTAACCTTAAATTTAAATCACAATAACAGACGATTAATGTCGTGCCCCGAAGGGTACCCTAAACATGGTAGCCCGCCACATATAATATCAAGGCTTAATAATGACTACTTAGTCATGTGAAAGCCTTAGTATTACATGTAAGGCGTCTAGCACAGTAATAGGAGACGCTTTTGGGAAGCATAGTTTAAGCAAGTAAAAATGAACATACAAGAATCCAGAAATAAAACATATTATATCATTAATAACCAAAGGTCTATTACATGATTTCTTAGGGGCATACCCCCGCTAATGCCAAGGATCGTGATAGTCTTTACATCATCCAAAATACTACATTAAAGATTTCAAAGGAATTCCAATCTAAGTCTTCAAGTAGATTTCCTCCAAAAGCTTCAATGGAAAAACTTACACAGATATGGGGAGGTCCCAAGCACAAAAATAGGTGTTCCTGAGAATATAAATACCTATAGGGGTGTAAGCTTATGGGCTTAGTGAGTAAATTCTAAAGGTTTATACTCAAAGTAAATTATCAATCAAGTTTATTAGTCAGGCAAATGAAATGCGACAACCGCGTGAGCATACAAGACATATGACTTTCCGGGAATCATATGTTGAATGAATTACGCCCTTCATTCAGGGTTGGGTATTCCAGCCAATTACAGCCACAACTTTTAAAACACTTTTATAGTTCTTATAGGCTCCTATACGCCATCAAAAACTTGTAGTATTTACAGGCTCCTACTAGCCACCAATTTACGTAGTTCTTACTGGCTCCTACTCGCCACTTACATGATATACCGGTTATGTCTACCACCACTATTATACACTTGTCCCACCAATTGTATAGTAGTGAATGCAATGTGACTCAACATATAAAGTGCATAAAGAATTTCTTAATTAAAGTCTAGTTGTTATATTTAGCTTCTTTCAAGTGAGCAACCAATTTCAAACACTCCAGGATATTAATGTACGTACAACTTTATTACAAACAAATCGAGTTTCGATATACTTAACATTCTTTCAACATATTATCATACAACTTCTATTTGATTTTTGCCTAAATTCTAGTGCAACTAATTTTTATAAGCACAATCAAGAGTATGAAAAATAATGGGAAGTAAACTCACTCAGCCATGATGACACCTTTCTTGAAATGGATGAGCCGTTCGGGATTTCCACTAATCGTAATAATCTTCGGAATACGAACAATCCTCCTTGAGATTATCTAATCAAGAAAAATACCCAAAATGAGTATTTCATGAAGTTTCTCTTCTTGAAGATTCTAAACTTTTCTTAAAATCGCGGTAAAATCATATAAGAGGAAGTTCCAACTTAAAATGGCCATAACTTGCTCATTTTAACTCGGAATTTTGCAAATAATATATTGTTTTCTACCTACTCGAAAAGATCTACACATTTATAAACTTATTTTCATAAAACTAAGTCGTTTAGGTCCAGAAAAAGCAGCGACCAAATTCTCCACGAATTTGTGAAAACTTGAGTTCGTCTTTTCGAATAAAACTCACTTGAAGAGATGAATGTTCCAAGTATTTTTATAAACTTTTTGGAAGATATATATATATATTATATATGTATTGATTCATAACAAATGTATGAAGTAAATGAAGTTGTCTCAATTTATGAAAAAGTAAAATCTTGAATGATTTTGAACTTGAAAATTTTTGGAATATTCATTTTACTTTGAAAAGATTTTGAGTTACTTGAAATGAGTGTTTCTTTTTCTAAATTTAATTTCTTGTAATTGTTCCAAATTTCTAAAGAATGATTTTTATTTTTCTAAGCTTAGATTCCAACAACTTTTAAAAGTCATAACATTTTATAAAAGAATATTTTTGTTTCTTGTGATTATTCCAAAAGAATTTCTAATACTTGATGAAAAATAAGCTTTTATAAAACCTTTTGTTTATTTAAGAAAAATCATTTCTAGGCATGTTTATGAGTTTTTAAGAAATCTATTTTCTACATTTATTTCCTTAGAAAGAATCTTTAGTTTAAGAAAACACTTCCTTATTTATTTTTGTTGAGACAAAAACATTATGTTCATGCATTAATATGAATCATAAGTTATGAAAATATAAAAAGATCATAATACTTAAAAGAATAGGCATATAAAGAAATAAATCAAGTATTGGGACCTTAGCTTCATCAAGGTACCTCGGGACTAATAAAAGACTAGTCCCGAAAAGAAAAGAAAAAGTTTTGACTTGATGAGAACAAGTCTAAGACTAGAAAGACTAGTCTTAAGAACAACTTGAAATTAAATAAATTGCACTAAAGTAAATAAATTGCATGGAAGGTAAATAAATTGCAAGACAGTGAGCTTATATGCTCTAAATAATATATATAGCTATATAGATATTTAGATAGTTAGAACATAAAGGAGACATAAAGGAGTTGAGATTATAAACAAAAATAAAGTATGAACTTATTGTTGCTTTCTTAACCTTCATGGTTTTAGAAAACACACACTAAGTTCATACTAAGTAGATGAACATAAGAATTTCTTGAAGAAAGTTTACCTAAAAGAAGAAACTAGAGAAAGCTTTCTTGTAAGAACTTCTTGGAGAGAATTCTTAAGAGATTTTGAGAGAGTAACTTTAGTAAAGAAGTGGTGTGAAAGAAGCGAAGGTATGAGGGGGTATTTATAGGAAAATGTGGGAGATAACTTGTGTTAATTAAATAAATGAAAAAAAAAACAATATAGATAGAAAGAGGGAGGGGCCGGCGCCAATTTGAGGGGAGAGAGAGAGGAAAATTTATTTTTTTGTTGTTTTGTTAATTAAAAGTAAGAAATGAAAGATGTGAAATTGTATTGGAAATGAAAATGTGTAAGAAATAGAGGTATAGGTAGTAAGAGTAGGTTGTAAGAAAAAGTAGAGATAGATGAATAGTGTAGAATAGTAGTAAATAGTGTAATGTAAAAGTAGACATGACAATTAAATGCCGGTAGTAAGAAAATACGCGTATAAATGCAATATCTGATATTTTTAGCTACCGAAAAATTACGAAATTGATATTTTTGAAAATCTTATATTTTTACGAATCTAACGGTATATTCGGAATATTTTTACTATTCCGAGCCCCGGGACACGTTTTTCAAGAACTGTATCCGATCGGGTTCAAAGGACACTTGAATTTCGGAATTCTGATATTTTTATACAACCTATAGCTATTACGATCCATTATAGCTAATTATTCCCACTTCATTTTCTAGGGCTAGAGAAAACGGCAATGCCGGACTTAAGCGGTTACGGTAAACTAGGGTTTTGTTGACCCTAGAAAATCCGGTTGACTTCCGATTAAGGTTTAAACTATAATTCGAATCCAAAAATTTTAGGGATCTACAATTAATGTTTAGAACCTATAAGATATAAAATTATAGACTAAAGACAAATCACTAGAATTACAAAAGGTACTATAAAATCCAAAATAGATTAATATCTAAGAATCTAGATCTTAAATAAACATTTAAATTACACTAATATTCTAATTAAAAGATTTAGAGATTTTAGAAATTAAAATTCTGAATTGTCAACGTAACCTTTAATAATTTTCATAACTAGAACATGAACAAATTGGCAAATGTGAAACTAATATCAAATATATGATTCAACAAAAATCTTAGAATAGATCTATGGATTGTAATAAACTCATTCAAAGCTTGAAAAACCCAAATAAAAATTTCTTTAACCTTAATAGATACAAAAAATGAGATTTTGTATCTTGAACTAATAATTCAAGATATAATTAGAAATAGCTTTAAAATTTGAGATAGATTTGAATGAATTAAATTAATCATAGGATATAAATAGACAAGTTGACAAAGTTAGATCAGTATTTAATTAAATGAAATTTGAGATTTGAAATCTAAAGTCATTGAAATGTTTAGAGGATTCCTAAACTCTTGATTCTTAGCCTAAACACTAATTCCTAAATCTTTACAAAATTTGAGTTCATTTGCTTGAATAAAAATATCAGTTCTTAAACCTGAACTCAAATTAAATATCTTTTATCTAAAATAAATTCTCAAATTAAGTTCTTATTACAAGTTCTTAATTTCTAACATATTGGTTCCAAAACAAACTTTTAAATACTCTTGAAACTATAGATATTTGATCTAATAGTTCTAAAACTATACCTATAATCCTTTATATTAATTTAATCCCTATCCTTTTCTTTTAGACCCTCTATCCTCTATCTCTCTCTTCCCTCACTTTTCCCTTTCTTTCCTTTTAGCTTCTTTCACCGGTGCCTTCCTTTCCCTCTTCCTTTCTTCTTCATTTTTCTTTCTTTTCTTCAAATTCTTCAACAAATCTTAAGATCAAAGCCAACTAGAGGATGAATCAAGACTAGGAGATGAACTAGATGGAGGAAACCGAGCTAGAGGATGAAGTTTCAACTTGTGTTCTTTTCTAAAAGCTAAGTATAGTTTACTATTTATTGTCTTATTTATAATTTCGAATTTAAATGTTGTATAGATGATGTATATGAGTTGAGAAGTGTTGTTTAAGTTTGTATTTGTAAAGCTTATGGTTGTTGAAGTTGAGTTGTTGAGAAAGAACATAAATTGTGAAATTGGGGTTTGAAGTTGTTCATGATGATTATAGTGATGTTTGATGGATTGAAGTGGGAGTTTGTATTTATTAGATTGTAGTAAGATCAAATAACAAGTTTTAAGAAGCTTGAAATGAATTTGGAGGAGTTTGAAACAATTTGAACAAATGTTTTTCTTAAAATGAAAACAGGGGAAAATTTGATAGCAGCGTAATGCATGTAGCCGGCACTCAACGCTGCCGGTGTTGACGTTTACGCTGCCGGTGTACGTTGGGAATTTGGCGGTGTTGAAGAGTCCAACGGTGACCAGATCGCTCGACCCTTAATGCTGGCAAATTTTTAATTTACGCCGCCGGTGTTGAAAGCCGGCGTTCGTTTTGCAACTTTTTCCAGTTTCGCAGTCCTTTCGTATTTTGCCCATAACTTTTTCATCTGATCTCCGATTGAGGTGATTCAAGTTGCTTTGGAAAGATAAGAAAGAGATATACAACTTTAATGTTTTGAGTTTTTGCAAATTCAAAACGTATCAGTGCTTAAATTTTAATTCTTTCCAACTGATACATTTTTCAAGCTAAGCTAAAAACTTGTTATAGATTGTTTTATATGTGTTTACTTTGACAAATGGATCTTTTTGACCTAAAATGAAATAGATTAATAATATTTGATGTGTAATGATGATTTAGTGATATAATTAAACATGACTTAGATAGATTTATAGATTTAATGAATAATTGAGTTAAATATGCGAGTTTTACATAAAATGAACTTAGTTAACAAACTTAAGTTCAACTTGATTAAATAGACTTGAATGAATTAGAACAGATTAGATTGAGTTAGTTTAATTACTTTGGCTTAGTAATTAGATTAAATGATTAATTCTAATGAGTTTGACTTAATGAACTCAATTAAACTAAAATGAACTAGATTTCTTAAGCTTAATCCACTTGGCTTGGCTTTTGAATTAAATGGCTAAGGTTAATCAATTTGACTTGGTAAATGACTTAAATGACTAATTCTAATCAGTTTGACTAAGGTTAAGCTAAAATGGGTTAGTAACAAATAATTGGGTTAAATGAATGTGTTAGGGTGATCTTTGAATAATATGGGGAATATGTTGTTTCAAAGGTGTGTTTGCTTAAGAAATAGATGTTTTTGTGAATAAATGTCTTGATTAAGCTTTTGTTGATAAAAGACCATAAACAAAGTGAAAAGAAATACTTTGACAGACAAAGGAGAACTGTCCATATTTTGGCAGGGCGATCTTCGCAGCCATTGTGGGGTTCCACATTAGTGTCTGATCAAATATGATTTAATAAAATGAGTTTGAGATAGATTGATAAATAGCTTAAGTTCTTCTATGATTTTGATGAAGTAGATGATTAGTTTAGTTTAGTTTCTTATACGAGTTCTTTCCTTAATAGAAGTGGATATTTGATTTAACTTCTGGATTATCTTCTGAAATTTCCTTCCAAGGCTATGTTTGGATTTCATATTCAAGGTACGCAGTAACTTGCGTGTTAAATGTTAGGATAGGCATTTAAACTGATTAAGACTTAAACTCAGCTTAATAATTGATAAGTCTTGATTGTGTTTTTCTTCGTTGAATCCGGTCCAAGGAGCGACAACTTGTCATGATGCAATGACAATGTTAGAATAAACGCTTAGGCCACCTATCATGATGCAATGATTTGGCTCGGCGGGTTGTCATGATGCAATGACAATATTATAATAGGCGCTTAGGCCAAATTGTTATGATGAAATGACATGGCTCGACGGGTAATCGAAGGGAATATAGTAACAGTGTAACATTTACTTAAACTTGGAAAGAAGTATCATAATTTAGTTCAACGTTTATAGGAGCGTGTGAACTAGATTCATGTTATGGACTGAGTCTAAGTAGAGTTGGGTAACGGCTATAAACCCTAGATGAGATTACTGTTTCTTTTCAGTGTAACGTTATCTACGAGATATAAGTATTCGGGCTACTTATATCAACCCCCTGAGCATCGTGAGCGTTACTCAGGATCCTCAGATTCCTTTTGGCTTGTTCCGGAGTGTGAGTGCTCCATTGTTGATTTGTTTATTTTAATGAAAAAATAATAACTTGTGGATTGATGCATTACATTTAGTTAAGCTCGTGTGCCACTCTGTGTGTGATTGTGTTACTGTGTACTGGGCTCCGGCTCATTATTGTTGTTGTTATTCTTTTTACAGGTTTTATTGTTGATAAGATGATGAAATGATGACTTGATGATGATGTGGAGGTTGTTGATGTTGTTGTTCTTATTATTGTTGTTGATGTTGATATTGATGAGGATGGTGATGGTGATGATGATTGATGTGATGATGTTTGTCTCGGGTTTTGGGCGATTCTGAGGATATGGGAGAATGAGTGAAGTGTGATAGGGTCGAGATATTACTTATTTTGTTTCTTCTTTTGTTTGTTTTGTAAGAGGACTGGATATATTTATAAATTGTCTTTTCTTTTAAGGGCTTGTTAATGCCCAATTGATTGTAAATGATTATCTACCCTTAAGAGTAGATCACAAAGTGTTTTTATAAAGTTAGTTTCTTAGAAAACTGGTTTGCTCTGTAGGGAGTGGAAGTTTATAAATTGTTTTATAAAATTTGATTTTCCGCTACCAAATCCAGTTATTTAGAAATCTAACTAAACGATTTCATAAATTCTAAAATTGGTTTAGCAATGTTCAACATAAACACCTTCTTTTAAGACAACCTTACGTATAATTCGTAAGAGTTATATGTGGTTGGGGACTTGGTGTGCTTAATTTGAGAATTGAGCATGTCGGGTCTTTACACAAACACATTAAATAAAAATATAGATAGTAATTAAGATCAAGAAAAACAAAATAAAAACGAATTACAAAAATATTCTTTACTATAGAGGTTAAAACCTTAATAAAATATGTATCAAATACCGATACAGAATAGTTAGGCACCTATAAGGATTCAATTAAATTATTTAATGATGCAATAATTAAAGTAAAACTTCTCTTATAGAAATAGTCCAATAATAATCTTTATTATTTCCTTTCATAGGAAAATAGATCAATGTCAAACTTCCGGTAGCTTATACAACGATTTAGCAAGGACCACAAGTGAGTTACTTGACTTTATCACATTGTTTGTGCTTGTAGTATAGTTTCATTGGAATAATATGGATGTATATATATATATATATATATATTTAATTTATATACATGCGGAGTGGGAATAATGCATGATGAGTGATGTATGATTGAATGATAAAGTACCATAATATAAGTGATAATACTATTACATGATAAATATTGTATGAAACATGTTGATGATTTTCTGTAAATCGTATGATCGCCTTAAACTGGATTAACAACTACTGGTACTATAAATGAAACGGACATGCATTGCATGATTTACATAAACTGCATTTGGAGATGTGGTAGCCTACTACGTGTTAGTATTTCAGTTCTCTGGTAATGCTTGATTTTTCTAGGCAAGAGGCTATTAGTTCTACGTAAGATTACCTTTGTTCCGTCGGTTCCATGGGAATTAATTGGTAATGAAGGACATCGCCCATGGTATCACTGTGAAATGACTAACACTCAGTGGAGTTTCTAAGGCTTAAAACAGGAACTGATTGCCTAAAGTACAAGAGACAACTACAATGAGGACCATGGCTTTCCTGTATACTTAGTTTCTCCTGGGTAGGTGGGCCATAGTATCGGGTTCCTTTAACCCCGATGAGAGGGCGTAAATCTTCATCCTGCTTTGGATTCTAGATCATCCAAGCTTGTAATGTACATATGAATGATAATTATATTGTTTGTTATTGGTTGATGTGTGGTTTGGTCAGTTTATCTCACTCAGCCTGTGGTTCGTTCACCCCCAACAGTTTTTGTGCAGGATTAATACTAGCAGGAATTAAGCTAGGAATGTGCGAAGAGAGCATCTCCAACGAACTCTATTAAAGATAGAAATATAAGATATGAAACTTAAAATGTAAATTAGATAAATGTTGAATTTTGTATGCTGTAATTTGAAACCCACTTTCACCATTTGGTAGGGAATACCGATTTTTTGTGATCTTGGTAGAAATTGGAAAATCGGATTCCATAGTTGAAATCTTATAATATATTATATCATTTGTATGAAATATTTATAAATAAATAGTCTTGTACACTCTGACTTACAAGACGACTCTCATGTTATGGGTACACACGTGATATGATAGCTTTAGATTTATCCTACTATGCCCCCATTTAGAGTCGTGACACTTGTTAGAAGTTCTAGGTTTTCAACAGTCTTAGGTTTGCAAATATTTTGATTTGAAATTTGATACAAAAAATGGAAAGATCGAAGTAAAATAGCTTCATACATTAAGAAAGTAATATATTGCAACCAAGAAACTAACATATTTGACCCAAGAATCAAAAGAACCTATGATTTTAAATAATTGAAGAAAACTCAGAAATTCTAAAGATCTTAGTTTCAAATGAAAGAAGAAAAATTGGAAAAATAAAGGGATTAAGAATCATAAAATTACTTTTCAAAAAAATATTTTTGTTTTCCATGTGGCGTGCACTAATTGATCTGCACGTCTACACAGACTGACAGAGAAAACAAAGTTAATGTAAATAATGTAAATTCTTACCAAAAATTTAATTACATAACAAATTAATTGTTTAAGAAAGCTTAGATACTAAATTGGACAAGTAAATAAATTCCAAGTACCTAATTTGTTTTTAGCTCATTTACGTATATAACTTGACCAAATCAAATCATGAAGGTCATTATTTCTTAGAATTTGATCTTTTCATGCTCGTTTGAAAATCAAAACACCAAAAACTCAAAGTTTTTTGTAACCACAACTAACCGTTTAAGCTTCCATAATTGTCGATTACCACAAATGTACGCCAATTTTATGTCATTGATATATCTCTCTCTCTCTCTCTCTAAACTACTAGTAATGGAAAAGAAAAAACAAACCAAAACCTAGCTAATTAAGAGTTTAATAAAATTAAAATGAAATACTTACCTAATTCCAGCTCGAATACTTAGGCACTTAGAGGGTAGTCATAAAAATTTTAAAAGAAGTCTTTTTATTGTTTTCTTCATAAAAGTTAAAGTATTTCTTTCATAAATTTCCTTCACAAAGTCTTTTAAGAACACAATATTAAAAAACAAAGAAACTTTTTAAAGTATTTTTCATGAAATTCATAAAATATTTTCCCTTTTCAAACTGAAATGCAATAATTCCTGATTTATATTCTTCATATGTGTATTAATGCATATTTATACATGTTAGAATAATATTTGAAGTCTAGCATATGAGTTATGTTAGTATGTGGTATATGTGTTGTATTAATGCATTTGAATATTGATATATCTTAGTGTAAATAAATATTATGTTTATGAATTTGTAAGTGTAATTAAAGTGTATAAAATTTTGGTTTAAAACAAGTTAAATATACTCAATATTTTCTAAACATAGTAGAAAATTTAGGCACAAAAACAAGCCAAACACGTTGATTTTTAGTCCAAAAATAAGCCTAAGCCCATGCCAAAGAAATTCCTTATGTCACGCCTCAAAAGGAGGCCTAGTAGGATTAATCTAAAGCTATCATATCACGTGTGCACTCGTAATATGAGAGCCGTCTTGTAAGTCAAAGTGTACAAGACTCTATTTATTTATCAATGTTTATCATATAAATGATATATTATATTACTAGATTTCAACTATGGAATCTGATTCTCTAAGTTCTACCAAGATCGTAGAGAATCGGTATCCCTTACCAAATGGTGAAAATGGGTTTCAAACTACAACTTACAAATTTCAATTATTATAAAATTTATCTAATTTACATTATAAGTTTACCATTTCCTATATCTCTATCTTCAATAGAGTTCGTTGGAGAAACTTTCTTCACACATTCCTAGCCCAATCCCATCTAGTATTAATCCTACACAAAAATTGTTGGGGGGTGAGCGAACCACTGGCTCAGTGAGATAACCTGAACAAACCACACATCAACCAATAACAAACAAGTATAATTATCAATCATATGCAATGCAACAATCAATCATATGCACATTACAAGCTTGGATGATCTAGAATCCAAAGCAAGATGGAGATTTACGCTCTCTCATCGGGGTTAAAGGAACACAATACTATGGCCCACCTACCTAAGAGAAACTAAGTATACAGGAAAGCCACAATCCTCATTGTAGTTATCTCTTTATACTTTAGGCACTCAATTCCTATTTTAAGCCTTAGAAAACTCCATTGAGTGTCAGTCATTTCATAATGATACCATGGGTGGCGTCTTTCATTACCAGTTAGTTCCATGGAACCGACGGAGTAAAGAAATCATACGTAGAATTAATAGCCTTTTGCCTAGAAAAACCAAGCATTACCAAAGAACCGAAATACTAACACGTAGTAGGCTGCCACATACTCAGATGCAATTTATGCAAATCATGCAATAACATGTCCATTTCATTTATAGTATCAGTAGTTGTTAATCAAGCTTAAGGCGATCATACTATTTACAGACAATCATCAGCATGCTTCATACGATATTGATCATACAATAGAATTATCACTTATATTATGATAACTTGTCATTCAATCATACACCACGCATCATGCATTATCCCCAATCCCGCATGCATATCAATTGAATATACATTATTCCAAATGCAGCTATACTATAAGTATAAACAATGTGATAAAGTCAAGTAACTCACCTATGGTCCTTGCTAAATTGTTGTATAAGCTACGGGAAGTCCGGGAATTGATCTATTTTCCTATGAAAGGAAATAACAAAGATTCATTATTGGACTATTTTTGTAAGAGAAGTCTTCCTAGAATTAAAGACGCTGATCTCAATCGTCGGATATTAGACTAAGCTGTTATATTAATTATTACATCATTCAATAATTTAATTGAATCCTTATATGTGCCTAATTATTTTTGTATCGGTATTTGATACAGTTTTTATTATTTGTATAAAGCTTTTTAAGGTTTTAACCCCTATAGTAAAGAATATTTATTTGTTACTTGTTTTTATGATCTTAATTGTTATCTATATTTTATTTAAGAGGTTTATCTTTTCCTTAAGTCCTACTACTTTTAGTAGAAGATTTTTATTTATTAATTCTTTAACTGTCAACCTTATCTGTCTCTTAAATTAATATTATTATTTATTTAAGAGTATGTTCTAGTATCTATACCTTTCAAAAATTATAAAACCGTATGTCTATGGAGTTTAGATATATCAAATTTTTATTATACTTCAATTTTATTTTTATTGCAAAACAAGCTAAGTTTAATAATATGATATTATTAGTAATATTAGTTTTGAAATGTTAATATCAATATTAGTAATAAACACAAGTATAATAATAACAACAATTTCCAGACTTTTAGTAAATAATAATATTAGTGACAAAAATAACAACAGAATTGATGATAATATAAATATAGTGACCTTAACGTAAATAATAACGGTATTCACAATCCTAATGATTCTTGATGAAAATATCAATAATACTAAATACTATAATCAGTAGTAATAATAATATTAGTAATCATAATCATATTAATAGTAATAACAATAACATTAATATTGGTTTATTAAGAGTGAAAACTGAGTGAATTTCTATTTTGCGATTTCTTATTCGTTTTAAATTCGATTTCGTTGTATAAATAGTCCATTTGATAGTACTCTTCGAGTACTTTTTAGTAGTGGAATTATTTTCAAGAAAAGAGACTTGTACAATTTTTAAATTTATGAGACACATGTACAAGTTTCAAGTAAATCATGACAATTATAACCAAAACTTGTTTTGATGATATCTAACTCATTTCTAGTCCATTTTTTATGAATAAATAGTCATTTTCATAGTATTTTTCGAGTAAAATCCATTAGTGGTGTTATTTTTATCAAACAAGATCTTTAAGATGATGAAAAAGATGAGATCAGCTTCGTGAGGTGTGAAAATTGATAGCAGTATTTGAAATTTTGTTTTTATGATATCTAATCCGCTTTTAACAAATGAATATTCGATTTCATAGGATTTTTCGTGTTCTTTCCATTGGTGGGGTCATTTTGGGCTTATAACAAACACATCAATGCAGTTTATTTAATCTTCCCAATCATTTACATGAGTTATCTAAAGTTTAATTTAGTTTTGTTGTAGTTTAGATATGGTTTTGGTTTTTCCTTTCTAGGATTTGAATTTCTATACTGAAAATTCTTCAAGTTGATGTATTTATATCCTAAATGGTCTAAATAACATCAGTATATAGTTAGATCAATTTTGATAAATTTATAAGACAAATTTCTATAGATCAAATATAATGAATATTTGAACTTAATATGATTCTTACCTTTATTAGATCATAGATGGGGTTTAGCTCCTCCCTCTTGACGAAAATACTAGTTTAAAGAGGAAGGTAAGAAGATGAGTAACTAAGGAAAAAATTAATCTAGCTAAACTAGCATTTTTTTTTCTTGCCTTGTTGAGCTTGGATTCCAACTTGGATTTATGGCATACTAAGGGCTAGTTAACTTGGTTTTTGATGTTGTTTGAAAGAGGGAATGGATGTTTTTGGATATAGTTGATGCTTAGATAGGATATAGGAAGTAAGACAAGTGTTATATTTGTTTTAGAGCTTCTTAAAGGTTATCTAAATGGAGAAAATGGTCAATGAAAGTAGTTGATTCGTATCTCCTTTTGTAGTTAGGATTTTAGCTTGTTTATGTGGGGATTATGAGTTGATTTTGAGTCAAACTTAAGACTGTATATATATACTAAGGTTAGGCCAAAGTCAGGAGGCTAAGAAGTAGGGGTGTGCAAAAAAACCGATGAAACGAGAAACCGAACCGAAACCGTAAAACCAATCCGAAAAATATGGTTAACCAGTCCATCGGTTTCGGTTTAGGATTACGGTTTTTATTTTTTTCGGTTTTCGGTTTCGGTTTCGGTTTGTAACCACAAAAAACCGATGGTTAACGGTTAACCGTTTTAGTTTTATATATATTATATATAATTTACATATCCAAATAATTATTTTTTTATATATATACATATGATTTTCATATACATATAATTTACCTATGTTAATATTCATTGAATTTCGATTAAAATACTATTGTCCTATGATTGATGGAGTTAATATGGTAATTGATTTAGTTTGATTTTATTGATAATGATATATTCAAAGGTTCGGTTTTCCCCTTTTCCTTAATTTCATTTTCTTTTTTTTTTTAGCTCTAGTAATATATATAATAATTTAAAGAAAAAATTTATGATAAAAGCTTAAAAAAAAGGTTTTTTGAAATTATTAATTTGATTTGTTGAAACCATTACGTTAAATGGTTAAAAACCGAAAACCGAATAAATTAACCGAATAAAACGGTTAACCGTTAAGGCGGTTAACCATTTATAATGGACCGGTTAAGGATCGGGATATTTAAAAACCGATAATTACGGTTAGGTTCAAAAAATAAGGTCACGGACCGGTTAACCAGTCCATGAACACCCTACTAAGAAGGATGTTTTGGGCTTGAAAAACTTGCAAATTGCAGCTGGGAAATTCAGATACGAATTTGCTGCTTTGGATGATGATTTTTTTTTATTTTTTTGATATTGTGGTGATTTTGAGGGGCATTAATTGTAGTTGTATGCTAATTAATTAATGTTATTTATATGTGTAAATTAGGGGCTCAATTTGCTTAAAAATTGGATAAAAAAATCAGTTGAAATTCATGCTAAAAAAGAGATGTAGAAAATTCTGATGTATGTTGCATTTTTCTAGACTTTTTGGACTGATTTCTTGTGCTATTTGTTAGCTAATTTTTAGTACATGAAGTGTCCATTTAGAGGCCTCTTATTGGTGCTCATTTAGTCAAAAAAAAAAAAAAAAAAAACTCAAACGAGGCCTATTATTTTCGTCAAAATAGAGTTGGAATGTGTGTGAATGTGTTGTTGTTTCACTGGAATTCAAGCTCCAATTACAACTGTTTTACTCTTGAATTTGATATGAAATTCTTGTGCATTTAATGTGGATTATAGGTGAAGCTTTTGGATTGGTTGGGGTGTCTTTTTCAAGTTTAATTTGAGTGTTACAATTTTGGTAAAATGCTGGATGTGAATTGGGTTGCTGCAGCTGAGAAGTTGCAATTTGCATTTTGATCCTCTGCTCAACGTGACTCCAACATGATGAATTTGGTTTATTCGGTTTTCATTTTTTTTATTTGTTCATTATTTTACTAATAGTTAACTAAAATATTCTAACAAATATTAATTTATAAACGTATGTTTATAACCGTTACGTAAGAGTTTTATCCAGATAAAATTATCTAAGTTACTACAAAAACTTTAGCTTATTTATTTATTCAAATTTTTAGTTTAAAGTTTACATGATTAATTGTTTTTAGTGTTTTAACTTACGGGATTAAATTTTTCAAGTTCAATAAATCGAATTAGGAACTAAGTCTTAATGAATTATGAATTTCCTAACAAGTATAACAGCAGGTTTGAAATTTTCATTTTAGATCTAGATTAGTAATTATTGATCGGTATTAGTATCTATTATGTATTTATAATCTTAGTAATTCATCTTTGGATTACTGTTTTATACTGATAAGTTTTGTTATTAGACTATATCTTATCGGTTTTGAAATTTAGAGCTACTTCTAATTATATCTTAAATTATCAGTTCAACATACGAAATCTCGTTTTTGGTTATATTAAGGTCAAAGAAATTTTTATTCGGATTTTTAAACTATGAATAAGCTTATTGCAACTCATAGGTTTATCTTAAGATTTTTATTGAATAATATATTTTATATTAGTTTCACATTTGATGATTTATTCATTTTCTAGTTATGAAAATCATTTAAGGTTATATTGGCAATTCAAGATTTTAATTTCTATAATCTCTAAATCTTTTAATTAAAATATTATGTAATTTAAATATTTTTTAAGATCTAGATTCTTAGATATCAATCTATTTGTGATCTTATCGTATCTTTTGTAATTCTAGTAATTTATCTTTAGTCTATATTTTTTAACTTGTAGGTTGTAAAAGTTAATTGTCTTTTATTTGTAATATAAAATTATGATTTCTTGTTGGATTATTTATCATTTTACCAAATATTGTGTTTTATTGTATATGAGTTACTTATTCTAATTTGTTAATAACATCACATTTTTGTCTAGTGCTACTTAATATTGTTAAATAGTTTGAACACTATTATTTCATTATTTAACAAGCGTATGATTTATTTCCTATATATTGAACTTAAGAAAAAAGGATTTAGGAATTTATATTAACGATTGATTTATCGTTGTTTTATAAATTATTTGAGATCATAGAAGTTACAGTTTATATTTCAAATTTTTTATTGGTAAAGATTATAATCTTTCTAATTATAATCAAATTCATTCACACTTTAACATTTTTAAATCGAGAAAAATTAGAAGTGATTTTTACTACTTGTTCCAAATATTCTATATAATTCAATATTACATTTTTAGTATTTGTTAAAATTAGGTTACGTAAAATTAAGAGGATTACACCTTAACCTAACAGCCCCAAAAGTCAATAAAATAGATAAATATCAAGTCTAACTTTTGCAAAATTCATGTAAAAAATTAGGACTATCCAAATAACCCTCAAGAAACCAAAACAAAAAACCCATTTTCATCTTTCATACGTCACCTTGATTAAGTCCAAGTATCACTTTTTTTCTCAAGTAAAACCATCATTATCTTGTGGCAAGACTACAAAACTAAGCTCAAGTTTCTTAAGGTATGTATTTGTTATGTTAAGTGTATATTTGTTAGTTTGAAGTTTTGCTAGAATATGAATTTTTATGTTAAAATGAGTTTTGATGATTTATATGTGTTAGTTATGTATTGAATGATATCTTGATGGTTTATAAGTTGTTGTTTGTGCTAAGTAAGTGACAAGTAGTGTTAGAGTGAACGAAGTTGGGAATGAGTAGGGTTGAGATGGTTTTGAGAAGTTGAATTAGCTAAATGAAGGGTCGAATGTGGATTTGTGTTTGAAATGATAGATATGGATGTCTGATAAGTTTAAAGTGAAGAATATGTATGTTAAATGATGTTAGAATACATATAGTTTGAAGTTTGTGTTTAGAAGTGAAAAATATAATAAATTTTCATGTTTTCGAAATAGGAGAGGTTTGGATTTTTTTAAAAATCTGTGTTGTAGTGTCAGCAGCCTCAACACCGCTAGCATAGAGGTTTACACTACCGACGTACACTTCAACACTACCAGTGTTTGGGATATTCATGGGCATGGATTAGTCCCATGGATCTCTTGGATTTTTGAATAAACTTGAGTTGCCGTCTACACCAGCTCAATGCTATCGGCATAGACCACAACATTGTCAGCGTTTGGGTTAACGCAGCCAGTGTTGGCAGGCATGGAAAATTTCGTGCAAACTACACCTCCTTAATGCCATTGGCGTTGAAGGTCCATATATCCCTTGCAGTTTTTTCATTTTCAAAACTTCTTCAAACATCTTCCCATGCTTGATGTTTGATCTTTTGATGATTTTCTAAGCTTGTATGATATTGTTTGATTTATAAATATTGTGTTATGACCATGTATGAATATTTATTTGAATTTCATGATTCTTTAACCTAAAGCTAAATATATATATACACACACACACTTAGAATAGAGTTAAAGGTGTTAATGTAAGTTGAAATTTCTTGTAACAATGATAAATCCTTAGTTGAATACCACCTTTCATTCTCAGTTTGATTCAGGCACGCAATAACATGCTTGTTTTCTTACCTAGGTTAAGCATAGCTAAATTACTTTAATTTAAGAAAACTTAAATCTTGTTTGCATTGATTGTCTATTACGTCGTTAAATCTAGTTCAGGGAGTGGCACCTTACTCAAAATGGAGGCACTGTAGTTTAGGCGCTTAGGCTACTCCTATCTTTATGATAAGATTTCATAAGTGGTACAACAGGTAATTGATATGGTTATTAGTATCAGTATAACATTTGTTTATTTTTAAGGAGAAGTAATATGATTTAATTCAATGTTTATGGGAACACTTGGATTAGGTAATATTATGGATTAAGTTAAGTGAAGTTGTGAAATGGTTGAGAACCCTAAAGGAAGCTACTTTTTCATTTATCTATATATCATCTAGGAGATATAAGTCCTCGAATAACTTATACAACCCCTATCAACCTCCGAGCATCGAGACTGTTACTCCGGACCCCCAAATATCCTTATTGTTCGAAGATTGAATACTCTAGTGTTGTTTGACTAATTAAAGATTATCTAATAATCTAATGGTTTTTGCATTACATTTTAGCTTAAGAATGTATGTCATTATACTTTTGTTTTTGTTACTTGTATACTGAGCCTTTGGCTCATTATTTCATATTTCAAGTATTGACGAGAGTGGTGAATTCTACACTAGTATGGGATACGGAATGGACTTTGAGGATTTCTTAGATGATTGAGAGGATTAGAGATGATTATGACCTTGATGGATCTTTTGTAACATAGTAGTTTTGGAAGACTTATGTAATAGATATTATAGCTTTATTTATCTTTTATATCTTTTGTAATTGGCTTGTTAATAAGCCTATGTTTGTAATATCTTAGTATGTGCATTTATGCGTGTGTGTGTGTGTGTGTGTGTGTGTGTGAACATTGTTCTATGTCTTAGAGGTAATGATACATGAGTGTTTTAAGTAAATATGAAGTTTTCTTTTATAAAGTTTAAGTTATGTTTTAAAAGAAGTTCTATTAGTTAATAGTTTACGATTTTGATCTTATAAGAGATCTAGGTAAATAAATATCTAAATTGATCACAGTAATCAACCTTACATATAATACTGCAGGTTATATGTGGTTGGGGTTCTAGATTCATCTATTTTAAATACAAGGGTGAGTCTATTTCCTTACAGATGGCATTAGAGCAGAGTTTAAATAATCGTTTGCCTAAATGTGATAGTTTAAATGAGACTTGACCTAGACATGGATAGGTAGTATAAGAAGAATTAAGCTTTGCTTAAATGGTTGTATTTGCTTGCTTTATTGATTGTTTGCTATGCTTGTTGTTTGTTTACTCGTTTGTTTGCTTGTTTAATTTCTTGCTATTGTTTATAAATGTGAATGTGAATTTAATAAACTTTAAGCATGGTTTAAATTCCATATGTGTGTGTCATAAATGTATTGTATGCATATGTTTAAGATGGATAAGTCATGGAGATTTACTCGACAACACGCTGATAGAGAGAACATGCCTCCACCACCTCAGTCTTCATCTACATCAGCTCCTACCTCCTCTACTACTCCAAGTACCGAAGCTACTCCATCTCTTGCAACGGCATAGGCTTCACAAGTTCTCTCACCAACTCAATTTCCATGGCCTCCTCAATGCCACCTTTTCCTCAAATGCCACAAGTACCTACAAACGATCCAGCATCTATGTATGGTATGTTAAGAGATATGGTGGCTTTGATGCAACAATATCAAATGACGGTGTTTTAGCAACAACAACACTTTACGCAGCAAAATAATCAACGAGGAGCAAGGTAGAATGAAAATCTACCTATAAATGATCAAACCAACTAGATCAAGCTATATGATTTTATTAAGATGGTTCCCGACTTTGATGGAACAAGCACAGATTCGACTGTGGCAAAGAGTTAGATTGAAGAATTAGAGAAAACTTTTGTAGCTTACGATACTCCTGAGGAAAAGAATGTGGACTTAGCTATATATATGATGAAGAAAGAAGCCTATAACTAGTGGAGACTGGCAAGTGGGAATTTGCATCCGGCTATTTCATGGGCAACATTTAAGGACACATTCTTTGCTAAATACTTCCCAGATCTTGTTAGAGAAAGGATGATAACAGATTGGCTAAATCTAAGACAAGGAGGTAAATCTATTAATGAGTATTATGCTGAATTCTGTAGACTATTACGTTTTGCTAGAGGAGACTACAAAGATGAAAGAATGAAGGTTTAGAAATTCTAAAATGGTTTAATTGAAGAAATTCAAAGAGAAGTAAAGAAGTTTGAATTGCATACTTTAGCTAACACTGTTGCAAAGGCTTTATTAGTTGAACAAATTAAAAATGATAGTCGATTAAAAAGAGCTAAGAGGGCCACATTTTTAAGGAAAAGAATTGCACCTACTTCTTCCTATGGTGGTTATCAAAGTATTAGCAAGGGTACAAGCTACCAAAGTAAGGGAAAGAAGCCATTCCTAGGGAAGAAAGGAGATAAAAAAATCGGCATTCAAGACTTTAACTCCCATATTTGAGAAGAAATGTTTTCAATGTTTTGGACCTCATGACTTATCCAAATGTAAATGGACTCCGGAAGCATGTTTTTCTTATGGATAGGTTGGACACAAAGCTTTTGAATGGAAGAATCCGGGTTTGCCACCAATTTTTGTGCTTATTGCAAGCAACGAGGTCATCATGTTGCTAATTGCAAAGATCACCCCAATAATCAAGGAGGAGTTAATCTAGAGAAGGGAAAAAGTAAAGCCAGAGTTTTTGCATTGCAATAGATAGAGGATACTCCTTCAGTAGATACTTTGGCAAGTACCTTAATTGTTTCTGATAGAAGTGCATATGTATTGATTGAAACTGGAGCTACTCATGCATGTATATCTGAGAATTTTATGACTGAGTGTAAGCTTACTCCTGAGATTTTGAATGATCGTATTATGTGTGTGAACACTCCTTTGGTTGTTGAGACTAGGCAACCTTGCATTGGTAGAAATTTGAATGTTTTAATTTCTAATGTGAGCATGCTTATGGACATGTTAGTTTTGCTCTTATCTAATTTTGATGTGATATTCGGAATGAATTGACTAAATTTCTATAAAGTCATAATAGATAGTTGTAAAGCGGAGTTGAGTTTTGATTTGAAGAAAGGGAGGTTTACATATGTTTTGGAAAAGCAAAGGCCAAGTAGAATGAATTCTATGGAATTATGGGAAAGGTCAGTTGTGACAGTGGTGAATACAGAAGAAATGTATATCAACATGTTACCAATGGTGAATGTGTTTATTGATGTGTTTCCCAAGAATTTGCCCGGTTTACCTCCTTATAGGGAGATTGAATTCGGGATTGAAGTATTACTAGGAACTGTTCCTATCTCCAAGGCTCCTTATAGGATGGCACCTATAGAGTTGAAGGAATTAAAGCAACAATTGCAAGAGTTATAAGAAATTGATTTCATTAAATCGAGTATATCTCCTTAGGGTGCTCCTGTATTGTTTGTGAAGAAGAAAGACGAGAGTCTACGGATGTATATCGATTATAGGGAATTGAATCAAGTTACAATCAAGAACAAATATCTCTTGCCAAGGATCGATGATTTATTTGATCAGTTGAAAGGAGCTACTGTGTTTTCGAAAATTGATTTGCAATCGGGATATTATCAGCTCAAAATCAAGTCCTAAGACATACTAAAGACGACATTTCGCACTAGATATGGCCATTTTGAATTTCTCGTTATGTCGTTTGGTTTAACAAACGCTCCAGCAGCTTTCATGGATCTAATGAATAGAGTTTTCAAGGATTACTTGGATTTGTTCGTGATAATAGTCATTGATGATATTTTGATTTATTCACGAGATCATAAGGAACATGAAGAAAACTTAAAGCTTGTTTTGCAAAGGCTTAGGGAGAAGAAATTATATGCCAAATTTAGCAAATGTAGCTTTTGGCTTGAGGAGATATCTTTCCTGGGGCATATAATATTAAGAGAAGGTGTATGTGTGGATCCCGAGAAAATTGAAGCTGTATTGAATTGGCCAAGACCAACAAATGTGACTAAAATAAGAAGTTTTCTTCGGTTAGTCGAGTATTATCAAAGATTTGTGGTAGGATTTTCAAGGATAAAATCCCCATTGACTAAGTTGACTCAAAAGCATGCAAAATTCATTTGAGATGATAAATGTGAGCAAAATTTCCAAGAACTGAAAGAGAAGTTGATATTAGCTCCAATTCTAGCCTTACTTATTAGCTCAAAAGAATTTGTGGTTTTTAGTAATGCATCTATCTAAGGATTAGGTTGTGTGCTTATGCAAGATGGAAGGGTAATCGTATATGCTTCAAGACAACTTAAACCACATGAGAAAAACTATCTGGCTTATGATTTGGAGTTAGTAGTTGTGATTCTAGCATTGAAATTGTGGAGACAATACCTATTTGGTGAAAACTGCAAGATATATTCTAATCACAAAGTCTCAAATACATTTTCACTTAGAAAGAGCTTAATATAAGACAAAGAAGATGGCTTGAATTAATTAAAGACTGCGATGTGGAAATCTTGTATCATCCTAGCATATAATTTCTTTTAAGGACACATTCACAACTTCCACTAACGATGTTAGTTCAATCATCCTACGTAGAAACATCTTCTTATGACTAATTGACACGTGTCAATTGTAATTTCGAAAAAAAAATGCATACCCTTTTGTTTTTAATTTCCCTTATTACATAATGAAATAAGACTAACCCCAGTTTAATATTGATAAAAAAAGGTACATTCATTTGCATTAAATCCAACTTCGTCATCATCAATAATTGCTACTTAAGTAGAGATCCCTAAATGTCAAATAGAAAAAAGCAAAAAAATCCAGGGGGAAAAACACATTTGGTTTCCTTATCTAGATTTAATACAAACAATCTATAATTGCTATATAAAAAATAAAGAGTCCCAAATGA
Source organism: Combretum micranthum (assembly GCA_024138025.1). Taxonomy (NCBI): domain Eukaryota; kingdom Viridiplantae; phylum Streptophyta; class Magnoliopsida; order Myrtales; family Combretaceae; genus Combretum; species Combretum micranthum. The sequence continues at coordinate 610,479 of JAMXBD010000785.1, forward strand.
CAAAGAGAAAAAAAAAAATCGAGAACAAAAAACCATTTTATTTCCTTTTTTAGATTCTAACAAACAATCCATAATTAGTAATTAAGTAGAGATCCCCAAATATCAAAGAGTTTAAAAAAAAAAAAAAACTCCATTAAAAAAGGCTCATTTGATTTCCTTTTCCATATTCAACACAAACAGTCTCACGGATTGAACTCAGAAACACAAATTCAAACATGCTTCCATTGTGACCATATACCCTTAGAAAAAGGAACAAACTTTTCCAAATATTCTACCAAAAAAAAAGAAAAGAAATAAAAAAGAAAAAGATGGAAAAAGGAAAGCTCCTTTCAAAATTTAAATGCCCTAATATCATGTTAAAGATTTCACTTCATGAAATCTTTAAAACTTCATCCTTGAAGGTTTCGTTCTACATCGTCCTGGTAAGAAGCATTAAGGGTTTCGAGTTGAATTGAGGGTAAGGATCAACACGAAGATGTAGAACGAAAGTGGAATTAAAAAAACAAAAATTGAAATTGCAATAGAAAAGGGTCTATAGGAAGATGTATAACTAAATTTAGTTAGGTAAGAAACACTGAGGGTTTACGATTAAATTCGGGGTAGGGTTAAATATGAGAGCATCAAAATCACTTATTCATTTGTTTTATTTTAGAATAATGGAAATTTGAAAAAAAAATGTGGGCGAAGGGGGTGGGTTCACACGTTTTTTTTCAAAATGACGAAATTAACACCTTTAGTGGATCTAGTAAATATGTTCTCAAAAAGTTATTTCAAGTAGTAAATTGATCTTCTTAAAATATATGTAATTAATTACTGTTTTAGGCAATGTTCAAGTAGCATTCAAGTTATTAACTCTTCCATTTACCATCAAATCACCATAAATGTTATATTTTAAGGTATTTTTAGATGGATATTTCTAATAATCATCTTTATTAGCTAAACTAAATTCATCACATAATTTGTCTATGTCACTAAAATTAAATTCAAAAAACTTTGAATCAATGACTACTTTGTTTCAAACATATGCTAATTCAATTATCAATAGTTTGTTTCTTCATTATTTTGAATCTATAACCACCAAATTTGAATCAAATAATTTAACCAGCTACGTAAATATCACAATGTGGCATGATTCGTTTCTTACTTTCCTATGCCTATCAAAATTCTCCACATAATTACATTCACTTATTCATAATTTTTTTCTTGCTTATAGTTATTTTTTATAATAGTTATGTCAATTAGTCACTACAGTGTGTATGATATGTTCATAATCATCTTCTAGTGGGGAACCTAATTCTAAGATCAATCAATGTTTCCCCAACTTGACATTTTCCTCTTGATCAAATAATAATATTAAAACCTTCCAAGAATAAATTTATATATGGTCATCCTACTTTCTCTAAACATTTACAAGTATTACCTTCACTAAATTTCTAAAATAAATTATGAACCTAACTACTTGGAATTTTAATAATAGTGGATTTAGGATAGCACACCTCAAATGACTCACGATCCTCATAATGTTATAAGCCTCGCATTTTTCTAAATTTCATCTCATAACACCTAAATTACTCTTAAGATGGTGGTGGTATTGGATAGTTAATTGCAAGATAGAAGGAGAGCATGAAAAATTGAAAGGTTTGCAAATGAAACGAGAGAAAATGTGATGGAATGAATGGAACAATGAGTACAAATTTATACACATTAGCTAACTCCAAGGAAAGTTACTTACTGAGCAAGTGGATGGAATCAACTTCTTGAATATGTTACTTATTTAGAAGCTATCTATTGAAAAAGTAGCCAACTTCTTTGAGAGGTTATCCTCATTTTCAATGAGCAATTATTTATTTGTGAATCTTTTAGGATTAAATTGAGGTATAGGGCTACTTTGACTTAGAAAATTATATAGTTTAGGTATAGTTTAGGACTTTGACTTAGGTTATCAAAGTCTATTACAAGGTTAATAATAATAATAACAATAATAATAATAATAATAATAATAATAATAATAATAATAATAATAATAATAGAGATATTAATAAATATTTTAATAATTCATTTTGGAATTATAAAATTAAATTCAATTGTAATTAATAAGAATTTATTTAGAAAAGTAAAATACAAAGCTATAAGAATAAATTAATTAACAAGAAATTAACAAGAATAAGTAAATGAAATAAAAAAATAAGAACAATGAATAATTGCATAACCAAAGGATGTTTAGGGAAGGGCGAGGAAGTTAAATCAAGACATATGTGCCTTGCTAGTGTAATTTACAAAGGCATGATGGTCATTCCAATACTAAATGTATAATATATGTTTATAAGCCCATATTTCTCTCTCTCGTCTCATTCTTATACTCTCAAAACTTCTCGAAGGAGCCACATTTTCTATAAACCTCTCTAAACTTCTCTAACAAAACAAATAGACACACACTCTCTCATTTAGATCTAGTTAAACTTATTTAATAAACTATTAAGGAGGAAAGGTTAATATCAAATCCTAAACAACATAATCCTTAAATCTATATTACAAATATAATTATAGGGAAAGGTCCTTTTGATACCTGAACTTTGACAAAGTAAACAATAAATACCTGAACTTTTAAAAAGTCTAATTTCATATCTAATTAAACTTTTCATGCCTCTTTTCACTACTTCTACTCTTTTATTGTTTTTTGAAGTAGCTGACTCATTTCAAACAACGATTGAGTGGTTGTGTTTAAAGGGTTAAAAAGTTCAATTAGGTATGAAATTTAATATTTTAAAAGTTCAAAAATCTAATTATCTATTTCATCAAAGTTCAGCTACAGAAAGAGGTCTTTTCCCTATAATAATTAATTTGTAGGAATACAATTAAGTATCAAAGGAGGATGCGAGGAGAGTAAAGAAGGCTCTCCAACAAGCAATACCTGCTAGTAATAGTAGTTATGTGTTTGTTTTGTTCATCTAACTAGTTAAGTATCTTAAGCTTTTATTCTTGTTGATTTTGTGATCTTATTATTTAGAACTTGTGTTTGAATGTTGTAATTATATGTTTTGCAGGTGATTGATAAGTAGATAAATAGAGATTAGGTTGTGATTGATTAGAATAGTGATAACATGGTTGGCAATCATGGAAAACAATGAAATATAAAATCTAATTAAAATATCAAATGAGTTTAATTTTTGCATGAGTTTCATAGGAATGTTAGTTTAATGTGTCTATATTTAAACTAGAATTTTTTGTGATTTTTGAAATACATTTACTATTTTTAAAAATTAAATTACGAAATATTAAAAACAGAGCAAAATAAAGCTCCAATCAATACGGTAGCAGTAATGTAAATGTTTAAACCGGTTACTTTTTCGTCTTCTTTGAGGGTAAGTGGAACAATATAACTCTTAAGATGCTTAAAGGTGAGGTTGTTTCATAGCACGCATCACCTTCAAGCAACATGTGTAAGGCTTTTGATGTTTAGGTGAGTTTATAATCACATTTTAGTTATGAAATCATAATTATGCTCTTTATTAAAACTCTATCGAGTAGAAAGACTATTTATAAATAATTTAAAAATCATTACAGCATCATGCTTAAAATTGCTTTAAGAAAGAGTAAAATGAAAATTTCAAGGTTCAAAATGTTTTAAGATAACAATCATAAAATGAGAGCTAGGCTCAACCTAATTATAAGTTTGGCACACGGCCCAAAAGTAATAATGAAGTTAAGAGTTCACAGTCATCCTTAAACAAAAAAGTATAAGCATTTGATTAGTCTTTTCAAAGTTTCATCTAAGTCCTAACTTATTGGAATCACTTTTCGTATTCGTCGACCCCGAAACTCATAGAATCGTAGTGCAGATCTACATACGAGTCATCATTAGTACCTAAATTAATATAAAGTGAGTGGTGAAACCTAGTACAATAGTAATCAAGCACATACTCGCATGTCATGCACACTTAGGCTAATACAACAAGCATGATTTAAGTTTAATTAGAATTAAGCCTACAACCAAGTATTCCCAGCATCCTAGAAATATAAACACGCACAAGATTACTCATGACTTCTGCCAAACAAAAAGGGGTAATCCCTTAGTAAATCATGCACCGAAGAGGGAGGTTTGATAAGTCTCTAGAACTTACTAAAAAGAAAATAAGGAAAATAGTCTCATCCAGGTCATCTCCTCACAAACTGCCACTAACAAGATTGGTCCATTGTAACTCTTTATACAACATCCCATAACACTATATAACTTGTAATAACTTCATACCTACTCCTAGTTAGCCATCTGATCTTAAGAATTTCCCCATTGACTATCCACCAAGCCCAACCACTCATTTATGGGGGCTTAAGTGCCTAAACTACCACATCATCCTAAAGATGTGATCAGACTCGCAACCTAATTTCAAGGTGTCAGTCTTGGAGTAAGCAACCAACACTTATTTAAACCAAGTTTAAGTTTTAGTTCGGTTATTAAAACTACCCTAGCAAGCAACACACAATTACTGCATAACTATAGGTCAACTCGAGCTTATTATCTGTTTCAGGTTAAATGTCTAATAAACTATTCAAAATAGAAAATGATATCAATTCATGTTTACCTATTTTCATCTCCTGTACTTTGTTTATTAAATATAAGTTGTATTGACTTAGTCAATCTGCCTTAAAATCTTGTTCAGAAGGTTAATTATGTCCATGGAATAGACTAGATCAAGTTTTATTTAATTTAAAGAAGGATTGAAGAAGAAAAAGGAGAAGCATAACCAAAGCATGAGGAAGTGTATTACCCCATGTTTCTCAGTGCTCAAAGCATGTTTTAGAATAGAAAGAAGCACAGGGGAAACATGGCGTCATGTATCCCCTTGTGTTTCTTTTATGCGCCCTTACATATTTGTAAAAGAAAAAAAGAAAAAAGAAGCACAAGCAAAACATGGCGTCATATATCTCCCCGAGTTCTTCTGCATTTCATGGCATTTTTTGTTACAGCAAGAAGCATGGTGGGAAACACGTCCTCGTGTTTCCGTCATACTTTTATGGGTTTATGTTTCCCTTGGTGTTTTTAGATAGAGAGAAGCATGGTGGAAACACAGCGTTATGTTCCCATCATGTTGCTTTGTGTTTCTCATTTCTTCTTCAATTATGTGCCCGAGAGAAGCACAGTGGGAAGCACATCATTGTGTTACCATTGTGCTCTTCTGGGTTTAGTATATTTCATGATTTAACTTTCCCAACATGTTTCTTGGGTCAAATTTTAGTGATCTTAAAGTTTTTGGATGATCGTGTTTACATCTAGACTTAACTACATTCATCTCTAGTATGCTATAACATGATTAATTCAAGTTCAAAGCCTAAAACATCTATTTTGACAAGAACTATCAAGCTATCATGTCTTTTCTGAAATTTTCAAAACATTTTGTCTACAATCCTTCATTTAACCTACTCCAACAACAAAAACATCACTCCCTACTAATTACTTGATCATGTTCATGAATTTAGATGCGTAGTAACATTCATTTCTTCTCAAGGTTAGTGTCTAGCAAAATTTCAACTTGAATCATGTTTATCCTTCTCTTTAACATTTCCAAACTAGCCTTATCTCCTCAATATCACATATCCATAATACTAAAAGTCGATTTTTATGTCTTACCTTGTTGTTGCAGTTGTAAGGAGGTTCTCCTAAGTCCAAAACACTTCAAAAATCGATTTTCTTGCTTCCTTCACTTCCTGCAATATCCCATGTCAAAATCTACATTTAAAACACCTTAAACATTTCATTTTGACACTTGAAATCTACACACTTACCTTGTCACAAAATTTTTTGAGTTTCTTGTTCTCTTCTCTCCCCTAGTTCACCTTCATTATCCACATTTCCTATCATAAAATGGTTAATCTTAACTGATTAGTGCTAATAATCCCTTAATTTCACTTAATTAACATTTAAATAAAGGCTAGGGTCTAGGTTTCTTACCTTAGGATTATAGTAGGCTTCCCAAAAAGGAAATGGCAAAAAATGTGGGTGTTCATATAGGGCTAGGGTTTAGGGTTTTTAGGACTCTACCTAAAGTACCACATGGCATAATCACAGCCGTCCATTTGCATTGGATTTTTTTTTAGCAGATTTTTTGACCTAATTTCCATTAGTTATCCATCTTTAAATTATATTCTACCCAACCCACCAATTAATTTTGTTCATCTTCTTGTCTCAATTCCTAATTATTTCTCAGCTATTTATTTAAATTTTGATAAATTATGGGTGGTGTCTAGACGATTTCAATAAGTATATAATGGTTTAAAAGATCAAAAAATATATTTTAATATGGTGTAAAAAAAAACCAGCCAAGAACTGATTGGGATTATCCTCAATTTAGCCAAAATTGGTTCGTCATCGGTGTTATTTCATGTTTCAACCATATTTATTTTTTTTTTAATTTTTAAAGCATTTTTAAACTAATTCAATTAGCTTGAGAAAAACTAAAAAATACGTAAAACAATGAGTTGGTAAGTTTACATAAAAATTAAGGGTTAAGAACCAGTCTAGAAATAGGTGAAATAGTCCAGTTTAGTTAAACTGCGTGCTGATTTCAATTAGAAATGAGTTATAAATGGAATTCAATTCTAACTAAATAAATATGATTTAAATTTAAATAATATTTTTTCATATTGAAATATGAATTTTAATTTAAATATTTAAATAATTTGATTTTGGGAATTCATTTAATAAAACAGGTATAAATAATGCATTGTAATCTAGTATAGACTTAATAGGGAACCAGTTTGGGTTCTTTGGCATACCTTAGGGCATAATTGAATTACTTAACTAGATTAATTAAACCTAAAATTAGTTATTTTACTCAACAAAAGTCTATTAGTTTAATTAGAAGTTATGTTACTAGAGATATCACCTACATGACCTAATTACTATTTAATGACTTTAAGTAGTTGGGCTAAGTATAAAATGAACATAAATGTATAATAAATGATTTAATATCTAAATTTATTTTTGACCTTGATATTAAATTTGAATGAATATTTTAAAAGGAATTGAGTAAAACCCCAATAAGAATAGGTAATGTAGATATAACTTCAATTTAAATTATAGTTAATTTATTGTGAATGAACAAATGAATTAATAACTTAAATCTTATTTGAGATAATTTCTTTATACAGATTCTTATCCTCAAGTATACCTATAATTTGATTTGTGGCTGGATACTCATTCAAGTTTAGGTACATAGTGACTTGGGTATTGCTTATTATTATAGGCATTCTAAAATGAATTAATACTTGAAGACGGCCTAATTGATTGGTTGAGTGTGCTTGTATTGGTTTAATCCAGCCTTGGGAGTGATAACCTTTCATGTTGGTACCAGCATGGTAGTTAAGTGCTTAGACCATAAAAGGTGCCTTGATGGATAGTTGATAGGATGAACTGTATCAAACCAACATCTATTTGGATTGGAGATAAGTAATATATAATATGTCTTAATTTATATAACTGGTTAAGCCACATTATATTATGGACTATGATAAGTAGAGACGAGTAATGGCTATGACCCACAAATAAGGCTATTTATTAGAATTTCTTCTAGGGGATGTGGATATCCAAGCGGGCTATATCAATCTTCTAAGTAATTGCTCCTACTTAGGACTTCGAGATTCCTATAGCATGTTGTTGGAGTCTAAGTGCCCCACTGTTGATCTTTTGTTACACCTAAATTAGATATTTAAATTGTTAGCCATTGCATCTGCATTAGAATAAGTGTGTGCAATTATATTATGTGTGATTGTGTTGCTATTGTATTGGGCTAAGATGTCTTAAACTAAAATTGGTCAGAAACATACTTAGTTAATGGTAGTCTTTGCGTATAATGTTTAAGTATTATACGTGGCAGAACTGATGACGCTCTAAACCCTATTCAGGGCATGATTGGTTGTTGTTGTTGTTGCTCTTATTAAGGTTTTTCAAGCACAAATTATGGTTTTCAAGCCATTCGATCTGAGTTAAATCATCAATCACTATTGAGGTCTTTTAAATTACTCGAACCCCTTTTTAATTATATTATCAACTACCAATCTATAATTAATTATTGACTATGGGAATCGTAAAAATTCTTGGGGATCACAAGTTCAATTTTAATACATAAAGAAATTTTGCATTTGTAGAACATTTGATATTAAGAAATTATTTTTAATTGCTTTTCATATGTTATTTGTAATTAGTTAATTGAAAGTAAGGTAATTTTACATATTACATGAAATTATATATTATTATAAATTTCAACTTTAAGGAAAAAAAATTACAAATTTCATAAGGTACCACGTACCTTATTGGTTTTATAAGGTAGATGGTACAGGATAGGAATAAGCTATCATAAGGTCGATCTCGAGTACAAAATTTAGTACTATATAACCTAAAGGATAAGTTACAGATAATACTTCATACACATCTACCTTGTACATGTTCATCCCTATTATATTTTGTATAACTTTTATTTATAAATTTTATGTAATAATTTATGTACAAAGAAAATAAAGAAAAATATAATATACCTCTTGAATATATAATATATTTTAGTAATATAATATATAACATTAAATAAATAGTACATATATAAATGTAATATTAAATATATTTATTTTTATTATAATACACTTATTAAATATATCTTTTATAATTTATTTATGCAATATTTTATATATATCAACATTTTATATAGAAAAAATTGTTAGATACTACTTAAAAATAATATGTTTCAAATATATAATATATCATGTAAAATTGATAGTATAAAACACAAATCATATAAATGCATATTCTTAGATAATATTCATATACTTTATATAATTTGTTAGTGGAAAAAAACACACTATATAATTTATAACACATTTATTATATATATATTGATGACTTTTATATATAAATATCATATAACGTACTACATCAAAATATAACATGTTAAAAATACAATATAAACATAACATAAGTGAGCAAGTAATCTTGATACATAAGGTATCCTGGTCTTATCAAAATTGAGTGTCATATGGATAGGGTACAAACACAAATTTCACAAAACATTTTCTCATAGGGTAGGTACAAGTATAAGATTTTTATACCCTATACTAGGTACGAGTATAAGATTTTTATACCCTATACTCGCCTTGATATGTATACTTTAATATATAGAGGATACAACTTTTAAGCTACCATGTTAAAAATTATAAAACAATACTAATAAATAAGAAATAATTATTAATACTTATTTTATTTATTTTGCAATCACTTTTGTTCAAGATTATATGTTATAGTCTAGCATATGGAAAATTTTATTTTGGGAGAATTTGTATTAATTTGTCTTGGAAGAACTTCTTACTTATATTTTGGAAGATATTCAATTTTATGTACTTTATATTCTAAGTTACATAGAAGTCTTATTCATCTTCAGAGGCCAACTAATTCATAACTTTCTCTAAAGTTTTAAATTTTGGCATTTGCTAGAGGTTCTACAATTTTATTGTAATATCACAAAAATAAGTTTTACAAATGTTTGTTGCATGTTTCATCATTCATACATATACGGATTCTACATATTATAGAACGTGTGATTTGGAAAAAAAAATGATTTTCTAAATTTATTGGCATACGTTGTTTGTAGTGAATATAAAAAATAATAGATTTACATATTTCATCAAACTGTATATATCATTATAAACTTAAAATTTAAGAAAGAATGAAAAAATTTACAAGTTCCACAAGGTATTTTGTACCATGTACCTTGTAGAAAGTACCACAAGGTAAGTTCTAAGTATAAAATTTGGTATCTTATACCATACTTGGTAGGTATGCACAAGGTTTGATATGTTACTCATCTAATTGCTTACTCCTAAATTGCATAATCTTAAAAATATATTAAAAAAAACTTCTAAAATAGGCAAATAAAACCACAAAGATAAGAATTAGTTGATTAACTAATATTTATCCTTTAAAGATATTAAATGGTTTTGTGGTAGCAAAAGTGTGATATGTCATATATAGAAGGTAGAGGAACTCTAATAATTAAAGCAACATGTGGTGTAATGACTTAGAGACTTTATCATAATTCTAAAATTAAGTATGCTTAGTAGAGAGTACTTTTAGGATAAATAACCATTGAGAAAACAATTTACATGAAGAAAAAAAATAATGTGACATACCACTCGAACACAACCGATACAAAAATGTAAGGAGTTTCATGTCGTTATAGGTGTTGGAATTAGAGTAATACACCAGATGAAAGTGAGGGAGCTATGTATCAATTACAATTAATTCCAAAATAGTGGCAAATTTGCAATGAAGCTTAATATTGATTAAAATAATAATAGCAATTATTAAAATAGAGACAAATTAGCAATAAAAATAAGATTAAGTATTATATTGATTTTAATTACTATAAAACAAAGAACAAATTTGCAATAATTTTTCATTAACATAAAATTTGTTTTGATTCACAAGAAATTATAGACATAATTTACTAATATTTGAAATACCCCAAATCTTCACCAAGATTAGAAATTGAGTTTAGATAGATTAAATAAATGAAATGAATTATAGGATTTAATTAGACAAGTTGACAAAGTTAGATTAGTAATTAATTAAATAAAATTTGAGATTTGAAATCTAAATTCTCTAAACAAGTCATTGAAATGTTTAGAGAATTCCTAAATCCTTGATTCTTAGCCTAAACACTAATTCCTAAATCTCAGTAAAATTTGAGTTCATTTACTTGAATAAAAATATCAGTTCTTAAACCCGAACTCAAATTAAATATCTTTTATCCAAAATAAATTTCTAAATTAAGTTGATACTTTGAGTTCTTAATTTCTAATCTATTGGTTTTGAAATCATCTCCTAAATATTTTTAGAACTAAAGATATTAATCTGAAAGTTCTAAATTCGATACCCTTATTTTAAAATATCCTAATTTAAGCTTTAAACTTCCCTTTTTATTTATTTTCCTCCTGCTCTCTCTCTCTTCCTTTCACTTTTCTTCCTTTATTTTTTTTCCCAACCGATGGCTTCCTTTCCCTCTTCCTTTCTTCTTCTTTTCTTCTTTTCTTCCAAATTCTTCCACAAATCTCAACATCAAAGCTATCTAGAAGAGTAATCAAAGCTAGGAGAGAAGCTAGATGAAGGAAAACAAGTTAGAAATGCAAAGGAAGATCAAGTGTGCAAGTGTTCTAAAAAGATAAGTTGTTATTTCCTTGTTATCTTTGTTGTTTTATTTCTTTAATTGATGAATTGATGTTGAATTGGGTTGAGAGTGCTGTTTATTTATGTATTTGTTGGTTTAATGGTTGATGGAAGTTGGGGTTTGGTTGGAGGAAGAAGATGATGAATAGTGATTTGGAGTTGATGAAGTTTTGGAGATGTTTGGTGTTGTTTGAATGATGGGATGATCATGTAACAAGCTTTAGAGTAACTTTGGAATGAGTTTAAAGAATTTTAAGAAGTGTAAAATGCATTTTGAAAACAGGGGATTTCGTAATTTTTTCGCTCCAGTGTACACAGCCTGTGTACATGGTCGTGTAGGCCTTGAAATTCTTAAAAGTTGCTCTCGGGTCATTTTTTTTACCCAACACGGCCTCGGTACACGGCCGTGTACCCGGTCGTGTAGACTTCCCTGTTTCGTAGCCTTTGTATTTTAGCCATAACTTTTTCATCCGACCTCCGATTGAGGTGATTCAAGTTGCGTTGGAAATTTAAAAAGATCTACAATTTTCATGTTTTGAGTTTTTACAAATTCGAAACTTATCAATGCTTAAATTTTGATTCTTTCCAGCTGCAACACTTTTCAAAACAAAGTCAAAAACTTGTTTTTGTTTGTTAAATGTGTTTTTGCTTAGGAAATGGATCTTTTTGAGATAAAATGAGATAGATAAGTGATATTTGATGTGTTGAGTGAATTAATTCATGTAATTAAACATGGGTTAAGTAGATTTATAGATTTAACAAATAATTAGATTAAATCTAGAAGTTAGTTATAAAATGAACTTAGTTAACAAACCTAGGTTCAACTTGACTAAATGAACTTGAATGAACTAAAATGGATTAGATTGTTTAACTTTGATGAAATTTGGATAGGTTTAAGCTAACTTGGGATTAAGTGACTAGATCTTAGATATTTAATGAATTAGTAATTAATCTAAGTCCAACTTGGCTTAATGAACTTTATTAAGCTAAAATGAATTAAATTGATATAGTTTGATCACCTTGGCTTAGTAAATGACTTAAATGAGTAATTTTAATCAATTTGGCTAATGTTAAGCTAAAATGGGTTAATAGCTATGAATTAGCTTAGATGAATGAATTAGGATGATTTTGAATAATATGGGGAATATGTTGTTTCAAATGTGTGTTACTTGGAAAATGAATGTTTTTGGTTTTATGAATTCTTTGTTAATGCTTTTGTAATAAAACACTATAAATAAAGAGAAAAGAAATTCTTTGACAGACAAAGAGAACTGTCCATATTTTGGCGGGGCGATTTATCGCAGCCATAGTGGGGTTCCACATTAGTGTCTGATCAAATAGGAGTTAATAAAATGAGTTAGAGATTAGTGAATAATTGATATAAGTTCTTGTATGAATTTGATATAAAGTGGATGATTAGTTTAGTTTAGTTTCTTATACGAACTCTTTCCATAACAGAGGTGGATATCTGATTTATCTTCTGGATTATCTTATGAAATTTCCTTCTGAGGCTATGTTTGGATTCCATATTCAAGGTACACAGTAACTAGCTTGTCTCTGTGTTAGGATAGGCATTTATGAAAACTATATATATTAAGAAAAACTTAATTGTGAGTGTTGATTTGTGTTTTACGTCGTTAAATCCAATCCCTGCCCAGGGTGGCATGAGTGCCTAGGGGCGCCTCCTCATAGATTAGGTGAGCCTGGGATGGAATTGGTATCCGGTTCGGGGAGCGGCACCCTGCTCAGATTGTGTTTTCTGTAAAATTATCTAGGAGATATAAGTATCCGAACTGCTTATATCAACCCCCTGAGCGTCAAGGTTGTTACTCAGGATCCCCCACTATCCTTGTTGCCCGGAGTTTGAATACTCCCGTGTTGATTTGTTTACCTTAAAGAAAGATAATAACTTGTGATTGTTGCATTTGCATTTAGTTAAGCTCGTGTGTCACTCCGTGTGTGATTGTGTTGCTGTGTACTAGGCTTCGGCTCATTCTTGTTGTCGTTATTCTTTTTACAGGTTTTGTTGTTGATAAAGACGATGTTGATGAAATTGATGATGGTGTGGAGGTTGTTGATGTTGTTGTTCTTCTTAGTTGTTGATGAGGATGGGATGGTGATGAGATTGATGTGATGATGTTTGTCTCGGGTTTTGGACGATTCTGAAGATATGAGAGAATGAGTGAAGTGTGATAGGATCGAGATATTACTTGTATTTTGTTTCTTCTTTTGTTTTGTTTTATAGAGGACTGGATTTAATTATAAATTTGTATTTTCTTTTAAGGGCTTGTTAGTGCCCATGTTTTTGTAAATAATCTTTTGTAAATATTTATCAAAGTGAAAGCTTTTCCACTTTTAATAGTGGAAGTTTGAAATGCTTTTATGTAGAAACATTTTTATTAAAGTTTATTTTCCGCTGCTAAATCCAGTTGTTGCCAGAATCTAATTAAACGATTTCACAATCTAAAATTGAATAGCAATGTTCAACATAAACACCTTCTTTTAAGACAACCTTACGTATAATTCGTAAGAGTTATACGTGGTTAGGGACTTGGTGTGCTTAATTTGAGAATTGAGCATGTCGGGTCTTTACAATATTAGAGATGAGAAATTTGTCATAAATTTGCAACAGATAAGATATTTGTTGCTAAATAGAATTAGCCAGTGAAATAAATATTTGCAATTGGAAATTCTATCTCAAAAAAGTCTTTTACAATAAACTTATCTATTTCAAAGACAGAATTTTCTATCTTTGAAACCAAATTTCTTGAAATAAAAACTTATAAGTAAAAATATAATCATGATTTTATTTCATTATTACTATTTAATGATTTTACTTGTTTATATTAGATACCCTCGAACCTAAACTCTATGTACTTAAAGAGTATAATCAAAAGTAGATACAAGGTACAAATACATCGTATGTGTATTCTACCCTATAAGAGTATATGTTTAAAAATCATCACCTGGAGTATACCTTGTAGCCCTCAATGCCCACTTAAGACCTAACGAGTTGGGAAGACAATTATAGGGTTTGAAATGCAATAATGTTACAAGCTCACCTCTAAATTTCTTCGGTCAAAACTTGTCCACCTCTTTGTTTTATAAAATAGTTGATCTTATTTGAATATATTGCATGTTAAGAAAATTGTAGAATTACAACTTTCTTTTTATTATGTAATTATGATTGAAAAAATCACGTAAGATGATGTGACTTATGCTAATTTAAGTCATATCAATACCCCCCTTTTCCATCTTTTTTTACAACTCTTCTTTTATGAAATTTTAAGTTATTTTTTGAACTTTTCCACAATATATAACTGGAAGATATTCTATAAACATAAAAAGGAAACCTTGATGATTCACATAATCTTATGAACTTTTCAATGATGTCTCGAGTAAAAAAATCCTTTTAGAAACATTATTTATATGAATTTTAAGCTAATTTTATGAACTATGTATTTTTTTTTCAAACATTAAAGTATAATTAGAAGTGTGAAATAAATATACAAAATCTTAAGTCATATTTTGAACTAAAGTACTTTTACAAGCATTAAAGTAAAATTAAGAATCCTTTAGTAATTGTATGAACTTTTTAGTGGTAGTCGATAATAAGTAAATAATAGGACGAATAAAATATGTTTAGATTTCTTTATCAACATGTACTACTTAGAATATCTCTTTTAGTCGTCCTTATCATGCGAGGAGGAGAGGGAGGGACGGAGGTCCCGCCTTCCACCCCCCCCCCCCCCCCCCCCCCCCCAACTTGAGAAAAATTAACATTTTATATTTCTTAAAAGAAAATATATATATTACATGTATATTATAAATAGTGAATTATGATATAGAATTTAGTATGATTTAATGATTAAGTATCTATTTTTACATCCATGAGAATGAGGTCATGGGCTCAAATCCCATAGGTATATTTTTTTCATTTTATTATACTAGCTACTCTCTCTATCGTACTACTATTTCTCTCTTTCTATGTATACATTTGTGTGTGTGTTTTTTTTTCTTTCACAAAAACTAATAACATTAAATTCTTTTTATCATAAAATTATCTAACTAAATAAATTATTAATAACTATTTTATATTCAAAATATAGAACAAGTAATTATTATTATTGAATCTTATTGCACATTAATCATATAATTTGATTTAATAACTTTTTTCTTTAATTAATATTATTAAAATGTACATGAATTATTGAATAACTATTCTATCTCTATATATTTTATGATCTATTTGTATGAAAATAAATCATATTGCACATTTATTATATAATTTGATGTAATAACATTATTTTTTTACATGCAATGCTAAGAAAATGAACACAAATTATTGAATAAATATCTTATCTAGATATATTTTATGATTTATTTTTATTAAAAGCAAAAGTTATACAGATATTAACTCTATTTTTCATTAATAATTAATTTTCAAGTGACATAGATACCATCTCTTACGAAATGCACTAAAGATTATTAATTATTGTTTGAATGATTTTTTCATAAAATTTTAAAAAAATATCACATTAAAATCATTATGAAATTCTCATAAATATATAAAATTTAATATAATTGTAATAGTGAGTGAATATTAAGAAATAATTTTAAGATTAACTTAATTAAGGTTCGGTTCCCCCAGTCTTATATTATTGCATCTGTCCTTGTTTATCACCATGTACTATCTAAATGATGACATGTTTATAGATTTTTTTATGCTTTTAGTAGCAACCACAACGGTAATTGCTGTCACGTCAGTCTCTAATTACATTTTATGGTCCATATATCAACAACTACCCATATAATGGTTGGCAACTATTACTAAGAATGTTTAGGAAGATCATAAAAGTGTACATGGCAATAGCATTGTTTCCTATCAATAAATATACATAGTAACCAACCATACCGTATTGCAGTCTTATTCTCAGCAACTATGGTGTGTGTTGTTAAAAACAAGGCCACAAGTTTTTTTTTTTTTTTTTATCCTTTTTACCTAGGATTTAATTATTAACACTCTCTTGTCTAACTTTTATATAGTTGGAAGCGATTTCTAACTAAGAACGTCATTTGTAAATCGCATTCATAATACTTTTAACTTTTAAGCAAAAATAAGCATCGATTACAAAACAAATTATGTTAGTTTAAGAAACAGTCATGTTAATCAAGATTATGGGACCACACAAATAATATGTTATGAATGGATCGCAATTCTCAGTGTCAATACAACAATCATCTCTATACATTACCATTTTTCTATTTTTCATTTTGGGTATAGGATCTAGATTTTCTCATAATACTATGATAGCTCAATGTGGTAGAATCAAAACATTATGCCTATCATGTTATTCATAGTCATGAATATCTTCAGCTTATAATTGTACTTAATAAATTATCTAAATGATTACTGTTGAAGCACTTTGATTGGACTTCAATGCAAATTGTATAGTATATGTTTTTATTATTGCTATGTGGTGGGTTCTGCGACACTCTCCTTTGATATTTAAACTTTTCAATTGGTGATCTATACATTAATTTTGCTTATGATGAGATTAGTTGTGAACAACATGGTAGGTATTAGGCTAATAGTAGTGTGGGTACACAATGATAATTGAATCTTTTTTATATTTTCCAGTTTAAAAGCCTTTATGCTTTATTAGATTTGTCGATTTCTTCTAAGCTATAATGCTATTCATGGATTGTTTCTAGGCCTAAGACCTTGTGATTAAATTTATCTAAAATATTACTTGATGGATTTTCAATAAATGTGATTCAAGAATTTAAAAATATTATGTGCTTTCTAAACATACAATTGATTAAGAATTTTCAATTATTACCATTCAAAGATTTTTTCTTCTTTTTTTTTTCTTTTTCCAAAATTAATGAATGATTTTAACGAATAAAAATCAACAATTCAATGGATATAATTGACAAGTTTGTGCGAATTACATAATAAGTAGGACATATGGTTGGTTTTTATTACCTAACCATACCAACTTTCTAATCCATCAAATTATCATCCAAAACAACTTTATTAATCTATTCCTACAAGTTTTAAAGGTTCGCCTAAGTCTAAAGATCTACTTAGTTCACTAATACTATCTTCAATTTAATAACACTCATCTATATATAAGTTATCTTACGTGAAAGAAACAAGTGAATAAAAGCTTAGATGTCCTTAATTTGTAGATGGAGTCTTGAAAAGTCCTTAAGGAATTGTTGAAGAAAAGTTGACAAAAAGATTGTTTTCTTCTTCTTTTGATGGTGTCAGTTTTTGGATCTATTTTGGAAATAGTTTTGCAAAGTTTCACTTGTAATTGTCTTGACCATCGTTATCAAAGCATATTTGACTTTTGATGCATGAGAAGATTTGAGAAGAAGGCTTAAAACATGGGTTGGTGTTTAAGTTCATGGGCTTGGGCCTCATGTGTGAGGAATATAGGCTAGTTTTTTTTTTTTTTTTTTAAAGAATAGGGCTTGGATTTCATGTGCATAAAAGGATGGGTTAGTTCTTCTACCATTTAGATAACAAAAACAATATAGCAATTATTAAATTTACTCTAACACTTAACACAACAATATATATACAATTTCATCAACTAAATACCTACAACTAATTTCATACATCAACCATTCAATATATACACATATGAAATTTAATTAGGACTAGTTAGTTTAAGATATTTCATCAACGACATATTTATTTGAAAGTGAAGGATATCCATCAAGATTATTTTTATCCAAAGCCTAGGTGTTATTTAGAAGCTTGTAAAATAAGGATAAAGTTCAAAATTCAAAATAGGTCTGAAAAGCTCGAAAATCACAACTAAATTCTGCATATTGCAAACTCTTGGAACAATTGTTAGAGGCTCCACCAAAAGCTACCTAAACTTAAACATTTCTTTCTATATTCTTGCAATGCATGAGCTTTTACTTGAGAGTTTTCATTGTAACTCATTTTAAAAAATTTCTTACTCTATTTTAAGAGTTGGGTTTAGTGATTGTGAGGGAATTAAAATTAGTATTTTGTAGTTTTAAGATTGGCCTAGGTGTGACGCTTGTGAGACAAAATAAGATAGCATTGGTGTTTGTAATCTCTCATTTAGTTTATTGGATTAGTGGAACAAACTGATTTGGATTATCGAGTATCCACCAATAGAACTAGAAGAGATGATTGATCCATAAGAAAGAAACTCTATAAATCTCGTGCCCCACTTACTTTATCGCACTTTAGCTTAATGATTCATTTTTTTGTTAAATTAGTTTTATCAAATCATTAAACTAAGTTAACTCGAGGGGAAATTTGCATATAAAATTTAACTTCGAAAATTTTGAAATAACAATCAATTCACCACTCCCCTCTTGATTGCTTAGTTAGGACTAACAGGGTAAACTCTAGTATTACAATTTACATCTCATAGAACAATTATATTCACTATAAAAGATCATTCATACTCTTATCAACATTACAAGTAGCTCTTTCTATGAACATTACTTTATCTCATTGTTAGGTAGTTCGATTAAGTATGTTAGCATTAGCATCTTCTAAACTATTTAAAAAAAAGAGAGATAGGTAAATCTACCATTAGTGCAGCCTAAATAGCTTCTTGTTAGGTCATGAATCAAAGAGAACCAACTCTCCTAATGTGGGA
This sequence comes from Combretum micranthum, assembly GCA_024138025.1. Taxonomy (NCBI): domain Eukaryota; kingdom Viridiplantae; phylum Streptophyta; class Magnoliopsida; order Myrtales; family Combretaceae; genus Combretum; species Combretum micranthum. The sequence continues at coordinate 629,343 of JAMXBD010000785.1, forward strand.
GGAAAAATAGTTCCTAACACTATCATGATTAAAAAGTGATAGTATGTGTAAGAGGTTCATATATCTTATAGTGCCACAAGAGAATCTCATATTCCCAAGCATATGCATCATCTCTCATGTGTCCTTACTTTTGTGTCAACAAATACTGCTTATCCTAATAATATGGTAGGACAAAATTTTTCCTCATGAGTCCTCATATAGTTCCATGTAATGTCCCGATGGTACCTAGCCAAAGTTTGCTATAGCAAGGTGGCCTGCCACCATAATCCAGTAAGATCTTATAAGTCTTTATGTAATCACATGACCCATCTATAACAAGCATGCGAAAAATCCTTAACAATCAAAGTGACCTAGAATTCCCATTACAAATACTCTCATAAGGAACTATAACTGTCAAATTTAGGTATACATAATTCTAATTAATCTAATGTTGCTACTCTATAATTACTCTAGCAAATATATATATTAGCCATTTTTCCTAATTGATATTCAATATAAGAGAAAGGTCTTTAAAAAATCTACTTCAATACCTTCTATTAATATGTGCATAATTCTAACACACAATTCCTCACACTCACTAACACACACAACAATAAACATAACACCACTCCAACACACTACAGTCACATTTACGTGCAAGAAATCACAATTGCTACTATACACTACTTAATGCACCACACAAACAATAATAATTTTCCTTTGTCAAAATCATTACTTTGATACTAATTATGATATGACCATATCTTGTAATAGGAATAAGATTGCTCATATGTCACTTAATAAATAAAAAATGAAATTCATCATTTTCAATGTTTTATGTTTATGGTTTCAAAACAAAAAAGAATGGATAACGTTAGTAATGAATATGGCACTACTACTAATTTAAACTACACTAGAAGTTGGATGTTATGACAACAAACATAATCTCTATTAGATTGGTTGGCACAATTAAAAGATTGATAGCAATTATGATTTTACTTTCAAAGAGAACCAATGATAATGTCTTACATTGGCCACAATGAAAATACAATGAAGAGTCTTTAAATATAAAACAAATAACCGAAAAATAGTAAGCACTCAAATGTGTATGGTTACGAAGCACAGTTTTGGTTGAGAAACACATGGATGCTTCAAGGTCATGCTTCTTGCTCTAACAAGCAACAATTATTTTCAATGTAATTCTAAATCGTAGAGTACACAACAAAGGTGCATGCCCATGCTATTGACTTGTGCTCCTCTTAGATGCTTCTTCTTGTGAAATCTTCTAAAGATTTAGTTTATGGGTGAGATCCTAGAACTTATCCTCTGCCATTTTTGTTAAATTATTATTGGATAAATTACACCGGAAGGTCACAACTTTTGGAGATAAGTTCATTTTAGGTTACAACCTTTCGTAATGTTCAAAAGAGGTTAAACATTTATTGAGTAAGTTTATTTGGTTCAAAATATGTCATAACGTTTAGAGAAGTGAGTCAATTAAAGTCATCATTGGCATGTGTCAATAAAAGAAATATTTAATTAAAACTTAGAAAACCTTTTTAAGGCTCCATTGACATGTTTCAATAGTAGAAATATCTAATTAAATCTCAAAAGATACTTTTTCAAACGTTGTGACATTTTTTAAACTTTTCAAAATATTATGACATAAAATGACTTAACACCAAACGTTATAACCTTTCGGTGTAATTTACCTAATTATTATTAGATATTTTTAGTTATATATTGCTTTATCTATATTATCACATGACTAGCACATGAAAAACTTTACAACTATAAATACTTTTTATATATTCCAAATATAGAATAACATAATCATTTTACTCGTACTCTTATTTCGTTCTTATTTAAAGAACTCAACAAACTCTTCTTTGCATCAATCATGGATTTCAATCACAATAAGATAAGTGCAGTTTTTCATGGTATCAGAGCATTAGGTTGATTCGTGATACTTTCTTTGTTGATCTTATTGATCAAGGTTTTTTTTTTTGTGTTCGTTGAATAGTTTCTTGATTCTGTTTTTGTTGTTCTATTAAGATGGAATCAAATATATCTTTATGTTTATCAAATTTAAATAATCTTGGTAGTCAAATTATGACAATAGTTTTTAATGGCATGAATTTTCTTGGATGCAGTCATTCTATCAAATTAGTTTTGAGCGCAAAAGGAAAATTAGGGTTTATAACTGGTGATTCAAGAAAACCTGATGAATCTTGTGTTTCTGATTTAGAAAGCTGGTTGCAATGTGATCCGATGATAAGATGCTGGATTTTGAATTCTATGTCTAAAGAATTTTCGAAGTCATCTTTGTATGCACATTCATCTAAGGAGTTATGGGATGATGTATGTGAATGTTTTGGATTAACAAATGGACCTTTATTGTATTAGTTTCAACATGAGATCATAAATTTTCATCAAGGGAATCAAAATCTTTTGATGTATTAAAATAGACTTTAAAAACTTTGGGATGAATTGCAAAGTATGTTCGGCTTACCTATTGTTCATGTGGTATGATGCGAAGATGTACCTGTAAGGTTTTTGAAGTTATATAAGAACCAAAGAATAAAAAGAGATTGATGTAGTTTTCAGTTGGTCTTAATCATGCTTCTGAGGGAATTCAAAATCAAATTTTGACCATGGAACCTTTGCCTTCAGTAAGTAAAGCTTATTCTTTAGTGTATCAAGTAGAAACGCAGAAAAAATGTTTGGATCATTGGGTAGCAATGAAATGAATGTTGTTTCCTTTGCAAATCAAGCTCAATTGAGCAATAGAGGTTATAATGTTGGCGTATATGGTGATAAAAACTCGTGCATCAGGAGTTTAATAGTAAAAGTGAACTTAAGGTAACCTCAACTAAAGTATCAAGTGACTAGCTTATTTGTAGAGATTATTTCATGTTTAACTATCATTTTTAAAAAATTACTGAAATAACTTAATTTATTCAATAACTAAATTTTCATATAAATATAATACTAGTTCTAAATATTAAGTTTGAAGTAATTTTGATATATGAAAATGAATGTGTAGAAATAGGTTTGATATACTACGTTTATTAATGTAAATTATTGATATATGTGTATATGTGTGATGAGTTTAATGCTAATGTTTTATGTATATTAATGTGTTTAGCATAATTAATGTTTGTGTATTTTATGAATTAATATATATGTGTTATACTTAAATTTATCAAAACAACTTTTGAATTGTCTTAATAATTTTTAACAGAATTTTTACAAAAAGTTAAGCCTATTTTCAAGCTCAAATTAAATTCAAATTAGCCCCAAATTAAACCAAATTAGGCCAAACTCATATACCCCAAAAGTCAAACTTAGGATAAATATAAGTCCCAAATTTGATCAAATAGACTCTCTTTTGGCAACCCGCAAAATTCATACGAATTTTCCACTTTTCTTTTCCTTCTCTTGTCTTCTTTCTTCAAAACATAAACCCTAAACCCTAGCCAAAAACAAGCTTTTGGATTCAACAATTTCTCCAAGCCAAAGCCTCTTCATGTAAGTTAATGCAAGTATAAACTCTTTGTTTATCTTTTTTGTTGTAATATAGATATAGAATCCATGTTAGGATGAGTTTATTGTCATATGACTTTGAATGGTTTTATGTATTGATAAATGTTAGGTTGTGTTTTATTGTTATATGAACTTATTTATGGGTTATGGAAGTAGTGAGAAGTGTTGGTGAGGATTGAAGTTGATTTGCGTAGTTGAGTTTGAAGTGAAGAGTAAGAGAGAGTTTGATATAAATGAAGTAGTTTGATGTGTTAAAATGATGTTCAAAGTTGCTAGGAATGATGAATATGGATAGAAGATAGTTTATGAAATTAAATATGTGTTTGAAGAAGGATTAAAAGTGTTATAGGTTATAAATTTTCAAAGTGCAAAACAGGAGAAACAAACACTTTTCGAACAAGTCTGTTTTTGAGTGTACGCCGGCATTTGGTACTTCAATGCTGCCAATGTATAGGCGATGTTGGATGTGATCAAATCCAATTTTTCTAACGCTGTTTATAACGCCGCCGGCTTTTGTAAAGAAATTGACCAGTATTTATTTTTCAAATCGTAAGTCGGCCACTAGGGCTTCAACCCGCCGGCCTTTGATCGGTGTTGAATGCAAACAGAACCAATTTTCTTAACGCCACCGACGTATAATTCCAACGCTGCCGACGTTCAGCTCAATTTTGCCTATGTAAATAGGCGCGTATCCCCTGAGTTTTACAATTCAACCTTCTTCAATTGTCCTTCTTTACTTCATATATGGTCTTCTAATGAATCTATAAGTTATATTACCATGTTTTAGGTATGAATTAAATCATAAAACTATATATTAAGTTCATTGCATCTCTTGTATAGTTAACTTAGGATCGTGTTGTGTATATATATTCTACGTTCGATTATTGATTTGTTTTGATATTTCTTATTTTAGTTAAAGGTTCTTCAGTTGATTCCCCTCCGAGTGAATATAGTAATACACTATTAGGTACAGGTACGTAATAGCTTGCTTGTTGAATGTGTCACGCCCCAGGGGTGCCATAAACGTGGCAGTCCGCCGTACACAATACTAAAGCCTAGGAATGACTACCTTAGTCATGCAAAGGCTTCCATATTATGTACAAGGCGTACATCACAACCAAGGGGACGCATCGGAGTAGCGCAATTTACATTGATAATAATTAAGTAACAAGGCAAAGAAAATACTTATCATAAAACATACATATTTCATCTCAAGTCCTAGAGGCATAACCTACTTCAAATAAATATACATCCCTAATCATATAGGTTAGCATATATAAAGAACCTTACAAAATTTCTTCATCGTATGATTCCATATCCTTAATCATCCGTCCATGACTTCCTTAATGTCATGATCCTCAAACTTAATCCACGAATATACCTGTTTCAACAAAATCTATAGGGGTATAAGCTACAACTAGCTTAGTGAGATATTCCTTTTCATTCGCACCATAATTTCAAACAAGTTTATTTATTTAATCACACATATGTTATGCATACAATGCTACAATCACATGATTACGCGAATATATATAGTCATCCGGAAACCATATATAGAACGGATTTACCCCTCCGTATCAAAGGTTAGGGAATCGGGGTTGAAGGTCCTCGACCTTCTACTGCTAGTCCCCAGGTCCTCACCCACAGCGTTCGGTTGGCTCGGCTCCGAACCTAGAGTCGCTTTCCCCGAGCGATTTGGATTCTCCAGAAAGGAACATGGCCCGTGGCACCGCACGATCACAGCCAATCCAACTCTACGCGTAGGAGTAGCAGCCTTCTGAAATAGATGTGACTCGATGGATGCTATGCGTGAACGTTTTATTGTTCTTAGGTCAAACCTTATTAAGGTTTATTAGGGGCGATCAATCAATTTAGCAACAATAAAATCATACAAGTAAGTAAACAAAATTATTTAAACAAGCAGATCGAGTTGCGATATTCTTAGTTCTCAATTCACGCATAAACATAGAGTCATATACATACGCATAATCCCGAAATCCCCAAATATATTCGTTTTTATCTTTTTAGTATATAATGCTACTACATTACAAGCACAAGCAAGGTACGAAATTAGAAGGAATAACTCACTCGTCCATTTCGCTATCTTCTTAGTCGTAGAAATCCTTGGGTAGGGTATTCTCGTATCCTTCGTCACCTAGACAAAAGAAATACCCGGGATAAGTCTTCCATGAATTTCTATTCTTGGAGATTCTAAACTTTACTTAAAATCGTGGTAAAATCGTATAAGAAGAAATTCCAACTTAAAATGGCCATAACTTGCTCATTTTAACTCGGAATTTCGCATATGATATACCGTTTTCTACCTATTCGAAAAGTTTTATCCATTTCTAAACTTATCTTGGTCATAAAAGGTCATTTGGGTTCCGAAAACGTCGAGTGCAGATTTAAAACGAATTTTCTAAACTTTTGCAAAAATCCATTTTCTAACTCAACTCCATTTTAAAGAAAATCCTTTTGTAACAATATAAATATAATTTGATAAACATTTTGAATAGGTATGCTCACTTTATATGCAAAATCCCAATGGTAGTGTCTCAACAATTTATTTCATAAAACAATTCATTTAAACCTTAGTTTTGAAAATTTTCTTTCAAGTATCTAAAGAAACTTTATATTTTTCCTAGGTTGTTATAAATGGTATATTCTTATTTTATTTTCTTCATTTCTTCTTCCAAAACAAGTTGAATTTTTCCTTAATCCTTTAGTCTTGTATTAAATTTTCCTTCTAGTGATTAAAGTTAAATTCATCAAAAGTATATTAAGTTGATAAAACCTTTTTATAATTTTTATTTAGGATGTTTTTAGAAAATGAATCTTATCTTCTTATATTCATTTCTAAAATATAAGCTTTTGCTTTCTAAAACTTGTTCTTTCATTTCTTTGAAAAGAATCATCTTTATTGATAAAATCCATTATTATAAATCTTACCTCATTTATATTCTTTGAAAATTAGTTCTTCTTCTTTAGAAATTTGAAAATCATTATTTTTCCTAAGTGGGTTCATAACTTGATGAGTTGATTTTTGTCTTAACTTTGAAAACTAGTTTGTTCCTTAGTTTAGAAAAGAGTTTAAGTCTTAAACTTTCAATATTAACGATTTATTTTTTAAAAACTTAGATTACCATAAAATACAAGGAAAATATTTATTTTGTTTTCTTGGTAAAACTATCTTTGTTATTTAAGAAAACTTGAGAAAACTTGTATTATTCTATTTCTAGGTTGTTGATAATAACTTCATGTTTTTGTGGTAAATCATAAATTGAAACTTAGCTTGAGTTCATTTAAAACAAATTCTATTTTTAGATAGTTGAGACATTAACATTACGTAAGCAAGTATCATGAGCATATAAAATAATAAGAACATAAGAAAATACTAAAAATAATAATGAGCAAGAAAATAAAATATCAAGCATTGGGAACCTTAGCTTCATCAAGGAATCCCGATCAAGTATTGGAGCCTTAGCTTTATCAAGGCATCCCGAGACTAAGAATGGACTAGTCCCGAAAGATTAAAGAGAATAAATAAAAGATTGTTTTGACTTGATATGGACAAGTCTAAGACTAGAAAGACTAGTCTTAATATCAACATAAAATAAATAAATTGCATAACTTGAAAATAAATAAATAACAAATGAGCTTATATGCTCTAAATAAATATATATACATAATATACATAATACTATAATACATAATATAAGTAATAGAAGCAAATAATAACAATAATATAACAACATAATAAAATAGGAAGCTTATGTACAAGAACAAAACATGAACATGTTGTTGCTTTTACTACTTATATGAGTTTCAAAACAACACCATAGTCATGTTAAGTTACATGACATGGATGAATAATAATGGAAGAAATATTACCTAAGTATGTAAGAGATATGGAGATGGTAAATGAAATGGGTATTATGTGAGTAGTGATATGTGGTAGATGTTTATGTATGAGACATGATTTTTGTGAGGAATTGATTTGAGAGAGTTTTTAGAGAGAATTCTTGATGAGAAATTTGTGGAGAGATTTTGAGAGAGTTTTGGTAGTGTAAAGAATTGTGTGAAAGAGTGGAAGAGAAGGGGGTATTTATAGAATTTTTGGATGTAATAAAATAAATTGAAAAAGAAAAATAATTGAGATGAAGGGGAGGAGGGATGGCGCCGGTTTTGGCTTCTTGAGAGGGGGAAATTGTTTTATTTTATTTGTTGTGTGTAATAAAGAAGTAATGTGTAAAGTTTGATGTGATTAAAGTTGTATTGGAAATGAAAAAAGTAAGAAAATAGATATGTAGGTGTAAGAAAAAGTGGAGATAGGTGAATAGTAATGAATAGTAGAAAAGTACTATGAATAGTAGACTAGACAATTAAAGTACCGGTAGTAATAAAAATACGCGTAATAATGCGATATCTGTAATTTTTAGCTACCGAAAAATTCTAAAACTGATATTTTTGGAATCCTCGTATTTTTACGAGTTTATTGGTATAAACGGAATATTTTTAATATTCTGAGCTCCGGGACACGCTTTCGAGAACCGATCCCGTTTGGGTCCGAAGGTCACTCGAAATTCGCGAATCTGATATTTTTATGTTACCCTATATTATTACGAACTATTCTAGGTCATTAACTTAATTTCGTTTTCTAGGGTTTGGAAACGCGGGATTGCCAGATCTTAAACACTAGGGTTCGTTATAGGCTTGTTGACTTTTAGGGTTCCGTTTTGATTTCCGATTTTACTGAGTTATTCGTAAGATCGTATAATTTTTTAGTTTTGATCGTTTTAAAATTTTAGCTCGAAATTTATATTTTATTTTATTTGTGATTATTTAATAGTTTTTAGTTCTCGGAATCGTTTAACCGAGTCTAGGGTTATGAGTTGACTCAGTTTGTCTTTTGAAATTTGAAATTTGTGATTTCTGAATTTTATCGAAGGTTTTAAGATTTTACTGTTGATCGTTATTTGGATATATTGTCTTGTTTTGCGTGTTAGGAAACGGTTAGATGATTTAATTGATGTACGAACGTTGATTAAACGGTAGTTGGACTTTATATGTTTCAAGGTTCTTGTTTTCTCAGATTGAGAAAATTCATTTTTGATCTTTATTTGGAATTAAGTTTTAACTTGGTTCGATTTTTAGGGTTTCGTTTCTGGCGCTTGTCTTGATTTAGAATTTGGTTTTAACGTGAGTCGATTTTTAGGATTTAAATTCTAAACTTTTAGAATTATTTTCTATGAATTATGAAAATTTTGGGGGTTTACAGAATGCAAGGAATAGGCATTATTAAATTTGACTTAATTTAATTCGATTTAATACTTTGATGAATTGGATGTCTATTATGCTATTGAATTTGGTCTGAGGAGCAGTAAACCTATCATGATGCAATGATATGTTAGTTAGGCACTAAACCTAAGTCATGATGCAATGACTTTACCATGATACAATAGCGATTCATTTATGGTCAAGCGGATAGCTGTGGAGATAATAGTATCCAAGTAACGTTTGCTTAAACTTAGGGGGAAATACCATGGTTTAGTTCAAAGTTTATGGGGACTTGTGAACTAGATCTATGTTGTGGACTGAGTTTAAGTAGAGTCGGGCAATGGCTTTTGAGCCATAAATGAAGCTATTACTGTCACGCCCCAAAGGGTACTCTAAACATGACAGTCTGCCACACTCAATATTAAAGCTTAAGTATAATAGCCTTAGCCATTCCCAAAAGCTTTTATATTAAGTGTAAGGCGTACTTTCACAACTTTAGAGGACCATATAGGGAATTATGGAGTTTAAGAAGATATGAATAACACATTTAAGAAAGGAGGACTCATAATAATCATTCATTCAAATTAATGACTTTACAAACTTAGGGACATATCCCCTTGATCACTAATCTATTACATGAGTATTTATACATCATTACTAATACTACACTTTATCTAAATTTCTATTACCCAAAAAGAAATTATCTGCCCGCAGGGTCCACGTGGCCTTAACCATAGGTAGGAAAACTGCAAAAGATATCTATTGGGTATAAGCTAAAGGCTTAGTGAGAACTATTTTTATAAATAACTTCTTATAACAAAATTCAAACAAGTTGATTAATCAAACAAATGTAATGCAACAAATACGTGAGCAAACAAGCATATAGTTTTCCGGGAACTATATGTTGAATGGATTTGCGCCCTCCATTCGGGGTTTGGTGATACATAACCTCAATTCAAGTAGTTTTAATTAAAAAGTTTTCATGCTCGCGAGCACTCATCGCCAAGCATTCCGAATTTACTTGATTGACCTTACTTTCGGATCTTCCGCCAAGCATTTTCCATTAAGCCGCCAAGCAATCACTTTCGGATCTCCTGCCAAGTGTTGCTTTCGACATGAGCTTACTATCCTTCTCACCCAAGGATAATAACCCAAAATGTAATGTAACTCACTTCGTGGTATGCATAAATTCATTTATTTATAATGTCATAGCATAATTATTTTTAAATTTAAGGCGATCAAGGAATTTCATACAAATCAATACTATACTAAAACAATCATTTAAAACAATTCCGGCTTCGATATTCTTAATAATTCTTTCAAGGAATTATTTGACATACACATCGGTTTATCTTTTCCTAACTCTAATGCAACTAATTTACAAGCACAATAAGTATAGCATTTAATGGAAATAAACTCACGATGCCATGTCGTCTATTCCTCTAAGCAGACGAGTCGTTCACACACTCCACTTAATCGTAATAACCCTCGGGTAAAGGAATCCTTCCTCGGGTCACCTAGCCAAAGAAAATACCCACAATGAGTATTCCTTGATGATTTTCTTGAAATTTGACAAAACAATGTCAAAAGAACGTTAAAGTTCGTATAAAGGAATGTTCCAACTTAAAATGGCTATGACTTGGTCATTTTAACTCGGAATCACGCATATAATATACCGATTTCTACCTACTCGAAAAGATCTACCCATTTCCAAAAGTATTTCCATCAAATAAGGCCATATAGGCCTTGAAACAGTGGTGACAAAATTCACCACGGATTTTCCAAGTAAAAACACCTTTGGTTCAAGAAATCAAAATTTGTTTGATAAATACTTAGTTATCTATATAGTTGAAAAATTCTCTTTTTATAACTATATAACTCATATTTAAGCATGCTCAAAGTATTTGTTGTCTAATTATTTTTCTTGAGTAAATTAATGTCGGTTTGAAGTTTTTAGAAAATATAGTTTCCAAAATTTGTTTTTGTAGATTTCTTGTAATGAATACCTTGTTTCCTTTGTTTTCTAAAAAGGGTTTTATGTTGGTTTTATTATTTTTCCTAAGTAACCTTTTTGGAAATAAAATTTTCTACTTTCTAAGTTACACTAATACTATTTTGAAGTTCTTAGAAAATATGCTATTCTTCATATTTATTTTTCTTATGCAAATTCCTTTATTTATTTGTTTTGCAAAAATCTTTACTTGAAATTTCTCATTCTTTCCTCATATCTTATGTTTTTCATAAAATCATCCATGCATGAAAATTTGTTTTCTTCATAAAAACAATGTGGAACAATTTAAGAATTTTTTTTTTTTTTGTAGTAAAACTAGTTTCTAAAATCTTATTGACTTCCTCTTGTAACTTGAAAAGAAATAACGTTATTTTTGTTTTCAAACCATAGATTTTTTTTTTTTTTTGCCTATTTGTTTGTAAAGGTCTTTACTTGAAGATTCCTTAGCCATTCATCTTATTTATCTTTTTATAAAAAACCATTTTGTATCAACAAATATTTTCTTTTGAAAAACAAGGTGGAATAATAAAGGTTTAAGTAGCTTTTTAAAGTAAAAGTAGTTTCTAAAATTATAGTGAGTTCTTTTTATAACTTGAAAAGGAATGAGTTTATTTTTGTGATCTTATAGAGTTTATACTTTACATAAACTTGTCTCTAGGTGACAAAATTATTTTTAGAATTTAAAACTTTTGGACAACAATCTAAATGAACATGATTATGAGAATAATAGTAAATAACATAAAACATAGATAATAAAGTCAAGTATTGGAGTCTTAGCTTTTTCAAGGCTCCCGGGACAAAGAAGTAGACTAGTCCCAAAATAAAATAAAATGAAAGAAAGAAAACTTGTTTTGACACAAGTCTAAGACTAGAGAGATAGTCTTAAAATAACAAGGAATAAATAAATAAATTGCAATGGAATAAATAAATAAATTGCTTTGCATGAAATAAATAAATTACAAGTGAGCTTATATGCTCTAAAGAATATATGTATATATATATAGATAATAATATTTAGATATAGTAACAATAATATGAACAAAATAATAACAAGAACGTAAATAGATTTTTCATGAACAAGAACAATACATGAACATAATGTAGTTTTCATAACTTGTAGTCTTTGGAAACTCACACTATGTTATATAAAGTTACATGACATGAAGAGAAGAAATTAAAAGAAGATAGTTACCTAAAGGAAACTTTGGTATAGTTTATGTGGTTATGGTTTTTGTTGTTGGTGAAGTTGTTGTGGAATTATTTTGAGAGAGTTTTGGGATAGTAATTTTGAGAGAGTTTTGAGAGGGGATTTTGAAAGAGTTTTGGTATGAATTTGTGGAGTGAATGTGTGAAAGAAGTGAAAGAGGAGGGGGATTTATAGGAAAATGTGGAGTGAATTTTATGTGATTAAAATAAAGTAAAATTGAAACAAAATTGAGGACATGTGAGAGGGGGGGGGGGGGGGGGGGGGGGAGGAAGGGTGGGGAGGGCCGGCCATTGTAAGGAGAGGGGGGAGGTGATTTATTTTTTTTGACTTTTTGTAAAGTGAAAGATGTAATGTGTAAAGTAGATGTGAAATAAAATTATGGGAAGATAAAAAGTTAATTTTATAGTTATGTAGAGTGTAAGAATAGTGTAAGAAAAAGAAGAGATAAAAGAATAGTGTAGAATAGTTAATTATAGTGTAATGTAAGATAGATATGACTAATAAAGTACCGGTAGTAAGAAAATATGCGTATAATAGCTATATTTGTTATTTTTAGCTACCGAAAAATTTTGAAATTGATATTTTTGAAAACCTTATATTTTTACGAGTCTAACGGTGTATTCGGAATATTTTTATTATTCTGGGTTTTCGGACACGCTTTTCGAGAATCGTGTCCGATCAGGTTCAAAGGACACCCGAAATTCATGAAACAGATATTTTTATAAAACCTATGATTATTACGAACTATTCTAGCTAATTATCCCAACTTCGTTTTTCAAGGCCAAAGAAAACGGCAATGCCGATTAGTTTGATACAGTAAACTAGGGTTTTGTTGACCTTTAGGTTCCGTTTGACTTCGGTTTAGGATTTTATGCTAACTGATTCCGAAAATTTGGGGGTTTACAATTTTTTGTGGAATAAATAGAAGATATAATATTCGGATTACTATATCAATCCCCCGGCAGCTGTGTTGCTCAGACTCTTAAGTTCTAGAGCGTGATTCTGGGGTTTGAATACCAACTGTACTTTGTTAAAAAAAAACTAAACAAGATAATGACTTGTCTATTGATGCATTTCATTTGAATTAGTTTGCTTGACAATTTGTTTTTGTATTTGTTATTGCGTACTGGGCATTTGCTCACTTTTGCTGCTTTGCAAGTATTGAAGATGAGTTTATGATGATCTGGTTACGGTCAGATTTTGAGAGGTTCTTAGACAAGTGAACAATAGGACTCGAATGCCCTTGGTTTTTGGGAGAAGCTTTTGCTTAAGCATATTTCCTCTGTATATGAGACTTGTTAAATAAGCCTAAGTTGTAAAAGACTTTAAGATCCCTTTAAGTTATTTTTTGTACAAGAACAACTTATAATTTTATAGTGCTTACATTGACACTAATCCTTGTAACATAGAATGTATATATGATGGATTGTTTTTATTAGCAATAATGTTTGTTTAAAAATTGTTTATAAAGTGTTAGTGGATTTAATCAAACAATTCTCATAAACTATTAGTTTTAGGACAACCTTACATATAATGTGAAATGTTATATGTTGGGGACTCGATACACAGGGTCTGTTTGTTTTGGCTTTTTTCCGGCAAATACAGACACTTTTTTAAACTTTTTGCTAACAAATTATTTATTAAGAAATAGATATAGATAAAAAAAAAGTTGACAGTTCTCATCAAAAGATCAAATAGAAAAAATATAGATAAAATTTAGATGTAAACGGATATATTTAACACATATCATTTTAAAAAAGATATAGATACAGATAAAAAATAGAAATCCAAATAGACCTCTAAATTTCGGGATTTAGAAGGTCGGGTCTTTACAATTACATAAATATAATTTGTATAAAAAATAATTACATAATTATGATCACTATGAGCATGTGATGTAAGTTTTTTTTTTTTTTTTTTTTTTTTTAATGCATGTTTAACGTGTGATACACATTTAAACCTATATCTCTTCTCCAATATGCAATACAAGTATTTTATAAGTTTGACTTAGTATCATTATTATCTCTTTTCTAAAAGTGACATATAAAGACTTTATATCTCCTTTCAACATGCAATATAGATGTAGCAATTTTTTTTTTTTCTACAATTCATATTTTATAGTTTTTTTTTTCAAGAACGGTTAGATATACCTTCTCCCCTTATTTGACATTGTTGTTTTAGATTAGCAGGCAACAAACTTTTACTAGTCTATGAGAAGTTTCTTGAGAGGATATAATCCTTAGGCACTTAGGTTACAACATGGGTTCAAGGATGGATCCATGCTTGATATGGGTTACATTTGAGTAAGAAGGAAGTTATATTAGACGTTATGAAAAAATGGTATTGAAAGTATTTATAATTTTGCAATTCGTAAATTAGTATATGAATTTTATTCTTATATTTGTGTGTATTTAGTTTTACCTTTTTTTTTATTCATATTAGTGTCTCTAGAGATACTAAAAATATAAAGAATAAAAGTTAAAACACTAATTTACCTAAAATGCAAAGTAAAGACACTTTAAATGCCTTTTCCCTAGACGTTATCCAAAGATTTGGGACTTTACATAATACATTGTGTGAATAATCATGCTCATCAATTGTAAGCTTCAATTTAAATAGAATTAAATAAAAAAAAAAAAAGAAAAGGGTAAAGAGAAACATGAGCCATCTAGATACTGAGAAATCCCCCCAGCTGGCAGTTGGGTCAACAAAGGGCAGCTTCAAATGATGCAATACCCATGCAACTCCACAAGACTCTTCAAGGGTATCTCTTTCAAAACATGTCAGTAACCTTATTCATCATCTTCTGCCCAGGTGTATGTTCTGTTGCAATCATAGGAAAGAAAAAAAAGATATATTACCCGGGTAAAAACTGACTCTTCCTACACATTGACATCACTCATCAGGCCACAGCCAAAGCTTTTGTCAGTCACCAAAAATAAAATAAAATAAAATAAAAAACCATAGTCTCTTTAAAACCCCCTTCATAAAGTGGTCCTGACTCACCTTTTTGGCCATAAAGCAGATAACATTTTCAGATTTATGCTGAGCATGAGACCAAGTTCAGTATTCAGATTCAGTCCCAATGGTTCATCCTAAAAACACACCACAAATCCCAAAACTACAATTTGGAAAAACCCCCACTTAGATATCACATGATTGCACAAACAATGTGTCCTTATATGTGTGCTCTGTGGTGTCTCTAACTCATAAGTCACAAGTTTAGGTTGGGACTACCTTTTTTTCCTTCTTATATTTTTGGGTGATAGGCTGCAGTATCCACATCAATCTGGTCCCTAAAGTTTGATGACTAATGAACAGTGTCGTTATTAGGAAATTAATACTGGGCTTGACTGGTCTATCCATTTTTCAGCGGTAAGACTCGGTCTCAACATCAGTCCAAGCTCAAACTCTTAAGAAGAGAGACTATAAGGACCAGTACTTGCTTTTTTTTTAACATAAATAGCACCGGTTCGGGGACCATAAGCCTAGAGTGGCTGGTGTCAGTGTCTATAAGCTTTCAAGACCATCAGACCATTCAAAACCATTCTCAGTCATTTACTTGTTTTGTTCCTTTGCTTTGGTGAGTATTAACTGCCTGTGATGAATGCGTTATCCACTCAGACTACTCATTTACCCTTCTCCCTGAAATTAATATTTTTGCAATCTATATTATTATTTTGTGTGTGTATCTATATATATAATAAATATATATATTAGGACTAATAACCTACCTCAACTTTGACAAGATATCTAATTAAGTACATGAACTTAAAATTAATCAATTTAGTACATAAAAGAATATGAAATTGATTAATCTAATATATGAAAGAAACTCAATGGCACAGTTGACATACACGAAAAAAATTTTCAATTGCTAAATTGATCAATTTTAAAATTTAAATATTAAATTGATCAAAATTGAAATACCCTTTATAATTAATCATCTATTGTAATATTAAGTTTTAACTTTATGTTACTTTCTATAAATAGTAAAATCGAATCTATAGGTTTTTGTATAGGTGAATTTAGGCATTATTGTCATGAAGTTAGAAGGAAAAAGAAATAAAAAAAATGATGAGTCATTATAAACTCAGTCAAGTCAAAGTAAAAACTTATCAATATCATGGTATATCATTTTAGCTGTACTTATTTACCATTCTACTATAACTTTATAAGCTCAACAAAGTGCATGATAATGGTAGTCCACTGTCCCGCCTAGGTGATGGTACAGTGCGTGGGGAATAAAAATGACAACGGAGTTAATTTTTCTTCCTTTTTAAAATGAAAATCATTTTTGTCATTTTCAACTTTAAAATAATGTTTTACTTAAAGCAAATTCAAACATTTAAGTCATCTTCTAGTATTTTAGAGTTTTTTTCTTATTCAATTTATATTAAATTCAGCTGAAATAAAACTTGAAAAAAAAAAATACCTCCATCTAGGGCTATAAAGGAGCCAAGCCAGGTTCGACTCATTTTATAAATTAACAAACAAGAGCTAATGGAGTTTGAAAAGTATAAACTCAAGTCTGATCTCTTAAGGATTCGCGAGTCCAAATTTGGCTTGTTATGCTTGTTTAACTTAACAAGCTCTAGCTCTAGCTTTAACTCGACTTGTTATGTAAATAATTAATATATATAATTATATTTATAATATTAAACTATAAAAATAGTTATATTAATATTATATTAATATATATAAAATAGTAATGTATAATGAAATAATATTATAAAAAAAAGTTCATGAGCTTGTTCGCAAATTCGTAACGAACCTAATCAAAAGATCGCTTGCAAGCTTGACGAGAAGCTTAGGCTTAGCTCATTTAACTAAACGAGTTTTACTTTGAATTCAAGCTAATTAAAACTAAAATAAGTCGAACTCAAATAGCTCGCATGTAATTCAACTCCTTACTTCCATTTTATGGGAAGTAATCATAACTCTCCTACTAATTCCATATGATTACTAAAAAGACCAAACAGTCCAAGAGAATCAATGCATATTACTGATAAATTATCTAAGGTCTCTTTTAGATTTTTTCATATCTTAAATTTTAGAATTCTTAATGTAGTAGTTATGAATGAATAAAAGAACCCAAAATGAAATTGCGATTCTAGAAAAATTCTCATTTCCTTATTTAGATGTACTTTTAAAAGTCAATAAAAACAATTTTAGGAAATAACAGTTCCCACTTTAAGGGGTAATCATTCGTTATTCACAATT